>QGED01000125.1:0-632572 GCA_004367475.1 Fusarium camptoceras | reverse complement strand
CCCAAGTTTAAGTGTGTGTCATACGCAGTGTCACCGATAATTCTCTTCCTTTTTTTCTTTCCATTCCCCTCTCAGGTTTCTTGACACTCACGTTTGCTTTTTCTTGCGCTTGCTCTCGTCAAGGAAGGCAATCACTCTCTGCAGCTTTTTTCATCAGTTGCCTTTCTCTTCCTCCAGCTGGCTTCCTATTGGTCACTGCTTCAAAACCGATTGCCTCTAAACCCCTTTTTTTACTTTTTTCGTAAATCTTTGACAAGGGCGACGCTCGTGCCAGCCGCTAGCGAGAGCTTGTCTGTCTTGTTGCATCTCTTTCACTGGAGATAAACAGGAGACAGCCTGCGACAGGGCATCATTACAACCAGGGCAGTCGCGTCACAGCAAGCCCAGGATAAGTCTACCTACCTACCTTCCTAGGTACTGTAGTTTCAGGAAAGAAACATCCGGGTACAGGCAGCCAAACCCAAATAAACCCAAACAATACCTACTGTAAGAGTCATCGAAGGGGGCGAATTCATTTCCATTCAATCAAATATTGAATGCTCGCTTTTGGGTAAGCTCTATTTATTCTTCCTCTTACATCAACACAACCCAGACAAAGAACATCCAGCTGATCCATCCTCTTTTCGCGCGACAGTTCACTTTTTGGAAACGGCAGCTTCATCGGACAGCTGCGCGGTTTGGTGGACATGGCGACATCACAACCTTCTACCTCGATGACCACTCCGTCGCGCAACGGGAACTTGGCCTCACCCGACACAACGCCTTGCACATCGCAGGCCCCCGTCGTCACCCCGCGCAAAAGGCGTCTACAGCGCATCTACCGACCGGCCAAGAACTCGCTATACGATATTTTCCAGCAACACGCAGGCACAACGCTTTTCGTGCGACCCATCTGCTGGACAGATCTACATGCTCAACTTCTTGGCGCGCGATGGGAAGAACAACCACCATGCGATACCCCTCAACCTATCGCGGCTCCAGGCACGCCACCATCGCGAGGTCATCTTAGCCCTTCGGACACCATCATTACCCTTAGCAACTCGCTCACGCAGATACTTCTGCCTGACTCGATGCACCCTATCCACTCTTCCAATGCTGTCAAGACGGTTTTGATGACTCTATGGCCCAACGCCTTCAGCAAGCCAAACTATCTACCCGAACTTCATCTATACTTTGGTGGTCGCGTTTATCGTGATGCCGTGCGCGCACACATCATGTGGAATTTCCCTGCCGAAGAGTTGAAGTCTTCATACTCGTCTTTCAGATCGGTATCAACGCGACCTGCTGAGTCCTTCAACATTGCATCACAGTCATCACCCACGCAGAGCCCCGCTCATTTGCCCATGATCTGCTACATTGGCAAGACTCAGTTGGCTTCAATTAGAAACAACCTTTTCCGTGTCGCACCTGGTCCAGGAAGATCATGGAATGAGCCTGTGTTTCGGCTCCAACAGCTTCGGGCACGTATGCTCCTTCCTTCAAATTCGGATCACGACGCGCATTTTGTGGGTGTCTTTTTGGGAATGGCGCAAAAGCACTTTTACCCTTCCCCACCTCTCACTGGCAGACGCGATTCGCGCATGTCTCCTGAGCAAGGCATCCCGCAATGTCCTAACTTCCACGACCTCAAGTTGAGGATCCTCACACATGATACGGATACGTCGGAGTTTATTGTTTACACTGGTTACATAACAAAAGAGTTTTTGGAGAAGTTCCACGACCCTTTCAAAGCTCCTATGAACGATGATGATGCCGCTGTTACTGGCCTCAAGATCGAATACACCAGGGTTCCAATCTGGCCTATTCTAGGTCTGCGGGAGCGACTTGGCAAAGCTTTGGGTCAAGAGGTTGTCGGCGCTTTCAACCCAAATGAGATAGAGACTTGGGAGAAAGACCCCGAGAAACCCAGTGGCGAAAAGCGCAAGCGAGAAGTCTTCTCTGAAGTCGTCAGCAGCAGCTTTGAAAAAGAAGGTCAGGAAGAACCGGCAGTTGCTTCAAAGAAACGATGTCTGAAAGAAGGCACCCGGGTGGGTGTGGTGATGTGAGAAATTATCACAAGCAATGCATGAGATGACGGTACTATATACCCACGTTTGGTGTTTGGGCGCAACAGGACAAGCATACACTATTAGACTTTGGTTGGTCGGTCGGTCTGGAGAATTGCATTAAGACTCCATCTGCCTCAGTGGCATACATGGCAACAGGAACGGCGCGAAAGGTTACTAGGTTATGATCAACAGCGGTCGGGTACACTTCTAATGATGGGACTTTTCAGCGGATTCGACAGCGGACATGTATGAATATCACTTTCTTGTTACATTTTTCAGTCCAGAACGGCAAGTGTCCAGAACTTAACTATGAATTAACGAACATATTACTTGAACACCATCAACGCCACTATGTGACATTTCTGTTTGCTCGAGTGATATGAGGGGTTGTTTATTGACCATCAGGACTTGGCCACTGCTATGTCCAAAGTCTATCTCGTGAGTTATCAAAGCCCCGAGAAACACATGTCTCTTATTCTATGAAAGTCAAACGGATATCGTCCGAACCTCGGGATAGGTCGTGAGCACACCAATCTTCTCTCACTTTACATTGCTTGCAGGAAGCGGGGATGGTAGAGTTCAGAGCTTGGGCTGATGTGATTACACCTGCATACATGATTAAGTCACTTTGGGGAATACAGTCGTAACGATTTCCTATTCTAGCAAACGGAGAGTTGTTCAGCTATACTTGAATGGCGTCAATACGGTCTCGGGATTATTGCACTAGCTTTGAGGACTGAGGGTTGCGTCTCCTTCTTGGCTGTGCGATCATCTGCATTTTGAGACTAGAGGGGTGATACGTTCAGGTACGGGAGCTTTAGTCGTTGTTGGTCCTGACGATCTCACTTTAGGAGAGTCGGTGATTTTATATGCGTCTCTTTACTTGTTCGGAGAACAACAAACAACATGGTATATACTTACTTGATAAATGACATACTTGATACCCAAAGCTTGGGTAACAAGGCTGAAGTGAGTTGCCTTTTTTGCTTGCTTTCCAGAACAGGAAAACTGCCCGTTGTCACCGGGCGTTTCTATTGCAGGGGTTGTGATGGTTCTACCGCTTTGAAAGCTGGGGTAGATGTGGGATGACGTTGTTGAATCTGTAGAGACTTCATAATTAATACCATTTACCTTGATAATACGAGAGAAGATGTTGGTTGTACTTGTAGACCGACATTTGGATCTTATAGCCCCGCATTATTATTTTTCTTATGATAGAGAAACGAAACGTGGTATTAGATCTGTCGTCCCGTGTCTTGCGGGGCCGACGATGTGGTCCTGTGAACGAAGGGCATACCAAACAGGGTCAAGGGTCTTGTAGGTAGAGATATAGTAATATGTATCCGCACTACCGGCAAATACTTGTTACCGTACCCACCATCTTCTATAAACTGCATACGAACTATTCTTCCTCCGATGAAACCTTTTTAATTGCCATCTCCACCAACCAGAGCCTAATATACCATCAACACCCTTCAGCTGATCGTCGATCTTTTCCTTCCAACACACCATCTCATCCTCCACCACGTGCTATTCTACCTGTTAAACTCTAGCAAAAAGCAGGATAACTATCGTCTACCTCGGTCGGTCTCTTATTCTTCCCCGTGGGGAAGCGGGGGAGGACAAAAGAGCCCTCTCGGTTTATCACGACTCTTTGGGCATAGACAGGTGGGTAACAGAAAAGTTGTTCTCTCTGCCAAAATAAAGCTACCTAAATGTTCGCTTAAGCTGGCATAAGATGATTAAATTATTTCGTCTCTTAGGCTCTTGGCGGCCAATTCTTTCGACACCATGAGGGGATGGACTAAACGTTGAACGGCGATGGCTTCCTCTTCGGAAGGCCCAGCATGAGACGGAAGTCGACGTCGCCCAGGGTTGATAGTGATCAATGTTGATGCCAGAGCACTGACTTACTTGTCTTGTCAAAGCGGTAATTTGTATGGAGAAGAGAAGATGGCTCGTCGGAACAAGAAAAGTTCAAAATGAGCTCCTAGCCCACCTTGAGAATGATCTGCGTTCTTGACTAAGACATTGGGAAGCATCTCAAGAAAAGTATTCATACTTCGGTGTCCGTCATTCAGTGACCTAGTTCAGTCTTTGTTACTGTCTTCTTTCTCGATACCTCCAAGCTTGAGTTTACTCGACTCTAGCTTCACCATGAGGTTCTCCGGTTTCATCTCTGGCCTCAGCCTTGGTCTCTTGACTGCCGTGTCTGCCAGCCCAGCAGCCTTTCCCGCTCCAGCCTCAATTCCCGACGCTGCTCCTGTCTCACCTGCTTCGCCAGTCATTGAAGAGCGAGCAGCCAAAGTAACCGTCGCTGTTCCCTCTGGTACAATCATAGGTTCTAGCTCTGGAAAAGTTGATTCTTTCAGAGCCATTCCTTTCGCGGATCCACCAGTTGGTTCTCTACGACTCAAACCTCCCAAGAAACTGTCCAAGCCCTTGGGAAAGTTTGATGCTTCAGGCCTTACTGGCCCGGCATGTCCTCAAATGTTTATCTCGAGTGGAGGTCAGGATGTCATCACGGAGTTCCTCTCTGACTTCCTGGCACTCCCTTTCCTTACGCCCATCACCGGCCAAGAGGACTGTCTCACCATGACTGTCCAGCGACCCGCTGGTACTAAAGCTGGCGACAAGCTTCCTGTTCTGTTCTGGATCTTTGGCGGTGGTTTCGAGCTGGGCTCGAGTGCTATGTATGACGGCACCAGCCTCTTGGGCACTGCTATGGGCCAGGATCAGCCTTTCATCTACGTTGCTGTCAACTACCGAGTTGCTGGCTTCGGATTCATGCCTGGCGCTGAGATCAAGAAGGACGGAAGTTCCAACCTGGGTCTGCTTGACCAGCGAATGGGACTTGAATGGGTTGCGGATAACATTGCCTCCTTTGGTGGTGATCCTGAAAAGGTCACCATCTGGGGAGAGTCTGCAGGTGCCATCTCCGTACTGGATCAGATGTGTCTCTACGGTGGTGATGCCAATTACAAGGGCAAGCCTCTTTTCCGCGGCGCAATCATGAATTCGGGCAGTGTTGCTCCCGCTGAGCCTATCGACAGCGCAAAGGGTCAAGCTATATACGATGCTGTTGTCAAGGAGGGTGGCTGCTCTGATGCTTCTGACAGCCTCGAATGTCTCCGCGAACTTCCATATGACAAGTTCCTCAACGCTGCCAACTCTGTCCCAGGACTATTGTCATACAACTCCCTGGCTCTATCTTACCTCCCTCGACCAGATGGCAAGGTTCTTCCCGATAGTCCAGACGTGCTCATCTCATCGGGACGTTACTACGCAGTTCCCATGATCAACGGAAACCAAGAAGACGAAGGAACTCTTTTTGCACTGTTCCAGCCCAACTTGACCACCACAGCCAAGTTCGTCGACTACTTGCAAAGGTTATTCTTCAACAAGGCTTCAAAGCAGCAGCTGACCGCTCTGGTGAATACATATCCCACCACTCTCAGCACAGGCAGTCCATATCGCACAGCCCTCCTCAATGAGGTCTTCCCTGGCTTCAAGCGCCGTGCCGCCGTCTTTGGCGATCTCGTTTTTTCTCTCACTCGCCGTGTTTTCCTGCAAATCGCCGCCGACAAGAACCCAGACATCCCAGCATGGTCATACCTCGCAAGCTACAACTATGGAACCCCTGTCCTAGGAACATTCCACGGTTCTGATCTCCTCCAAGTGTTCTACGGTCTTCTGCCGAACAACGCCATGCGAAGTATTCGAACATACTACTTCAACTTCTTATACAACCTTGACCCTAACAAGGGCGTTACCAAGTATGCCAAGTGGCCCGAGTGGAAGGAAAGCAAGAAACTGATGTGGTTTGAGACGGCGAATAAGAATAGTATTATCAACGATGACTTTAGAAAGGACTCGTATGAATGGATTGCCAACAATGTGGATGTTTTAGTTGTATGAGTTGTGGGTATAGCAAATAAAACGTTATGTAGTCAAATAGCAATGGATACCACTTTATATGTTCCCTTTCCATCCTCTTTTAGTGATTTCTAGTACTATATCCAAGAATTAAACCTAGGTATCTACGTGCGTAGTCAGCCCAGTGGATAGTTTAGTGGCTTGTATATATTATCAAGTATTTGTTTTAGGCTTGTTAGTCTAGAAACTATACATAGTATCTATTAGATGTAAACTAACAGCAGGTTGTTTAGTTGACGAAACCTAATCAACTAAAGGTTAAATGCCTGGCTATCTTTCCGATACACCACCAACCAACCAGTCAGTATCTATCTATCTATATCTATCGACAGCAAAAATGAAACACTATTCAGACTAAACGAAGTCCAAAGCAGCAAAAGGATGGGTCTGGCCGGGGATTGAACCCGGGACCTCTCGCAAGCAATGCTATAGGGTTATCCCTAAGCGAGAATCATACCACTAGACCACCAGACCGGTCAAACGAATCTGAAGATTCGCTCGTGTGATTGTTAGAGACTGGTTACGGAATTCTATCCTATATAGCCCATTTTATGGAAGACGCATCTTTCAATGTGAAGTCAGTTATTCTGTGACAGCTAAGGGGACTAAAGTTAATTGAGTTACGCAGGTTTTAAATATTTGTTCTTCTATATTGAAACTTCTAACGGTATTTTGTATTTCTTTTGTCTCTTCGGACATACCATCGTTTGGATTGTCTTCGCTAAAACTTAGAGGAGCTATGTCAAAGTGCAGGAGAACTCGGCCAGATTTTAGAAGAAATCACAGAGGCAGCTTGACTTGTTCAGTTTAACTTTTATTCAATTAAATATGCTTGTGCTATAACAACCGCTCATTTTACAACATCTATAGTTTACATAGTCAAGCATATCCGTGAGCGTTGAGCCACTCCTTGAGCTTCTCAGAGTCACGCTCGCGGTAAGCAGCACGTCCGCGAATCTTGTCCTTGACGGTACCAAGAGTACGGTTGAAGCTGCTTGTGTCCTTATCAGCCATGAACTTCTCAATGTCCTCAACAGCAGCTACGTCAGTGAAGCGGCTAAGACTGAGGTTCATGTATCGGTCAACAACAACGGGGTTGCCGAGCTTGGTGATAACGGCATCCCAGTTGTCCTTCATGAACTGCCACTGAACAGGGCGGCCAACGACGTTGTTGGCAACAGAGCCACCCAAAACGTGCATGTCTCCAGCAGGGACAGCGTTGGAAGGAGGGGTTTGGTTAAAGTTGAAAGGAATGACCTCCTTGGTGAGGAGCTCGGTATCCTTGACGGTACCGAGGACACTGAGGGAGAGGAGCTTGCCATCGATGGACTTGGTGTTGGCCCACTCCTTCTTGAGGATCTCAACAGTCCGGGCGGGCTCCTTGATAATGGCTGCGCGCCAGACAGCAACACGGAGGGGAGCGGGGATAGGGTTAGCCTCGGGGTTCTCAACCCAGGCGTTGAAGCGCTTCAGAGCCTCCTCAGTAACACTAGATCTGTTAGTAAAATCACAAATTCAGAGATAGACAAGACTTACGCAGGATGACCGCTGGCAACGGCAACGCCAATGATCTCCTTTCGGAGGATGCCAGTGAGGTAGTCCTCACCCTCGGGGAAGTCCCAACCAACCTCCTTAACCTTCTGGTCAATGAGCTTCAGAGTGAAGTTGTCGAGAGCCTTCTTGATGGACTCATCCTCTCCGAAGACAGACTTGACACCACCAATGGAGTCCAGAACCTGGCGCCAGACCAGAGTGTGGGTCTCCTTGCCGAATCCCTCGAGGAAGGTCAGGAGAGCAGGGGTGGTACCGTTACCAGCAAAGGCAAGGTCGGCAGTAGAACCGATGATGGAAATCTTGTCCTCAGTGCTAAGCTTGTCAAGCTGGGTGCTCAGCTTAGCAAGACGCTCAGGGGGGTAGTTGACACGGTAGAAACCGGTAGCGCCGCTGTTAAGCTTGTAGAAGTCCTCATCGACATCACGAATAGTATCCTCCTTGGTGGTGAGAGACAAAGAGGCAATGCCAGCTTGGTCCTTCTTACCCTCTAGACCAAGAGGAACCCACCAAGTGGTGGTGTCGTCCTCAGGCTTGACATCGCCAGTGGACAAGAATCGGGATTGCTTAACAGAGATCTGACCAGGCTCCTCAGCAACAGTGAGGACAGGGTGACCAATCTTGGAGATCCAAGGGTGCATGAGCTCGGTCACGTTCTTGCCTGAGGCCTCACCAAGAGCATTCCACAGAGCAGTGGTCTTGGCGTTTCCATAGGCATGAGCCTTCAGGTAGTTGGAAACACCCTTGAGGAAAGTCTCGACACCAAGATGGTTGGCAAGCATGCGAATGGCGGAGCAACCCTTGAGGTAGCTGATAGAGTCGAAAATCTGGTTGACATCAAGAGCATCACGGACAGGAACGTGGATAGGGTGACTGGCGCGGATACCGTCAAGACGGAAAGCAGCCTCCATACCCTCGTTGACAAACTGAGCCCAAACCTGCCAGTCAGGGTGCAGGTGGTCAACAGCGTGCCAACCGACCCAAGTAGCGAAACCCTCGTTAAGCCAGAGCTCATCCCACCAGTCCATCGTGACGAGGTTACCGAACCACTGGTGAGCCAGCTCGTGGGCGACAACATAGGCAACAGCGTTCTTGAATCGGGGGTCAGAGGTTTTCTCATCGTAAAGAACTTGGGTAGTGCGGTAGGTAACAAGACCCCAGTTCTCCATGGCTCCGTGAGTGAACTCGTGGACAGCGATCAAGTCAGACTTGGGCAGAGGGTAGTCGATGTCGAAGATCTCGGAGAAAAAGTCAATGATCTTGGGTGCGTGCTGAAGAGCCCACTGACCCTGCTCCTTCAGACCACGGGTGGTGTAGACACGGACGGGAATTTGCTTGCCGTTGTACTTGCGATCAGTGAAGGCCTCGATGTACTCGAAGTCACCGACAGCCCAAGCCAGAAGGTAGGTGCTCATGACAGGAGAGGTCTCGAATGAAACAATATTCCAGCCGTCCTTGGAAGGTCGAGTCTCCTTAACAGGCATGTTGCTCAAAGCAACCTGATCAGAAGGAATCTCAATATCGAAGTCGAAGGTGGCCTTGAGGTTGGGCTCATCGAAGCAGGGGAAAGCCCGGCGAGCGTCGCAAGCCTCGAACTGGGTGCTGAACATGTAGTGCCATTCGCCATCACTGGGAACCGAAGCGGAAGGAGTCTCTGCAGGCTTGTACTTGCTGCGGTAGAAACCAGCCATCTCATTGTTGATGATACCCTCGAACTCGATGGTGATAGCAGCCTTGGAAGCGACGGGGAGCTCCTCGTCAAAGGTGATGGTAGAGCGTTGGGCCTTGGCGTCATAGTCAAACTTTGTCGATTCCACCGACTTTGAGTCGATGGAGACCTTGGCATGAGAGAGCTTAAGTTCGAGAGTGTTTACGATGATTTCTTTGGTAGCCTTGGTGATTTCCGAGTCGATGCTGGGATGCTGTTAGAGCTAGCTTGGTGGGTGAGGGGTAGATATGTAAGACGTACGTGACGGTTCCCTTGTAGGTCCAGTTGGTGAACTCGAGGTCCTTCAAAGACAGCTGGTAGTGCTTAGGCTTGACATTATCGGGGAGAACATCGCGGTCAGTCATGGTTTCGTTGCGGGCGAGTCTGGCGTGAGCGGAACAAGCTCGATCGGAGATCTTGGGGACAAGACTGAAAGTGGATAGGTTAGCAAGCTATAGCTCTGAGCTTTAGCTTAGCAAGAGACACAAGAGTCCAGCTTCTGTGATGATGAGATGTTCAAGTGAACAAAGGGTATAAAGATGATGGAAAGTGATGGATGGTATGGGAATGAAAGGAGCAAGAATTGGAATTAAAAAGAGGCAAAGGTAGGACAGATTAGACAACAGCGCGATGATGCGTGACCATGGGATGGCTGAAGGTAAAGGACCCCGCGGTAGGTGGGGTGTGGGCCCCATCCATCATCCATCGCCCGTCCCAGCGGTTTTGGTTTTGGTTTTGGTTTTGATGGGAGGGGCAATCAATCTGCAGCAGGAAGGTGCATAACATCCATGGGACTAACGTACCTCCGTATACCGATCGGCATAACAGGCCGTCCATTGTCTCGGCGAGCGTTGGATGGCTTGGTCTGACCAACGTTTATAAGTGAAGTCAGGCCACGCACAAATCCAATTCCAATACCATAACCGTTGAAGATTCCTAGAGGAGCAGAGACAGAAGCAGCCGAGGCTATCGTCTGCCGTGTAATCACCGATAGTGGGCTACAGCAGCTCCACAGGCGTTGCTGCTGAGCCAGATGTCGCAAAAGGCCCTTGGACGACGACATTTTCAGCCCCGCGGTCGTCTGCGACGCGATGCGCAGTCGCAATTGGGCAGGTCGTTTGACGAGGAACTCTTATGGGATTGGGATGGAAATTTTATCCTCTTTTAGACCCCCATTGATGGCACTTTTGTAGCTGCCCCCGTCTGTCGACTGTAGATGGGATGCTATGTCGAAATTTTCGGGCCAACGTGAGGCTCAGAGCCGCATTGCCGGCGACAAGCGAAATGATAGATAGACCGTGCGTGTTGTGTCATGACGGTACTTTGCACTGTACATCATGACTTGGTGATAGGGTAGATTTGCATTCAAGATACAATGGTAGTAGTCATCTTTTCGTTGTCAGACCAGCTGACCTATTTCTATGATGGACAATGTGAATTCCTTCAAGACACCATAGATGCATATAATATCTGTGATACTTGTTGAAGTCTCATCAGGTAGTTTCCCTTATCCAATTGTAATTCGTAGAGGTGGGCTGTGTAAGAAAGTAAGGATTGTCTACCACCCACATGATAGGAAAGTCATCCTAAAGTTTAGAGAGTTGGGATAAAGGACGTGGTCCGACTGCCAATCTAAGCTAACATGAAGCGACCTCACGATTTAATTTTTTGTGTTCCTGGCGACGTCGCATTTTCACTTCGCATTGGCTTCAAGTATGAATAACATACCCAGTATGAGGCTGGAATTCAATTCTCATCAAAACAAACGCACTTGACGTGTATCTACCGCTCCGGTTGAAAATACTATATCATTCTATCCGCTATTCCAGCCAAAAAGTAATGTACCGAGACCCCTGAAACAAGTAATTCATCAGCGCTGCCATGACCTCTTGAAAGGTAAGGTTGAACCAGATTCCACCGAGTGAGCCATATTAGCTATCCGTACCAGTACGCCATGAAAGCCAAAATCAAGTAACGCTTCCCAATAAGAGCAGATCCCGTCCTTGCCCAGGCGAAAAGCCAAACGCTAACCTCCATATACCATGCATCCGTGTTGCTTGCCCTTCTGCTTATCAAAACACCTCAACTTATTATGCGCTGTCTAAGCTGACATTTCGTCTTGCTCAACCTTGGTTGCCACTGCGTCCCACCAAGGTCCATGGGCCGCCCTGTCGACATTTCCAATCTTCTCTAACAAATTCGAGATTTCTCTCACTCGATCGACAAACTCAGAAAGACCAAGACTAGCCAGCTTCTCGCCTGCATTATTAGCAGCCTTGACCTTGTCGCTTGCCGATCCAGCAGCCAAACGGGCAAGGATGTTACCACGAAGACGGGTGAGCAAAAGTCGGAGAACGGGTTCTCTTGGTTCGTTTCCATTTTGTGTCATATCTTGGCTAGCAGTCAGAACTTTTGTGACAAGGGCACGCAGGTGACCTTTGGTCGCTGTTGGCATCGATCTACCAGACTCGAGAGCGGCCATAGTGCCGTCCAAAGTAGTTTGGAGAGGATGGCCAGCCTCCAGTACAGCCATGATGCGGGACGCCTCCATTTTCCAAGAAGACCGGACGTCACGCTTCAGCAGGTTTTTGCACTGTAGCAAAATTGCACCCGCGGTTATGACCCGCTGGATAGTGGTGGAAATTTGACCAATGCGGCTGTAATCCAATCGAAGCATCTCTGGTACTTCTTCGATGGGAGTTGGCGAAATCTTGGTAAAGATATCGACAAGCATCTGCGCGTAGAATCGTCCAGCTGTCGGCCGTGACCGAGGATGATTGATTCTCTCGGGGTCCTTTTTGTGAACTTCTGCCAGAACCTTTGATCGCGAAGCCTTCCAGGTCGCTTCGGCCGCTGAAAGACCAAGCTGATTCTTTTCCACATCCTCGGCGAATTTCTTGGCCTCGTACGGAGCTGCAGACTCAATGAGCTGAGGCGCGGCAATCCGCATGAGGTAGTTGATGTAGTCGCAAAGCATTAGGTCAATGAAGCCATTTAGAGCCTCAACTCGGTCGATGATATTACCGTCCGCAAGCTTGTTCTGGATCAAATCTTTGACCTCTTCGTCTCGGAAAGGAGCACACAATTTCGGCAAGAGAGATGCCATGGCAGTGAAGAACTTCTCATACGAGAAATTACCCAACGCAAACTGCCTCTCTGCCATCTCAGGGTCCAGAATTTCGCCAATGAGGTTGTACAACGAGTTGCCAGGCTTGAGTAGACGCTGAAGCTTGTTTTTGATATTATTAGCCACAAGAGCGAAGAACTGAAAGTTGATGGCACTGTCGTCACCCTCCATTGTAGCACGCATCTGTGTATACATGGGCTGTTGATGATTTGACTGTTGTTCCTTATATTCATCCGAAGAGAGCTGGTACTCCTTATTGATAGCCAGCTCGTGAACCACGATCCTATTGTTAGGCAGTAACCCATTAAGCCCGGTCTTGGGGGCTGGGACCTTCTCCTTGGCTTTGCTGGCAGGCGTCGCAGGTGGCGTGAGTGTTTGTGGTTCCGACGAGACCAGACTGTTGGCTGTCTCGGATGCTTCTCGAGGCGCATTCTCAGCTACGCGGGGTTTTGTATCGCCTGTCTTCTTCTTGGAGGTACGAGACTTTCGGGCTTCGGCTACCGCGTCAAATATCATCTTTTTACCCTTCTCTGGGCCAGCCAGCTTTTTGATACGCACAATGAGCATGAGCTGATTATCCTGAATGCTCTTCTTGTAAAGGGCCGTGGCAGCATCGTCGGTCGTATCCTTAACTGTCTGATAGATTGCGTCAAGCTCGACGAACTGCATGAGCATGACCTCAATCAAAGCGTTGGAGTCTCGAGACTTCCAAGCGATGAATGCGTTATAAAAAGTGGCGTACGCCTCTGGAAGAGTCTTCTTGAGCGCCGGTGGCATTGTGTACTTGTTGGCAGATGTCAGACGAGAGAGAATATTCTCGAAAGAGATAAGCACATCTCGTGCTTTGCCGACCAAGTCTTGTAATTGGGGATTAGCCAGATCTGTCGAAGGCAGACGATGAGAAGCAAGTGCATCGACGACCTCCCCGTCGCCGTTATCGTTCTTGTTGCTGAGGACCTGGTTGGGATGACCAAGAATTAGGAAGGCACTAAGAAACGTGCGAACAGCGGCCATCTCGCCAACCGAGCCCGTCTCACCCTCCTCAAGACCACACAGACGAAGTAGTCGTGCTGTGATAACAAGAACTCTTTCTTGGGCCAAAACTTCCACGACAGTATCAAAATCTGTATCCCTGATGCCATCAACAGTCAGACCAAGGTCGTTGAATTCGACAATAGCTCTCTTGCGGAGGTAGCCGCGCCACCACCATTGAATGCTGGTTGCTGCCTCTTCAGTGGTTGGCTTGCGTCTCTCTCGCTCAAGATCAGGCAATGAGTCGGCGGTCTTCCTAGACATGACACTATGCCCACGGCTTCGCTTGGATGTGTTCTTTGTTCGTAACTCCTCTCTCCGCCTTTCTGCTTCGGCCATTCTCTCGTCAATTTGAGCCTTGATTCTGGCCATGTCTTGTTCTCGCTTCTCTCTCATGAACTCGGCAACTTGTTTTGCTTTCTTGACTTCGTCTGCGCAGTTGGCGACAATCTCTGCCAGATTGCGTTCCCTGGCTTGCTGTGCCGCAATAGCACGCTCTTCGGAAAGCGAAGGATCGCGATGAGTCGCTTTGGCGAGGGCTGCTCGAAGACGAACCTTTTCGGCATGCGCTGCTCTATCAGCAAGCCGAGCCTTGCGATCCTCAATTATAGAGGCGCGGCGGAGATGTTGAGCAACATGCTTGCTCTGTTCACCTCCACGATGACCCGATGGCTGGATAGAAGAGCATCGTGAGTGTGCGGATGAAACAGAGTTGCGGCGCGATGAGGCAGCCGAATCTCTGCGGCGAGCCTGCGATGGGCGATAGAATCGAGCGGCGATGTGGGGAGGTGGTGTATATATTCTCGAGTCGTCTTCAAGGACGTCATCCTCGTCGTCAACCTCAGGTGGAGGCATAGACAAATCAAGACCGTTCTCCATTTCTTGATCAGAGAGCGGTCCGTTGGATTCTTCGATGTTGCGCGACGGCTCTGCCAGGTCGTAGGAGAGTCGGCGCATCGTATCGGGGGCTGTTGGCAGCTGTGGCATGACCACGGCAGTAATAATTATGTAGTAATATTGATCCAAGATGAAGCAATAGTGGGAGAAAATGCGATCCCAATATGGGGATATCGTTTCGTGGTCGACGCCCAAACGGAAGAGGCCGGACTGGGCGCTGAAAGCGTAAAGTCAAGAACCAGGCGCCGTTTCGGCCAGGGCAACTCTGGTGGCGCAGTGGGATCTGTGGGCAGTGGTTCTGAATCAGGGAGTCTCACGTCCGCTAAACGAGCCCACCAGGCAATAGGTGCGAGGTTGGAATGAAGGAATGCGCAGTGTATCGCAAATGAATCGTATAAAAATGGTGACGATCACCAAAAATGAGGGGAAGTTGAAAAGATAAAGTATTGTACAAGCCTGGTATTATTAAAGCTTACAGAAGCGAGCGATCTTGATGAACAAGGAGGAAAAAAAGAAGTGTGAGGTTGGAGGAGGGAAACCGGCGAGAAGATACCAGATGGAGGCGGGGATGGATGGAAAGATCCAATGGAGCGCGAATCCTTATCGCACCTGCTTGCTGCGCGCACTCGCACTTGCAGTCTACAAGGAAGATCAGGTACGGCGTACTGTCGAAGTGCCGCTCTTTCCGCACTCTGTACTGCTTGCGATCGCAACTGCGACACTAATAATACAATACAAAACGATGTTGACGATAAAAAGGAATGCACCGACCGACATAATACAACCCACCGCGACTGCCTTAAAGGGTCCTGCACCAGAAAGCACGTAAAGTGGGGTTTATCAAAGGAAGGTTCCAGTTGTTGTTGAAAGCATGGACGATTTTTGTTACAGGGCCTTCCTTACCTTATTGCATCCCTTTTTCCTTGGAACACATTGTCTTGGGCCTGTGAAACTTTGACGCCCCGGCTCCGTGGACACGACAGGGCATGTGTCAGAACCCTTCCAGGGCACTCTCCACTAAGGGGGATCCATTCTGGGGGACTTTCAAAGACTTGGCTACAGCGGAAGGCTCCCGTCTAGTCCGAGCACGATATGCTGTTCTCCATGCTTGAGTGCTTACAGCGGATTTTCAACATTTTAGTTAAGATGAGCTCTATCCATTCAAGAGAACCCACCAGAACTATGTCTCCACGGATTAGCAATCACTCCAACCCAATCTAGCCCCATCCGTTTCTTCCACGACTTGGTGTAAGTCAAGTTCTACAGTACAGTCAGTAGTACATGTGCAAAGACACAGTGAAACGAGGCCCTCTTCTCCACGGGTCACGCCCGTCTCATACCCCAGCCATGTCATTTCTATCTTTGGTTTACTGGATCGCAAGCTCCCAGATTCGAATTCGTGCATCTTTGACGACGTCATCACACGTGTTTCCCCATCTCATGACCATCCCCATTGCATTGAAAGCTCTCCTGTGATACACAACACTGCCTGCAATTGGACGTCTTTAATGATGCTAAAGTAGTGGTCCAGAAACCAATAGGAATATCTAAAGCTTCGTAGAAGGGTATAACATAGATTAAAGGATCCTACTCTGAGCCTCGAGGTATAAAATAAAATAACCCGAATGATGGTCTAAGATAGCATAAAATGATCAAATTATTTGGTCTCTTAGGTGTCCGAAATTTTGATATCCATGCTGGCCCAAGTGTTTCTTTGATAGCGTTAGGATAAGTTACCTGTGGGGAAAATTGGTCGCCAACGGTCTGTTGTAGGTCAACTGTAACGCTAACCCATTGTTCAGGGATCGAATCGACTGTTCTACTGTACAACACTCTTTCAACCAAACCCACATCATCAACTTGAAATTCGTGTACACGTGCACATCATAATACAACAAACCCAGTCAGTCACGATGCAATAAACGCGCACGCAATGTAGCCTTTTATCGATCATGCTATGCAAAGTCCCATATTTCCTACAAGGTTGCATTGTTTCCCTCCCTCATCATCCCTTTTATTCTACTATACAGAAACCAACAACCTTGTCCCACCACTCTCGTAGTAAGTGTCAATCAAAGGTGGCCCCTCCGTACCGTCATTTTTTATATAATGTTCCCTTTCATAAGCATCGCATGCTCGCTGTGCTAGCATCCTGATCAGAATCATACGCAGCTGAACCAATAAACGCCTGTAACCCATCCACCTGTATTCCGTTGTTGCATTATTCCATATGCATATGCAATTGTTTGTGCTCCATAAAACCGTTACTTACTCATGATCCATTCTGGTCTTAGTGGCGAAGGCTTCCACTTCGAAGTCGACCGTTGGGAGCGTTTGACCCTCGCTCGTTCATTCTTGTTACCCATTCAAGAACCGTTTCGTAACAGAGAACGTACTGTCTGAGACTTTGCACCATGCTGAGTCTCTGTTCTCGGAAATCCTCCACCGTCTTCTGGATCAGATCCACGCTGTCATCGTATACCCAGTCCGTATCGATGTGGGCGCCGCCTCGAGCTACCTTCCTTTCCATGCTCGTTCTCTGACCAGGGGTGCAGAAGTTGAAGTGCTTCGTCGATCGAGGCGAAGTTTCCATATTCTCGCCCATAGCGACATCTCCATCGTGATCGCGTGATCGTACCGAATCTATCTTGGCTTGTCTCTGACGCTTCAACATGTCAATAACACTGTCGACAGTGCAGAAAGTACCAGTACGACCACATCCAGCAGAGCAGTGTACGAGCATTGGTCGCGCACGAGAATCGGCCTCCGGCTCGTCGTACCAGGTGATGGCAGGAGGCTCCAGATTTGAAATCTTTGATACTTGAGATGTCTCGACTGGCAGGGCAGAACGTTGCATCACATTGGCCAACTCCACAAGAGCCAACAAGTGCGATGGCTGGGCGGGTGTTCCAAAGTCGGGCCATGAGGGGAAGTGCAGGTGCGTAATCTCTCGGATGGGCGCAAACGGATGAGAAGCGTGAGAAAGAGCAAACTTTCGGACGATCACATAGGGTGCTTCAGCTGGGGCGCCTGGTGCCTTGGGTGTCTGGTTCGGATCCATTGTAGTCGTGGTATGAGCGCGCTTCCTACCCGCCTCGCTATCCGAGACAGATGGAGTATGATGGGATTCGGATCTATGCTTATCAATGTCAAGAGATACCTTCTTCTCAGACAGAAGCTTGAGTCGAATGGCCCCAAAATCTCGGCCCTTCCAGTAAGGGTGACACTTGAGCTGGCCACCCTCGGACTCGGCAGTCAACATGACTACGACACGCACATCCTGCTGCCAGATAACAGACCAAAAGTCCTAAATGAAGGTTAGTAAAATTCCGTATGCTGTAAGTGGCTGACATACCTCGAAGGTGGCGGGGAGGGGTCCCTGTGTGGCGATATACTGCTTGTTGCTTCGAGATGCTTTGAGATGACTAGCGTTGATGTAATCGCATGTTCCTTCGGGCTTTTCTTGCAACTTGACTCGAGCATGCTCGAAAGGCAAGATATCCTTGTACCTATTCTTGACTCCCTTCTCAACGCCGCAGAGCTGTACCTGGCTTCGCTTATCTTGGTTGTGAGGGTTGAAAGCTGCGTATGCTGCCTTCATTCGAGATTGCTCATCAACCTCGATGTGCAAAAACTTATCTGAAACCTTCTTTCCATGATCAGGCTTGGCAGCCGCCTCTCGAAGCCAGCGAGGTAGAGAGGGAGAATCCAGTGCAGAAGGTCTTGAAACGTCCAATTGACCTACACCGTCTGCAAGGTCCATGTTCTGTCGAATGTTGGAAAAGAATGGGTTCACATCGTTGCTGGCGTTGGGAAGCATAACTCCACCAATGACAGGGGCAATTCCTCCATGGCCAGGACCAGGCTTTCCGGGTGCTCCAGTAGCTGATTGATGATCGACAAAATCGGGAAAGTTCTCCTGGAACGAGTTGAAGCCACCCTTGAGGATGCAGGTGCCGCCAGTGTAGCCTTCGTTGGTGAATTTCTTAATCATGTTCTGAGCAGTAATCGCATCTCGCTTATCGGAAGCATGAGCATCATAAACGACAATGTAGTCTGTCTCCTTCCATGTGTCAAATTTATCTGAATCAGCGCTGCTCTGGAAAGTCTGCTTCAGTTTTTGAATGTTGAAAGTAGCTCGCTTCAAAAGAGTGGTAGGGATGCAAAGGTTGAGAGCACCCTGGATCCTTGACTGGGCGTAGTTTTGAGAGGATCGGAGGTCAAGAAGAAGTAATCGCTCCTGCTTTACGTTCCGAAGCATGTCTCTTAGCTGCTGTCCGGTGATCATATGTGGTTGTCCAGGCTCGAGGGTTGCTGGTACAGTGGCAGAGCGGTGGATATCTCGAGCATCAGGAGGCTCGGGGCGATGTTCCATAACAGACAACCTGGGGTCGCGGTCTTCAGAACGAGTTAAACCAGTACGGTTTTGAAGCGGATCCATTGGTAGAGGAGACTCGAATCGTGGTAGGTTTAGTGCGGGAGCATGGTAGTGAAGAGATGATTCGGAATTACGCTTCGAGTCTGATGAAACATAGGCCGAGTCCTGTAAGCTCTCCTTGTCGATATCCATTCTACTAGCTGGCCGAACATTGGCAGAGCTCAATCCCCGACCAAATGGAGATGGTCCACCAGTATCGCTCCCGTGGGTGTGCCATCTCGGTGGTCGAGGGCGCACAGGTGCGACTCCATTTGATGTCACTGAAGGCTGAGCATAATGACTTGTCGAGAGAGCAAAAGACTTGCCTCGATTGAAGTCTGCCTGTCTCCTGAAAGCCTCGAATTCGGGATTGGCATCAAGAGGAACCTGCTTGGGAATGGCGGCCTGGAAAGATTTTACTGATGACGATGGGCTCCAGTTGTCATTAGGGAGCCCTGAGGAGGAGCCCCCCTGCTCATTGGCCGACTCGACAATGAGACCAAAATAATTAGGGCTTGGTGATCGATTATCGGAGACGACACGAGGCGACAATTTGGGTGGCGGATGGTTTTGGCCGACCGAGTATGGCATTCGTGGAGAGGCGAGAGGAGTCGAGGTTTTTGGCTGCTTGGTAGGCCGAAGCGACTGAGAGTGAGAGTGAGAGTGAGAATGGGAGTGTGAGTGATTGAGGTTGTATGAATTCGAGCGAGAGTGGGAAATAGAATTAGAATGAGACTGCCCGACAGGGGAATATTGTGCAGGAGTCTTCATTGTATAGTGTAATGGCGTTCGGTCGCCTGGTCTAGTATCATGCATAGCGAAGGCGGTGATCGGGGTGGTCGACGTCATCTCTGAGGACGCAGGGGGCAGGAGAGGCTGAACGAGGCTCATAAGGCCATGGTGAACAGACTGAAAATTAGCTTAAGAGAGTTTGATTGTGGGAGTTGACGGTTATTTGAAGCAATAACTTAACTGCTAGAGTCAAGCTTCAAAAAGTAAAAAGGTATGTATGTATGTATGTATGTATAGAAAGGTATGGTCAGGGTCTTGGAGGGCGAGAAACCTAGAACCAAGGAGGGTGCGGCTGGTAGGTAGATTAAGGAAATGCAGTGCCACTGTAGCTCACTCAGATAAAGATGAGAGACAAGACACGCACAAGCACAGGGTCAAGAAGCGGGCAGAGGTAGAGGCAGAATAGATAGATGGTGGGGTCTTTTTTTTGGTTCTGGTTCTGGTTCTTGGGAATCCCTGGAAAAGAGACTTGACTTGGAAACAAGCCAAGAGAAGGGGGGTACAGTATGAGGAAGGGGGCGTTTACATGGGCGGTTGATGTAGGGGTCAGGGCCGGGATCAGGGGGTGATGCAGTATCGTGACGAGACGGTAGCCGAATTCGATGAAGGGGTTCTGACGTGCTTTGACCTCAGTATTTAACGGAGGGAATTAACCCGAGCTCAGTATCAGGGATGCGATATAGTAACTGCATGTACAGATGGTGTTGAGAGAAGATGATGATTATACTCAATAAAATTAGACTCTTGCAGATTGTATCACCTGTACTGCAGCAATATCACAGTCGGGATACTGTAAAAGGTGATAAACGGTGGCAAGAATTCACGATGAATGGGGGTCGCAGGTCAAAATAATGCCGTTACAGATCCAGTGGGATGGCGACGGTGGCGTCTGACAGACGATTGATGACGTGGGGTGGAGACGGGACGGGAGAAGAAAAGAAAGATGAGTTGATGAGAGGAGAAAAGACAAACGAAGAGAAAATAAAATGTCAATCAGACCAAATCTAGCAGGCAGGATCAACAGATGGAGAAGAGTAATTTTTTTATTCCTTTCCCTCTTGCCTTTTTGGACAGTGATTAGTATTCAGTTCAGTTCTGGCTTTCGCCTTCTAGAAGAACCACGACAGCGATTAGCAAAGCAACTGTCACTCACTGCAACATCATCAGTGCAGTGGCGTTGAATAAGTCCGTATACAGTTGAGTTTGTCATCAGCCTCAAAAATACAAACGCCGAAACCGAGAGATGCTACAATAAGCGTCAAAGAAATGAAAGGCATAGTAAAATGGAATCCAAAACTGTCATCCACCGTATTGCTTGTCCTCGTGCTACGTCTCTCTTAAAGCCAAGGCTGCATCAGCATGGGATGGTACAGCATGGGCAGGCAAGTGGACCAGTGTCGTTCGTGTGGGGAGACGAGAGGACAGGCGATCCCATCTGCTGCAGACAATTAATCAGTTGAATCCCTATCCCATGCCGGGGCATACACTTGATCTATAAAACTGGGAAATCCAATGCTTGGACGTTGGCTAAATCATTCGATTATACTGTACCGGTTAATGGAAGCTATCACGAGATTTGCAAGGATTTCTGCATGTAAGAAGGGACCTCTCGCTACTTTCACTACTTTCGATAACCCTAAAGAGAAGCATAAGCAACATGCGAAAAAGGCAGAGTGTGCTGTGCTGTATTGCGCTGCTGTACTGTACCGTAGTATCAACCACAATCTAAGCTTTTTAGGAACTTGCTCGTCACGGTAGTGACGTCGATCATAGTTGCGCCTGTCACATCAAAGTGCCCATTACAACACAGCATCTCCCCTTTTCTTCTCGTGTCAGTTATGACTATTCAACCAACTATCTCATAGTGGCATGTTTTGAGCATGAAATGTGGTGGGTGGCAGACAAAGACAAAGAGACAATGCTGCAGAAGCAGCTCGCAGGTGAAAACGGTCGTTGGGGTTTGGTGTGGTCGCGTGTAGTAAAGATCATCCAAGCGAATGGACGCTTGTCACTGCGAAGGTAGCACCGGTCCGGAGTTATGTCTTGTGAGTGGGTGTAGGTCTGTAGACTCATTAGATACCACTCACTAGAGTCAGCCGTGCAGATGTGCAGGACCCCTTGAAGATCACTACTGTACAGTATTATGTTCGCATTCGCGCACCATTGCTCTAACTCGTTGAGATGCGAAGGTTGTCTATCATTATTCACTGCTGGTCCGACAGTACAGTAGAAGGGGACTTGTATGTGGTGTCCTCAGGTTGTAAGAAGAATTGACCCCAGGCCGGGGAACATAGGTAAGAGACGAAATAATTCAGTGACCTTGTGATAGCTTAGGCCGGCATTTAGACTGCTTTATTTCTGTAGCCTAGGCTTTGGAGGACGGCTTTTCTGTTACCGACCTGAGTGTCTGTATCACTCTGCGTAAAGATCTGCCTGTTAATATAGAGGAGAAAGAGGTTTTTGGTCGTTCTGAATAGCTATGGTTCGTTCCGAAACTATTATTCAACCCTATTACACTATCTAAACTGTGAAGTATGTAAGGTGCACGGATATCGAAAAGGCCCCAATATCACATATAGCAGAGGTATTATTGAAGCTTGACCAGAATATCTACTCTCCAGCCTTGCTGAATGTCACGCATTCCCCATAATCATGACCCCTCCTCGTATCTTAGCGAAGAATAATTTAACAAAGTTCAATTGGATCTCCGAAATGCCATCATCTTTTTTTTTCCCTATCCCTTGTCTTTGTCTATCAAGATCATCGCCCCCGCTGATGTTCGCTATTAGACTTTCCCCTCTCCTCTGTCTTCAGTGTCTCTCCCCCTGACTATATCGTCATGGCAGCGTCAAGGGTCCCCACCTGAAAGATATGGAACACTTCAGGGAGTGTGCAGCTGTTTTGTGTTTCCCCTCTGTCATTTCATCCAATCACAATTCCGCGTGGCGCCGTCGTCAACGTCACTGGTCCGCATCCGTGTACGCTAAAAAAAAAAGCTGGCATCTTTTTTTTTTCCCCTACAATTCAGATTCTCCGCCTTTTTATTCAAATGCCCATCCCCATCCTGCCAACCTCTGCCAAAAGAGAAACAATGATCGTCCAGAGTCTAGAACGGTCGTGTTGGGGAAAAGACCGCGTGTACAAACCATACTTCGTGTTTCCTCCAAGGCAGTACAATCTTTATCCATAGATTAATGGCTCAGCCTCAACACTTCCTCTCTGTATCCGAGTCTCGACCATGCTGGTCATCTCGTACGAAACTATTTCTGCGACATGACGTAGCTTGTGATGGGTTCGGTACAGTATCTCCGTTACAGTACAATCTACCGTTCTAACTGCAGTTGCTGAACGGAGTTTCAGCTGAGAAGCCATCAGAAAGCTGAATCGGAACCGCCAACCCTCCTCCCGTTACTGTCAGAAAACGGCCGCTCCTCCGCTCCGCCTCGCTAGTCTACAGAATCCCTAGTCTAGCGCTCTGATCTGTGTAATGGTTTTGTTTCAAGGCTGGATGGCTTATGCCGTAAACCCCAGCCATCAGCTTCTGAGAAGAGCTCAAGGACCTCCGCTTAGACAGAGCTTGAGACAGGGCTGACTTGGCGATTGCTAATCGTAAGTTAAGCATGATGCCCATGCTCATTTTTTTATTATTAGCAAGGGAGCTCTTATGCGAGGATCTATGATCGTGGTCTGATATGACCAATCTCTCACGCTATGCCTGTGGCCCCTGTCGTCTATGTCCGAGTCACGACGATACTCAACGGCCAAAGCTCAGCAAGCCGCGTCCCCAAATCCGAGTCAATCTAGTAGTCGTTGGGTTTTCCATTCCAGCCTTGTCCGAACATGGTTGCCGTTTAACCACATCGTCCGCCCATCCACAGTTAGTTACGGTTTCCGTTTGAGGACCCTGGATCGGCACTAAGGGCACACCCTTTCTGATGGAAACCTCAGACATCTTCTCACCGTCACGTCCATCCCATCCACTTCGAAGGGCCTGGACCCTGAGATCATCCCCCCCTGATGGACGGATTACCAAATCAAGAACTCAACTAGGTTGCACGCGAGTGCAGCAGCTCATCCTCTTCGATCAGCGGCGCTTGCTAATTGAAAAGGCTTCCTCGATGCCGTATGTATGTAACAGCAAAGCAGCTACTAGTAGTATCAGCAGCAATTCCGATACCCTGGCCTGGCGTCGTTCTTCATCCCGAGACTCGGAGCTTGAGCTGCTAGTCCGTCCTGTCTTGCCTTGTCTTACCTGTACCAGAGAAAGCGCATGATCGAGTTTCGACAGTTACAGTAGGGGAAAATGCACAAAGTGGAACTTCTCGAGGCGAAAAGAAGTTTATCCCCTTACCGCTAGTTGTTCCCAAGAAGATGGCGTCCGATTTCCCAACTTCTAACGTTAGTTAGCCAAGCACCCAAAAGCCCTGAGGGCTGGTGCCACGAGAACGCCGCCTCACCTGGCCTGGACTAGCTTCATCGCAGCAAGGCGGACCCTTGAAAATCTGACTTTGGCATCTAAAACGCGAGGGGCAGCACTGGGCACGAGACTGATAGACAACACGACGACTGTAACCTGACCAGGATATGCCTGGGCAATCTGGCTCTTAGGTCTCTTCCGATATATGGGTTTTCCAACAATTCTGCATTGTCCCCCACATGGAGATTGCATTCTATGAGATGCACATGGCTTTCGAGTCCCGACTGACATTGACAACCGCATTCCCAAAGTCCCCAGTGCCTGGTACAGCCCAAGGCGTACAGGTCTATGCGGTCTCAGTGACGTAGGTCAGGCCGTTCTAGAATGCTCAGGCTATGCTTCAGCTGTGAACAACGCATAAGTCAATGTGTTCTAGACACTGATTATGACATCGTCGACTCGAGTTGAGATTCTTCGTTGATATGTTTGGATGATTAATGTCTCCGAGGTTTGATATATCAATTGTGGTTCAGTTATCCCTGTCGTAGATGAGTCCAGGCACGCCGATCATGCAAGTAGAGGTAGACACAAAACAGTTCGTTCATCTTTCTAAAATAAGGCATGTGAAATGGATGCATTTCTGAAAAATTACATACCCAATTTAGCAAAATGGGGTGTGTTATGGAAACAACATCTCCTCGCTTCCGACTGGCTAAGTATGTCGGTCGAGATGGTTGGTACCCTGATCTCCGGACATTCTTTAACGGCACGAGTTGCTAAAGGGTGTTTTGTTCCTGTTGTCAGGCGTACGATTCTTTTGTTGACTTGGGTTGTCCAACTGCTAAACATGGTTTGTCCTCGAGCTAGTTCGATGCTTGTCTGGACATTAGCTCGTTGCGCAAAACTGCGTCTGTATTACAATATTCTAGAAGCAAATCACTTAAAGCACATCTCGATCTTGAAGAAGCTATCTGGCTATCTCTCACCACAGGGTCCAGACCTTCCGATCCATCTCAAGTCTCAAACCCACCGAAGCCTCACTGACTCGCCATAATAACAAAGTCCGTCATGAGCACATCACAACTGTCCTCACATATCAGCATCACGATCGTCTCTCCAGATCTATCTCCCGAGCCTCCCTGGTCCCTGTACACCGCCCAGTACATCGGCTCATTATCACCACTAGCCCAGTATCCAACTTGATCTGACAAAAACTCAATTTTTCAACAAAGATCAGGCTTCACCGGTAGAGCAATCAGTTGACCAAAGCACCAAGAAATAACCTGTTTCTTACACATCTTGGCTTTGGGAAGACAAGTTGTTCGTATCTGGGAAGCATGAATATGTTAGCGTGACACACGACGCTTGGTATTTATTGGGGACTGGGACCATGGGCGTCAAGTTGTCTTATTACCAGGAAATTCAACATGACGCGGACTCACCATTCATCTGAACTGAAGCTTATAACAATTTGCCATATTTAGTCTAAAGAAGCCTAAGATGCCTTCAACTTTATGATGTCTTATTGTCAATTATCATAATGTTTCATCGGTGAAGCATTCATTACACCCGTATCAGTCAACTATTACCAACCATGGTGTTTTCAGCGCACCAGGACCAACTATCTTGAGTCTAGCCCATCCCTCGACCCGTTCCACAAGCTCTACTTGACGCCGTCCGGGCGCCCCGACTACCCGCACGAGTTTCAAGACCTCGAGTCAAGGTTACCTACAGATCATCCGATCTTTTAGTCAAGGCATATATATTCAAAACACTAAAATCTGGCATCTACTATATAATTAATAAATAACATGTATCATGGCAGCTACCTTGCTCCTCCGTAACTCTATGTTTTTGTAATTTACTGAAGCATTTTTTCCTTATTCTCTAAATTAAACAAACACGTGGGTAACAGAAAAAATATCCTCAAGACTTGGAGTATCAAAATAAAGTAGCCTAAAAGCTAGTCTGAGCTCGCAGAAAGTGACCATATTATTTCGTCTCTTATGCTCTCAGCGGCTAATTATTTCAACACCCTCAGCCTCAATGGAAACAACTTCGTTCTAAAAGGATGTCTTGGTTGACACTTCACGAGACATAGGTCTCATGTACCAGCGGAGTGGTCGCTCCGGCTCGAGAGCATCACCGATATGGCTTTAAGGCTTTGAGGCTTGAGTCGCGTAAGAAAATCTAATAAACCTGCTGATGCAATTCAAGACAAATTTTCCATGTTTTTTTTTTTTTGTTTAGTGTTTACCTTGAATACCGTATCCGGTTCCTGAAGCCACCGTTCGCTGGTCATGCAAGGGGTAACTCTAAAAGATACGCCTTGATGGGTCTGGTCTTTAGTCACGAGATCTAAGACATCATACGCACCCGAACTGACAACGCAGATATCACGAGGCGAGATCACATATTCCAAGTAGAATTGCATGTGTAGCTTCATATGATTGTGTCCGCTATTGGTACAGTTTGCTATCCTTACAACTCCACTCCCGCTGTTATAACCCAACCCATCTATGAATGACCAGGCGCTGTTTCGAACCCAGGAGATGTACCAACAGCAGAGACGAAATGAAGATGGATGAATAAAAGAACGCCCCTTGTCGCAATTTTCTCACTTCCAGAGCTTGCCGAGAGACACCTCCTTGTCGTCGTGCTTGTTGAGAATCTTTGCTGTGGCAAGCTCGAAATCTTCTTGTGTGACGTGCACTCTTCGTTCACGTAGAGCGTACATACCGGCTTCTGTGCACACACCCTTGAGTTCGGCACCAGAGCATCCATTCATCTTCTCGGCAATCTTGGTGAGGTTGATACCACGCGTCAGGTTCATCTTGCGGCTGTGAATACGGAGAATATCCGCTCGAGCTTCAACGCTGGGTGGGGGGAACTCGATCTTTCGGTCGATACGTCCTGGTCGCAAGAGAGCAGGATCGAGAATGTCAAGACGGTTGGTGGCCATGATAACCTTGATGTTCTTAGTAGGTTCAAAACCGTCAAGCTGGTTCAGCAGCTCTAGCATAGTTCGCTGGACTTCGGAGTCACCACCCGAAGAGCCCTCCACTCGCGATGAACCAATGCTGTCAATCTCATCCATGAAGATGATTGATGGGGCGTGTTCTCGAGCCATAACGAACAGCTCTCGAACCATTCGACTACCCTCACCGATATACTTCTGCACCAGCTCAGAACCTGACACTCGAATGAATTTACAGGCAGTATGATGAGCAACAGCTCGCGCCAATAGTGTCTTTCCTGTGCCGGGGGGGCCGTATAGCAAAACACCCTTGGGCTGTGCGATACCCAGAGACTCGAAGAGCTCGGGGTGCTTGAGACCAAGTTCGATGACCTCTTTGATCTCCTTAATTTGCTGGTCCAAACCACCAATCATATCGTATGTGCTGTCGGGAACCTTTTCGACCATCATGAGAGAGACGAGGGGATCGACGGAGGAAGGTAGCATCTTCTCTAACTTGTAACTATCGGATAGTAGAGTGACTCGCTTTCCTGGGGTGAGCTTGCCAATGTCGACGCTATCGGATACATCGACGACTAATTAAATGTGAGTATGCATTGATCAAGGGTTATTGCAACAGGGCCATCGTACCATATTTGCCTTCTGGGTGCACCTTGACGAGAATCTTCTTGGTACTCATGACCTTGACAACCTCGCCGACATAGGATCCGGGCTGTTGCAACAGACCAAGCTCTTCTCTCAGCAATCGCACTCGGGAGTTGTAGTCATTTCTCTGAGCTTCAAGACGACGAAGCGCGGCTTGACCCTTGAGAATCTCGAGCTTCATGCCCTCGATCTTGTTGTGGTAGTACTCGTCAAGCGCCATCCTGGCGTAGCTCCCTTGACGTCAGGGAAACGAGCTGTGATGCGTGGTTCGGAGAGTAAGATCGAGAGATTCGCTCGAGTTTTTCAGATTACCGATTCGAGGCGTAACAGAGGGTGGTGATGGGGTCGTGAATTGAAAGCGCTGTTGGTGATGGTATGCGATGTGGTTGAAGCTCGATGACAAGGCTACAGCTTGTCTCGTAATCCTCCAAGGCGAGTGAGTGCACAGACCAACCAAGGCGGGAGCTGCCCAGTGTCCAGCTCGGGGTTATGTTGCGCCGTCGTCCGGGCGATGGGTATAGGGTAAGCTCAACCGACTTGAGCACTCTAAACAGCGACGACCCAGCGCCCTTGTTAAGTCTTGGATACTCCACTATCGGCGAGCTCTCTGTCGCGCTGCCCCCACTGAGACATGCTAGACCGCTTGAGCCTAAGATTTGTTAATCGAAGACTCATAAAGCTGACCACAACTGTTACCGTGCATGGGGTTGTCGTTAATGGCACGCTGAGCATTACTCAGATCACAAATACAGAGGGTTTTTCTTGCCGCTGATACCGCTTTCTATCATTTCTCATGAATCTTTCTTATCTTACAGAAGCGAGTATTCTCTTGTACCCCTCTATCAAACATCAAAAAGTCGTGCAAAGAGCCGCCCATTGGTACCATCCAAGACCCTGGGGATGCAGAATGACGTTGGTTCATTGGACAGGGGGGAACACGCGCGAGGTGCGGCAAGACACACTAAACTGTCATGGGGAAAGTTGGCTGATCACGAGCTGCGAGCTTGGTTATTGTGGATCAAATAGCCTAGAGGATTCATGGAGAATTGTCGATGCGATGTCGATTGCCTACGCTATGAGTTGAAACCACGCTTGTTTATATCGTGTATGTACATAATGTATACAGATTGGGTTGATATGTGAGTAATATAGTACTCGGAAAGTTTCTTTGTAATGCAACCCGAAGAAATTACGGTATGGTCTGTTGGTCTCGTTCCTCTTTTCTTACATCCATACAAAGGTCCCTACCTGCCTCCTCAAAAGTCTATTCTCTTACTGGAGAGGTGTTTTGGTAATCACCTTGCCTTGATTGCACTTCCTCTTCTCTGCTAGGTCTCTCTAGTGGATTTTGCTTTTGGAAAGCTCTCTGCGGCTCAAGTAACACCAATTCCTTGGTTCTCACCCGGACACGCCGTCGGTCTCCTTTCCATCATCTTTGTTTGCCTTTCTGCCCAAGGTACCTACCTACAGAGAGACACAGAGGACGACTCGAGTCGACTGGGATTAATTCAACCTTCAAAACCCAACAGTCCCGCTCTGCCCAATCTATCTCGTACCATCTCGATTACCAGTCGCTTGGACCGCCTCCATCATCGCATCGCATTGATTGTACGACTTTCTAGGCACTACATTGTGACATTGGCATGCTAGGCATTCCCACTTTCTGCGGTTGTCCAGCTACTTCGAGAACAGAAACAGGGACACTTCGCGTCTGATCGCATTCTTGCGTCTGTCTCTACTGCATTGCTTCTCTTTTTGTTTATTCGCCTTTTTACAACAAATCCAGATTTCTTGTGACAGAGTTGTGTATTCTTGGCCCTCCACTATGGATCCTTCGAGACGAGAAACCTCGTCGCCTGGGCGCCATCTTGGCGAGGAATCGTCCGGCAATGCATCTCCCGCTGACACGCGTCGCCCGACTGCCCAGCCCGAGTCTGCCGCATCTCCTGTTCTTCGCGGTGATAACTTGCCCGAAAGCTTTCAGTCTTCAGACACAGTGCGACCTAGACCAGAGGGCTATGGTAGGTTTATGCCTGTTTTGGCGAATGGACCAGGGTTGATCTTATTTCTCTCTAGGTGCGATAAGCGGTCCAGCTTCAGGCTCTGCCCAACAATCGAAAGAAACGTCCCAGGAGCGCAGTTCGGTTCGCCCTACCCAAGCTTCACGTCCTTCTCGCGGCCCCGAGAGAATGCGATCTGCTACTCGATTGCGAAAACCCCCAATGCCTCGACGACCATCTTCAAACACTCCCTATCGTGGCGGCGTCTTCTCAGCAGAAGATGAAGTGCACGAGGTAGAAGCCGACGCTGCTGTGCGCCAACAGTCCTACCGCCGTAGACCCCAGCTGCCGACCCAGCTTTCCCGCGTTCAATCGCATCCAAACGATGAGGGTGACAACGACAACAACAATGACAGTAATGAGCCGTCCACCGACAGCCCTGGCGAAGGTCGCGATGACAACGACGAGGAAGAGGAGGAGACTCCTATCGAAGAACAGGACGATTCAGATAGCGATGTCAGTGAGGCCGAGAGTTTCACCCTGAAAGACCGACAGCAGGCGATCAACCAAACTCACCCCTTCGGTATTCGAGTGTGGAAGCCCGCATTGTACAAAAAGGATCGTTCGATTCAAAAGTTCGCCCAAGCAGATATTCACTCGGCTCCTGGAGGTCGTGTTAACAACTGGCTTCTTACCTTCAATCTGCTCTGGACACTCCTATTTGGTTGGTGGATGGCCACTTTGGCAGCCGCTGGGGCCATAATATGTCTTCTCTTTGCTGCTGCTCCCAGTGGAAGAGAGTATGGCAGAGTTCTTTGGGGTCTCGCTGGGTATTTGTTTTACCCCTTTGGTAAGTTCGTTCGCCTGGAAAAGGACGAGACCTACATGCACGAGGACCAAGACGAGGGGCGCAGTATCTCGGAATATGAACAATGGCAGAGCGGCGACCTCGAGTATGGACGACTCTTCTTTGGACCTGCTGACCGTAGCCGTTCAATTGTTGGACGTTCAAGAAGAAGTATCGATTCAGAGCCTAGCGAGACGGAAAGTCTTCTTGGCCGAGGCCGACGCGGTGAACATATCGAGGCTGATGAGTCACCCCAGTACAAGAGACGACTGTTCGGTCGCGGTGAATGGAACATCGGTCGCGTTATCTTCTTCGTCTTCTTCTACTGTCTTATCTCACCCTCGCTTCTGTTTGTGTCGGGCATCTGTTGGTTCTTGGTCTTCTGGATCCCCATGGGTAAGACCACATTTTTGCTGTTCGACCACCTCCGACGACACCCTCTGGCTTTGTCATTCGAGAGTGATATAAGATACATTCGCGAAGATGGCGGTCCGAGCTCGTCTGTTCTCCTTTGCACATACCGTGCTGTAGGATCAAGATACTGGAAATATACAGTTGACGGAACCAACATCTTCCTCATCAACCTGATGGTGGTTGTGTTCTTCGTCATTTTCGACTGGCTCGTGATTGAGGGCGTCTTCCATGTCGAGGGCTTCATTACCTCTCCCGCTTTCCTCTTCTGCGCCGGTCTCCTCTCTATCATCCCTCTGGCTTACTTCATTGGACAGGCTGTTGCTTCTATTTCGGCACAGTCATCAATGGGCGTTGGCGCTGCCATCAATGCCTTTTTCGCAACAGTTGTTGAAGTGTTTCTTTACTGTGTTGCTCTTACGCAGGGCAAGGGTCAGCTTGTTGAAGGCAGTATCGTGGGTAGTATTTTTGCCGGTATCCTGTTCTTGCCAGGAATTTCTATGTGCTTTGGTGCCATCAAACGAAAGACGCAGCGCTTCAATGCCCGATCCGCGGGTGTGACATCGACAATGTTGCTCTTCGCTATTGTCGGAGCTTTTGGTCCAACTCTGTTTTACCAGATCTACGGAACTCACGAGCTTAACTGCATGGACTGTGAGGACTATAACACCGGCGAAAACGGCAGAGACTGCCGCCGCTGCTACTTCAGCCAGGCTCCATCACTCAGTGACAGGTTCTATCTTGAAGCTGTGCGTCCTTACTGTTACATGGCGGCGGCTATGCTGTTCTTCTCGTATCTGATCGGTCTCTGGTTTACTCTCCGAACTCACGCTGCCGTCATTTGGAATGCCGAGGTCGAGGAGAAGCGGCACGAAGAGCACATGCATTCATCAAGCCTCCGCACTTCTCAGCTTCACGGCCATGCTCATCCTCATGCTCACACTTCAGCGACCGCCGAGACCAGTGGTACCGATGTTCGTGATTCTCAGCTTTATAAGCGCATTCTGGGCCAGTCTCTGAAGCAATCTGGTTTTGGTGAGGATCTTTCCCGCCAGAGTTCCACTGCTGGACAGCCGGCTGCCACCAACGGCTCAGCATCAACCCCCCATGTCGTACCTCCCAAGTCCAGTGGTGGTGAACCATCGCACTCTGCTCTCCATGTCCCAGGCCTCAGCGATGCCGATAACAAGATGCTTGTGCGTGAGGTTGCCGAGATTGCTGCCACTGCTGCTACTATTGCCTCACGGGAAAGAATGTCGAGAAAGCCATCCGCCCTTCCTGCTAATCACGGAGCTGGCCCTCGTCCTACGCCAAGCCGTCAACACACCCACGTCGAAGCTGCCGAGACTGAAGGTCCTGCTACTGAGGCTCACCAAGCACACGGTGGCCATGATGCCCCCAACTGGAGTCGCGCCAAGAGTGCCATTATCCTTCTTGGAGCAACTGTCCTGTACGCCATCATTGCCGAAATCCTGGTTGACACTGTGGATGTTGTTTTGGAAAGCTTCGCGATTGATCAAAAGTTCCTTGGTATCACCTTGTTCGCCCTTGTGCCCAACACAACAGAATTTTTGGTAAGTTTGTCTGTTCGTCATGTGACGATAAAATACTAACCGCCGATAGAACGCCATCTCCTTTGCTATGAACGGAAATATTGCGCTGTCCATGGAAATTGGTTCAGCTTATGCCCTACAGGTGTGCCTGCTCCAGATTCCTGCACTCGTCTTCTACTCGGCCTTCTGGCCCGGAGTGCCTGAAGGTGCCGATCCGGCGTTGTACACTTTCTCGCTCCTGTTCCCTCAGTGGGACCTTGTCACCGTCATTCTGTGTGTGTTCTTGCTGAGCTACATGTATGGTGAAGGAAAGAGTAACTACTTCAAGGGCAGCATTCTTATGCTAACCTACTTGGTTGTTATTATCGGGTACTACTTCAGTGGCTACACATCTGATGCTATGGGCATGCAGAGATTTGATGTCATGGGATCCGATGGTAATTACCAGAGCTACAAAACGATTGGTAGATCGACAAGGGGAATGGCCTTCCCGGCCTGAGATGTTGATCAGTGAGAAGGGGGTTGAGTTGAAGATTGTCAGTGGAGTAATGCATTTACGCTGGTTGTTAATATCGGACATACACTACATCATACATACAACATTGAAAGCTTATTGCAGGAGAAGTTGCAATTTTGGGTTTGCATCGTTAAGAAGGATGACTGCTTTTATACGGATTCAGAAGCTACTAGCATCGGCGTGGTTATAATGATATTTTGATAAGGGTTCCATCATTCCAAGGTGTTCATCATTACTCAACTGTCTTGTAGTCGTTATTTAGAGTTACTTAAAAGACAGGTGTTTGGGAAATTAGTCATGTGTTGGGTCTCTTTATTATACATATTGTCATCTCGAGTAGCCAAGGCAGAGTGACAGAAGAAATGTCCTCGAGGCTTACCTAGGTTACCATAATAAAGCATCCCAAGTGCTAGTCTGAGCTGACAAAGTGACAAAATTATTTCGTCTCCTATGCTTTCGGGGTGGCAATTCTTCTGATGCCATGAGACCAAGGCTATGGGTGACTTTCACATGATTATTAGACCAACTGAGATGTACATTTACATCAACAATGCGTATCAAAACATTCAATGTGTAATTGTTATGGACAAAGGCTTCTGGAGAGAGCCAGATGCTGAAGTATACTATGTACAAAGAAGTGATAGGATGTCAACCCTAATGAAGCTGACTAGACAGATGTCTAGTTTAAGCCATGCCGAAACCAGCGGAGGTCATGACCTTCTTGGCGGTGTTGTAGTCAGAGGCAGAAGCAATGGTCTTGCCCTTGAAGTTGTTAAGGAAGCCAGTGCTGGTACCACCGAGGGATCCAGAGCTGCCAAAGCCGTTGATCTGGCAGTTTCGGCCGAGAGCAGAAGCACAAGCGCCACCACCGTTGGGGACACCGAAGAGCTGGCCCTGGATACCCTGGGAGTTGACGGGGTTCTTGACGTTCTGGAAGACGTTACCCTCGGCAAGAACACTGCCAGAGTCAATCTCGAAAGAGTGCTCAGGAACATCGTGGAAGAAGTTGTTGACGGCGTGGAGGAGAGTGTTGCCGGCGACCTTGGGGCCACGGCCGGAGACGCGGTAGATGTAGTTGTTCTTGAGGGTGACCATGTCGTTGGAACCGGCGAAGTAGAGACCCCAGTAGTGGTAGTTGTTGCACTTGGCAGACCAGTTGGTGGTACCATCGATCTTACTGTTAGAGATGGTAACACGGTTGCAGGCCTTGTTACCGAGGACAATGTGCTGACGGCCGATGAGGGAAGTGGTAACATGGTCGATCCAGACGTTGTCGGTATCGTCGAGAGTAATGGCATCACCACCCCAGACGAGCTGAGGGTTCAGCTCAGTGATGTGAACGTTCTGGATGATAACGTTCTTGGCCCCGACAATGCGGAGACCCTTTCCACGGATAACACCCTTGCTACCAACACCGATCAAAGACTTGTTGGAACCGACCTTGATGCCCAGAACACCGGCCTTGTCGTACTTGACGTTGACCTTGGGGGCGTTGGGCTGGTAGTTGTTGCACCAGCCGTTCTGGTTGATGGCAAGCTGGCACTTGGAGCCGGTTCCCCAGGGAGCGCAACCAGTCTCGGAAGCCGAACCCTCAGTGCCGATGAAGCTGATGGTGCGGTCGAGCATGATCTTGCGAGGCTGGGAGTCGCCGAGGTAGTTGACGAGCTCCTGGGCGTTCTTGGGGTAGACGGCGCCAGCGTTGCCACCGCCGGTGGTGCTAGCGGCGAAACCCTCAGCCTTGGTAGGGAGAGCACCAAGGGCTGAGGGGAGGAGAGCGGCGACCGCGAAGAGAGTCTTGAAGAGAGAAGGCATGGTGAAGGATATCTGGCTATAGCAGAAGTATGGGTGTATGTACAAGAGAACCAGAGACCCAGCCACTGGTTGTATATAAGAGAAGGAATGGATGTAGATGAGAGAAGAACCAGAAACGGAGAGGATATCGTGAAGCTCATATAAGCATAGGTAGCTCGCAAGCTAGACCGAGCTGTCCCTCGTTAGATCGGGGGTCTCCATGCCAAAGGAGGAAGCTATGGTACTATTATGGCATGGATATCTTAGCTCCCCCCTTGGCGTACAGCATCTCGGCGTTGGAGGCAGGATTTGATACTTGATCATGTACTATCGCAGCCCTATCTACTGTAGTCTACATGGAAAGAGTGTCACTCGGTCAAAGCTACTCAAAACAGCCACGGACCCTTGACGGAGGCCTTTTCCAAATCGGGTAACACCGAGACTCCTGATTCGTGGATTCTCTTATCGGACCTAATGTTTCGTCCTTAGTGGGTAAATCTGTAGAGATACGTCCCCTTGCTCATATCAAAGGAAATAACAGTACGGGCAACTCACTCCTCTCGCTTCTAGAAGCAACATGAGATGATCCCTAAACCCGACGTATCCGCGTAGAGAGAAAAAGGGATGCGATGCGCACCTATCGGCAGATGCTCTCCGCACCCAATGAGGTGGTCACTCAGCCAAGGATCGTACAATAACTGATTGAACATGGATGTTCCCCCCTTGAGATTGCTACAGTAGCAACGGTTAGCAAGAATTTGTGTGGAGATTCGATCTGTCAAATGTCACCAAGTATCCATATAGCGGATATAACGTCTTTAAAAACCTGGATAATAAAATGAAATGTCCTTGGCTGTTTATTTACAGTTTGACTAGGTGCAACGCTTATGCTGTCTATGGTGAGGTATTGTTAGAAAGTCAGGTGAAGGCAAGGCTAGATCGCAAAATCCGACGACACGATACGAGAGCAGTGACCTACCTGATGGGGTCTGGTTGTCAAAGCGGTTCATGCTTCTTGACTCGTGGATTTTTCCACAACGTTGCTGATCATGACTAGTCCGGCAGTTCATTTTGTATAGGAACGAAATCTTGGGGTAGCATGCAGGAATCCTGCAGGTTCTTTGGTTTAGGCTAAGTATGAATTGCTGTATTCAAGCAGAAGTCGCCTTGGCGGGTTGATCTTTGTCTACTGCGAACAAAGGATTGCCGACGGCAGAGTCTAGTCCTTCGTCTGTGGCTCAGATCCAAAGTGATGTTTGTCACTCTCTATTGTCGTGTAACACCTCCATTGCATGTATTCAGATCACGAAAGACTAGTAGCTATGGTAACCGTCTTGTGTTCTCAAGAGTTACCTTTATCTCCATGACATTAGAATGGCTCCAAGGTTATTAGTAATAAACTAAGGCACATGTGCAAACAGCCCCGGTTACACAGCCAATGCTACCATCCTGAGACTTGCATTCGCAAATACAACATAGTAGTGACAAGGGCTCAGGCAAAAGGGGCAAGACCCTGTCCAGAAAAAGACCATGAAAGGCAGAAAGACACAAAGGGCACTCTGTTGAAAGACGAAGATCTCGGAAGTAATTCGTTCCCTTTCTCCACCAAGAAGTTTATCAAAAGATCGACGACGATAATCGTCTGGACTATGGAGATCATTGCCCCTCGCCGTGTATCATCCAGGACCAACAAGATCGTCTTCTAGGATACCCGCGTGTTTCACCTCTCTAAGGATCATCAGGATATCATAAAGTCAGCTACTTTAGAGGATAGTTCTCCTGCTAGCTGATAGTATAGAAATAACAGAGACCAGAGTCTAGTATGATGTTATGCAGAACAAGTGCAATTGCAAGAAAGACCTATGCTGTTCCTCTTCCTGTTCAAAGTACCTAGCACAAGCTGGTTATATGAACAAACCCTTTGTTTAGTCCCAAAAACCTACCATCAGATTCTTCACGAACAATACACTGTTCAATTACCGCACCTCACTCAGTTTGAGTGATTTCTGCTAGCATAAATAGCCCCCGTCAGGAACCTCTGGAAGCTCAATTAACATAAACGGTCTTTCAGGTAAATTCGAGAGACAAACACAAATCGGTCACCACCACCATAAGCAAATCACAACGTATATCTTCGAGCATCTTTCAGTCATCTATCGCCATGGCTCAGCTTCAGCAACCCACCGGGCTCCTCCTGCTACCCAATGAGACTCTGATACACATCATCGAATTCGCCATTATTGGCTCCCCCCACGCAGCATCAACATCAGAGTGGCTCAATAATCTAAGCCAGACCTGTTCTCACCTTAACAAGCTCGCCCGTCCTTACTACTTCCGCTCTAATGACTATGACATGTTCTACAGAGCCTTGCGCACAGCTAACGTTACCATGATGAATCGCTGCGAGCACTACAACGCTGCGCCCATTGACAAGCTATGGTCGCGGTGGTTGTTTCCTTCTTTTCAGTACCGCACCTCCATAGATGTTGTACTATCCAATGTGTACGAGGACTGTCACCATACAAACTCAACGGCCAGTCAGATTGCCATCACCGACAGGATTCGCGATAGAGTGTTCGACGGCTTGAAGTGGCTTCTTGAGAGAGGCGCGGATGGCGCAACGTGGAACTGCAGAAGCTTAACGGGGGAGGAGTGCAAGAATGGATGCCCCAACATCGTAAAGCCAGGTCACATGCATCCAATTCTGCTGAAACAGCTGAAGATAGGTACCAGCAAGCGCGGAATGGATGTCATTTTTAAAATGATTCAGATCTTGAGCAGACATGGCTTCCCTACCCCAACTCGCTTGGACAGTTTGGCTCAAAGATCATTCATTCGAACCACGGATGAAAAGGACCCATGGTTCAACCAAATGATATGCAAGTCCAAGTATAGATCATCGTCGCCGCTGGGGGTGGCAATGAACTCACACGCGAGTCCATCAGTACTGGACCTGATATTGAGTGAGCACGCCAGCCGAGGCCTCAAATTGAAGGAGTGGCACAAGGTATGCCCACCCAGTCTTGCCAAGCTTGCGAGAGGAGACAACTGTCGTGATGATTTTAATATCTGGGCTGAGGTTACCTACATTGACGAGCTCTTGGGAAAACTCCATGCCGATATGCACAGCAAGTGGACCAACTGGGAAGAATCTTATTTTGGTGAAATTGCTGACATCTTCCAGGAAAAGCTCAAGCTAATGATCGAGTATGAGATGGTCGACTCCCCAGAGGAGGCGCTCCTCAAAAGCATCGAAAACGCACTCTACGACATCGCTAAAGAAGGCATGCTGGCAGGCCGATACGACAGAGAGCTTTTCAAGAGGTCGTGGGAAATTCTTGGTGAAGCAGTGATGCCCTTCGCTACGGATGTCCTTCTGGTACTAGATTCTGATGTCGAGACAGACTTCGATGGCCCAGGACGCATCCACAGGTATGCCATTAGCAGTCAATGGAACCCTTGGAAGGATTGGTTCCTTCAAGAATATGCGAATGAGTGCTATAATCCGGAAGATACGAGCAGTGTTGACCCCGGAACTTGGCGCGGCGCTCACCAATATCAAAACTACATCATCGCCCACCTCCTGCACAAGCTTCCAGATTGGCATACCATGAGTCTGGATGACTGGTGCCAGATTGCTCGGTTTGAAGTAGAAACAGATATCATGAAACGCCGCAAGCTACATGACTGACCGTTGCTATCTTATGCAATTTAAACCGAAACGTGAACTCGGCAAGCGATACCAGAGGTTGTCATTATTGGTGGGATGTAAGAGTGGTAATTTTGTTAGCTAAGTTTTTTGTAAACGTGTTATTACATTCGCTTGGGCAGCCAGCGCTCAAGCAACGAAGTCTGGATACTTCTCAATGTATAGAAAATTGATTTTGTTTGATCAAAATAGGTTAAAACCCACGTGATACGGTTGATGTGATGTGATGTCGATGTCGATGTTGATGTTGATATTCGGAGTTGAATTTCAATGATGCAGAATCAAGGTTTGCACTAACTAAAAGCAGTGCCGTCAGTGTCGATAAACATCCGAGACCATCCAAGTTGACTAGGTAGCACCTGCCGCCAATAAAGAGCGACGAAATAAATCAGGCATCTAGATACTTGATGTTAATCTTTGGCCTAAGAGACGAAATAATGTGGTCACTTTATGGCAACTTGGACCTACATTTAGGCTACTTTAGAAGACAATTATTCTGCTTGGATATCTATCTGCTTAACATTTTAAGCACTATGTTCTGAGGCCCTAGGCTAGTTAACTTAAATTTCCCCATGATTAGCGGTCTGTGACTGCCCGCTTACGGGAGGGACGGGAACTAAAAGGTCTAATGAAAAGGCGTCGAGAGAAGGACGAGAGAACGGGAAAGAGGACAGGATGAGGGGTTGGGTTGGGTTTTGTTTTTGTTTGCTCCTTCTTCCTTGCTGCACTTGATAATCAAGGTTTTATTACTACTTGCTCTAGTCCAACTTGACCTTCCATACTCTACTCTAAGGTAGAACAACCATCTTTCCTTCCCTTTATTAATTAATTTTTTAATCATTGAATACAAAGAGGGGAGGGAAGGAGCATCTCCACTCTTTCAACATCCCCATCAACCAACGCAACACCTTCCGCGGGCACGGACAGCATCCATACCTCCTTCCGGGCAGCTACCTACAGCCAGCGGGCACTGACTGCCTACAACCTGTACCTACCTCACGGAACAGTACTTGCGGTTACGAATGGATATCATGACGGACCAACAACAACAAGACACCCCCACAGTCCTCACTCCTATTGCTCTCACGCCCACTGCCACTACCACTACCACTTCTCTCACTGCGGCTTCTGTCTCTCCTTCTGCAGCCCCCGCTCAAGCTGATTCGGCATCCGCTGGAGCTCCATCTTCCCCCGCGCCTCAGGCTGAACTCATCCCCGCAGAGGACCCTGGAGTATGTCATACCTATACCAACCTAATTACCCTTACCTTATTTGTAGATCCCAGTTTAATTGCCATTGATTGTTTTTCTGTTAACATCTGGTCCCTTTTCGTATTTTGTAGGATGACATCCGTCAAGATGGAGATGATAATTTCGACGTCGATTCAGCTCTCGGGTCAGATGCGTGAGTTCCTTGCTGTGCAATACTGCCGCGTACATATCTCACTCACACGTCTGTCTTCAGTGCCAGCTTCCTATACCCAGAATCAATAACAGCAAGCATACTCGAATATAGAACCATACAAGGCCGCACATATCACAGTGACCGACATGCTACCGACTATTTCACTCCCAATGACGAGCAGCAGCTCCAATCGGTTGATATCAGCCACCATTACCTCACCGTCCTCCTCGATAGTAAACTCTTCCTAGCTCCGATATCACCTTACGTCCAGACCGTCCTAGATGTCGGCACAGGATCTGGCATATGGGCAATGCAAGTCTCTCGCCCCCTCCGCCCTCTTCCTGCTGCTTACCAAGTGTCGCAGAGATTTTGCAGACGCATATCCCAGCGCCCAGGTTATCGGCTCAGACCTCTCACCCTGCCAGCCAGAATGGGTCCCTCCAAACGTGCACTTCGAGGTCGCAGATGCTACTCTCCAATGGCCGTGGAAGGATGACTACTTCGATTTCGTTCATATACGCTACCTGTTCGGCGCCATCCACGACTGGCCGGCGCTCTTCTGCGAAGCGTACCGCTGCTGCGCTCCAGGCGGCTGGATCCAATCATGTGAGGCTGACGTTCGTTTTCACTGCGACGACGGGACTACCGATAATGAACCTGCTCTCAAAACGTGGGGAGACCTCTTCGAGCAGAGTGAAATCGAGACAGGAAGGCCATTCTTTCTGCAAAGAGAGGCAATACAGGAGCGCAGCATCGCGGAGGCTGGCTTCACCGACATCAGAACGTTTGACTATAAAGTACGTAGCGTCGCATCGCTCGAGAGCCTCGCAGTATTAACGTCAATGACAGATACCCGTAGGCGGATGGCCAAACAACCGCAGGCTCGCTGAGACAGGTGAGTATGTCAGACTGACTTTAGAGAACGATCTTGAAGGTATGCTTTCATCGCTGACGTTTCTTGTTCGCGTGTTCTGACAAGCGCTGGTAGGATATACGTTTTATCTTTGGCATCATGTGCTCAACTGGCCCCGAGAAGAGTATGCGCAGTTCCTTGTTTCTCTGCGCAAGGCGCTATTCAACCGCCGAGTGCATGGCTACATGATGGTGCGGTACGTCTACGGAAGGAAACCATAGCAAGGAATGCTGGCAGCGTCCGAGGATACGAGTAATGAAAGAAAGATGCTTGGATGCGGGCTCGGAGAAAATGATAGCGGAAAGTTAACGAGGTGTGGGAATAGGGAAGGCACACTTTGGGTAGACCTTGCTTGGCATAGCAATATATCGAATGGCAATACTCCGTACTCGTAATGATGGATATCGATCAAGGTTAGACATATACACATCGTAGTGGCCCTCGTCGCATGTCGTTGAGCCCGTCGCAGGAGTAGTCTCAGCACAAAGCGCGGCTCGTTCATCGCCACGGCAACTTCGATACATCACAAAAGGAGAAATTCTTCCTCACAGCCAGGGCAAGCCCCAGACAGTAATGAAAAAAGAGAAAAGAAACACGCCTGTCAGACGTCCATCAACACCCACCCCGAGCGCGCGCCCGAAGGCAAGACCGCAGTCAGGGTCGAGATCATCAAGAGAAAACAAACTCTCTATACAGCAGCTACGCGAGGCAACCACCGCCATCCTTGCGGATAGAGCGAGAGGACCAAAGTATTCACTCTAGGGTGTCGAGGATATACACTCATCAACCAGGGTGGGATCTGTGGCTCTTTTGGAGAACCAAGAGAAGGTCGAATACTATAGAAATGATTCTCTGAAGTATTGTCGACATGAAGAAGAAAAGAAAAAAAAGTCCAAAAGCTGGCGGCAGCGACGAATATTTATAGGCCGTATGTGGGTCTGCCAATCACTCACCGCTCACCGCCAAAAAGTTGGACGGCAGAATAATTTGGAGCCGCAGCGTAGGAGAAAAATCAATAGTGGGGTCAGGTGCATTTTGGCAGGTGCGCTTGGGCAAAGGCGCCGAGTGACAGTGCCCCACTTTCAACGACTTGACCCAAGCAGAGGCAGAAGAAATGTCTTGACTGTGGATTGTGCAGCATTTTTTTTCTTCACGATGACAAACATCTACAATTTTGCTTGAATTTTCTCGGTGGATCATTGGCTAGCGGTGTATTTCTCGCCGAGATTGGATGACAAGTGCCGGAGCAGAATGTAACTGCACGAGTCGTTGGCTCCGGTCATGAGCAGGGACTAGCCATGACTGTTCTCGGGATGTGGCTGGTGTGTGTTGTGAACATTCTTCTTTCAGTAGTTTATGCATGACATTTCCTCAAGCCATTAATGCAGTTTGTGTATGCACTGATCCTGTTTTATGCGTGGACTGCATTGGGATGTGTCGATTGCTTTGGCGCTGGAGGTGTCATGATGGAGGATTTTTGTAGTGATCATCGTCGTACCTCGACGGCTTCACACTCTCTGTGCCTCATTCCGTAGAATGCACATATCCAACTCCAGTGAAACCAATAATCTCTCCATTCGGCAATAATGCCGTTTACTGCAAGTCAAGCAGAAGGATTCAGTCTTGTTGTATCATCGCTGTAGACGCAAATTTCAACGATGCTACCCTGCACCATGCGAGCTGGTTTGATGGGATGCAAACAAACGTCTATCATTAAACGACAACTCTGGGCAGTCAAGACTCGACACTCTATACAAGTATAGCATATCGACATTTTTCTTTCGTTAACTGAACCGTAAAATGGTGTGTTCTTTCTGACCGCTGTCGACATTGACGTGGAGAACACCACGCCGGACTGGCTTCACAAACAGTAGAGTACTGGAAGAATTGACCGCCATCAGTCGAAGAGATGGAACGATTTAGTTACCTTATGGCGGCCCTAAGCCTTAGAGGTTACGCACGTGGACGGGAACTTGTACCGTTTTGGCGGCATGTTGAATGGCTTCGTTGCAAGTGTAAGAATCAAAGAGCTGCCACGCAGTAGAAGTGTATATATGCAGCTGAAATGCAAAACGAAGCAAGACCGGTGCTATCTGGTGCTTCGTGTTGGTATAGTTGATAGACCTCAGTTCAGGAGGGTCTTCTTGAGGTCTCTAGCTTCGGTTCGTAGTCGCTTGAGCCTGTCAATGTCGTTGCAGCTCCGAAGGGCAGTTTTTATGCTGTTCGATAGATAGTCGGTCGTTATACGTCTCACTCGATGAAAGATAGCAGAAGTAGGTAGATGCACCTGAAATGTAAGAATTGAAGAGGTCTGACTTGATAAGACCCCGATGCTACCTCGTTCCTCACAGCTCAGTAATGGCAAAGCTTGGTAGTGCTGATGTTCATTTACTTAGGAAGCTAGGTGCGACAGATATTCCCTAAAAGCACATGCCTTCCCCTTCTCTCCCCTTTCCCTTATTCCCGTCCACGCGATCGACGTCCTCCAAAACTCCGGCGGGCAACAGAAGAATTGTCCTCTAAGGCTTTGGCTACTATAATAAAGTAGCCTAAGTGCCTGTCTAAGTTGGCGTAAAGTGAATAAATCAATTCATCTCTTGGGCTTTCGGTAGCTGAGTCTTCTGATACCACACTTTCGATATTAAGATGTGCAGAACACCACTACAAACTAGCATCACGCTCTTTATACAGAGCCTCTCTCTCAATCCAATCCCTAACTTCTTCCCTAACCAACCCATCCAAACTCCCTTGGCCACTCTTGACGATCTCTCTTACCCGCGAACTACTCACGTCCTCATCCCCTTCTCTCCCCTCCACCATCTCAACTCTCTCAACCCAAGTCTCATCACCTCCGACACCCTTCGCCCTCTCCTTGGTCAACCACGCCCTCTGCTCCTCGACTCCTCCCCATGTATCATTCGGCCTCGTAGTGACTCTCAGCTTGCAGCTCTTAAAGAAAGGTTGTAGTGCGTTCTGGATCCCCTCGTTGTAGTACTTTGGGTTGAAAATGCGAACTATCGTATCAAAACCTGCGAGGAAAGTCTGTGTGGGCTGCTCTTTAGACTCTGTAGCATAAAATCCCGACTCTTCTATTGCCTTTGCCTTGTCATGAAAGAAAGGCATCGTAGTAACAGCGACATCAATTTCCACACCTTCATCAAGCAATTCCCGTCCCATCGCCTCCATCATGCTCAACCTAATAGGAAAACTCGCGGGCTGAGGCGCTTTATCCGCATTATTTACTGCAAGCAGTAACACCAGTCTCTGCTGAACTTCTGGGTTGAGAGCAGAACGAGCCATGCTCGCGTGCGCCAGCGTCGGGGGGTTGAAGCTCGAGTCTAGGACCACAAGGTGCCGGACTGGGCGACCAGGTCGGCGCGGCGCGGGGACATTGGAAGTGTGGGGTAAAGTGCACAAGACACGGAATGCGTCTGAGGATGATTGGAAAGAGGTAAGGGCACGAGAGAATGTGGAGACGAGTGTTCTGGGGTCTATTGAAGGCATGTCGGTTGATGTCGAGTTTTTGACGCTCATTGTTGAAGTTGAAGTTGAAGTTTACATGGATGAGTGACAACGAGGCACCCAGACAAGACATGAGGAGACGTGGGGCAAGTGACAAGGGGAGCAGTAACCAAACCACAGTCACATAACACAACGTCTACCAGAATCGTGTGTGTAATCACATAAAAACGTTGGTCGTTTCATGATTGTATATATCAAGGCCCAGAGGGTAGAAGAAGAAAAAGCCACGGATAAGAACCCAAACTCCTCTAGACACCATGCATCTCACGCCCACGATTTCATTCATTACATTTACTCAGCACCTGGCCCGTCCATGACGCCTCTTGAGAACCATTCCGCCAATGTGCTGAAGCGATCCTCGCTGTTCTCCAGATCACTCTTGAACAAATCATGCTTGCCTGCCCTCTCGCGCTGTCCTTCGCGCATCTTGCGGATCATGTCGTTCTCGGATGCACACTTGGGACACTCCGCGTCACCCTCGTTACCACCATTTCGCACGCAACGCTGATGGAAGCTATGCTTGCAAAGGAAATGAACGGCAGGCAAGTCCAGTCTTTGACTGCAGTCGGAACACCACGTCGCCTGGAACACAGCTGGCTTGGATCCCAAGTCTGCAAGCTCATCACGACGCTTCTCTGTGTCTTCTCGGAGTGTGTTGATTCGGCTTCTGTTGGAGGCAATTTCCTTGCGCTCTCTCGTGATCGTATCGTGCAGGTATGGCTTGATCATGCCCATGGTAGCGACACCACCTCCCGAAGACTGGCCGACAAGAGTCTGAATAACTTGCAAAGGCGCCATGAGGCCATCCCGGTCAATCTTGTTCAGTACGTTAGCCAGCTCATCTGGGCCAGCCTCCTCCAGCACTTTCGGGTCTGAAGTAAGATATGCTAGTGCGGCAGGGTATAATTGCGGTTCCTCGGGGCCGTATTTCCTCAGAGCTTTTATGGCACCTCGGGTATCCTTGGCTGATGTATAAGATCTGAAAATGTCGAAAAGGAGCTTCGCTTGCTCCTTGACAAGGACCGTTCCATCATGGAAGTTTGAAAGATGCGATAGAAGTAGAACGTTCGAGCTCTCCATGGGTACGTGTTCGCCTTCGATGAGCTTCTTCGCTTTTGTCTCCCATTCCTCCTTATGATGCTGCCCCTTCTTTTCGTTCGCCTTGTGCAAGTACATCTCAAAGAGAGTGGTATACAAGTCTGTGCGGTCGCTGGATTTGAGGTCCTTTTCCTCGAGACAAGCTTCGAGGAAAACGATAAACTCATCAGGATGGTCGATGAATGATGAAAACGCTGTTCTTGGCGGAGGAGAGGTGTATTTTGGCACAGGAATATCGTCATTATCCACGACAATGCTGCCGTCGCTCACTACAGCCTTGGTATTCCCCACAGTGCCAGGAGATGCGATCGAAGATGTATTCATGTAAGGCAAGGGAAGAAGATTGGAGAGATTTTGGACAGCGCTCGCGGCTCCAGCTGCAAAGCCGCCACTGGTAGGTGTGTCGATGTCATGCTGTATTGTCAGGGCACGTCGGGGCCTATAGTTGCCAGTATAGTAGTCCACGAACAGCTTCGTAGCATCTTGGGGGCAATTCTCAATCAATACTCGTGCATACTTCTGTAAACAAGGATACGCCTAAACAGTGTTAACGAAAATCCAACTCAACAATAGGTTATACACACAATATCGGGGTCTTGGCGCCAGACAAAGTCGAGGGCTTCCGCATAGTTCTTGGAATCCTCTATCAAGATATCCACCACCAGATCGGTTTCACCGTGCTTCTTGGCAAGGTACGCGGCCTGCTCATAGTATCCGCCCTGGCGACACATGGCAATTGCCGTATCGAGGTCGAACTTCAGGTCACCAGGAGACTTGATAAACTTTTCAAGCTTGTTGATATCTTTGAGTTTCGCATAACAGTTAAGAAGAAGGGTGGTATGATCAGCGGTTGCTTTTCGATGCTCATGGAGCTGCTCCAGATATTGAATCAAGTTATGAATGCGTTGTGTATCGAGGTACTGAGGATGTTAGCTTGAAGTTACATATCTGGACAGTTTACTTACCTTGCGGATAACCTGGGATGGCTCAGTGGTATCAATCGCTCGAATATACTGGACCATAGCGCCGTCATAATCAGCCTTCTGGTAAAGGTGATCACCGAAGCGGCGGTAGATAAGACTTTGCTGCTCGTTATCCATTCCGGACTTCTGCGCAAGCTCGATAGCTAGGGGAAACATGTTCCTCTGGTACAACATCTCCAACCTTTGCTGCAAACTCTTCTCATGATATCGATAAACCTGACAGTTTTAGTATGGGAGACAAAATTTCGTCAGAACTAACTTACCTTGCCATCTTGAAGGATCGTATAAAAGTCACCCCAGATATCAACAAAATGTCCCACTGGAGACATCAACGTCTCAGTATGACCAATAACCCGAAGGTCCATATCCAACAGCACGAAAGACGACGCATTGAACAAAGAATTAGTAGTCGTACTGCCAAATCGTCTTCTCATAGCCTCGGAATCTTTTGCTGTACTGCTTGCTGGCGGACAAGCAAGAGCAACATATTCGCGATAAACATCAATCTTGCTTTTGGGCGACTCATACGCTTTGGGTGGCCCACGGCCATCCTGAGTATAAGTGTAAATAGCGTCGTCTCGCGCAACGATAACACCATCTGTGTTCAGGTCACGCGTCATGCAACCAACTGCACATCCAGAATCCTCTACGGTCTTGGGCGGCATCCCATGTCCCTTCTTCGAGAGGCCTAGCTTGAGAATCCGTGAAGTTGTGGAGACAAATAACGTGGTGAACTTCTGTGTCGCATCCCAAGCCAACTCAACGCCGGTGACTGGCTCTTCTGATTCGAAAACGATGCGCTGTTTGGTACCAAGATCGTGTACCAACTCGCCTCGAATTACGGTGACTGCGCCATTCGTAAATCCCACCGCGATCTGTGTAAGATCATCCGTAGCTGCGAACGCAGATATCTTCTAGTAATCAGATTTCGTCTCATTTCAAACTCTGACAATGACTTACGGGAAATTGTCGTCGATTGTTGCTGATCGTCACTGTGCTCAGACATGTCGGTGTGTTGGTTTTCTTAGCAAGTTTATCAAGCGCCCACACCTTGAGAACAGGTTCACTGCTCATATCCTCCTATTAACATCGTCAGTATACCAGTCGTTCGATCCAAAGATTAGGAAAGGTCGTACCGCAACTGTCAACAAGAGACTTGTCCCCTCAACTTGGCGCATATGCGTGATGCTCCCAGCCTCGTAAGCCTGGAAGCGCTTGACAATCTTCCATGATTTATTTATTATGCTGACATATCCATCGAATGATCCAAGGAAAAGGCTATCGGAGCCTGCGCAAACGCTCGAGATCTCGTTGCTCTCGAAGAGCTGTCGGGTTTCGTCTTCGGCGAGCGTGATTTGGGCGACATCGAAGAAGTCAAACGACTTCCACTATAAGAGAGTATTAGTATGCCAGGAACTTGAATATGACTCAATCGAAGAAGCCTATATGCGAGTCATGGAAGGATCGTTCTTACTGAAATGGCCATCTTGAAGCACCCAGGAATGTCTTGAATTGGGGAAGATCCATGAGCCGCGGCGGCGCGATGACGATGGTGGGACAACTGAGCTAGGGAGCTACAGTGGAAGCTTGCTTAGCGCCACAGTGGCTGCTACCTCGCCCAACATAGACGCTCTACTGGGGTGACAGAAGACCTTCTTTGAAGCTTAGAACGTTGAATTAAAAGAGACTGGATGCTTGTCTAAGCTGGCATCATGTTTGAATTATTTCACCGATGTCTTGGTCTCTTAGTGGACAGTATCTCCAATACCTTCATGAGCCGATGAGTGGAAGAACCATTCTCTCAGGCTGACAGAAGTGAGCATTGACTAAAATCGATGATGTTACTCGCAAACTTGTCTTATATTTTACTTCAAAGTCTTCGAGCTGGAGTATGTGATCGCATCTCGAAGGATTGAACAAAGTCGCAGGCTCACTTCACGTCAGGTCCTCAAGATGATTAGTCTCAGGGTATCATTGTTGGTATATTAAGGGAAACCATTCCCCAACTGCCTATAGTAAGAACCGAACCAGAGCTCTATATAAACATCAATCAAAACACCAGATACGCTCCTATACCCGCCAAAACCAACCGTCCCAGTAACCGATAAGGAAGCAAAGCATCATTCGTTCCTGCGAAATAGACATGTTCATCCCTCCTTGGTCCTAGAAGCCATAGAGGTTATCTCCCGTTCCTCTTTCTCGTTCTCATTCTTCTCGTTGTACACTTCTCGTGGAGTAGCCAACGGGCTGCTCAAACCGCCAATACTACCGCTCACGCTCTCGGCTCGTCCATGGCCAAGCAACCCACTTCGAACACTGGCTGCATCTCCTTGCTTGGCATAATAACTGTTGCGATCACTGGCCATGGCAGGCCCAACGCCTGTGGCCGAGTATATGCTCGTTCGCTCGGCTCCTAACCGAGGGTTACCATGAATTCCAGGTGTAGGTGGCATGCCCATTGGGTCAATATTTGCGCTAAGAACACTAAGCGGCAGGCTTTCGCGGCTACCACCCCAAAGAGATGAAGGAGCCAGAGCACGCACAGACGCATCTGTATCCAGAGAACGCCGACGCCGACGCTTGCTGGATGATGCCAACGTGAGGATGGATGCGTTGTCAGTCAAAAGGTTATTGGCTGTTGCAGCGGTATAAGTGGTGGGATTGCCAGTAGGAGCCAAATGAGCTGGGATAGCGGATGCAGGCGCTCCCGTGGTGGGGAATGGCTGACTGAACTGAATAGACTGCGAGTTGCCTTGGTTCTGTGAAGCGTGGTGATGAGGCTGCCCGGGACCGTTGGGAGCCATAGACTGAATCGTAGTCAAAGTTGTCGTCAAAGATCGAACAGATGGCGCTGGACTTGAAAATGTACTGTCTCCCCCCCTCCTGGAATCGACTCCTCCACCGACGGTACGGTTCGTGCCGGCAACAGAATCTGCTCTATGGCTGGGGGCCATAAGCGAATGTGAGGCCTCATGGTCGGTCAAGACTGTGCCCGCTAGGCTCCGACCCCCGATCGTTGGTGGGGCTTGGTCTTCTCGAGATGTCCTTGCCGACTGGCTCACGCTGGTATTACTTGTGCCCGTAGTGGTGGTGAATGTGCATGCACTCGTTGCACTCGTTCCGTTGGTTACACCGTTGCCGACCGTACCAGACTCTGGATATGGGTTGTTTTTCTTGTGGCCGCGCTTCTTGTGCCTCTTTTGGCGCTCACCATCAGATTTGAAATTGGTGAGCTTTTTAACCCATGTTGAAAATGGTCTCCTGCGCTGACCTGAACGGTCTTGACCATGTTAGCATCAGTTTTGCTGATTTCCAAGATAATTTCAATGTGGCGTCATCGCGTGATCGCAAGTATCCCGTTTGAAAGCCCAAGTCCTCAATCACTCACCTTGCTCTGGAGAGATCGCGTCGGTTGTCGCCATCAAATTGAGAAGTCTTCAAATGGGTACGAAGCGTCGAGTCGATACTACCAATACAGCGTGGCTGGGCAGCGTCCGGAGGCGGGGAGACAATGGCAATAGTAAGGAAAGAGAATCGCTAGAGTAAGGGCTCGCTAGGAGTAGAAGTAATAAGCAGATTGAAGCGACAATCTACACGGAATGACAGTAAAGGAAAGCAGATAACTAGGGAATGAGGCTCGAAAAGACGTCGTCAGCAGATCGAAGTGTGTGGTATGGGCGGCAACGAAGGCTGAAAGCGGCGAAGCATGATGCTACAGCACCACATGGTAGGGATCGGAATCACGTGATTGATCTGTAACATTCGAGACAAAGACATCACGGACCAGAAGGTTCTCACATTGTTCCTGATTCGTTCTACTATGGCTTATCTGTCCTGGGTTAACGGAAAAAATAGGCAGAAATTCTCCCACCCCTCTTTACCACGTCCAAGGGGTCCTCTCTTCATATCTCCTGTGGCTACAAGCTTCGGTTGAGTCTCGAAGGTGCATCGTTCTTGGCGCCACCTCCACTATGCGGACCCTGGATTTGGGGACGTTACCCACTGTGCCTTAAATAGATCGCCCGGGCCCCGTTTGGGTATCAGAAAAATTGTCTGCTAAGAGCCAGAGAAGCGAAATAATTTGGACACCTTTTGTCGGCCTAGGCCAGCACTTAGGCTCCTTTATTTTGACGCCCTAAGCTTTAGAGCAACTTTTCTGCTACCTGAAAGCACCCAAGAGACCAGGTACCCCTAGTTTCAGTTCGCTTCGACGTCATCACCCGTTTTGAACTTTTCGCAGATTCAACAACATCACAGTCAAAGACGATTCGAGGCAAACAAGCATGATCTTTCGTAGAGTATGATCATCCGGCAACTTCCACAGGATGTCGTCGACAAGCTCAAATCCTCGGTCACTATCACGTCCTTGAACGGAGTTGTCTGTGGTCTAATCGCCAACTCTTTGGATGCTGGTGCTTCTAAAGTCAACATCTCGATCGACTACAGCAGAGGAAATTGTACCGTTGAAGATAATGGGTCCGGGATCCCACCTGAAGAGTTTAAAGATGGCGGGGGACTTGGGAAGCTCCACCGTGAGTGAAACGGTCAAGCTAAACACATTGACTAACTCTCGCTTGCATAGATACATCCAAATTCCCTACGCGGTCATCAGTTCACGGAAAACACGGTGATTTCTTAGCGTCTCTTGCTACGTTTTCTCTTCTAACCGTTACCTCTAATCATGAAAGACACATCTCTCAAAACTCCATCACAATTCACAATGCTCGGGTTTTGACCAGACAGTTGCCGGCACCCCCTGAGTTACGGCTTGTCAACTTTGATCATGGAACTCGCACTACAGTCCGAGATCTTTTTGGCACAATGCCAGTAAGAGTCAAGCAAAGAGCCACGTTCAGTGAAAGATCTTCTGTCGACAAGGAATGGTCGAAGTTGACTCGAGCTGTCGTGGGTATGCTTCTTGCGTGGCCATCGGGTATGTCTGTATCACTCAAACATGCAGCTACTCAGCGTGAACTCCGATTTCGACCATTCGACCAAATGGATATAACATCGAGAACTTCTCGTCTTCTTACCCAGGCCAGTCTTGCGGACTCGAGTGATGCAGACGATTGGGTACATATCTCGGCGTCATGCGGACCTGTCTCCGTCAAGGGGTGCATTTGCAAAAATCCCGTTGCAACAAGGCGGTCTCAATTTATAAGTCTAGGAATTCTCCCTATCAACAACGAGTTTGGATCAGACGTCCTCTACGAAGAGATCAACAGGATATTTGGAAACTCTAGTTTTGGTGTTATCGATGGCGACCAAAATCATCGAGGTGCGTCGTCAAACCTTGATGAGTTCACGGGGAGAGAGCTACGAAGCCGGAAAGGCATCGAACGATGGCCCATGTTCTACTTGAAAATCACAACTTCCAGTTTGGAGGGCGTCAATAACCCGGACCAACTAAACAGCCAAGGTCAGACGTTGTCTACGATCCTTGACCTCCTGAAGGCGACATGTTACGGGTTTCTCAAGAAGCATCAATTTCGACCACGCAAAATTCAACTAGCAACAGAAGAATCATTATTCTCAACAGCAAAGACACTAGGTCGATCTAAGAAGCCGACCAAAAAGCAGGCCATTTCATCGAACAGCTCAAGGGCCAGCTCTATTGCCTCAACTTCTAGGTCCAACTCGATTACAACGCGAGTGGATAGCCCCTTTGAGGGATGGCATCGAGTCAAGGTTGGAAGAGCTACGCCGCTGAGCTCGATTTCAAAGTCAAAAGATCTTAGTACAAAAACGCGAGAGCAAGACTCCCCAGGTCGTCTTGTCGGAGAGGGTGGGCAGTTATTACGCAAACCGTTCGACATACCTTCTCCCGAACCAGAAGACGAGCCAGGTGGTTTATCAGTAAGCAGTGGCTTGGGCTCTGATATCCGCGCTGTCGATTCTGAAACAAGTGACGGTAACACAAGCAGTGGTACTACCAATCAACTTACACAAAACCGAGACAAACGGCCCAGCAAATGGCTTCAGAGTGTAATCAGCTCATGGGAAAATCCTATTTTTGAATCCGTGGAAGCGTCAGTGCCGTGCCTTGATGGCCCAACTACAGACCAGCATCACGCCTGCAGTAGGAATGGCCATGTTGGGTTTGACACAGGATCCATGAACCTTAGTGGGAGAATTTCTCGTCAAGCACTTCATCATGCCACTGTGATAGCCCAAGTTGACCGCAAATTTATCTTGGTCAAACTATCATTAGAAAGTGCAAGACCTGAGAGTTCCGCCCTTGAAAAACAGGGCTCAGCGCTGGTTATGCTTGATCAGCATGCAGTTGATGAACGATGCAAGCTGGAAGAGCTCATGTTAGAGTACTTCCGTGCTGATCCCTTCACGAATCAAATATCGTCTATGACAGAGTCGCTAGATCGGCCCATTAACTTTGAGGTTCCAAGTGAGGAGTGGTCTCTGTTGGAACAGCATCGCGAGTATTTTGCTTCTTGGGGTATCATTTACCAAGTACCTATTTCATCACAACGAGGCAAGGTTGTCGTTACCGATCTTCCACCAAGTATCATCGAGCGCTGTCGCTTAGAGCCTAGGCTACTCATCGAACTTCTGCGCACAGAAGTCTGGCGCAGTGTCGATAGCAGCATTCCGCTAGTACGACCATCGCCTGCTGCTCCCGACAAGCCCCTTATATCACGTTTCAATGGGTGCCCAAGAGGCATCTTGGAATTGTTGCACTCTAGAGCTTGCAGAAGTATACCATTATTGCCTCATTTCCTACCGTATAACTAACTTGTGTCAGGTGCCGTCATGTTCAACGATGTTCTTACGACCCAACAGTGCGAGGAACTCATCGCTCGCCTCTCACGTTGTGCATTTCCTTTTCAATGCGCTCATGGACGACCCAGCATGGCGCCCTTGGTTGATCTTGGGAGCGGAGGGAAGTTTGGTGGATGGCAAGAGACGGAAAAGCTGAACAAGATATCATGGAAGAGCTGGCTAGAGGCGTCATGATTATTGTGGTTGTTTTATACCCTGCCTGGAGTGTTGTCAGCATAGCCCGCATCAGCCGAGAGCCTAAGAGGCGAAATAATTCAATCATTTTATGCCAGGTTAGACTTATAAGTAGGACCTAGCCTGGTGTCTGGAATAAAGGTGCTGGACTAAGTTGATAATTCGACAAAGCCATGTTTAATGAACATGCTTTATCGTTTATGATATCGATACTTCTTTTCACTGCCTTGAGATATTCCTCGGTATGCGCTGATGCAAAAACCATGTTCAATCGAAACGATCGCACAAAACAATTGTGCAAGCAAATAGGGATATCTCTAAGTTTACAGCCATTTGTCCTACAAGACTCACACAAAGAAGTATCCAGCAATGCAAATACGACGCCGTCCAATTCCGCGCAAGCCAGTTTTGGCCAAACGCTTTATGCTGAAATCCGCTCTCCAACGCCTCCTGTGCAGCAAGAGGTATGGCCGCCTCTGCGTGATTCGTGAAATTAATACAATGTAGTTCGTGATTCGTTGCTTATTCGCGGGCTGCGAATTCCATGTTCTTGAAGGGCAAGGTTTAGGTAGATGGCTCGCTTGTTGCCTCCTCGGGCTGATCAGCAGCCAAGTGGCGATCAGCAGCGTCGAGCTTACGCTGCTTTGCTTCCTCTTCGTTCTCCTTGATCCAAATCTTGTTATCATGATCCCATCGATGGCTGTAAATCAGTTAGCATATAAACCCACACGCACCGTTGTAACGGCGAAGAAAGGCTATTATGACTTACCCTGCCCAACTCTCGGTGACCAAACTCTTGGTATCGTATTCATCAACCAAAATCTTATTAAAGTTGAAAGGCACGCGAGCCTTGACGCCTTCGAACTCTGTGATGCGCATGGGCCACAGGTCCTGGCTCTTGTATCGATGCTTGTTCTTGCAACTCCAGATACCTGGTCGCGACACCTCCCGTTCGCGCAGGCCAGTAATATCAACGTACATGCCGTTTTGCATATCGATCCAACGTCCATCGATGATGTTTCTACCATCAGCCCGGTCAATGTCGACATGGTGAGGGTTGATATCCAGCAGGTATCTCTTGGATATAAATTTCCCAGTATCAGTTTCGGTGTAATTCCAATTGTGTTCCGTACGGTTGAGGTTGTCGCCGATCCACTGAAGAGTGCTGTTTGAAACTTGAACATCAAGATCATAATCCCAAGGCATAATCTGCCCGTTCCACCACCAACCCAGCAAGGTCCCATGAGCGATCCATGTCTCAACGCCGTAGCTGTCCATAGTAAACAGATAACTTCTGATCAAGTCTCGAAGAACATCGCGATGTTCGTCATATCCGATTTTCCATTTGAAGTACCGGCCATCGTAGTGGCCAAGCTCAATATTGCGACCAGCTTCGACAAAGTATTTCGGTGTCTTCGGCTTTGATTTATCGTCGGCGCGTTTTGAGAGGGACGGGGCCTCTAAGGACTTTCGAGTTTCGCCGGATAGTGGAGGGAGGGCGGCTGCTGGTGTAGAGAACGAAGCCAAACTCCATAGGAGTAGTGACTTTACAGAGCGCATCTTTGTTGTGTTATTGTGTTGTTTTGTTAGAGGGTAGAATAATCGTAGAGTCGTATGCAAGACAATCGCTCAAATCGAAATGTGATGTGTAATGTATGGTGGGATGTCGATCGACCCAGGTCTCGGTAGCGATAGTGTTATTCGAGTCGAGATAGTGTAGTAATGCAGGGAGAAAAGTAGTTAAAAATGCCTTGTTTGTTGGGACAATGGAGTGCGAAATAAAGCAAAGGTCCAGGCAGATTAGGTGCGAGTGTCACCAACAAGAAGTTTGCATGATTAGAAATGCGGGAAAAAGAGAGAGAGAGAAGCCGCTGATAAGAAGTAGTCGTAGTTCCTTCGAAGGAGTGAATGAATGACGGAAGATGTGGATGGCCCTGGCTTTGAGCCTGGACCTGAGTGAGGGAAGTGGGCGCCGCCGCGACAACGTCAGGGGGCGCGGGGAAGACTGAGCACGCGCCTCCTTACCCGGACGGGGAATTCTGAGCGCTAAGAAAGTCTAACAGGTGCATGAGAGACAGAATAATCTGGCTATTTGACAAGTAATTGGGCTACTTTATTCTGGCATTCTCATCCTTGAACCCATATCTTACCTACTGGGTAACATGGATATCATAATTATGCTTCTTTTCATGCAGCCTACTCTGTACCTACCTAAGCATATCTATCACTTGATTTAGATTTATCATACTTGATTAGCGTCTTGCTGACGTTTTCATTCCATTTCCAGAGTACATTTCAGCCGTTGAGGCTCAAATCTAACCGCCCTCTTATATTCTACGGCAACCAACATCCGAACACGACTCTTTTGTGCCGCGCAAACATCCGTTACAAGTTCCACTGTATTATCTTGGCTGTGTAATGAATATTCCTACGCCCAGAAACGCCAACACTGATACTCCGAAGGAACAAGGGATACGCGGACTCTGACAGTCTTTAGTGGACTGTTCCCGGAAGCGCTAAGCCCCGCAGAGAAAGCGGTCGTGTGCTGGCCCGGCCGTTAATCAGAATGCCAAGAGACTCTGAGATGAAGCCAAGCCTGTAAAACCAGTTTGTAAAAATTATGGTGCTAGAAAAAAAAAGGCGCTTGCAAGTCGACATTTTCACATCATTTTCTCGCCATTAGCTTTTGGTTTTCGATCAACTAATAAAACTCAGTACAGTTCTAAAATAGCAGAGTAAAAGCCATGAACAGATTATAGAGCTCGACCTACACTACTGAACAGGCGAGATCTGATCGGTAGCCCCATCTGGCATGGCCTAATGCGTCGTCATCAAGTCTCCGATCGCTGAGGCGTTAGTACCACCGACACTGTGGTAACCACCCACCACCCGCATCCAATGCAATGTTACCTCCAAAAAAAAAAAAAAGCATCAAGAAACACCAAAAACAATGGAAATCATGAGTAGATCTCATGAGGCGACTCTCCCGCCGGGAATTGAACCCGGGTCTCAAGCGTGACAAGCTTGCATACTGACCACTATACTACGGAAGATGATTGGCTAAGCCAATTGTAGTGAGTTCGATGTTTGCTGTCCTGGTAATATGGTATATACAGTAGGCGAAAACAGTGGTGAGCAGAAGATGACGAGTCTGGTCCTGCACAACGCTGAATCACGCAAACTCATTCATGATAGCAACTCGGTCTGGAGCATAGCCACTGTACCCCGGAGATGTAGCCAGACTTCAAGATTGGTTCGGCATTTGCAAGAGAGTGACGGAAAGGCCGTTGGGATATCAGAAGAACTGGCTGCCAAGAAAGAATATGATGTTGTTGAGCAGGTCTCGATTGATAAAATGTCTCCCTATCAATCCAGACCACCCCAAAGCTTATAGTACAAACTTAACTCGATGCAAGCACAATTGAGATCGACAGATAGTGAACTTAAGCTTATGCTGCATCCTTCGTGCAATGCATGTGTAAACTCAATTATCATAATCTCACGATCCAGAATCTCAATGACCCTCGACATCAGAGGGCTATTAGTGACCAATAGCTGACTGATTCTCAACAAATCCCCAGCTACAATTGGCTCAGCCAGTTCATCTTCCGTAGTATAGTGGTCAGTATGCAAGCTTGTCACGCTTGAGACCCGGGTTCAATTCCCGGCGGGAGAGATCCAGCCACCTGCGATACGCAGGTTCCTTTTTTTCTCTTTTTCTCTTTTTTTTCTTTTTTGGCATCTTCCCTCATTCTCATCAGGTTTCTATAGAGAAAATAGATGATTGCTATCAGGCTGCTTCTTTTTCATATGCATGTGCTATTTACCTTCTGAGAATACAGAGCTTCGGAATCTCACCCTTCACTCACACATGCTCTTATACCTTGTCAGTTAGCTAGGTGGTAGAAACGGTATTATCTAAGATTCAATGTGTTAATATAAAGTAACCCAATCACTACTCTGGGCTATCATAAGGCAACCTAATTATTTTGTCTCCTATGTATGTTCTCGACGGCCAAACCTTCTAATACCTTGGCGCTTGTACAAAAGATAGTACCTTCTCTCCACCCCTACTTCTGGGGTTGCACTGTCTGCTGAAGAGGAAGGGGCACATGTTTAAGAAGCCTTACACTCCTGATCATGAAGAAACACCAAACTCGAGGTAACTGCCCAAAGGATCGGGTCAAATGGCGGAAGTAAGTGCCCAGCTGGTGAAGAAATCACAAGTCAACAGTGTGTTATTATTGTGAGGAGAAGCTGCTTTCAGGATGTCTTCCTTCTAATGTTTAAAGACAGTGTACAGTCTTGCATAAGAGGACAAGATTCACAGTTCATTCAGAGCAAACATCTACCAACACTCTAATCAATATTGTATCACAACTTGCATTTTCTACCCATCAGTTGCAATTGTAGTTACATTCTGATCAGGATATCCGAGAAGCATCATCTTCTCGTTCTCGCGCAATGTTGATCGTACCGCCAGGTTGGCCGTGTAACAACCTGGGGCTCAACCAGCCTCATATAGAGCGGTATAACGATTGTACTTTTGCATTTACTGTCAAAACTCACTCTACGTCCGACGTGGAGATATCGATGTGGAAGGATATGGCGAACAATCGGCTCAAAACTTACACGCTGTTCTGGAGCTATATCATCTCTATCCCACCCGAGGATCGGTACTGGGCGCACGTTGTTAGTTACCGCACATGGCATGATCCAGATTACTACAATGACGAATTATGTGATGACTTGGGATTGTTTCTGCAATCATGGTTTCCGAACTCCGACATCAGCAAATACGATTACAACGAGAATGGCGCCATTCTCTTTCGGCCACCACCTCCTTACATGACGAACAATTCGAACAATTCGAACAATTCGAATTGGTTACCCTCTCAGACCCTGATAGCCGAGAGAGCAGCAAAAAATTAATGCGAGGGGTTGCCAGCTCTTGACAGGCTCAGACTTTGTTAACAAAAAGAACGTAAGATGTACAGGCAGATGGAAGGCGCCATTAGGAACTACGGACGATTCGCCTGCAGACAAGGAAGACAAATCTGATGAACAAAGAAGCCCAAACGCAAGGAGGACGAAACTAATGATGAAGCGAAAAGAAACAAAATCCAGGAGTCATCAAGGATTGCAGACGACTCAGCTATGGGCATGGAATAGTAATCTGATGATGAGATGAAACAATGTGCTGAGGCATGCAAGTCCACGCGAAATTGTCGGTCAATCAGTTGAGTCTCCACGACTTCGATCAAAAGGGGCGACCAAGTGATATTTGATAAGACAGCGAGCTATCAGTCGTTTCATTATTCACGAAAGAAGTTGCACGAGTAGAAGTACCAGATAGAGGATACAAACACTGTTGAAGGTTTGCAAATTCTTTCACAATTCGAAATTCGCTACTATCCAAGAAACCCAATTTGCCACACAAATGCCTTGCGCTAACAGATAACCAAAATTCAATGTCCGCATCCATCTTAGTTGTGCCATCTGTGGCCAGGGTGCTTCCAGTCGAGGTTGGCAATCTCCTCAGAGGACAGGCCTGCCAATTCCTGCTCGACGTTCTTCTTGTCACGTCGTCGGTTATCCCACTTCATCCACAGATATCCTGAAATGCTGATCAAGAAGATGAGACATCCTGCAGCACAGTTGAGACTGTTGCCGATGGGGTAGTTGGGCTTGTCCTTATCGAGGTAGGACCAGGTAGCGATGAGACCACCAATGTTGCCAAACATGACCTGAGAGTGTTAGCGAATAGTTGGGAGTAGAGCTGGAATTTGTATACGTACGTTAAGACCAATGGCACTGCTTCGAGCGGTATCACTGACAACGTTGGCACTGATGTGAGCGTTTGTCATAGTACCCAAAACCATACAAGTGCTGGCAATGAGGAAGCAGGCACCGTATCGAACACCAGCCTCCTGGGATCCCAAGAACATAGCATAGCCGATGATGACAGTGGGCGCGGACAAGATGATGAAGATCTGTCGCTTGTCAACCCACCAACTGATAGCAGGGAAGATAAGAGCAAAACAAGCACCGACGGCGTAAGGAGGAACACTGTGGAGCTGCTTCTGGACAACGCTGTAATCAGGGTAGATGCTGCCGACGATGGTGGGGAGGAAGAAAGCGAGACCCTGGACGGTGATGTTGTTGAAGAGGAAGATGAAGGCGATCTGGAGGGTGACAGGGTTGGAAACACCGCGCCAGAGCTTCGTTCGGTCGATACCGTCGACGACTTCGGTCTGGGCGAGACGCTCGGACTTGACACGGGCGATGCAAAGATCCTTCTCCTCCTGAGTGAGCCAGCGAGCGGTCTCGGGTCGATCGGTAAGGGTGATGAAAGCGACAAGACTGAGACCGACGGTAATGACACCCTCAATAGCAAAGATCATTCGCCAGCTGTGAAGGCTACCGAAGTGGTCAAGCTTGAGAATAGCACTGGCAAGAAGACCACCAAAGGCACCAGCAAGGGGGGCCATAACCATGTAAAGTGACAGACGGAAAGTAAGCTCAGAGCGCTTGTACCATCGGGAAAGGTAGTAGGCGATTCCGGGCAACATGCCAGCCTCGAAGATTCCAAGCAGGAAACGGACACCACAGAGAGCAGCTTGGGTGTTGCAGAAGGCTGTGGCGACACTGACGATTCCAAAGGCGAGAGAGGTGCCGGGAAGGAACCAACCGGGGCCCATCCATTTGCAAGTGACGGTGGCGGGGATTTCGAAGATGATGTATGAGATGTAGAAGACAGAGAGGATCTTGTTGTAGTCGTAGCCCTCGAGTTTAAGATCGGCACCCATACCAGCGATACGGGCGTTACCTGGAGGTTGTTAGAGTGAGTTGCGATGAGAGATGAGGTTGCGACGTACCGATATTGGCACGATCAATGAAGCAGAAGAGATATAGGACTGCTACAGTGGGGACGGTGTACAAGTCGAGTTTCCATCGTAGTCGGCGCTCAGCAGCTGCGTCGAACTGAACAAGAGGGTTACCATAGCTGAGTGAGGTTAGTATGAGTAAGACTCAGGTGAGATGAGATAGACTTACGAATCAGTAGCAAACTGGCCATGACCAGCGGCATCATGAACAGTGCCACGGTTAACATCCTTCATCTCAGACTGCTCATCGAAACCCTTCTCCTGATCCCTATCTGAAGAGGTAGCGGTAGCCATGATGACTGGAGGACACGGGGTATCAAAATGAAAAAAAAAAAAACAAGCCCAAAGAGAAATGAAGCTTTAGAACAATAAAGAATAAAGCTGTGTGTCTGCAGATCAGAAGATGAAAAAAAAGGGGAGCAGGGTGAAGGTTGATATAGCAAAAGTCAAGGGAAGGGTAGCACCTCGGGCTACCGTGTCGGGGATAGAGCTAGGCGAAACCCCTCTTGATGTCTGTGTATATTTCCCGAGAGCAGTACAGTATTTAAAGTATGTCTGTGTGTATTTCCCCTCACGAAACTAGGATCTCGTTTAAAGGTTGCAGAGAGTGTCAAGTATCTGAGTTTTTTGCCCCCGTTTTGCCCTAGAGTGAGAGGCCTTACTTGGGTCTAGACAAGGGTCTTGTGTTGGATTAGGGAAGGCTTCCCCCGCAATATTGGATTTCCTCTTTTTCTTCCCTTGTCCATGGTCAATTTCTTCCGCGGGAGCCCCTGTTGGTCAAATATGCACTATGACCATTGTGTGCGTTGCGTTGCAGTACAAAGTATTGGCTGTATCGGCTAATGTGGATGGATCCCTTATCTCTTTTTTTTTTTTTTTTTCCTTCTTCCTTTTCTTGTCTGTCATTCTCTGAGTAACGGAAACTCGGACAAGTTGAGGAGCAAAGTAATTTAGCTTAAGAACTAGGTTGGCCTAGACTTGGAGTGAGTTGACTATGTATGTACAGAGTATTGTGCGGGGAAATGAATGGGTGGCCAATTTGAACTTATTCTTTAACCGAAGACGTTTAAATCAAGTAAAGTTGAGGTCAAGCGTTGGAGAATTTGAGTGACAGATGGAAGTGATCATCACTCAGTTTTGCACTTGTCACCACGTGGAGAAAACGGCCATGCAGGTAATCTATCCGGGTAAAACAACAACTCCAATAATACGTATTTCTACTCTTGTACTGTACTGTACTGTACCTGGGGTTTTAGATACAGGCTTCCCCAGGTTTTCAACTGTTGTCATCTTACGATTATCTACACTTTCCCCAGATTCCCCCCCAGATCTTCCCCTTCTCTTCCCGAGTCCACAAAACAAAGATCAATTAGCAATCGTAAGATTATTTGCAGTCATTATCGCCTTTTCCCCGGATTTCTGGGGTAATTTCCAAGGCCTGAATGGTCGGTTCAAGACCTGAATGCGGAGTTGGAGGGTCGAATTGGTCCGTGCCAAGTATCAGTCGGCAATTGGAGTCGGCAACTCTTATTCTCCAAAAGACTACGGAGTACGGATTACGGATATCAATATCAATAACGGTAAATGATGGATTCCATCTACCGTTATTATTCTCATACAAACTTTATTATTTCATCGTTAATTAATTATACTCTTCGGCTGTTTTCTTTCGGCTCTTACCATCGGTTCATACAACTCTTTATCCTATACCTTTATGCTTAACCGCCACGGGATAATAGAGGAATTGTCCAAGGATTTAGACTACTATAATAAAGTAGCTCAAATGCTAGTCTTAACCGGCCTAAGGTGACCTAATTATTTCGTCTCTCATGCTTTCATACACTGCACTCAGTCTATTATGCTTAATCCATGACTATCATAAGACACCAGTCTAACCTCAACGCGGTTGCTGTCAATCTGACATCCTCATCCTAGCTCACCAAACTCCCGGGATAACCGCCCACTTCTTTCCAACCTTGTCCTCTCCAAACCTCTCCATGTACCATCTCTTTCCCCTCACAGCCCTCGGGAACATGGAAAACATCTCGTTCACGAGAAACGCCCTCGCAGGCGCGCATCCCCAGCCAGCTGCCATCCAGAACCCAGCCCACTCTACCCACTCGCACAGGTAGTGTGGGAACAGCACGTACCGGAACAAACCCGCCTGCGGAATCTGGTAGTGCTTCTCCACGCCCTTGTTGTCAATCTTGCCGTTCTGCTCCAGCTTGGCACGCTCTTGCCGCTGCATCTCCCGGCGTCGGATGTCACGAAGCTCTTCGTCATGAAAGAAGTTTCCCGAGAGACCGATGTAGAAGATTAGAATTCCTGCTGAGAATTGCAGGATGGAAGAATGTGATGACCACGCTGCTTCTGTGATGGGCCCGTAGGCTGCGAGCCATGAGCCGATGCATGTTGCGTTAAAGATCTGGAAGCTGAAGCCAAGCAGCCACACCGCAATGTGCAAAGGCGACATGGACGGCTGAAGATAGGGGAACATGACCGCGCGGTAAGAGTAATGAATGACCTGAATTCCCCATCCGTTAGCCTCATTTACTCCTCATGAGGAGGCTACCTCGGCAGCGAACATCCCCTCAACGGCAAGATGGGCGGGAGTAACAAGGTTTCAACTTACAAACAATCCTGCAAGCACCTTGTTCTGCCACGGCAGATCATCAATTCCATGTTGCTCAGGAAGAACTTTCATCAGATACAGTAACGTCATGGCTCCTGGAACCTCCATAGTCAACCAGCCTATACGACCTGGCAGGTTAAGACGACTGGAGACTGAAGTTTTGCCCATGCCATACCACTTGGTCAGCCATTGAATGGAGCCAATCTGTTCATATTAGACATGTAATCTCACATGCTTTTGAGGGGATTGCTTACGATTGGATAAGAGATTTGCCAGACATTGAGGATGAAATTGTAGTTTTCCCGAGTGGGCGGTAACCACCCTTCGATAATGGCCATGATGACTAGGGGGGTCCGTCTCAACAACACAACTAAGGCGTTTGAAAGAGTCGGGTTTCAATTTGGAAGAACGAGGTCAGAAATTCAGTTCTTCGTAAACAAAACTGATGAATGGCATAAATTGAACTGTCCTTCCTTCTTTCCATGATGTCAACAAGTTCAAGCGGGTAGCTGCGCAACCACTATTCTGACACTCCCCACCGCCTACCACTTCAAACAATAACTTTGCATCTCTCTTAAATCACTAACACTAGGTGAATTGGTTTATATCTCTAGTTCATACAAGTCATTTCTCCTTTCCATACTTGGATTGCCTGCCTTGTTGTCACACTTATCCTGAATCATGCCTGCGCCAAAGGGGAAAGACCGAGTCCCCCTGACCGACCAAACGTGAAATCCAGGAAGCAGCCAAAAAACAACTTGTTACAGGGCATAGAAGCACCTTCCATAACCCCTCTATTGCAATCCGAACTTACGACCTACATATTGGGTACCAAGGCTGCACATGATCTAGTGGCACGGCTTAATGAAGCGATTGAGAAGAAGCTTGAGCCAGAGCAGTGCGACCATATCAGAGAGACATTGGGCCGGGTCGGAAAGCAGTGCTGGGCACCTAGTCAAAAGATCATCCTTAAAGCTTAGGATAGTAAGATAAAGTAGCCTAAGTGCAGGTCTAAATTATTTCATCTCTTAGGCTCTTATGTTTCTAATATCCCAATGCCTACATGAGTAGTGGCCCAATAATCTCACATGGATGTGGATATGCGTCTTTAATAGCCTGATTATCTTGCATATAACTTGATCTTCATGATTGGACGACGTTAAAAGGAGAGGGTAACACAAAGTCCCTGCATCTGAGTTGGTTTCTGATCATGACGCCTCCTTAAGTAGAAATACGAATTATATTCTTAAAAAGCGCCGTGTTTGCATTACCCATCAAATCCACGCCGAATCCTCCGAAGTCCCAGTACATTTCTCGTATCATCGTCCCCGTTCTTATCCTCACATAACGACACAGTCCCTGTCTCTCTGCCCACTATTTACCCCTACGCCTGGACCCGAAGGCCGTCTGCCCGCAAACTGGCCAAAGGGTCTCTGTCCCGGTGGTATCGAAGAGTTGACACTCGCTGCCGTTGTCTGTCTCGATATCGTAGGGCTGCTGCTGGGATGGGTAGGGTGTCCCACTGGCGGCTGATAGGTTCTGTCGTGTGCCGACTGCTCATAGGATGGCGGCGCATCGTCTGTAGTTTCATCGGGTGCTCTTGACACTGCCGGTCGGGGTGGTTGGGCTGGGATGAGTGATCGTACTCTTTGGGCAGGTACTCTAGGCTGCGCGTTGGTCATGTTCGTCGTGGGCGCGCTGACAGAGCTATTACGCCCAGGGACGAGACCACTGGCCCCTCGAGTGACGCCTCCACCTCGAGCTCCTCTACCAGATGGAGCTGCTCCTGGACCTCCACGGCCTCCACGGTTGCCACGTGTCGCATTTGGTGGTTGAAGAGCCTGTTGCTCAATAAACTGCTCCGAAAGCATACTCTCTCTTCGTCTTCGTGCCTCTTCTGCTCTGTGTCTTTCCTCTTCCTCCTCTTGTAGTTGTAATGCAAGAGCCAAATCCCGATCTTCTTGCTCAGCACTTGGACTCATTGGAGTTTCATCAGCATCTGGCGCTTTGCCACGTCTATTCTGTACTGTTGTCCATTCTCCACCGTCGTTGTTGGAATAGTTCCCTGCGCTTGTCGAAGGAGCAGCGCCGCCTGAGCCAACAACTCTAAAGTCCCCAGAAAGATATTCGGTGTTTCCGCCATTGATATCTGACAGTGTCTCCCATACAATCTCATCATGAGATTTGAACCCCGCATCCGTCACTAGCGTGATGAGCTGCATGGACTGGGGATGACAGTACAGTGTGCTGAAATGGTCATTTCGGAAGAGAATGGCAAAAGTACCAGGCCTAATGGCTTTGCCAATAACTTCGATACCATAAGGTGTAAGTTGAGTAGCCGAATTCTCTAAGAACTCCTTGATGATCATGATGTCCTGGTATAGTTGCTGCTCAGATTCGCTGAGCCCACCGTCGGGGTCTGATAACTTCTGTTCAAGCTCTTCCTCTCGGAAAAGGAGATTTTGAACGTCTTCATACGATCCGGCTTGTCGTTCCAGCGCTTCGTACACATGGTCATTCTTTGGTGGCAGCCATCCATGGATTAGAGGGATGGAAAATGTGGCATACAAGCCCATTTCAGCGGTGTTCTCGAAAGTCCCTGGGATTAAGTCTCCACGTTCGGCAGGATGCAGATGCGTCAACGAAGTGCGTTTATATGCCTCTTTGATGCTCTCTGTTGGTATGAAGCGTGGGTTAACATTCATGCCAGTATGCAAGCTCTGTAAAAAGGCATACAAATCGCCAACATCTGGTAGAGCATCTTCAGAGCTAGTACGTCTCGGCGACATGAGCTCATCAAAGACAGCATCCAGGAGTAGATTTAAGCTAACTTGTTCCCTCGACCGAAGAGTCTGTACAAGCGCAGTGTCTTCGATATCAGCAGGTGTTGTCAGTGTGAGCGCGTTGACCAGAGCGACAAGAGGGCAGGGCCCGTTTGCGTTTTGAATCAATATCGGGGATGTTCGTGGATTCTTTGAAGCGCTCGAGTCATGCCACTGTATGTTCTTAATTTGATATGTCTCCGTCTTTCCGTCGATTGGATCTCTGGAAGGTCTCCAAGATGAGCCTTCTGTCGGCAGCGTTGGTTGTCTAGGCGGCAAGGGAGGCTTCTCGGGTGCGTCTTCTTTGGTAGGACTTGTCGCAGGCTCTGATTCTATCAGGTTCCAGTCATCAGGCGAGCCTGGTCGCGCTTCTTCCGTAGCCTTGGCCTTCCCTTTATCAGCGCTACCCCAATTATCCCATGTATTCCCATCTTCTATGACCCCTGCAGAGACCTTCATCGGCGGGGCGGGAGGTTTGTCGTTCCTTCCCAATGGATCCTCGTCCCAGCCGGGGGAGTCTTTGTCGGATAATTCCGAGACCATGCCTGGTGATCCGGCAGGTAGAGGCTCTGGTGTTGGCGTCCATCTGTCTCTGGGGATATTATCGTCCATAAGGTTCGGGATCGGTCGCGGTGCTGTTTGTGGTGACAGTAGCGAGCCATTCTGCGGTGTTGGTTGAGCTGGTAGTAACGAACCATTTTGCGCATCCATGGCGGGCTGCCATGGATTTGTGCTGGGCTCATCGAGACCAAGTTTCGCAAAAGAATCCGTTGGTGGTTGATCCTGTCTTTGGGGGACCTTCTTCCGTAGAAATGGGTTTGTTTCTGCTTTATCACCACCTGGTTGTAGCGCAGCAGGAGTTCCTTGGGGAATTTGCTGGAAACTCGGCTGTTCTCTCGCATCTCCCCAGGCTTGTTGTTCGTCTTGATTATCGAAAGCGCCCCCGGGTCTTAAAATGGAAGGGACTGGCTGGTTCGTCTTATCGGGCTGTCCGTCGCGGCGGGGTCCAACATCCTCCCAACCGCCGTCATTCCCTCCTTCAGCCCAAGGATTATTCGACATCGCTTTATGTACGTTTGTATCGAGCGCGGTTCGAGTTGAAAGACTCAGGTGTCAGAGGAACATGTCAGGAATATGTGAGTGAATGGAACTTTGACCCTTGTCGTTGTGACCTGATACACTGTCGCAAGTATGCGGAATTGCGGGGGAGCGATTCGCAGCAGTTGAACAAGTGCTGTAAGCTGTATACAATACAAAATTCGAGCGGATTTTCGCGATGGGATCAGAGTAAGTATTAGCGAAAGATAACTCTCATTCACATGAATATATCAATCTTGCAGCTCGCTCGACCCTGCTTGTCGCAGTAACAAGCTCGTGTGGGGAGATGTGTCGTCACTGGGTCCGTCCCGCGCTGTAGGTGGCGGTGCAACGTAGAGAGAGGCAATTCGCTGAGGCTAGAAGCTACTGCAATGTGAGAAGCAAGTGATATCTGCGTCAAGGTTTCAGAGCGAACGTTTCTTTGTAGCAGAAGCAAATAATAAGTCGAGTTTGGCATGCGCAGAGCTGAAGTTGCGGGTGTCTATAGGATGCCTCCACTGTTCTGTTGCTCCTGCGTCTGCGTCTGCCCCGCCACTTGCTTACCACAGCCACGGGCCGCGACGGGAGCGATGACGTGTGCCTCCTTGTTCCTGTTGCTTTACTGGGAGGACCTAAGCTCACGATGTACAAGGAAATACCTGGTATCTCCAATGGATGCCTGGCTCACCGCTTATACGGCAACTCTGGTCACTTTAAAGTGACAGCCAAGCGCTGTCTCCGGCTACCACCAAGACTAACCGCATAGATATCCGTTCAAGTTACTGAGACAATATAAGACATGAACGACTTACACAACCATGAAAGTTATCCATTGCGACAACGAGGCAGTAATTCCGGACTTGAGATGCTGAAGATTCCATCATCTGCATTCAAGGGTCTAATCGTTAGTTGCATCCACCAAGTTTGGAATAATACATACCTAAGTACCCAGGTAGGTAGTCTCAACGGTCAAAGCTCAGACCAAGGGTCCAAGCTACCTATGAATGCGACATCCCAGCCAAAGTAACGATTGTCACTCTACACAGTACAACAAATTTGCATCGGAACACACATACTCTCTAGGAAATACCCCTTAAGCATTATACGCTGAATGATACATAACGTGATTATGGGCGTCGTTCTCCCGTTAGGTCCGGTTTCCTTCGTCGCCATGCAGTCCCAGAAATGCCACAACGCCGACTCCTATTCAAGAAACGTACAACATATATTCACTTCCATTCGCTCCCATCGACTTGAGTTTAACCTGCACACGCATACACATCATCCTTAAAACTTGACTCCAAGGTTGCGTAATCTATCACAAGACGGCTTCGTGTATGTTTGTGCGAGCGCCATCTTGTCGGGATCCTGGTAGAACCATCCCTGAGCAGCATCCTGCAGCCTCCGTTGGTAAATCAACTCATTCTCACATTCATTCCTGAGATGCCTCAACAGCTGATGCTCAGCTGTACGATCGAGCTTGTTAAGCTTCGAGTCGGAATATTTGGCGACTTCTTCAGGGTTCACGTAGTAGTGAACATTCAGGTTCGGTGTCGTGCGCTGTTGTGTGTAAGGATGTAGAGGGTTGTCGTATACCATACGAGGATTCGATGCCGATGAGGTTCCAGAGTCGCCGGAGAAGAATGAGGTGATAATAGGCAGAATAAAGAACAGGATAATGGGTAGTAGACCCAGGAAGGTTTGGAAAACGTTGCCTTCGTTCTGTCGTCCAGCAGCAGCTTCTCGTGGTCTCGTTCTGGGCCTTGCTCCGCCAAACTGATGCACCCGGATTCCGGGACCTCCGCCAAAGTTGAAGACAAACTGAGGGCCTGTGTCAAAAGCTGCGATATTAGTATGAGTCTCATATCTCAGACAATCGGGTCTGCTCACCTCCGAATGGACCACCACCAAAGCCGCCGCCACCTCCGCCAAAGAAACGGGCAAACATCTCCTCTGGGGTCAAGTCATCCTGGAACATCGGACCACCTCTACCCATACCACCACCACCACCAGCTCGCTGGTTGAAGAAGGGGTTGTTTGCTTGGGCGCTGGCAAATCGACTATCGGGATCAGTGCCAAATCTGTCAAACTTGTCTCTCTTTTCCTTGTCGCCTAGAATTCCGAAAGCTCTGCTGACCATCTTGAAAGCCTCATCTGCATGAGGATGTCCATTCTTGTCCGGGTGGGTCAGAAGCGATTGCTTCCGATAAGCCTTCTTGATCTCGGATTCGGTACATGTCGTCTTGACACTCTCGAGGTTCAGAATGTCATAAAAAGCAGTGGCCTCGCATTTTCGGATACGGATAACAGCTGCCTCCTGGTCGGGGGTAAAGGTTCGTCCCTGATTGCCCTGCTTATGATCGCGAGACCGAGCCGAGCCACCCGTATCAGCTCCGGAAGCCGTTGCGCTGGGCATCGAATTTTTTTTGCTGATATGAGGTCGCTAGGTGTGGGTAATAGTCGTACGGTACGAGGTGACAAGTACTGTTGATTGTAGGGGTTGAAAGCGGTTTTTCGTTTGTCTAGGATTAGCCAAGAGCGAAGGTGGCTTCTTTGTAGGGAAAAAGTAACAGCACGCAGGTAAGGGCGTCGTCAAAGGGGCGTACGCCGTTATTTGCGGCTTCGGCTTATTCGTGTTGGAATCGCATGAGGTTACGGGAACAAATGACACAGTGTCGGAATTGCGATGCAAAGGAGATGCCAGAAATTTGGTGTTTTTGAGTTGGACAATCCCTACTTGCTCTTTTGGGGGACGCCCGCTCACCATTTCCCATCCATCTCAAGGTCTCGACTCCACGTGATACCCCACCATGCTACCTTCCAATCAGTCTACCCTGTATCACTTACACGGGAATTGATCTTGATTAAAACGAAAGGCAGAACCACGAGGATTATCAAGCAGACTGAGTTGGCATTCAGTGGTCAGATAGGAAACTCCATTTGGACGTTAGAGAGTCAGGAAATCTGACGGTAATCATTTTTCTTGGTTAGATTTGACAATTCATTGCAACCACTTTTTGAGTACTTGCGTTCTATATAAGCCCCAAACGGTTGAAAGGATGAGTTGTTAAGAGCCTGGAAGAAATAGTTGGTTTGAGCACCTTGTGCTGGCTTCGGGCCATACTTAGACTAATTGGTTTTGGTGCCGTAAAGTTTAGATTGTTACTCATGCCTAGGACAGGGCGTACGATCTTGGTCACGGACTAAGTACCTAGGTATGTTAGAAGACGAGAACACAAGACGATAAGGAACAAGACAAGGCCCTGGTCAGAGATATTCGTTGAAAAATGTGATAATTGTACTCAGAAACTATGTACGTCAAATAAGTATATACAGTGACAATCATCACGAGGCAAGCCTCTGTTCCATCATGACAGACTCAACAGTCTAAAATGGTTCCCTTAAGCACCGATGAACTTCTTGATCTCAGGAAGAACCTTCTTATAAGAGATACCATCCGCAGGCTCCATGCTGTACATGTAGTCACCCCACCAAGGTCCAGCGGCCCAGTACAACCAACCAGTCCAGACATCAGAGTTGTCTTGGAGGTGCTGGAGCTCGCCCTTGAGGGCCTCAATACACTGAGAGTTGGCACCGGCGGCAGTCTCACCGATGATACCCTTCTTCTTGTTATCCTTGAGCCACTTAGTGGCCGCCTTGAGACGCTCAGCACCAATGGTGGCGCTGACACAAGCCTCGTGGGTACCAGAGCTGTCAGAATCGAGGTACTGATGCATCTGGTAGACGATCTTATCTTGAGGATCCTTGAGGTTCTTCATGGCCTCGCCATTGCCGCTGGAGACCCAGCTGTGGGCACCAGTCCAGGAGTTACCCTCGACAAAGATGTACTGGGAGGTAGCGCCGGCCTTGCGGATGGCGTTGATGGCGGCCTGGTTGAGGTCGGCAACAAGAGAGTTCTCCATATCGTGGTACTCGTTGTTAGTGTCGAAGATGACATACTTGTTGTTGGCAAAGCGCTTGGCAACCTTGGACCACCAGGCACTGAAGTCAGCAGTGCTGGTGATGATGTTCCCGTTGAAGCGGCCGTAGTTGTGGGGGTCAATCACAGCGTAGTTACCCCTTTTCTGGTTAGACATGATTCTGAATGGTGTAAGTATGAGTACTTACTTGCTGGTGATGTGCTTGACAACATTCTCAAGACCCTTGAAGTAGGTCTCATCGATAGCACCAGTGATGCCACCAGGAGTCATGCGCTCCATCAAGAAACCGACACGGAAGGTGTTCATACCAGTGCTAGCAAGGGTCTAACAAAGTCAGTATGGGAAGAGTTATAAGTGGAAGTGTTCTTACATCAATGGACTTGGTGCTGGGCCATACGTAGTCCTTGTCAAGCTTGCCAGGAAGGTTCTTCTCGCCAAACTCACCACCAGCTTCATTGGCACCGGTGAAGAGGAACTTGCCAGCAGCACGCTTGTCGGTGGAAGGAGCAGCCAGAGCAAGTGTAGCGCCGGCGCTTGCGAGAAGAAGATCTGTGAAACGCATGTTTGCTAGAGGAAGAGATAAAGACTGTAAAGTTTCGTTTCTTGTTTCAAAAGATTGTAATAGGACCGGTCAACGAGCCACACAGAATCAATAACAATAACTTGGGATTCATGACGACTTTATATACACCTTGGCACCCTGTGCAACTTTACATGGCAAGGTTGCAGCACTTACATTAAGATGAGATATTACATGGGTTAACCTTTAACGCATCTACCCACCCGCGATGGTTCTTCCGTGTGCCCACATGGCGTATAGTCTCGGTCGACATGTTCCAAGTTTCGATCAGACTCTGGAGAAGAAGAGGAACATGTCCTTCCATGACCCATTTTGGATGGACTAGTATTCCCTGTTCTTCCGTCTGAAACAGAAGCTATGGCCCCCTTATATTAATGAGCGCGCCGCGTTGCCGACGGGAAGCATAGTGGCAAAAACAAGTTATATTGGCAACTGCGGAGTTGGGAGAAACAAATTCGATTTTGAGAAGACTGATTGGAGTTGTCTGGAAGTGATGGTCTTGGTATACCACTTGGCTTGGCATCAAAGATTTCATCCGTTCCAAGTAACGTCTCCGAATCATACAGTTTACACCAAGTGACGCAATGAATCAGACAATGTCTTGATCACATCGTCCGTGATTGAAAAGTTGAGTCTTATTTCGTTGGTGGGATTCTTTCTCCGTTCATACAAGGCTCAGGTTGATGAAGCACAAAGTGCCGAGACCCGTTCGATCGGAAATGTGCTGAGTACCTGGGCGTCAGGGTGTCAGAAGAACTGGCCGCCGAGAGTATAAGAGACGAAAGAATTTGATCACTTTAGGCTAGCTTAGGCTGGTGCTTAGGCTGCTTTATTTCTGTCCCCTAAGCCTTGGAGAATAATTCTTCTGACACCCCGGCGGCTGGGGCAGCAAGCGACTTGACTCCCGGCAGCATCCCAGACGGAATAACTTGATCAGCTTGTCGGGGCTGAGGCGGGCAATTTGCGTGCTTGTTTTCTACCTAGGTACAGTCAGCGGATCCACGCAGTACAGACAGAGTCACGTGGTTGTTTCGGAATAACTGTCCGGAAAAACACCCCTGCGGATTGAGCCGTCGCATAGTGAAGCTTGGTGATGCAGGCCTGAAATTTCGAGAACGACATGTGCCAGCGATAATGCACGCGACACGGGTTCTTCTTAAGCGTTCCGTGTGGAAGGGTATGTTAATCTTCCGTTTCAGGGGCTGTCCAGTTGCTAATTCTCGTCGATAGGGCCACACTTGGTACCGTAAGCTTCGGCCTATTCGACCACCCTGACTGCTCTAACATGCGATAGCCTCCCCATTGTCTGGCCCAAGACTACAAGCGATAAGGTGCCCCCAGTACGAACACAAGCCCGATCAGCCACCATCCTGCCCAACTTCGTCGGTCTCAAGTTCGAGGTGCACAATGGAAAGGACTACCATGAGGTGACCATTACTGAGGATATGGTTGGACACAAGCTTGGCGAGTTTGCACCGTAAGTTAGACATTCCAAAACGATTGATAAGACAGTACTGACGGGTTTTTATAGTACACGAAAGCCCAACATTTGGGATAAGAGGTAGATTGTTTGAATAGGAACTGGAACCTGGGTATACCCATGTACAAAAGACTACATGTAACATCACTAGAGCAATGACTTCAATGAGAGATTTCATACGCATTTAAAGGCTATCTATTTTACCTAGTCCAGACTTCGCTGGTGGTGTATTGATATCATATGGACCCTGTCCTTCCTTGAACCCTTACCGTAACGCCTTGCAAACAAGTATCTTTCAGAAATAAAATCTAGCGGTAGAACTCGCTTCGTTTGACGTTCACGCCATACTCCCCAACAGCCATACCAAGATCCTCCATAGTGAGGACTGTTCTGTTCTGGCTACCACCCTGACCACCACCGCCGTAACCCGGTCGCTGAATACCGAGAGGTGCACCCTTCGTTTGATCTTTGCTTCCGGGCTGACCTGTAGGTTGTCCAGGAATGGGGAAACCGGCCGCCGCACCAAGGGAGCCCATAGGGTTGTTGGTGTTTGAAGATGCGCGGATGCGACTGTATTGATAAGCGTCGGCTGCGATGTCTGCGATGAACTTCTGTGTCGCGAGGGCGAGCAGTCGCGCAAGACGAGGATCGGTTTGTGGTGGTGGAGGAAGACCAGCTTTGGTCATGTAATAGTTGGTGACTGCATCAGGAATCTGCGCCATGTTAGAAAGATCAATTAAATGAGGATGAAAAGCATACAATAGGTGCATAGTCGTCCATCTTATTCAAGAACTCGCGGAGGGAGACATCCTTGCGGGTCGGCAATCGCGATTCAGGAACTGTTGGTGCTGGGGGAGCTTCCTCAATAGGGACCTCTGGCGCAGGAGAGGCCTGCTCTGTAGTCTTTTCGGGCGCATCACTAGCCATATTGACGGTTTTGATGAAATGCGATAAGTGGTTATAAAGTTGAAGCTGAACCTGGGGGTAGCCTATAGGTAACGCGTTAATGAATTAGAGTCACGTGACCAGATGTCATGCCTGTTGGTGAGTTGCAAAGTGCCAAGAGCTTAGAGCGACTAATTAAAGAGAGCTAAAAACAAGCATCATGAGTTTCTCATGTGAATTTCCATTCTTTATCAATCATTCAGACTACCTTAATCGGTCGCTCTGAAAGTTGATCTCGACTACTTTGTGGAGCGACTGCAATTGGTAGCAGCTTTCAACAAACACACAACTCTCTATTTTTACTTTACAGCACTGAAATCAACAATCATTTCCCTCAAATCTCCAAGCCAAACGGCGACGCCTTTGTGATTACCACCTTGTTGACCTCCCAAACCAACGCCGTGCATGCGACTCCTGAAGCCGGAGTTGTCGTGACCGAAACTGTGGTCTTGCCTTGTCTAGTAGCTACTTGATCGTTACTATGCCAGCGAGCATGGGACACATTTCGAGAGCTTTGTTGCTCTATCGTACAGATATCTCGGTGTCTTGCGAAACAGCTTAGACAGGGAGCTTGAACTTCTTGCCCTTGAGGACCTTAGTGTAGTACACGTAGAAGAAGTCGCTATACAGGACGGTCTGAATGATGCCGGCAACAATGGCGATGGTGTCGACCTTGTGGTGTGTCTCGGAGAAGTATCGGTAAATCCAGTTAGGGATGTAAAGAGCGCGGTAGCTGCCGAGGGCGAAGAGATAGTGGGTGGTGATGGTCTCGGCCTCACCAGTTCGCTGAAGCATGAAGAGTTGAGGAAGGATAGCCACAGACTCGAGCCAGATGGAGAAGGCCCACAGAATCTCAGAAAAGGTGTAGTGGTAAGGGAAGATGATGGCGAGGACAGCAGCTCCAGCGAGGAGGTACTGAACGCGGAAAGTGTCGACATTAGGATCGTTGGTAGGCTTGTAGGCGTTGGTCATGAGGTAGATGATGTAACCTTGCGAACCAAGGAAGAGGATCTTGAAGATGAAGTTGTAGATACTATCGGTCGAGAAAAGATCTATAGTCTGTCAGAATGTGTATACGGTGTTTTCTTTCGTGAAACGTACCGAGATAGCGGGTAATGTAGACAAGCATGTAAAGAGTCTGAGACTTGAAGGAGATACCCGAGCAACTCTGGTGTTTGTTAGTATTGCTGATCTGTCGAAATTGACAAGGGGGGTCTAACGTTAAGCTGTACCATCTTGTGAAGCAAGATGAAGATGGAGCCGAGATGCGAAAAATCCGCTAAACAGCATGTTAGCAAATTCGTGATGGGATTCGTCGAGTCGAAACATACCGGCGATTCGGAAGACGTTCAAAGGCATGATGGCGGTGGTGCAACTGTCGTCGCAAAGCTAAGATAAGAAAGTGGAAAGAAGTTAAAGATAAGCTGCTAAGAGCGCAGCAAGTTGGAAAGCGAGCGACGACCTGTCAAAGGCGGTTGGGGGGAAGTGAAAAGCGCAATTGGGACCGGTTGATGTTGATGGCTCGAGGAATTTGACAAGGGAGCTTGAGGATCGAGGATCATGAATCTTGAAACTGAGCTCGGCCGGAAAAAGGACACGACGCGATTGCAAGCCCATTGGGTCGTCCAGCTACGTAATGTCTCGCATGTGTCCCATCACGTTGCTGTGCTGCGATGCACAGCCACACAGCCACATACTGGACGAGATTGTGGCGCAAGTGCTTTTGACCCCTGCATTTGGGAAAAGACCGGGAATAACGAAAGCCTCTTGTCTTTAGCTCAAGGTTTTAAACCATCAGGCTTCAAATCACCATATGCTTGGTGCGTGTCGCTTTTCATAAGGGTATTCGTCGCCCTGTTCTAACCTTGAAGGACTACATAGCCTAAGAACAAAGCATCATGGCAATCTTGTCTTCAACTACATGAACCACACTATCAATCACAGTATTTCGTTTCTTTGTACGATTTGACTTTTATTCTGCAGGCATCCAAGATGACTAAATATCTAGATGAACTAACTTGGGACTCCTTTCGAGAAAGGGGATGTAACAAAAACCCTCGTCCTTCGGCCAAAATCTTGAATGTCTCCAAGTCCGTCTCTGTCTTGCAAAGCTTCCTATTGAAGCCGCCTCGATAGAGCCATCCCACTTCCCTCTGCTTTTAAATCAAAGATAACAGGTGCTCGCATAAATGAACAGTAGAATAAAACACAAATAAAGCCATCGTCCCTGATGTAACATCGCATTCCAATGCGCACCCGGTCCTCCTGGATGAGGAGGAGTTTTGCGCCGCCTATCGTCAAAGGGAATCTCGCTACCCCAGTATGAGCAGGCAGCGTTTGTACAGCTGAGAATCAGCTGATGAAGATATTTCATTACTGTCTGGTTGACTCTGGTTGGCTATGTCGTGATAATCGGGGAGGCCCATCGGCAAGGTTTCCAATAGGTGACCTCTTTTTGAGTGCACTTTTGAGATACCTCAGTCTCTCAAAAACTTAGGATATTCGTCTGAGGAAAATGATTCTCGTGCAAGCATCGAAGTTATGATGTTTCAGATGTGTAACTTTGTGGAGGAAAACCGTGACTGTCGTTCTCCTTGACGAGGAAGTTGGTGATGCCATAAAGCCCGTCTACCCGTATCGAATGGCATGGCAGTAACGAGTTGTGTCCAGTAGAATGAAACCTCACTCCTAGCTCAATAACCTAGGGCAACTCTCTGAAAGTCGCCCATGGAATTCAGTGCTATCGAGTGAGTGAGTGTGAGTGGGTGCGCTGTCCCAACTCGCGATATCAAGAGAAAAAGACCATTTCTTGAGTCGCAGCTCTCCAGAAGCGAAGATGCCCCGAGGGCGAATCGTCTGGAATGAGTGATTCAAAAAATGACAAGGTCTCATAGGACCTTGTGGACTTAGTGTAACAGTTGCGAGTTACTTTCTGAAAATGTCACAGGCACTGAGCTGCCAGCTTCTGCCTAAACCAATCGACCTGACGATGCTTGGGCAGCAGTGCTTGTGGTTCACTTTGGAGAAAGTAATTCCACTTACTTGGGGCCCCAAGATCCTAGTCTGATCGCTGACACTGAACGCGTTTTTCTTTTGTTTTTTGTTTTAAGACACTGAGATCCATGTTGAACAGAGTCCCGACATGGTTCCATCATCAATAGTGCCATGGGACATAGTCAGAGTGGCACTACCAAAAACAAAGGCGAAAACATCTCGCCGTTGGGACTGGAAGGTACAAGACATCCTCAGATGCAAACAAAAAGCCCTTCAAGCTCTAGAGGCAAGTTCGTCCTGTTTCTGTAACGATAAGTCGTGGATGTGTGAAAGGAGTGAGGCCACGGTAGTTTGTTGTAAGATATGTATGGCATCCTGAAATGGGAACTGGTAAAGTGTTTGACCAAGACGTCCCTTTCAGGGGTTGCAAGATAGGACCGCCTTGTTCTAGAACAGATCTTTCTTGTCTCCCCCCTTTTTTTCCCTTTCGGGTTGAACCTTCTCTGAGGTCATTTCTTTTCTTCTTTTTTGCCTCTTTCTTTTTTCTTTTTTGGTCCTGAGGTATGTGGATGTTGGCGGATGAATGGATCGAATCGAGTGAGGTCGTGTCTTAAAAGCTGGGCAAAAAGTGAGCTTCTCCAGCAAAGACAACGACTCTCGCTGGATGTATACAGCAGGAAACAGTCGACCTTGTGGGATGCGTGGGGGTTGAATCCCAGGGAATGGTCGGAGAGATGGCGATAGATGACTCCTGAAAGGGCATTATCGAGTGCCAGGTCATTGTTGCTACTGTATGAGCCGTGTTGTATGCGGAGGTTGATAAGATGTCGTTTGACTCATGCAACTCGGCGAGAAGTTAGATTGTATCCCTTATGAGTCCCGGGCCCTACGTTGTATGTACCGGTGAGACCTGAGCAGAAGCCCAGATCCCTTTGTCATGCCAGGTGCCATTTCGACGGCCTTGACAGGTATGTATATGCAAACGCACTCTGATTATGTTGGAGGGATATGTATCTGAAGTAATTAATCAGTCAAGATGAAAAATAAAACTTGACTAGATGTAAAAGAATTTAAAAGAATATATAATGATATTGTTGTATGTACCCAAATCTTATGTGCTGAGAAGAAAAGGAAAAGGAATAAGTCTGGGAAGGATCTTGCGCTTTGTTTATAGTCAGAAATCACATGCCTGAACCCTACTATGTAGCTCTCTCTTATTGATAAACTTCCGAAATTGCCCGCAGAGTTTATGACTTTGAATTTTTACTTTTTTGCGATATGGAGATTGCAGCTCGCAGCATTTGACCATCAAGCTCAAAGGGACCGAGGTGAGGTCAAAAGCTAAGGTGGCTGTAGTCTTTATGCGAAAACGCCGCATAAACCACCAATCTTACAATCTCAGTTGCGATTACGAATATCGATAGATAGAACTAGAGGGAACTGGTAGTAGAGTCAAGCATTCATATGTAAGTTGAAGACTCGGTGCTTTCAAGTGTAGCTCATATTATCATATGATTTTGAATGTCATCTCAATGGAAAAAGAAATTCATGATATGACCAGAAATTAAACTTTGAAGTGAGAAAGAAAATTTCATGCTGGTCAAGCTCCAATATCAGGTGTTAGTTAGGAATAAGTCCAATCTCTTGAGGTCATTTGGCCAAGTGATCAGAGTGAGACCCCATATGATGATATCAGTGGAGGCTTGGACAGAGCAACAGGTGGAGATGTATCACCGGATCGATACATGAACGTCAAGGACCTCTGAGCGTACCCCAGCCACAGTAACGGCGTTCTACTACGGACTTGTCCCAGTTATTTCTTCACTGTTCCGTGTGCATCGATGGGCTTTCACAATAGTGCATGGTAATCTCCAGGTTAAAGAGGCTTTGAGCTTAGATTGTTGATGGTTTAGAATTTTGAGTAGGTGGGTTACAATTCATTCAAGACAATAGATAGCAGAGTGATTGATTCATGAATAAAGTTTGTTGCCGTGGCTGTGGAATCATCAAAGAAGACAAATAGAACTAATGGAAACGCGCATATTGACCGCAAAGAAATTTAGGAGAATAGCACTGCCTGACACTGTTATTCTGAATATTTTTGTCGGTCAGTCATGCGAAGTTTCGTCTGGAATCCATCTTTTCCCCAAGACACCAAAAGCTCAAGGTACATGCGCCCAATCACTATCGCCAACATCACAAGTTAAGAAGCCCAAACCAGGCTCTTTCCATTTCGAGAAAGTAGGAACTGAATATTCTATAAAGAAAAAGATACTGCAAAAAAGAGGGCCCGATTGCAAGCCAACCTGGTTTGTGGTGGACGTATGCCATGGTCGCGATGCTGTTCAATGCCCCCCTACGGAGAGACTCTATAGCAGATATCCCGGATCGCGTGTCCGGTATGACTTCTTATCCATCAGACCACCAGATTGATCTGCATTGTTGCGCAGGGAGATGCATTGGCAGTTCATAGAGGATTAGCAAGTTGGCGGTTGGCAGCTGGTGGTTGACGGCTGCCTGGCAGTGCTAGATAACAAGCTGGGTCAGACTTTTACTGCCGCCTTTGATGCCGGCAGTGACATCTTTTAGTTGTCAGAAATAAAGGAGACCATATTGTAAGGCTTGCGAATCAACGGTGCTCGAAATACTATCCAGTGTCATACCGAGCATTCAGGGGTATGGTGTCTAGATGGATAGAATACTACCCCAAGCAAACAACACCACTATACTATACCAATACAAGGACTATCGTAGTATATATTATATTTATACATATCCTACGTCTACTATCTAGGGAGGCCCAATATCTAAAACCGCAGCGTTGTTCGTTTAAATCTTACATGTAGAGACCGTCCAGTCATCGTGCTGGACATCATGCTGGATCCCGGCCCAGTAATATACATTAGCTAACTATGATATTCAAAAACATAATTGGCCCTTTCTGAGTCGTAGATACTTTGTCGAATTTGTCGCAAACCTTTATATCTCGAATTCTATAGTCAGTATCTGCTGGGTAGCAGTGACATTGTCCTCTAAACCTTAGGACGCCGAGATAAGATGGCTTAAATACAATCCTAAGTTTACATAAAGTGATTAACTTATTTCATCTCTTAGGCTAGGTATTACGGTTATTTTTTATGACACCTCCCTGAGTGCTTCGTTGTAATGTGAATCCCGGTTATTGGGATAGCAGATTCTTAAAGACGCAATCAACATTCAACACTTTTGATCACCCTGATACTAATTGTGGACCATATTGATTTAATACTTTTTCGTTTCATTGGCATACAAGGCAGCGACGGGCGATATCAATGCACGACGATTTTGATTTTGTTATGAATGTTTTAAGCCTTCAGATGCGCAGCAATAAGGTTGACCTCTTTCAAGCAACATTCGTTACAAAGATGTAAATAGCTTCCAGAAGAAGCTGTTCTTTACAATAGATGGGCTTAGGAATCTATAAAATGCCCTGTTATATGGTATTGTCCCGTCATTGCTCACATGTCCTTTCATTCCGCCCCCTTTTTCATTGTGCCCGCAACAAAGAATAGCTCGACTCTCCACTACGCAGCTTTCTCAATGAAAGAAGTGTTCATTCAGCTTTTTCAAATCGTTTGTAAGAACACCACTCTTTATACAAAAGCCACACTTTGCCCTATGAACAATAAACCCGTCGTTTGTTCTCCTGCGTTTGTGACCTATCCCAAAACACAATGAATTTATAACCACTGCCTGGCATCAAATCCTCTTTCATTACTATGAATTCACAACTGTTCTGCATCTGTTCTTCAATATCATACTTCACACCATGGAAGCTACCACCGCTATTCTCAAAACACCACCGCCCAATATGTTAAGCTACACTTGCGCTCCCCCAGAGACCGCCCCCACTGTCAAACCTCCCTCTTGGGTTTAGGAATGTCCCTACTGCAGTTTTACATGGAAGCTCGCCATTACGCGGCGCTGTCTGAAATGCACAATTACCAAGACTGTCGGCGGCAGCAAAATGATCGGCCTATCTCGCTCAGACAAGTGGAAACGTTCACGAGGGCTTGAGAAGCATCGAGGCATCCGAACAGCTAAGACGCATGACTATGACTATTGGACCGTTCGCAACGACTGGAGACGTTTCCGCTTTGTCTACAAAGCTGACCCTGAAGCATGGAGACGCCATACTGACAGCAAACTTTCCGGACTGAGAGGCAAGACGCGACGTGTGATGAAGGTGCAGATCGAGAAGAGCAGACGCATTGAGATGACACAACAGCACCTGGAGCGCATGCTCAAGTGCACCCACAACTGTGAGATCGACTGCGATTATCCGAGCCAGTGCCACTGGGAGAGATACGAGGCGCATCTACAAAGACCCGATGAGGTTATCAGTAGCAATATGACCATGGGGATCCCAGTGTATGCCGAGGACGAGGATATTGGCAAACTTCCTCTATGTGGTCTTGTCCCAGAGTTTGACCTGAAAACGATGGAGCCAGAGGATCTCGACAATGAAGACGAAATCCTTATTGCGTTTGGGGATCAGCAAGAAGACTGGTTTGAGGCATCGCCACTCTCTCTAGACAGTAGTGATGAAGACGAGGATGTATCCGAACAGGGACCAGACGATGAGGCAGATGAAGAGCAAGACAAAAAATGGTCGGATCTGTGTTACGACGAATCTTGCAAAGAAGAAAGCGCAGCAATCATTGAATGGTGAATTGGGAGCATTTAAATAGATGTTATTTCGGAAGCAGCATTGGAGCCAGTCGGCAGGGAATCAGAAGAATTGGCCGTCGTGAACATAAGAGACGAAATAGCTCGGACATCTTATGATAGCTTACAATAACACTTAGGCTACTTTACTTTGGCGGCCTAAGCTTTGGAGGACAATTCTTCTGTCCCAGTTCTGCATGATGAGGGGAGATAATAGCTTCATTTATCAGTTACCTGCGTATACAGACATGATATGAAAACACACTGAACTTAATTCATCCTCTGTGACTTAACAAGGAACTCGTATTTCCGTGTCTACCTAATCCAGTCCATCAGCACAGCGGTCCCGTGTCGCATCTCGTACCCAGACACTCAAGGTGAAAACACAGTTGTTGTACACTGCTCGCGCAGCAAAAATAGCACAGGGCGTTTCGTCGTAATGAGAGCCCTCTCGTCGTTGCACCGGCTTCTCGAGCCGACGCGAGAGCTCGTCGTGTGCCTCTTTCAAAGCGTAGGCGCCTTTCAGCTAATCCAAGCTGTGGTCGTGCGGACGTCCGCTCATCTCACGACGCGACGCCCTCGTCGAATTCGAACTTCTGCATTACCGTCCCATAAACCAGTTATACCACAAGACCCAAGGAAGCAAAAAGCAAAACCAAATTTTGAAAGGTGACCAGTTCTTTAACCCTCAAGCGCCTTGGCCTTCTTCTTCTGCTCAACCTTGAGCAGCAGAGCGCGGTTGATGTGTGGCAACACACCACCGTAGGCGATGGTCGCACGAATCAGAGTGTCGAGCTCCTCATCACCACGGATGGCAAGCTGAAGGTGGCGGGGTGTAATACGCTTGACCTTGAGATCCTTTGCAGCGTTCTGTCATGAAAGTCAGCGTGAACACTAGGCAACAATGTTAACTCATCAGGAATAAACTTACGCCTGCCAACTCTAGGACTTCAGCAGTCAGGTACTCGAGAACAGCAGTAACGTAGACGGCAGCCTTGGCTCCCACACGCATCTTCTGTTGAGTGTTCTGTTTGAGGAAACGCTTGACACGACCGCAAGGGAACTGGGAAGCATGATGTCAGCAAGTTTTTGGGCAGGATCAGCAATCTCAGATGAGCCCTGCTTTCCATATCGTCGTTGCCTGCGCTTTCCGTCTTGTCCCGCATTGACCCATCGTGAATCCAGTTTAAGTCAACAGTCGTCCAGAATATCGGTGAGCTGCAGCAAAGTCGTCGCTCCGGTCAAAACGCGCGGTTGGGTTGAAATGGATGATGCGCTGTCATTTTGAAAAGGTTTTCTTGTCGTGCGGAGATAGTCGACGCGTCGAGAGTATATCGTGGAACTTGAAATAGGTGGGATGCGGGACATGGAATGCGCGCAAATCGGTCGACAAAGCAAGCCTATCCTCCACTGCTATCTCTCATGTCGAGACTCACCTGAAGACCAGCGCGAGCAGAGTGACTCTGCTGCTTCTTGTTGGCGCCCTCAGTACCGCTCGTCTTGCCGCCGGAGCTCTTTCCGCCAGAAGATTTTCCCTTTCCGCCAGGCATTGTCGAAGTAGTCGCGTTAAAAAAAAGTCGTAAGATAAAAGTAACAAAAATCTGACGATGAATGACCAAGGATTCGAACGCGGTAACAGATACGTCGAATAATCGATTGATGTTGTTGATGATGAAAAACGCGGGATCCAGGAATCGAGTGGCAGAAATTTAGTGGGTGTGGTTCGGTGCGGTGCTGATGAACTGCACCCGACCTCAGCTAGATTTGTCTGTTCAGGCAGGCACTGGAGAGGCTGGGTTCTGGCGAGGGCGACCTGATTCTGTAGGTTCAGTGGTACGTACTGTAGCTTTAGCTTTTAGCTTTTCCAGTTTGCCCACACCTCACCTTTGGAATGAGCTGCCAGATCCGAAGTAAATCCGGCCGAGAAGCTGGGCTACCAAAGGCTGTGGGAGAGAAGAGGCTTGAGATATCGCGACCACTGGAACATGACTGTGACTCCCTCAAAGTCCTCGAAAAGAACAAGATGGATAGGGCTGAAGATGGGCATCCGAGGAAGACTTCTTCCAAGTTTCCAGAGGTGGTGGTTAAGGAGCTGTGTTGATACTTACTCGAGCTCATCTCATGTTATGCCAGCAACGGCTTGCCGCATATCACTGGCTCTGTCTTACCTAATAGTTGTTGGTTGTCAAGTTGATCATATAGCATGTACTGGCGTCCTTCCAGATACAGAGGCGTCAAACTGTGCGGTTTGTAGCAAGCTTGGGCATCATCATAAGTGCTCGAGAATATCGTTGTTGGCATTGAACAGTTGAAACCAAGGCTCGTCCTGAAGATGATCATGTCCCGCTGTGGCTAAACTGTGGCGGCAATGGCTGTTGTTAGCCGAGTATTTGCCTGCTTCGCACCGACCAATCATATTGCATGGAGCCACTACTCAATTACATCTATCTGGAAGACGTGAGAGATTGTAATTCCTTTTCAAAAAAGACATGCAGATAAAATTTCTCTAGCAACAGATCTTTCTGTTTTAGTCGTGACGAATGCACAGTGAATCACATTGACCTGTCACATGTTTCAACATGGGATGAGTTCTGCTGATGGGATGTTAATGTTTGTTGCTTTTTTTTTCGTATTGTTCAAGGATGTATCAGAATCTCATGTCCAACCTGATAAGATCCAAAGAACCTCGATGTTGTTACAGGGATGATACCCTGACCTGTGCAACTCCCAGTGTTGTTCCTTGCACGAACCGTTTATGGAGGTCAGAGTTCCTAGTTAACTCATTCGCTTTATCCAGTACACGCTCGGGTTCCAATAAAACTTAAATTCTTCTCACATGAGATTCACTTGTCTATGTTTAAAGTTTCATCAGTGTCTAGTAATTATGTAATGTTAGTGTATCAGAGGAATTACCTGCCAGGAGAGCAGAGGAGACGAAATAATTTAGTCATGCTATGACAGCTTAGGCCAGTACTTACGCTATTTTATTTTGGCGTCCTAAGCCTTATGGGTCGCCTGTTCAGTCCTACAACTCCAACTTTGGATCATTTGTGGTACGGGACTGTTGATATCCATACATGCAGTAGATAGATATCTGGGAGAGGGACGTCCAGAAAGAGAGCCGATTCGTTGTGATCATTTGAATGCCAACCCTGAAGGTGTTATAATGATGGTCGTCAGAATGGTGACAGCGATCCTACTATACTCTGAGGGGGTTCGGATTGCAAGTTTGTTCGACGATGAAGTTGCAGAAATTTAACGGCAGACGGAAGGTCCAAAGTCCTTTTGCAATGAAGTGGGCTTTCTAAACTCGGCACAGCAAGATATCTGCGAGTAAACTAACACGCCTTTACAAAGAATGTCAAGCCACAAACTGACTGAAATTACAAATGCAGTTGACACGCTGGCAAAGGAACACTGAAAGTTGTAGCGAAACCGATTTTAAGATTGTTAGAGCCACTACATCTCCTCAATTGGTGTTGTTGAATGTTGATGTCGATGAAAAAAGGTCACACTCAAGGGTAGCTAATTTGGACGCATCTCATGAAGATGATCCGCAAGTTGCTTGAGAGACGGAGATGGCCCCGACCTGACATTGTGTTGATGGGAAACTGAATCTGGGGATAGGGAAAGACTGTGTCATATGTTTCATACAATTGGAAAATCTCCGTCAATTGACTTGAGTGTCCCTCTCTTGTCACATAGCTTAGGTAGGTATCTACCAGAGCACAAGCTGAACCACTCTTCATGACCTCCAAGTTCAGCAGCTGACAATCATATTACGAAAGCGATCTTTGGTGGTGTCAAAGCATTCTTAACACGAGATTCAAGAAGTGAGGTTAGAGCAAGGCTACCATCCTTTTGTCCTGGTTGGTTAATCAACTGCAGCTGAAATGACCTTGCCGTCTAGACCAGCAACATCAAAGAGGTCATTGGAATGAGTACACTGCACAGTGTTTGTCGCAAAGACCTCGTAGACGTCATTTGGGTGCTCTAACCCTGGTTTTAAGTGAACCGGTGACAACTGTTTTGTCTTGTCTCGCAATTTACGAGGCTCCCATTCCGAGGCTGTGGCTTGTGGCCCTCGTGGTTGGATCGGTGTCAGCTGGATCTGAGCGGACGGGCAACGTTGCGAGGCTCGGGAATAGCTCCGCAGTGTCTCCCAGAAGAGGCGAGATGTCTTTGCAGACAGCCGAGACGTGCTGCTACTCTACTGTAGCTCTAGCTGCAGCTGCAGTTGTACCTGTCCCTGCGGGCATGAGGCGAGGGCGGAGGCCTGCATGTTGGATGCCGATGGACTGGTGATTCTCATGACAGGTCGAACGCTATGAGATCCCACCTCGTGTTTGGTGCCTGATCTCCATACACTCTATCAAATCATGGTCAAGTTATGCTCTCTCCCGACGTAGCGTTCTTGGTGGCGATATCATGGAACAAAGCCGTAAGGCTCTTAAGAGTGGAAATGGGGCGTCACTGCGGCTGACGGCGATCCCCCGCCACCTAGTCTAGCTGTCGGTTGGGTTGCGAACAAGACATCAATTTACGGTTCTTGCTGTAGGTTTCTGATATTTGAGACATGAAAACATCGTAGCTGGGCCAACTTGCAACCTATGGGTGTAGCAAGAAGACGTCTCATGACCGTATTTACTCTTGTGAGTCAGGTCCTAATGAGACACGTGCTCTTGTAAGTGGGTGGTGGGCAACCAAAAGGTTGGACAATCCAGTGTCGACCTGGCTATTCATGGGAATATTCTTTCAAACAATTGTGCATCCATCCATAATGCAATGCCCACAAGGATTCCTGAACATCCCTATGCATGTTCGTAGATCGGTGAGCAAGTACATGTCATGTCAACAGGAGCCGGGGAGCAGATCCGTCTGCCGGAGCTTCTAGAGCATTTGACGAGTTTCTTTCATCTTATTTCACCAGGGGTGGAGAGCAAGGCCGCGTGATCTATGAGCCGCCATCTCCGGGGGTAGCTGACAAGCGAGCGACGGCGAGATGAGGCTAAGCTGGGATGTTCGCTTGGCTTAGGCGTTCTTCGGTTTCTCAGGGATTCAATAGACTATCCAACAAGACTGGACCCCTTCTGATATGGAAGTTATTTCTAGGGGACCGGCCACCGGCCAGCGAGGCGGATTGGGAAAAGAATGCGCTAGTCGGCATTCTCGAACTTGGCTTGACAGATGAGAATAAGAACGGCGAGGCGAGGCGAGACGAACCGAGTATTGACAAATTAGTGAGAGGAAAGGAGATTGAGGGCCCAGAAGTTGAAAGTGACATGCTTCACCTGCCAGTCAAAAGAATTGGACAAGGTAATTCTGCGACATAGGACATGAGCCTCATTAGAAACAGATCCACCATGGATTGATACTCAATACTGTGCTGTACGTTGATTGTCGTAGCTTGAGAGAACAACAATAACAGTACTGGAGTACCTAACCCCTCAGCCCCTCCAGGTACCTAATCAGTGGTCAATTTCCAGGGACCCGGGACCCTCGTCTCCCATCCCGGGGCTTACAGTACGGTCAGCGAACGGCGACCCAAAGACTGGGGAGTCCCCTGAGATCAAGCAGGCCCCCTGATATCTGGCCCAGGTGGGCGGGTTAGGATGACCCTGGCTTCGTCATGGCCATGAAGAGGCGGCGGACCGGGAGGGGCAGGCAGTGGTTCTGGAAAAGCAAAAGGGGCTTCTCAATTACGAACACAGCATTGCCGCGATGGAGTTGGAGTTGGAGTTGCTTTGTAGTCATTATGTATGTCTTGCGGCAATGCGTACAATGACGTGGATATGTGAGATAGCTGAGAGAAATGGCGTCTCCTAGGCAATGTATGTTAATAAACTTGGACACGGCGTTTCATATTTCCTTTTTCTTATGGATGTTCTTCTACCAAAGTTTATTGCTAGTCTGGTCTGGTCTGATCGAGCGACTGAACCTCACACTGTACACTTTGTACTTCACCACATCCATTGATTGGCTTCCCGTCCGACGGGCCGTTGACATGTACCTCGGTAGACGAAATCTTCTTTGATCATTACAATTAAAAGGAAAAGGCCAAAATTGCTCCCTCTCTTGGCTTTGTCTGGCCTGCAGTAAAGATAGGTCAGGTGGCTTGAGTACCACGTCAGCGTCGAAGACGTTCCATGAGATGGCCAAAGTGTCAGTGCAATATCATGGATGCTAATTATAAAAGTCGGTGCCAAAAAGAAAAGCCCCAAAAGGCTTGTCATGGTCTAAAAACAAAAGAGCCGCAGCCGGATCTATGCACGTGGCTTTGACGATGATGAATTGCATGTAAATCTACCCGACTTCCTAGTTGTCAAATCTCGCATGAATATTCTGTCTAAATGAAGCATTGTAAATCTCCTTGGCAAACCCCTGGAAGCGATACGACACCGACTTATGGGAGAAAGAGAATCTCCCAACAAGAAAGAACTCAGTGCTACCTATTCGACAATCTATACGGTACGCAGGTTGGATGCGAGACAAAAGCAATCAAAGACATCCATTGTCAGTCCGAGCGCGAACACAGCAGTGGGAATAGGTTCATGAGATTAGTCTTTGTACTAGGTAATCACAGTACGATAAACGCTATGGCTTCGGGACCGTACAGTCGCCGTCAGTCTCTACTGTATCTTTACTAGCATCGTCCGGGGAGCTGAAGCCGGACATGTCATAAAAAGGGGTGCCAGAGCTAAGAGAATGCAGTAATTACCTTGGGTACAGTATAGAATGGATGGAGTCGACAAACTTCAAAATGAGACGGAGGTTAGAAATGATACGGTCAAGATTTTCCGGTGGTGATAATAAGCAACTTGCGGGACTGTTGGGTGCCTCACTGAATAACAATCTCGCTCGACTCTCTTGACTCTTGACACCATTCCTCTCCTATTATTGGCATCAAGACTATCTACCCCTTGGGCATTGTTAAAATGAATCGAGACAAGATGGAGTAATGAAAAGTATTGGAACAGTGCTACCCAATAGCACAGGTAAACTGAGAGGGTTTGAGGTTGTGCTCCAAAGCTACCTTGTTCATACATAACAACCTCAACTAAGAATGCACAACACAATATCTACAATGCAAAACAATGCAGGTGTGTGATTCACTGAGTCAATTGTAGGCTTCATGCATCCTATCGAGTCAGGTCCTGACTGAGAGTCATTTACAGTCCAACCTTTTGAGTTGTAACATCCACTGCGTAGGAAGTCCACCAAAATTTGATTTGAATGCATGTAATGCCAGATCTGAATGCAGAGCAATATGCACAACACATATTCGCTAGACAACAACGCTCCTGATGAGTTGACGAGCTAGAGACATAAGTAGACCATGATGGCAACGACAACAAACATACGGAAGCTTCCACAATTGGTGTGCGCAATGGCATGCGGTCCACCCAGCTAAAAGGCGTTGGATCCAAGGATGACGTTGCTGCTCGCACTGTCGCCGTCTCTGTCTCTGCCACAGTCGTTAATCTCTGGATAAGCACTTGATTTGTCCAAAGAGTATCTGTCGACAGCCATTTCTAAGTTTCGATTCGACAACCCTTCTGGAAAGATACCAGTATCGACATCCAATCCAGGCAGCTTCTTCAAAGAGGCTGACAATGCCAAGTAAAGAGGTGGCTTGTGAAGTTGCGGTAGAGAGGAATTAGGATGTAGTAGGCCAGCCTCCTTCATCGTCACTGTTATTTTTTTTTCCACAGGCCCCCCCACATTGAGGTACAGAATTTAGAAGTGCATTTAACTAGCACGGAACCTAATGCTAAGCACAGTATTGTACTGCATAGATGGTGATTGAAGCACCTGATACTCCATTGTTGGATGAAATAAGCATCATAGCATTATATACTTATGATGATGTTGTATATCTTGATATGCATTCAATCTCACGCTTCAAGGGCATCTCAGGGGATGACGACCCACTGTGGGCTTCTGTTCAGGCGGGCAATGATTGAACAGCGCTGAAGACCCCACCAATTTGCGCCTTCCATGGGTACCTCTGGCGGGTGGCTCATCACAGTGCGTATACTGTCGGGACCCCCCATCTCATCATCTCTCTCATGGATCCCAGGCCAGGCCAGGCCAGGCAAGGTCAAGACATGGAAGACAAGACAGGAGGAAAAAAACAAGGGCCTCCACTCTGGATTCTCCAAGTCAAGTCAAAAGGCAAGGCAGGCAAAGTGCAAGAGAGAGAAGAGAAGAAAAAAAAAGGGCACAACGCAGAGGGAAACCGCTGTCACCTCCCCAACCACAACCCATCCACCTTCTTCAAACCCCCGTCTCCCGTCTCCCGTCCGCCGTTTTCCCGTTCCAGATCATCACGGACATTTACTGGGACTTGTTCCATCTTCTTTTTATTCTTCTCTCCTCCTTCCCTCTCTACCTCTACCCCTTTCCTCAATCCTTCTTCTTCCCCTCTCCTCCCCCCGATTTTTTGTCGACATCTCCAGTCGTCTACTCTACTCCTCTTCTCTCTCCCTTTGATTACATACTCCGTAGTTCGCATCTGGTTCGTCCAAAGCTTCAGCCCTTACGTCGACGAAAATCTACGACTTTTGCACCAACGAGAGACGAGTTTGCCGCGCGAATCCATCCCCCCCTTTTTCGCAACACTATTTTATGCAATAGCAGTCTGGAATATTTTATATTTGAGACGTCCAGCATTCGTGGTTGTCTTAGCTGCATTGTTTGCAGAACAACGAGCAAAAAGTAGCCTCTGACGTTACTCCGCCATTTCGCCGAAATCTTGGACCTAGCAGGAGTGACTTCGACGGCCTCCTTCGCTGTGCTGGCTACTTTTCCGCCTCGTTGCCACCACTATTCACGATATTTCAGTTGCTATCAGTGCCCGCTTTGGTTGCCCAGCGACAAATTGGCATCAGACACAGCAAATTTGAGAATAAACTTTCACTCAGGCGACAGTTTTTGTGTCTGACCTACTTCAACTGTTGAAATACCCGACAGTTCAAGTACGTTGCTGTGTTCTGTGCTTCTTCTCATAGCTACACCGCTTACGACCGAGACGACTATCGGATCCCGATCGACGATTTTGATGCCGCATCATTAGCGCTATATTACGCATATTGTATCTTTCGCGACGCGCATATCTAGGCCGCCGTATCTCATACGTGGCTATTTGAAAATCGTCAAACGTTAGGTATAAACGACTGCTGGGTAGAATCAGCAGCTCCTTGTCAAACTGGATCCAGTCATCACAATGTCGCAACAACCGCATGACATGGGTTACCTGGACTATGGTACCTCGACCAATCGTTCCCCGAACTCGAGACAGAACTATGCCACAGCTGGTGGCTTCGCTGCCGGACTCTCGCTACCTCGCCAGGCTCAACGCCCCTTTGACGCTCCCCTAGGCTCATCTGCGCTTTACCCTGCCGACAGGATTGCAAGTGGTTACAACCATCGCGGTATGGACAACATGGCTGGCGGTATGCAAGGCTATATGCTGGACAACGGTCAGGCTTGGAACTACAACACAAGTGGAGTCGCCACTGTCAACGGAGCTGTGAACGGCCCTGGCCGACAGCGAAACGTCAACCGCCGAGCTGCTCTTCCTCAGGTATGTGAATAGGCGAAATCACAAAACTAAACTAACACAAACACAGACTTGGACAGACCACAGTGGTCTTGGCATTCATGGTAGCCATGGAGGTCTTCAGCCCTACCAAGGCGGTATGAACAACAGCATGTCAAATGGCAACCTCCGCGTTGACCATCCTGGATCTCACGGTTCTCCCACAGATCTTCGATCAAACACCTCCGATGCCGATCAACTTATTCCCACTGCCATTGTTATCAAGAACATCCCTTTTGCCGTCCGTAAGGAGACCCTTGCTTCTATTATGCTCGAAATGCACCTTCCTCAGCCATATGCATTCAACTACCACTTTGACAACGGTGTTTTCCGTGGCCTGGCTTTCGCCAACTTCCAGTCCGCAGAGGACACACGCATGGTTATTGAGGCCATGAACGGTATGGATGTCCATGGTCGCAAGTTGCGTGTTGAATACAAGAAGATGCTCCCTGAGGCTGAGCGGGAGAGGATTGAACGCGAGAAGCGTGAGCGCCGTGGACAGCTTGAGGAGCAGCACAGAGCACCTATGCTGCACCAGCAAAGCTCTATCCAGTCGCTCGGTAGCCTTTCGCAGTCTCAGGCCCGCGGACCTTCGCATCTCGGCATGCTCGACGCGTCCAGGGTTCAGTCCCCTTCAATCACCATGCCTGGAGATGTCGATCTGAATGATCCTCAGACCCTCGAGTTCTACACTGAGCTGGTTATGTTCCGCCGTGATGACTCGCGTGAAATTTTGGTCTTCCCTCCTGGTATCGCCCCCGAGCACCGCCGATCGATTCACATCCTTGCGCATAACATGGGTCTGGAGCATCAATCTATGGGAGAGGCCGAGTCCCGACAGCTTACTGTGCTCAAGCGACAGCAGCCTTCGCCCACCGCCAACATTCACACTCAACCGGCTACCAGTCTCGATATGCATAAGCGTGGCCTCAGCCGTGCCGCCACCTTCGACTTTGCTGCGGATCGCGAGACGAGGGCTGCCAGCAGCAACTACGCCCATGTCATCGGTCGCCAAGGCCCCACTCTCGAGCTGCCTGGAAGCCCTGATGGAAACAGCATTCCCAACAACCTCCGTGCCGCCAAGAGCTTTGCCGATCTCCGATCTTTCACCCCCAGCCCTTCGCAGGCATCTTCCAGCTACCTCGGGCCCTCTGGTATGAACAACATGGGTGGCAACTCCACTGCGCGTTTCGGTGATTACATGGGTAGTGGTGGTGCCATGTCTCCTTCAGGCCACCCTGGCAGCGCCGGTACTCCCGGTCCCAAGAACGAACAGGCTCTCCTCAACAGCCTCAACAACCTGAACTTGGGCTATGACCCCAGCTCCATGCAGAGCCAGGCGCGAAGTACTCCCGGCGCCATTGGCAGCCAGCGCCCTGGTAACAGCTCTAAGGGAGCTCCCGAGCGCCAGCCCCGCGGACCCGAGTGGGAGTCCAACGCCGGATTTTCTGGACGTCGTGCCAACGGCCATGCCACACGAGGTAGCGGTATGTTGATTGAAACCTGATAGTATGAGTATGGCCTAATTTTGACATAGACTCGTCGGATAATGGAGCTCGTGTCGGCTCTAGCTCCACTAACGCCTCGCGATACCACTGAGTGTGATCGTTCGCTTACCCCTGGTGGGCCAAGGCCTGAGCGACCTGGAAACCCGTCGCCGGCCACATTTGCGTGTCCTCATGGATTAACGAAAACGAAAACGACGCATCGATATTTTACATCGCATTTGCTATTACGACTTGTAATATTTACATACCTGGGGAAGTGTCGACAAGCTTTCGCCTTGTCCTGTCTTGTTAAACCCCATTGCATATAGTTTACGTGGGAATGGTTTTATGACTTTTTTGAAGATTGTTGGGGACGAGTGGCCTCTAAGTGGCCGACTTGATGACAGCTACCGATGAGAGAGTATGGGATAGGATATCTGGATACACAATGTTTTCAACACACCTGGGCAACCAAACATGGAAGGTCACGAACCAATTGGCAACACGCATAACCTGGAATACCCTCGCCTGTACCCCGACAAGACCTACGACCACTACCTGACGATTATGACGCTTTTACGACGTTACGTCTAGACAGCTATACCGGCTTCTCCTCATCAGGCTGTGTACATCGCCAGCGATGGGAGGAGTTGCTTCGGCGACTACAACCTACTACTATACCCACCAAATAATTTCTGTCTAGGCGCTGCTCCTGGCATGACCGCGACGATGAAGACGATATGGAGACGCCCGAGTCCGGCTATTGGACTCTAGGGCACGCAACAGGCGGCTGATGGAGGAGTGAGGGCCGCGTTGGAATGGAAAAGAAAAAAGTTACAATTACCTGGTTTTGCATTAGTCGCTTATTGTTTCAGTTCATGGTTCTGTTATAGTTTCTGATTTTGTGCCCAGATGGTGAAGGGTGTCTGGTGCCGCTCGATTTAATTCTGAATTTGCTTGGTAGCGAGGACTGGAAGACCTTGGAGTGAAAGGTAGCGCGTGTATGGCATAGGGAGTATAGTAGGAGTTGTAAACGAATAAGAGGATGATCAGCGAAGACCAGAGAAGAGTTAAGTGACTTGTGTCTATCATTGAGCTACGAAATGCCTGCATATGTGTTTGTGTTTGTGTTTGTGTTTGTTCAATATACGTGATTTTGCTACTACCCATGGACTGAGTTAATGGTTGATATACTTGCCTGAAGCTGTATGCCTGTTGTCTACTTGTTGGCAACGACAGGACCTGCATGTTTCTTTTCGCATCCAACTGCAGGCCACATGTCCCAAGCTCAGTTGTCAACAAACTCTATAGGAAAACTTAGTCCGCATGATCCAAACATCAGCTTGAACCACCAAGCTTAAATGTGAAGCTCACTAGTTGTGCAACCTGTCAATTCTGATATCACAATTTGTCTGTTACACTACGAAATGAGTGCCGGTCACTATTTGTAGTGAGCTCGGTATCGTGGGTTGATCAGGAACCAAACTTCAGGCCGAATAGCTGTGCACTTAATCTTCTCGAACACTATTCAGCTACCACACTGGGCCACACTTCTGCGCCATGCTGAGCTAGCCCAACCTCAATTCCTCGACTGCAGTTTTGATATGTGACTTCCCAGCTTGACCCCAGTCTACACCCTTCAGCTTCTCTGCAGCTTCCTCCTGTTCCCTAAGCACACCCCAGAGTCCATCTACCACCATACTCCTTACCTTGGGCCAGGGGTGATGTAATAGAGCCCCCAAGCGCTTTCTGGCTTCTTGGGCTCCTGCCTCGGCACCTTCTTGGCCAAGCATTGACGCAACACCAGTGTAGACTTTGATGCACGCCTCGAGCTTGCGTACGTTACCCGTTTTATATCCCGCCTTCTGAGTCTGCAGGCACAAGTTACGGAGATTGACACTGCTCTTCTGAAAGAGCTGCACGTGGAAGAGGAATGCAACAACCTCAAGAGTTGGTACAATAACCCTGTCTTGACCCTGTCGTGTCTTGAGGTTTTGTAACAATGCCTGGCAGACAAGATCCAGGTTCTCATGGCTGGCCTCGCAAAAGTCACAAAGCGCCGCTCGACTGGCAATAATTAGATCTTCGTTGCCGGTATCTGCGGATCCAACAAAACCAGACATAAGCTCTGACATCCATTGACCCGTCTCTTCTTTTGCTACTTTGCGAAGCCATGGCCGGAGACGTGACCCAGCATGAAGAGTCAACAGGCTATGGAAGTAGGCTTTAGAGGAGAAAGTGAGATCTAGAAAGTTTTTGGCATGGCTGAAAATGTTAGCAATTTTATTGAGCATTCATTAGAGTACTCTTTTACGTACCTTTCTTCCAGGATCAGGGCCACAGCAGTTTGGGCTTCAGGACGAACTCGATCGAGTTTCTCGGCAGAAAGGCGAAGAGCACTGAAGAAGAGCATCCTCACAGATGTTTCTGCCCACTCGTTCTCATCTATCACTTCATCTAGTTTACCCCACAATGTTCTGACAGCTCTGAGAGCATGCACACGGACATGTGATCCAATATCTCCCCGGGCGTTCGTGGTGTAGTCGTTCAACCCCTCAGCAATCAACGGTAGGAAGGTCAGGGGCTTGTTATGTAAAATACTGCTCTGTGTCAGGCTCTGCAGAATAGCCACTCGAGTGTCAACTTCGGTATCCCATGCCCATCGCCCCAAGATTGCCTGACAAGCCACATCCTTATATGAGTCCACCAGAGGCTGCGCAATCGTAAGTGCTGAAAAGTAACCGTTGCCGTGCACGGCAGTTCGACTGGTAGGACGACGCTCAACAGTCTCTGCCCACTCGCCTATGAGCGCCTTTCTTCCAGCTGCCCGGGAGAGCATCAGCAAAACCAGTGATGCAGCAGCAGTCGGCTCAATAGTCTCTTGTTCGCTGCGATTCAACCATGTTGGAACTATAGCCCGCAATGCTAAGACCAGACGCGTTACCTCTGCATCTTGATCTCCATCGCGGGTGTCAATCTTGGATATAAGACTTTGGTTATCGGCTATATTATCAGGATGTACGAGTTCATGCCCTGGGAGAAGGGTTGCTTGATTTGTGCCAAGAACTGCAGTTTGCAGAATAGGTAATGCCGAAACAACAAGGCGGCTAGCAGCTTCAGCTAGCAGCTCCGGCTTTCGATAGGCAGTCGACTGCAAGTTCTCCAACACACCTGATACTGTCGAGAGTATTTCATTAATCAAGGACGATCCATCCTGGAATTTGCCTTCCTGGGACAGAGCAGGGAACTTGTCAAGGACAGATGCAAAGCACAACAGCAGACCATGTCTTTCCTCAACCTGGCGCGGCTGAAGGGTCTTGAGACGCTCGGTCAGCAGTTGGACAGTGGTTCTAAACCGAGCAAGGGGATCGCCAGACTTCGCATCTGACAGCTCGTATGTAAGAACACCAAAAGCGGCACCTGATACACGCCTTGAGGCAGCATCAAGGTCACCAATACCCCTCCAACCTAGAAGAGTATCGATAATGGCCTCACCATACTGGCTTGCCAGTCTGGTCGCATTAACAGCTACCTCCTGAATCGCTCTGGAACGTCGCGCGACAGAGTGATAGTCGACAGTTTGCACCACCCAGATGCCTTGTTCAACGGTATCGGGATGGCGTCCAACGAGTTCTTGCAACGCCGCCGATGCACCACGCCTGATGTTTCCTGCTGGGTCTAGTGAAGCAGTCACGACAAGCTCTGTCCCCAGAACCTGGATAATGGAACTCGTGGCAGGATGAGCTTTTGCTGCAAAGACAGAATGCGTGAGTACGGCCAGAAGTTCATCGCTCGTATATCGACGTGCCAGAGCCCATATACCGAAGCAAGCAGCGTCACGAACATTGGTACCAACACTGCCTCCAGACATACTTCTTTGCTCGAATGACAAGCCCAAAAGGAGGGCATGGATGATATCGGATAGCTGCTCAGTTGGAGGAGATCGCCTGTACAGAAGATGTGAGAGTGTGAGCATCAGGCCGTGCCACTCGAGGTTGCTCACGGCGGACAAGTCCCTGACTGGTTTACCTCCCGCCGGCTTCGACCATAGAACATTTCGATTCAGTGATTCAAGTACTGCTTCGACAACTTGAGAAGCCATATCGGGGTCTAGCTTTAGAGTAATGATACTAAGAGATTTACTAGCAGCAAATCGTACGGGTGTATCGTTGTCAGATACAGATTCGAGTAGGTATCCAATGGCGGCCTCTGTGAGCTCGGTACTGGCCATGTCTTGGGGTTGACGAAGGCGCAACACAACCACGGATCGAATAACCTTGAGAATCATTTTCCTCGCAAGAGCAAAGGAGATAATAGTCTTTGACAGCTCATCTTCGCCAACCGAAATCGCTTGAATAGCATAGAATATGGTAGAAAGATAAGGGTTCATGTCAGAAGTGTCTGACGATGCCCGTAAGACACCAGCAAGGAAGGACAAGATACCGAGGCAAAAGTATGTCGTTTGAAGAGGCTGATCCCTTCGCGGACGTAGTGAGGCAAGAGACCAGTCGATGAGGCTCTTGAGAACACCTAGCTGTTGCATATCACGTCGAATCGCCATTCTCACCAAGAGCGCCTTTGCAGCATCTCGCTCTTTCCCAGGAGTACTGAGATACTTGATAGCAAGCGGAATCATGCGTACAGTAATAGCAGGGAGATTTTCAGGCCAAACCATGCCCGGGATATCCGGAGCAGTAACATCCTGCAGGTCGACAGATGAGATGGTAGAGAGGTCAAAGGGAGCTAGTAGAAGATGGGAGAGCCATATAAGGACAACATAGCGCTCCTCCCACGACCATTTACCAAGAGTAATATCATCGGCAGAAGCTTGCTCGGACTCTTCGATGGCAATAAGTAGCAATTCTAGATACTTGGCTTCGACGTTGAGAAAGCGCACAATGACTTTTTCGCCACGAATTTTGCAGAACGTGTACAGAATCTTGCATATGGCGAACTCGACAGAGACCAACAGCTTAGAACGGGAAGAAAGCGTTTTCCCACGATGGCGAGTTTGCAAGTGCTTCAGGAACGCCTCAGCTAGGAGGGGGATCCATTTGGGGAGGTAGGGATCCAGCAGCTGAGGAAGTTCTTGGAAGGGGTCCAGGAGCTGACAGCAGTGTCAGTCACGGCTATACAGATGTGTGTAGGTTACATTCACTTACGGAACTGGTCAGCCTGAAAACCTCCTTTGCGCGCACTCTTGAACGAATTCTTGTGCCTCCATGACCATCAGACTTCCAGAGAAAATGGGGCAGAGAGCGGTCAAAGTCCTCGAGAAGATCCGCCGAGATTTTCTGCAGTTTAACGTCGAAATCTGCTTCTGGGGCATCCATCCTGCGACAAACAAAACAGAATTGCCAAGCGGCGGGTTATGATGAGGATGTTTTGGTTGGTGTTTGATTAATGCGTCAGGTTAAACATATTGTGAGAGGTCAGTTCAGGTTAATGGTAAGCGGGTCCTGATTTTGGTGACAGGTGCAGCTTCAAGCAGGACCAATGGGAGTCTGTTTGTTGCCTTGCAACTCGAAACTTGGAGGAAGGCAACGAACTCTTGCATTTTCTCAGGCGATTCTGATTATAATGTAACAGTTTGTTAATAAGACTGGCAGTCTATGCTTCGCATATCCAAACATTCAATGTCGCTAGCTGTTACAGTGTTTCAGTCATGACAGATCAATTAACGCTGTACAGCCATAGTTCGCAGGTAGGTAGACAGTTAAACACCAAGTTAAAAGAATCATGATCGAGCTGTAATTTTGTTTGTATATTGTATCGTCATGTTGTAAAGATCGATTAAGATGAGACAATTAGAGAGAGTCTAATCATGAGGGCGTCAAGCCTCTATCTCTTGAGGCCAAGCTTCAACTGCAATCAATACCTTGAAAATTCCTCCAAATCCTCTAAAGGGGTATCAAACCATTAACAAATAAAATGAGAGTCGTGGACCCTGATTCCCGTCTGATGTTCGCTCGTAAGGCGTGTCCTTCTATTCCCGATAAAAGTAAAATCATCCAAATTCGCCAATAAAAACCAATCCATAGTTTTTGTCCCTCCCAAGACGCCCAGTCATCATCTGACCTTTTTTTGTAACCCCTTTTAAAACACATAAAGCACTTAAGAAACAGCAATGGCTGCGACGATAGCATCCAAGGCACTGCTGTGTGAAGGGCCAGTGGCAGTGACATAAGGCCCGGCCCAAGAAACTCCCAGTAAGCCTTCGTCGTTGCGACCGTTCCTCCAGATCGAGATGGCGTTCTTGGTGATGAACCGGCGGTACAAGTCTTTAGGCGAGACTGTGTGGAGGTATCGCAAGTTCCTGACAAAGATACCCTTAAACTGCTGTCCATCGGCACCGCAGTGGCCATCCTTGTGTTCGCATTCGTCAGTCTCGATGAGAATGCCGTCTTCGTTGGTCAGCTCCTTGATAGCTGCATTTGCAATCCTGTGTGCCTTTTTGGTGTAGTTCTTGTCGCCAGTAGCGAGGGCGAGCTCAACAAGGCCGCCCAAGACAACACCCTGGTTGTAGGACCAAGTTTGCAGACCGTTGTTCTTGCAATCATCGGTAAGTCCGTCGTTAATCAACCCATCCTTGTTGATCATGCCACTGTCCTGGAACCAGTTCCATTGCTTCTTGGCGATGTCGAGGTATGTGGCGTTGTTGGGGACACGTCGTGCTAGAGAGGCGGCAGTCATGAGGTAGAGTTCGTTGGCGATGGCATTCACATATCCTGAACCTTCTTCGCCTTCCTTCTTCCACCTGATTCCACCACATTTTGTTCCAGTGCCAGTTTGCATGTCGTTGAAGATGTCAATAGCAGCCTCGAGGTATTGCTGGTCTCCAGTAGCATCATGTGCTCTGATCCATGCCAGAGCCCACCATCCTTCGTCGTCGTAGAACTCGTTGAGAAAGTTGTCGAAGCCACGCTTTCCGAGAAAAGAACGCTTCATCATGCAACCGGAGCTTGAATCCAAGCAATAAGAGGAACTGACCAGGCCGTTTGTCATTGTCTTCATGGTGTGAACAGTTGTTTTTTGAGCATTGGTGTATGTTGTGGCGAGGATGCCTCCAATGTTTAGCTTGTTGGCTTCGTCGAGTTCCAGAGTTGCGAAATCAGCTAGAGTTGTCACCACCTAAGAGCATTGTTAGCCTCATGTAACTCCTTTTGACCTGTTCTCAACATACATTTGCGCTAGACCACCAGGCATTGTCCCAAGTACCAGTAGCGGCGTTGTAGAATTCCTTGTTCATTGCCTCAATGGAAGTGACAGCCTTTTCCGTATATGTTGAAACACCGCGAGCCACTGGTCGAACTGAAGTGACGAAAGCCGTCCCGGTGAAGAGTCTAGCCCAGTTGATATGCATTTTGAAGGAGATATAGAGAGGGTGAGGGTGAGAGTAGAGGAAGAGATAGAAATGAAAAGTTAGGAAACAAGGTTCAAGCAGTCGTCATTAAGAATAGAAAAGATGAAAAGAGATAGATGGATAGTGATAGAAAGGAAGATAGGAACAAGTATCAAACTTAGATAAACCGTCAAGGTTTGAATGAATCAGAGAAGCAACAGCTCGGGAAGAAAGAGTTTGACAGGAAGAAAGAGATCTATATACAAACAAAACGAACAAACAAACATGGACTAAAGAGAAGGGAAGAAGAAGTTTTTGATCCATAGATAGACATGTGGATGCCTCTTTGTCTATACCCACACCGAGAACAGATCAGAGCAGACTCCACCTGCTTGGCCTGGGCTGCCTTGAATAGAGTGTTTCCTCAGGGCTTGATGGTCCATGACCGCAACCAAGACCACGCACGACCCAGAATAGCGAGACCGTGATATCTAGGGGTACACCAATGCAGCATGATACCTCCGGGTACCCAGCCAAGATTTAATGGGACCATGATGGCAGCAGCTGATTGGTGAGAGGGCGGCTGAAAGGTCGAGATGCGACTGGCGCTGAGTCGATCTTCCATGAGTTGTGATGGGGCGCTTGGTGTTTCAAGTCAAGTCAGGACCCAGAATGACGGGAAAGAACCTGAAAACTGCCGGCCTTACCCCTGACTCTATACGGACTTTAGCGTGTTATGGGATGGGTAACCGCTGTGGGTCCCTTTTTTCTTTCATTTTTACAGCGCATTTAGTCCCTAGTCAATCCCTAGTCAGTCCCTAGTCTCAGGGCATGCTCGACCTTATCTACTGCACGTGCTTGACCTGATACTGGTTCAACTCAGATCTAGGTAGACTCCAAATTTATTCACCTGAACCTCGAAAGTGAATCATGTAGATAATAAACAAAATCTCCAGATCTACAGACCATCTTTTTGTCCCCATACACTGGGCAAAGCTGAATGGAGAATCCTTGCAGACCGATAGTTTATTTATTTTTTCTTTCTTTCTTCTTGCTGGACCCAACTATTTCTGTTCTACTGTTGCGTTGCTGTGCTGTCATGGCTACTTAACCAGGGTATAGCGTTTCATCATATGAGTGCAATATTATGCGCTACACTTTTCCGTCACTCCGTCCAAGAACCCAATACTACAGTATGATACAGCGCAGCACAATACGATTTCATTGCAGTTACATATACGTACATATGTACTGCAGATCTTGATTTTGACACCGCACCTCAGGATCGTCTCATCCCATCTTCTTTTATGCATCTTTGTTTGACAGCCCTAAAGGCATTACTCATGCTCCTGACTTCTATCGCCTCTGCACAACCTCCGATTCATCTTATTTTCTTCAACTGGATTGTGTTTTGTACAACATCTTTGTCTTTCGGGGTTTATTATCTGTCCGCTGTAGCCGCTCTCCTTGACTCTGTTGGCGCTTCTCCTTGTCCTCTCTCAGTACTTTGATTATCGAAGCCTTTGACCTCAATCCGTACAAAGCGAAGAAACTTGGAAGCACGGTGTCACTTGTGCCCCAACCAGAACAAGGATCCGCCCAGAGCTAAGCTTGTTCAGATAACAAACGCCTTTGTTGGGTCCGTGGTTGCCGGAGGTAAAGGACAAAGTTACTATATCCAGCTGGCAACCTACCAACTGAGACTGACCCTTGTTCTGCGTTCGCCGCTTGGACTCCTGTAAAAAGCACCGCTACCACTGCTTGGGTAACATCGGAAGAAGGTTTGCTCTGTGGTGACAGCGGTAACTATCGCATGGTTGGTGTGAATAATTCTTTACAAAGCCTTTACCGACGGAATTGCCATGTCGATCTCGGAAGAAGATCTTATGCGAGGCCGACGATCAACCTTGCACATTGCTCAGCTTTATTGTAAAGAGTAATGATTAACTGATATGCACAGCACGGCTTCCATTGTTTCATCCCTTCTGGGCGGTCGAAAACTGGACAAAGAAGCGAAGAAATCTGCAGATTTTCTTCAAGAGACTCTGCTGCGACCTTGCAATTACCAAAAGATAACCAACAAGCCAAAAACGACGGCGACGTTACGCATTAAGGACGGCAGAATATGAGTTACGTTAGCGTCTAACGTATTTTGATGGGCCTGGTCCTCACCCTATTCTCCTTTCTCTCCATCCTCTCCGAATCTAACTGGCTTAGCGAGATATCCCTAGAATTGAAACAAACCATCTATGGATCTGGTGGATAGGCAAGTGTCGCTCAGGTGGTACCTGCTTTTCTTTAGTGGAGCTGGACTGCAGCTGCCCTGGAGATCTTCGTGCTTGCCCTATTCGAGATGCAGTGTGTGTGGAAGGTGCACACTAATTCTAGAGCCTCAAGTTGAACTTCAAGACTGGGCTTCCTTCCACCTTCCACACAACGCCATCTACGTTATTGGACTCAACACTTCCGATTTGAGACAAAACTCACCCGATTTGATCTTTGCATCATTGATACATCTGATTTGTTCGTCTCGAGCCTGCAAACGGATACCAACATGAGTCTTGGCGGCGGCTGAGTAACAGGGCGGATATCGTGGCGCTTAATTCACCACTTTGACCTATTCCAATACAGGTCGCTAACGAGACCCTCGTTCATTGGCCCTCAATGGTCGGCAAGCACTCAACATCTATCAGAATAGACGCATCGCGTAGCAATCAGCGGCTCCGATACAATATCAGGCCAGAGTCGCTAGGTTACGAAGCTATTCCCGGATAACACCTACAAAAGTGATGCATTAAACGCCAAGTCAATGCAAACACCAAGGAAACAAGATCCTTGCTTCGACGACGCCAATCGACTCGGGTCTGACCTCGTCTTGGGCATGAAATGTTCAGTTGCGAAGGTTTTCAGGCGTGAAATACAGCCATGCAGTCATCACAACAGGAGCACAGCAGATTTCAGATTTGATCTAGAAAATAAGTGGTTGCGTAATGCTAGCTACCAAAAGGGATCACAAAAAGAAAACACAAAGAAAAACAAGAGGATACTGGGTATCTCCGGGTATCTGTTCTGTACGCCTTCTACGCCATCCCATACAACCAATATATCCAGGTTCGTCATACACTATTACTTCCCACAATCGGACTCTCAGCTTATATTACTCGCGTCCGTTTGTCCCATTCGGGATTGCTGTTGGCAGTGCCGGAATCTCATTACTGCTGATCGAGCCAGCTATGCTGCCGGGTCTTCCCACGCGGCTTGTTTTGCGGGACGAGAACCGAGACAAGACAGACATTGACTTGTTTCGCTCGTTGCTAACGATGCTCGCCCTGTCTGAGCCCGTCTTGCCAAAGTCCCGCAGTGTTGCAATGTCAATGAACGCCTGAGGGAAGATTCCTGTTTTGCCCTTGGCATTCGTACCTGACCAGCACCAAAACTCTTGGTAAGGCCCTGCTCACAGTTAGATTATTTTATGCGGATAGTCCATCGCCTGGGCCAACTTACAGCTGATGTTGGTTATGATTTCGTCCTTCTCGAACTTGAGCCAGTCACCTTTGACCTTGTCCTTGTAGTTGAACTTCCACCTTGCGGTAGCTTGTACCGGACTCGTTCCATCTATCTTGACTTGATCGGACGGCGGCGCATCCAGCCTCAGAATCTCGGTTGGTACACTGGCTTGAATGCCGTCGTGGAACCCCATAGCCCACTCGCCCAAGTATTTCGGTGGCCAATAAAGGCCTACGATCCTGGCATTTAATACAAGCTCGAGTGCAGGAGTCCTGTCATACAGCAATCGTTGACCGTACATGCGGCGAGCTGCTTCTTTGCTGGTAGCCGTAGGACAATAGAATATCTCGGAAGCCTTCTCGAGAAATGGGTGTGCTTCAACGGGTGACTTGAAGTGAAGATCATAATCATTCTTGTAGTCGGTGGGAACCTCGGTTCTCTCGATCGCCGTGAAACCAGGCACAGCCGGCAGAGGGCGAGGATGACGAGCCAAGTGGGCGAACAGGGCCTTCTGGCTAGTGAAGACTGTTGCGTCGCTCGCATGAAGCGTCTTTCCCTGGTGCACACAGAACACACAACCATACATGACATCGTCTGACCTGCGCGTTGGCAAATGCGACTTTTGGAGGAAGCGCAGTCTATAGCCAATTCCATTCTTAATGAAATTGCCACGTTCTAGGGAGTTGTCAGCACATCATGGAACCATTGGTTTTGTGGCATGTGCCTGAACATACCTGCTTTGTTGACATCCAAGTCGATTTCGTTAAAGTCGAGTTCGAATTGGCACTTGACACATTTCGCAACTGTCGCAACAGAAGCAAACCCCTGGATCGATCCGTTAGTAATATGCTGGACATGAAGAACGGAGGCAACATACTGCTTTTACAGTCTTTCGAACGCCAGCTCCTCCGTTGAGTATTTCTTTTGCGCCATCACAAAAGCCTTTGTGCATATAGAATGAGCTTTGTGGGCTGAGCTTGCAGTCGATGGCAAATGGATTCGGTGGGTGCTCAGGAACCATAACCTCAGTTTCCACAGGAATGGGAAGGTTGTCTACTTCTGGCACCGCAGCAGGTCGTACTGGCTCAAGCATTCCCTGGTAGTTGTGTACTGGAAGTTGTTTGACCTGCAGATGGCTCATTTCTACGGTACCCAAAGTTGGACTGCCGTCAGCAACCTCGCGGTTGTCTGTGAGAGGGGTGGTTGCTCCGTCTGCTCTGCCTGAGTCGAAAACAGACCCGGGATTGGTTTCAACGGATTCAGGGCGAGATTGGGGAAGCGAATGCGATCGAGGAGGTACAGTTCTGGGAACGGGAGAGAGCTGTGACATGTAGCCGGTGCTGGACCTTTCTGATACGACATCTTCAGGTATGGACGTGGACAAAATGGAGTTGTGGCCTGAGTAACGCCCACGAGGGGTCGGGAAGACACTGTATGTCCGTTCATATGTCGTCGAATCCATCCCTACCGAGCTGACCTGGGAGTCGTTGCTGTACTGAGACGAACGATCCACGGCCATCTTAAGTGGGCGCGGGCGCATCTCTCTGCCTTGATCTGGACTCAAAGGTGGTGAAATCGGTTCAGTGGGCGACTCGATTGGGGCCACGGGCTGTCTTCTTTCGAAGGAGAAGTCGTCTGAAAAGTGGTTGTCACGGGGTGTCGGCGAAGTCTTGAAGTCCCATGGATTGCCCGATGGTGGTCTCGGAGGTGGCTCGATGGGTGTAAGTGCAGACTGTGGCGTATGACTGGCTCCTGGGGATTCAGCGTACAACCCTTCATCTGGGCCTGATCGAGACTGCATCATGCGTCGCAGCTCAGCAGTGGCTGCTTCTACCGTTGGGGGATCATTGCTAGAGCGGCTTTCTGAAGCGAGTGAAGAAGCACTTCTTGGCATATCTTTTCGCATATCAGAAAAAGGATATATCGGCGGGATCGGAGGAGCATCGGGAGATATAGGTCGCGACTGTGGCCCTGACATCCGAGTCATGATGGAGCGGCTGTCATGGTCAATCGGAACCTCGAGTTTAAGGCGCATAAGGATGTCGTATATCTTTGGAGCAGCTTTGCGTGACAAGGCTTGTAGTTCGCTAAACCTTTCTGCCTCGAAGTCATCCAGTTCTATATAATCGTCGAACCCCCATAACAGCTCGTTTAACTCGGTTCGAAAAGCAGCGATCTCATCTGCGTGTGCCACGATGGTTAGTCAAGGTCAATCTGACATTTGAGGAGCGGCGAGCCCTAAAAAGATGGAATGCGAGCTTACCGCTTTCCTTGAGGGCATCGAGGAAGTTGGAGCTGTACTCGTCCAAGTGTTTTCGACATAATGGCTCAATTTTCTTCAGCGCACGCTCGCCTTCCTTGATCAGGCTCTGGGACGCCTTCAGCATCGCTTTATCATCGCCCGCATTTTCTAACGCCTCTCGTCCTTTTTCGACGATATCTCGAAAAGGCGCGATAACAAGATCGACAACATCATCCATGGTGGACGTGATAAGTCTAGGACTGGCGCACAATCAAATGAATGTTCAAATTAGAAGTATGGTGTTGCAGACGATTGATAAAGAGGGAGCAGTGTGGGCGTGTAAGTCAATATGAGGGGACTTGGAAAGGTCCAGAGATGGGGGGGTAAGAGGTGAGGAGGGGGATCATCACACGACAGGGCAGAATTGGGCAATAGATTCAAGCGAATATTGGGGAACAAGTTAAATATGAAATGAACGGGACGAGAAACAAGAACAAGAGATGAAAGGAACCAACAAGGGGATCTTTCGTCTTTACTATGACATGGCCTTGCCTGGCTGTACTGTAGCTGGGCATTCACCAGGGCAGACTAGCACACGAGCTGAGGGCCGAAATCGACAGCGGTGCAGTAGTCCTAGACTGAGTCTGGCCTAACCCGGCCTATCACTCTGTCCTTTGTTGCTGCAGTATGCGAGCGCCTGTACTACACGATTGGCTGACCGGGAGCCGGACCCCGGTGAGGATTGACAGATCCATGGCGCCATTCCTGAGCCTCTAGCTACAGTTAGGGGTCGCCCGAGCATTAAGAGGTTATCATGGATGGGTTCTCGAAACAGTTCGGTCATGGCCAAGTTCAAGTCAAGAGGTCCTAACTTACAGAAACAGCTTGGTTAAAACTAGCGCAAGTTTACGAACAAGGGTGTGAATCCTTTCAACATGATAAAAAGGCGGAGATGCTCCACTTGCCGTTGCCCACGTTGGCGGATATGCGCAACGGGATTGGGGGGCTGTCTCTCAAGTGTCATGGCCTCATGCAGCGATTATACTTCTACTTTCCTTATAAAGTGAACGGTCAATCAGAGACTTCGGTCGATGTTCTCGGTAAAGGACATGAGCAACGGTAGAAACAGGACTAGTCAGGAGATAGGTTTTCGACCGAGAACTCTTTTTGATTTGGATTTGTAAGAGCTGGGTGAGTCTGCTCTGTTGTCCTGTCATAACTACGACGGATTAGTCTCGACTTGCGAACGGGCATACAGAGTCACCGAGTACTGTTAAGTCACACAAGCATGAAATGACCGAGGTTCTATCCTCTGTAGTTTTTCTTCTTTCAATGGATACTGTACGTGTGCAGATCAAGTCCATGCATCGGAAACACCACAAGGTGGATCACGACAATCATGGGCCGCAGGGTGTCAGAAGAATTGACCGCTAAAAGCCTAAGAGATGAAATAATTTGCTCACCTTATGGGGGCTTAGGCTAGCACTTAGGCTACTTTATTTCTGTAGCCTAAGGTTTAGAGGGCATTTCTTCTGTTACCCATCTAGATGGGATAGCCTGGGTCACAAACTATAGATCCAAATGAGACGTGACAGCGCTGATCCTATGGAGTATCAATAAGTTCCAACGCTCTGGACAAAACTAAGTCTCAATTCGGAACTAGAAAGAGACATATAAGACATCAAAGACTCCCTAGCTTCATGTTTCACAGGCTGGAGGTTACCCTAAAACATGCTGATATTCAGATAAAAAACAAAGGAGAGTATCCGAAATTCAAGGCTCGTTCTCATCGAGAAAAACAATACTGACACAGACTTGGTCCTTTTGTCTTACAATAACTAGTTCGATATTGGGTACTGCATTCTCGTTGTCGCTATCAGTCGAAAGTTGTGTCATTAATCAACCAACCATAGGCAACCAGAGAGAATTATGACTTGTGTTAATTTTTAACAAGCTGGAAAGACTTCGCCACAGACTCTCAATTCTCAATATCATATGTAGGTATGGTTTGGTGCTCACCCAGCGATCATGATATCACAGCACAGCCTCCTCCGCCCTGTTGCAGTGACACACGTGCCTTGGCCACTCCCCTACAGCCTTTGTCACGACTGCCTAGTCGAGGCGTTTCCTGGCACGTGTCTGTCTATTTACATCTTCATCCATCTTTCAGGTAGGAAAGAGTTGATCATCACTTATTAAGAGTCAAAATGAGAGAAGCTTGAATAATTCTAGAATTCAAAGCAAAGGTACTCCGTTTATAGGTACCGACAAAGCAATCCAGCCAATCATGAGCTAGTAACCGTTCGTATGCTATGATCATCCTTTCACCAGTCTGTCCATCTTGCTTGTTTCCTGCAACATTACCACGGCTGTTTTGCCCTCTTCAACCATACTTGGGCTTAAGAAGCCTTCATACTTGGAATAGGAGACTTGCTCTGCCCGTTATTCTGAGTAGCAAGCTTCTGAATTACTGTTAGTGAGAGCTCTGTCTTATAACATTGATATATGACGGCTTACCTGCTGCTCAATCATCCTGCGCCCAACATCGATAGTCTCGTTCATGCCTCGTTGACGTTGCCAGAATCTGTATTGGATATCAGTAAACCACAAACTATCATAAGCGGTTCGATTCTACTCACATCTCTTCTGGCGTTCCATGACCCCGAATAGATGTTTGGCGAGCCTCCTCCTCTAGAGCGGCACGAGTGATCTTTTCACTATGGTCGATACCTGGAACAGAAGCTTTCTCAGATGCACCCTGGCCAATGTTTTCTTCGAGAAGCTTTCTCTTCATCATGAATCTCTCCTTACGCTCCTTCTGAACACCAGGGCTATCGACCTTGCTGAATACATATCGCACTGCGAGCTGGACAATCAAATAGAAGTGTTCGGCAAGGAGAATACTCAGAAGCAGGCCCCAAGCCTTCAGAGGGGACGGAGTGCCGTGAGAACCATGACCCCGTGCACCGCTGCACAGGTACACAATAGCAGCGCTAGTAATGCTTCCGAGCCACGAGAGGAAACTGAGAGCAGTTAACCAGGGACCGATCGAATCTGTTCGCCAAGGAATAGGGCGTCGGCTGCTGATGGCGATCTTGAGAGCATCAGATCGCAACTCGACCCAATTGTTCACAAGATAACAGAAAGCTGCCAATGGCCAAGCGACTGAGAACATGGCGACGTAACCTATGCAATAGTCAGATATCTGGTTGCACGAATATTTGACAACGTCAGCTTACCGAATTGCATCACCATTTCGCGGTAGTCTCCCGAGACATCGTACTCCTCGAGGGTGCACTCCTTACGCACACGTTCGAGAAATGCAGCCTCCTCTTCGTGGTCGTCCTGCACCTTGGGCTTGGACTTGAGCGCCTTGGCCTTCTCAAATGCCTGTTGCTTGACATATGGGACAACAACTTCCGTGACAAAGTTGACAACTTGGGCTGTAACGGTGAAATAGAACATCTGGTTGCTGATTCGAGCCGGGTTGATCTGGAAGTCTCTTGTTGGCAATGGCTTGTCGCTGAAAGTGACAACTTGAGCTGTCTTTCTCCAGAACTCGAGGAAAGGAACCAAGACGTGTCCAAAAGGAATATACACAAAAGCTGTGAAGAAAAGAGCCATGTATGAGGTCATGAAGTTAAGTACAAACTGCTTCTGAATAAGGGCAGCATTATGAGCTATTGATGTTAGCCCGAGCCATAGTTGAGATGTCAAGTGAGCACATACCGTCAACAGTAGCATAGTTCTCCATAGAGTTCAATTTCTCGGCAGCTCTCATAAGCACACCTGAGATAGTGGGAGTACCAAGAACGAGGAAAACAGTTGGCAAGAACGCCTAGAGAAGTATTAGCAGTGCTAATTCAAGATAATCGCCAATATTCTTACCAAATACTGTTTGCCAGGGCCATTGTAGACTTCATTGATGAAGACCTCAAGAGAGTTGCAGGTAACGATCAAAGTACCTAAAGCAATGACACATGCCAGTGCGAAAGGGATCTGGAGCAATTGAGTTTTGATGCGCTTCATAGGTTCGTAAACCTTGACGACTTCCCCGGTGACAGGGTCCTCAGCTTCGTGATCCCATTGATATTCAGGTCTTGCCTGTTGAATGCTGGATACTCCGCGAACACCCCACTGCACAGCCAAGTCGATCTCCTTCTTCTTCCAGTATTCAAAAAAGACAACGGACCAGAGGCCGCAGAGCAAGGCATAGATGAATGAGAATTGACCAAGCAGAAGCCATGCCACAAAACCGAAACCAGAAGGAAAGACTAGCCAGCGGAAGTAAGATCGTAGGAAAGCGAAGTAGAAGGCAACGCTCTCGCCAAACTTGTCTCGAATCTCGTCAATATCGGCCTGCTCCAGAGTCGACTTGCTGCTCCACTTCTTAATCCATTTCTTGTTGAAGTTGTGACTGTGCAGGGGAAACACCGAATCGACGTATTTCCAGTTCGAGTTGGAGGTTGTGATTCCGGCGCCGCCTTCGTCGCGAGGCTTTGTGATCATAAGGTAAATCAAGCGCAGTCGCTCAGACTCGACAACGGGCTCATCTTGAAGAGCTTGATTGACATCGCTATGGGGAGCTGAGACTCGGACGCCATGGAGCCAGTCTCCGAGACGAGCACGGTAGACTTGTTTCGCGAAGAGATCGGGAGAGGCGACTTTGACGAAGACAAGAAGGGATTCGCTTTCGCCGTGGCGGACTTCAGTGGCTAGTCCGACGGTGGTAAGGGCTTGAATGAGCTGGACGAAGCCGGCTTCAGCTTCGGCACGTTCTGTCGCCAAGTTAGATGCGGGAGTCTCTAAAGTCGAATGCCATGTCTTTACCTGAGGAAGGGACCTTGTAGTGAATGACAAAGTCGACGCTGTATCTGTTAGAGATGATGATTGAGTTTGGAAGCTGTTGGGTGCTCACCCAAAGTTACTGGTCTGGGACGTGTCGCCAGATTGGCCGTACAGGTCCTTGAGGTTGGACATGTCTGGCAGAGCTTTATGGTGCAGGTGGTAAATGATCTACTAGGATTAAAGAAGGAGAGGAATTACAAAAATTAGGTATGAACCATGGAGAGGAAACGTTAATCACGAGGATAGAGGACCAGAACGACATTGTAGCGACACAAAGACGGTACAAAACAAGGATAAATGTATTAAGCAGTCCAATTAGGTTGGGTCGATGACGATTGATACTGAAGTGGATGTTGGAGAAACAAGCTTTAGCTGCAGCTCTGGGCTATTGCTGAGACCATACCAGCCCAGCTGAGGGGAGCTTCAGCTTGACTTGACAGCAGGAGCTAGGTACCAGTCTCAGTTGCTCTAGTGGGGGAGTTTTAGTGAGCGACGTCACCAACTTGTCCCATCTTGGCCAAGAACATGGTCTGTGCTTGGAGCTGCCATGACATTTTAATTCAGACGAGTATCAATAATTGAGCATATGAATATCTATCATAAGATACTAAGCTGTGTATACTGATAGAAGTTTGGTTTAGTATCTCTGTCAAATTAAACCTCTGTTGTTAAACTCAAGCTCAACACCGTTGATACGGTTGCAGGTAAAGATTGAAGTATGTTGTTGGTGGCTTTCACATGCCAAACCAGAAGATCAACCATGAGTGACCAAGGTGCCATGGCTCCAGATCTAGGAGCTAATACAAAAAGAAAGAGAAAGAAAAAAAAAACCCCCAGATATAAAAAATTAATAAAACAATTCAATCAATTCTAAATAGTCATACTTATATCCGTAAATCTCGGCTATCTATGATATTCTAATTCTTAGAACCTGATACGTTGACCCAGGGTCAGCATGGATGGTTGCTGTCAAGTTAGCGTCACTGTGGGGCCTATTATAGCTGCTTTCGTCATGACCGCCTACTTCACTAACATCCAACCATCTCACTCTTACTTCAAGCTTCAGTACAGCTTCAGTCGCAGTCAGTCACACTCACGAAGCTCCCCCACAGACCCAGAAGACATCCCGTTCCAGAATTGTCAATTGAAACTCGGACCTCGTCTTATTCGACGCGCCCTACACCATGGGCCTCCTCTCCTTGGTCGGCCTTCGTCGCCGCAATCAATGGGAGCCCATGACTCTCATCGACCATTTCATCTCATCACCTCTAACATACATCGCCTACCTATTCTACCACATCGTGCTCCTTCTTCGTGGCCGTCCTTTCCTTCCACCTCGCGACAAACCCGCTATTCGCGTCGTCTGTATCTCGGACACGCATGATCTCAAAGTCGACATTCCCAGGGGTGATATTCTCATTCATGCAGGCGATCTCACAGATTCAGGCACAGTAGAGGATATTCAGAAGCAGCTTGACTGGCTCAAGGATCAGCCTCATCCCATCAAGATTGTTGTTGCTGGTAATCATGATAGCTGGTTTGACAAGAAAAGTCGCCCTGAGGTGGATGTGCGATCGGGTGCTAAGCCGAACATGGACGGCCTTATTTATCTTGAGAGTGGTTTGACTGTGCAAAAGGTCAAGGGTCGAACGCTCAATATCTTCGGCGTGCCTGATATCCCCTTCATTGGCCCCAAAGAGTTTGCGTAAGTACCATTTTACTTTGTTGGAGTAGTAAACTAACATCATGCTTCCAGTTTCCAATATGCTACAGATGATCATCCTTGGTTAAGCAAGGTGCCGCCTCAGACCGATATCCTCGTCACCCATTGCCCGCCGGTAAGATTCATAATAATTATATTATCGCAAATCTTTCTATTTACACAAACTTAGAAACATCATCTCGACCTTGGTCTGGGCGACAGCAACCTTCTTCGCGAAGTTTGGCGCGTAAAGCCTCGTCTCCACGTCTTTGGTCACGTCCACTATGCATATGGTAAAGAATCCGTCTATTTCGATGACTTCCAACAGACATACGAGCGTATCATGTCACGACCTCGTCGTGGTCCTATCCTAGATTTCTTCCCCAATGAGGCTTGGCTTGATTATTTGCGCTTCCTTGCTCAAGGTCTCCATAGCATTGCGTGGAAATGGTTGATGTCGGGTCCCGGAAGCAATAATGGCAGCATGATGATTAATGCTGCTCAGATGCACGGAAACTCTGGTAAGGCTAAGAGCAGGGCCGTTGTTGTTGAGATTTGAAGCCATGCAAATGTGTCTGTTTTAACTATTAGATCACATCACCGCAAGATAGAGAAAACTTGTTTAACTATGATATCGTGATATTATTCGTATTATGTCGTAAAAAGACAAAGGAAATATCGACCATACATGAAAATGTAAAACCCAATCAAGTCCTACCAGCTATGTCTATGATTTTGTGTATCCTATGTCCCCATTATTAAATCCCCATAAGAAGAAAGAATCAAGTTAATCTTCGCCTAAACCAACACCGGTAGCGACCCCTTATAGCGTCAGTGCCAGAATCGCCATTGCTATGATGGCAAAGTACACAAACACATCATCTCTCCTCGACGGTGCTGCAGAGACAGCAATTGGTTCGCTGGGTGCGCCAGGAGTTGGTGTGGCAAGGGTGACTGGAGTGTTTGGCTGTCCAGGAGACGGCACAGGCAGGATGCTCATCTGTGCATCGACGTTAGAAATTGTGAGAACGACTGTCCGTCGAGCAGTCCTTGTCACAGTAGAGACCGAGTCTGTAGAGGAACCATATGTCACTAGTTGAGTTGTGAGGTATGTGATCACAACAGTCGTGACCTCAGCATACTCTCCGTCTTCCGCACCACGTCCCATACCGTTCGGCACCACAGGAGCAACGGTAGAGTTATGGTGTGGCCGTGCTGCATTGCCTCCATACGATGTGACACCCGCAGCAGCAGCATTTCCGGTCTGCTGTGCTTGGTCTGTGTTTGCACCAGGTACGGTGATAGTGACAGAGATGGGGACAGTCAACGTAACGGTGTCTTCACCATTGGGTCCGCAACCATCACACTCGGCAACCTTGGTCTCCATGGGTGGCTTGATCAGCCCAGGAGTCTCGCAGTAGTCGCACTGCTCATACGACATAGTGACAACGTCTTCCTGGGGAACGAGAGATCCGGGGTTCGATGGCATGACAGTAAAGTATGTGATTGTGCTTGTAATAGGTTCTCGATTAGCATCCGCAAGAGCCCGAGTAGCTTCGAGAACTGAGCCGTCAGATGCAGTGCCAATAACCGAGACAGGAGAAATTTCTGCGTCAATGGCTGCGGCAACAGCAGTGTTTGTAGCCGCGATAGCTTCAAGGACTTCGTCAATATCAGTAGCATCGGAGCCAACAACTACCCTGATGTTCGTAGGTGCGGAGAAATCGTCTCCTTCTGACCCGGTTTGTCCAGCTGAACCTGGCACTGTAGGTGAAGCTGATCCATCAACCGATCCGCCGTTACTGTTGTCCGAGGCAGTCGAGTCAGCTGGTTCATCGGACTCTGAACCACCTTGATTATCGCCCGAGTTGCCCTCCTGGTTGCTACCCTTGTTACCACCCTGGCCAGCGCCGTTGCCGGTGGGTGGCCTATCAGAGCCAGGTCCCATAGCAGGAGGAACTTCAGGCTGCCCAGCGTCAGAGATATCAGCATAGACCGTCAAGAGAATATTGCTAGGCGCATCTCGACGAAGGGGAATGCTTCGTCTGGATCTGGACTTGGTATTCTGTGTGACCATACCACCGCAGAACTGGCCATCGTCACCAGGACAGGGACGATTGCATGAGGTTTCGTTACGGATAGCACGAGTATCACCATCAAGTACAGAGGCGCAGTAGCAGGTACTGTTAGAAATGTTAGTCATAGTTTTCCCAATTTGTTCATAGAAAGACTTACCTTTCAAAGAGACCAATGTAAGTCAGGCCATTGCAAGCATCAATACACCGCTCGATGTTCATATCGTCGCTATCCGCAGCCAAGGTGAAGGTCTGAAAATCAGTCTGTGATCCAAAGCAGCCAAGATATGAATAATCATCAACATTGGGTGGGTTGATAGATCGACCACCAGTAGCGACGGGGAGAGGGCTGACAGTAGGGCTATCGGTGCCAGAACCGGGAATAGTAATAAAGACGGATGAGATGCCTGTCAGTGTAGTGGTCGTCGTGGGCTCCTCTGAAAGAGTAGCTTGGTCTCCTGGCCGAGTAGCCTGTTCTTTGCGCATGGAGCTAGTAGTTAATGTATTGTTGGAGAAAGATGCCGTTGGGAACATGGGGCTTCCTGAGACTGGGGTATTGATGCTGGACCGTCCAGGGACGATAACGTCTGTGGACGGTGTAGATGGTGGAACAACTGGTGGAACGTCTCCTCCAAGACGAGTGTAGACATCAATGTAGCTAACATCGAAATATGCTTCCTCGAAAGCAGTAGGGTTCTTTGCAACATATTCACGGCAAGTTGGAGCAAGTTCACGACAGACCTTGTCGCTGGTCCAGGTGCCTTCACCATAGTCACCGCAGAAGTTCTAGTTGCACCAGTCAGTAAATCCTTACCAGAATAGAACTGCCATCACTTACAATGTTTAGAACAAGTCTCATGTCTCTGAAGTAGTCATTGACGTTGCACTTGGAACCACCAAACAGGCTCTGAGGCAATCCCCATTTCTTAGGATCAGGTCGCTTGGCCACAATATCAGCGGGGATTGCTCCTCGTGGGAAGTGCCATATCGAGATGTATTCCGAATCCCATTCCATAGCATAGACTCCTCCGCCGACAGCGTTGAAGCCATCGCCATAAGAAGAAGTGTCGCTCTCGGGGGGGTTGAAACCACACCCAACGTTGTCTGTCCCAACACCGCAGTCCGAGTCGCGAAGGATACCAGAGTAGAGATTTGAGTCCGCAGGGTCTAGCATACAGCCCTCAGACGTGTGTGCAGACATAATGTTAGTGTAGGCGAGGTTGGCGCCCTCAAGGATATCTACCTCGCCATCTGTTGGCCATTCTCTACTTCCATAGGCCCAGACTGAATATCATGTCAGTCTACATTTCCATGTAGAGCGCAAGGTTGATCAGCACTTACAAGCTGGCCAGGTACCACATTGAGAAATGGGCATGTGTCCGAAGTCTGCAATGAACAAGCCATACTGGTAGGACTCTTTGCTTTCGAGTCGAATACTTGGTCTTCCTTCGTCCAACTCGTACGTGGTACGAGACTCAGGCCTCAATCGAATATTTTCGGTGAATGGATCGACAGAGTATAACCCATTCACAAAGGCACCTCTCCGATCTTGATATCTATGCTGTTGTCAGTATCAAGTCATATTGACTCTTGGTGGGACAATCGCACTGTACGAATCCATTGGAAAGGTCTGTGCCGTTGAACCAGTCGAAGCCAGAGAGTAGAGATTCTCCTATGAAGGAAGTAGTCAGTGAGTAAGCCATCCTGTATCACGCAGAGACGGTGATACGAGATGATAACAAAAGTTTGAAGGTTGACAGAAGAGGATGAGTCGTTTCATCTTGAATAACCGCGGGCAGCAGAGCATCTTTTAATTCCTCTGCAGTCTATTGCCTGACACGGCGAACACCACCCGCATATGGAATTCAGTAGTGGTTGGAAAACGACTGAAAGCATACGATCTCACGACAAACAGTCGTGACGCTATTTTGAGACACCACGAGGATGTTGGTTAAGCCAATAGTATCATGAAGGGTCTGGCGAAGAGAATGCAATGCTTTGCATTAGCTCACCATTGTATTCTTGATCGCCATAGAGAAACAGTGGTCTACCTCTCTGTGCGCCATCTTATACATTCCATTTCATTCACCCTGTATCCCAGGGTGTGGCTGGCTTCTGAATCGCCTTAAAGCGGCGGAAATTAAGGTGAGACACCAAGCGGTTGGCGTTGACAATAGCGTGTCGATGCAGGTACAGCAGACGTTTGATGAAACAGGGAGACACGAATGCATTCCAAAGCCGAGAGATTCAATTATGATAGCATCCCGCATCGAGATGGTGGTCATATTGGTTGAATTAAATATAAAGGGTGAGACATCCAAGACCACCCTGGGTATCGAAAATTGCGCGCCGATTTCGAGAAACAATCTCCTTGTGTGACGCATGCAGGAAGCACTGTACAGTAAATGTCATTTTCTCTATACCATTATTCGCCTTAGGCCTTCAGTTCCTCCTAGAACCCTTCTTCCTGTGACTGCGCATCTCCCTTGGCCACTCTCCCATTTGCCCTCGCGCGTCTCCATAAAATCCTCCTGCTTCTGATGCTGACCCTCGATCCATTTGTGGATACACGTATAGCAATAAACGACACCGGTCTGGCACGCTGTGGGAGTAACGATTTCATCGACGCAAATAGGGCACAATGACGAATCGCTGGGGAAGGGAACAGTATAGACAGGAAGAAGTGACGGAGTGGCGATGGGTGCATCCTCGGCTGAAGGGGTTGCATCTCCCTCTTCATTAGACTCTTCCTTCTTTTCTGGCTTCTTCTTATCGGATCCTCCCTTGCCATCTGCCGATATCACAGGAGGAGGCAAATCAACAGTTTCTGTCGCTTTTCGCGAAAGTTGCTTTGCGAAATCTGACTGATACCACCACTCCAAAAACTTGAGCGCGAAAATACTTGTTGGTAGCAAAATGGACAAACTTGACAAGATGCGAGGACCCATTTCACGGGGATTCAACAGCGACCGCCAACCTGGTGTGTGTCCTGTCTCGGGTGTCTGCGTCAAGGCTTCAATCGCCTGATAGTCTGCTCCTGACATTCTTCGTATACGTGTTCCTATTAGCCACATGAGAGGGCTGTGATATTTGCTTCCATCAAACAGGTACGCCACGTTGAAAGCAAGCATGGCAAAGTAATAACCAGCATTAACGCTGGGATATATGTTCCTCAAGAACCATCGGTAGTAGTATAGGAATCGGTCGCGAAGGGTAGGGTTGTCTGGCATTCGCGTGTATGCCGCGCCCAGAAGCGCTCTTGGCGCATTCACCTCGTAGCTCTCGTCCAGCTTTCGCTTCAGATAGGGGATGCCCACGATAATGAGCAGATTCTTCCACACGTCCTTAGTTGTAAGCTTTAGGGTCTCGCGCACGATAGCGGGCGATGACATGCTCGCGCGCGGAACCTCAGCATGGAGACCCTTTTCGCGCTTGAGGCCATAGAAGTGCTCTGTGAATGAGCCACCTCTTGTGCGCAAATAATGCCGCTCAACAAGCAGCATGACTCCAGCATATATCTCATCGAAGGAGTTCAGTATTCTTAGAAGATATCGTGGGTGTCGATGCGTCGCGATAGTGAGGAGATAGCGGAGGGTCGGCGGAAGAAGGGCGTTGAGCTGTTGCTCAGAGAGAACTTCGAAGAGCGAAGGCTTCTGCTCATCGAAGGTGCCCCTGAGGGCGGTGACAAACTCCATTGTCGCGGATTGGATGGATTAAGAATTACAATTGATGACGATAAATGCAAAACAAAAGGTAGGTGAATAATAATAAGGGACGGAAGTTGAAGAAGGAGGCCGATCTAGAGTGGAGTTCGAATTGTTAGCGACCCCAGATTATTGCGATAACGGGCGGATTGCCGCTTGTGACGTCGGATTGGTTCTCCGAACTGCCCACTGCCTCGGCTTGCCTTCTGGCTTCTGGGGTAGTTGCGATGGGTTAACTGAATTGGGTAATAACAATCAACATCAATGAACCGAGGTATTCTACTGTAACAACAATAGTCCTTGATTAACTTGTCTCCTCAAATCTGATTTCATAATGATCTAACGTGTTGGCTTATATTGCTTACCATCTTTGCTTACGATTACCTACTTGTGTTTTCGCTCCCCCTAGGTACAACATGTCAGAATCCAAGGCCATAGATAACTTCCACAAGGCTATAAAGGAGGGCAGTCCTGAGGAAAAGGTCAGGGCATGGCTTCAACTCACACGCGATGAGAGTGGTCATTCTAAGCAAGGGGTAATTGTCTCTATCTACAACTATGACATCGACTTTCTAACATTGATTCAGGACTGGATGAACACCCTCATTCCTCACCTTGAACTTGTCTCCAGCAACGTCGAAGGGCCTCACCCATCTTGTGTATTCTCATACACAGTCCAGCCCGACAATTGCAACCGGCTACAAAACCTCCACGGTGGTTGCGCTGCTACTCTCTTTGACTGGTGCACGACGTTACCTATTGCTCTGGTGAACAAGCCTGGTTTCTGGCAGCATCTGGGTGTAAGCCGAACACTCAACGTTACATACATGCGACCAGTTCCTGTTGGAACAGAAGTGCTTATTGAATGTTCGATTACTCAAATTGGGCGGAAGCTGGCGTCTCTGCATGGTTCCATGAGGAGGAGGAAGGATAACCTACTGCTCGCGACCGCCGAACATGGCAAGGTTAATATTGATGCCGACTTGGCTAAGATGTAGGGGAAATGGTTGATTGGAGAGTTTAGACGACAGCAATAAGAGTTTAGGCATGGGTTTATTACTTAGAATTTATATGGTATTCGTATTCATTCCATTGCCAATTGATGGCCTATTTTTTACAGGTTGGCTCATTTCATGAGTCATTATTCCCCTCAAATAATAGCTATAGATAACTCACAGGAAACTTTAGCTACTGTAAAAATACATCTCTTGTCTTTTATGACATTTGTTCACACTTTATTTTGGCACTCTTCTCTTCAATGATATAGGGTATGCGGCGTTCTGAGCGGGAATTATCTCCACACAGGCTTAACTCCGACGCCGTCTCAGTGCCGCAGTGCGTGCAGCAGGTACATCCAAAAGTGTAGGTACTTCCGTTAACTTATTAAGCTTCCCGTCGGCCTTCTATATCGTCATTACAATAAATAGCAGCCTCATTTGAGTCACCTCAATCCTATCAAAAACAACTCATATCATATCGTAACAAGACTCCAAGATCAAAGAATGGACCAACCACCTTCTGCTCAACCGATTCTTCAGCTCCCGACCGAGATCTTGCATCATATACTGCAATGGGTTGAACCGGCCGACTTGATGCGACTGCCCCGCGTCTGTTCCGCCTTCAAGAGTATAACAAACTCCAATAAGCTCTATCGCGATGTCTATCTAAATCAACTGGTATGATATCCCCGCAGAAATAATGGTCGGATGCTAATGAGTCAGGATGAACCAACCGACTCCAAGTTGGACTACGAGAAAGAGATTCGAGATTTGGTCAAACTCGAGAGAATATGTACTAGTGAAGAAGTGTACACCCAGGTAAGACGAGACTGAGTTGAAAAGTCTCACTCCAAATCAACCACGACTTATGCTGATAAGCGTATAGAAATCGCAACTTGATTTTGTTCACGATACTGTCATTCGTTTACTCAAGAATGCTTCTCCTTCTTCAGACGACACAACCACCTTTTCTCAAACCCAGGCCCCATCGCGCAATGCGGCTCGTCTTCAAAGCCTTTTCACTAAGAACGAAACGGTAGAGACATTCCTGCAAGGCTCATCGCTCTTCAACCGTCTGCGAGATGATACTCGCCAAGGCAACCGAGATGGCACTTCTGCACCGACTTCAACTGACAATGCGCACCGTGCTCTTCAACAAAAGAGCGCTCATCTTCATTGCTTATACTCAAAACCAATTCTCAACGTTGGCCGTCTTCGTTCAACTAGGACATATCCTTTCGCTTGCTCAAAGGTTTATGATCTGCGCCAATATACCGAAAGAACGGGCTGGGGTCCCTTCATGAATGATGGATCATTCAATGTTGATTGGGAAAAGGTCGAGGCCATCCTCATTGTTCTAGGACACAACATCGGCTCAAGGCGCCTAGTGGCACGCATATTCGGCGAGGTTTGGGACAGCCCGTTTTCGGGTTCATTTGCCAACAGTTTCATGGCCCCCCCACCTCGCGACATAACCTCACTCGAGGCCAGGGACCCTTATGGCGTCACAGGCACATGGTACCGCGTTCGTTGGCCCCCAATGATATTATCGTGTCAAGCAATCGTTTTGAGGTACTCGAGCTAACAGACAAGGTTCCAGATTGTTTGCTTCCTTGACTACAGTGACTTCTTCGCCTTCAACTTTGGTGATCGTGATCTCATCGCCCCTGATGCACCACGACATACACTAGACGTGGGCGAAGCGACTCGTCTCATTATGATGCGCATTCATGTTACGTCTATAGAGGAACCGGGACCAGAAGATGGAAAGGATCTGCCTGTCGTCCACTTCCAAGGAGTGTCTCGTTCTTTGGACGATTCATTTGACAACAATGCAAATTCCGACATCCGAGGTAAGAATATTTACACGCTATCATCGGCGCATTTAAGAATGATACAGTTAGAGCTAACACGACGCATTTGGCGTCAAAGGTACCGCGCGTTTAACGAAAGAAGGCGAAGTGAGATGGACAACATTCTCAGTTTTCCATGGTATCGAGCGCTGGCGCAGTGAAGGGATCCAAATCGGCGGTGTCCGCTCCGCTCGTGGCGTTGTAGGAAACTGGTTTGATCGGTACAGGCTTACAAAGTATCGGATGATAAGAAGCTAACAATAACCTTAGTGACTACGACGTTCACGGTCCTGCCGGACCCACGGCTTTTTGGAAGGGTGCTACACTTGAGCAAGTCGCAAGCATGGAGGACGATTTACTACCGAACGATTTCTTCCTGCCTTACGGCGCACTCATCTACGACTCTGAGACTGACCCGGAAGGGGATATGCCATACAGCGGCGAGGATGAAGAAGAAGAAGAGGAAGATGATGAGATGACAGGTCTAGCAGTGGCAGCGGAGCTGTCAGATCTCATCCAGGATGCAAGCCTTCCTTTGGAGGACAGTTTGGCAAATGGTCAAGCTTTGAACTAATGTTGCGTATGCACTCAAGCTGGGAGCAGACGGTGTTTGGTGGGACTTTTCTTCGATGCTTGATTGCTCATAATCTAATATTTTGCGGGCTGGGCATGTTTTTGTTTCCAGTTTCGCATGTTACATAGGGGTTGTACTTGCGTATTCCAAGTAAGGAACAGGACAGTCTTACGGGTACAGTACTGGATCATGGTGCCTCCAAGGTGGTAGTGATATAGAAATTGTGAACCTATTTAACGACTTGAGCTGATTCGGAGACCAGTTGATATCGATTTATGTAGTGCAACTGCCGTACTGAACCGACTAGAATTCGAGTGAACCACAGCAAGGGTGTTGGGATGCTGAGTATGTGACAAATTGGGAAACATATTCCTGAACATACCAAAAGAAACAAAACATCTTGATTTGCCGGTTCCCCTTGATATCAGCTTGTCATCATCATTTCGGAACACCACTGCCCAACCATTCCAAGATATTCTACCACAAAAACCTGCCGTGTAACAGAAAAACATGACGCAAAGCTTCCAAGAACATGCTTGTATCCCATCTTCGGCTCGGCGAGTTAATAGTACCTCAAGCAATCGCTTCGAAACCCGAAGACGGATACCGACATGATTCAAACAACCTTGATAAACTACTTCCTTTTCCTCCTCCTCTCCGTGCCTCGCTTCTCTGATTCGTGTCTGAGGATCGATAGTAACTTGACCTCTCGTGTTTGGCGATCCACAACAAATTGCTTTCTTGCTTGCGGGCTTTCCCAGGGTTTCATATTCAGCTTTGCGGAAGCAGACAATCAGCCAGAGGAGAGAGGAAGGGGGTATAAAGCTGGCCAGGGTTCCTTTGCAGCCTGATCTCTTGACATATAGATTTATTCGCTGCCAACCCGAATTTCGAACGGAACGTTAGGCTTAGAAATCGCACGCAACAGAATTGAAACGACACAATCGAGGATTCAGACGTCAAGATGAAATTTTCGAGGAAGCAGCGACTAATATTCACGATATGTATATCTTTCTCATTCTTTGCCGCTGAACTGTCAGGTCAGTCTTCCCTCATACTGCCAACCAAGAGTTCAGATGCTGACACTGACATAGTTGGTTTTTACACGCATTCCATTGCACTCATCGCCGACGCCTTTCACTACGTACTCACAAATCCTCCGCCTAGAATCCCAGTTCACATCTGACAAATAATAGCTCAGCGACCTGATAGGAATAATCGTTGCCCTAGTCGCGTTGATGGTGAGCTGGTATGCCTCAACTCAGTTGTTCTGGTAGTTGACAAAGATAGTTGCAAGAACGAGCGAAACCAGCACCGCAGGAGTATACGTATGGCTGGCAGCGAGCGACGATACTAGGGGCCTTCTTCAACGGTGTGTTCCTTCTGGCGCTGGGCGTCAGTATATTGGTACAGGCCATTGAACGATTCGTGAACATCACTCGCGATAGTAAGCACTGTATGGCAAGGGAGTTAGACAAAACTGATATTTAAATTGCTAGATGTGCACGTCGAAGAGCCTAAATGGATTCTAATAGTCGGCAGTGCCGGTCTAGCTCTGAATATTTTGGTTCTATCTTTCCTTCATGGTGGGAAATATGACCCCCAGTCTTGAAGTCTTTCGCTAATTTGTTACTCTAGAGCATGGTCATGATCATGATTGCCACGGGAATGGGCAGCATGGACACTGTGATGCGGAGCAACATCAAGATGCAGGGACAACTCGCGATACGGCCAGTGTGTGCGAGACCCCTTTGACGCCTGTAGGTGCCTCAAGAGACAAAGTTTAAGTGTCGATGTTGACCATGACTTAGACCACAAGCAGCCACTATGAACACAAACACACAGCAGTAGTCATCAAGTCCCCTGGCAGAGACCTGGGTATGCTAGGCGTTTTTATTCATGTCTTGGGGGATGCCATCAACAACATTGGAGTCATCGTCGCAGCGGTCATCATCTGGAAAGTTGAAGGTGGAGGACGATACTATGCAGACCCCGCGGTTGGTGTCTTTATCTCTATCATGATTCTTCTTTCGGCTATACCACTCGTCAAGAATAGCGGTGCTATTCTACTACAAACTACACCAACAGGCATTGATCTTGACGACGTTAAACATGACATTGAGAAGGTGATAACAGATTCCTGTCCCCAATGGGAATTACGTTTCGCAGGCCTATGGTTTGACTAATAAGCTCGTAGATAACCGGAATCGAGTCGGTACACGAGCTGCATATCTGGCGACTGGATCAACGCAAATCTGTCGCCTCCGCCCACATTGTTGTCGACGACAGAACCCTTGAGGGCTTTGCGGACAAGGCAAAGATCATCATGGAGTGTCTCCACGCCTATGGAGTTCACTCAGCAACCCTACAGCCTGAAGTCCTCGCCTCAAGCCCCGTGACCATGTCTGACAGCGGCCCAGAGTCTCCGATAACGTCGATCGACGCCAATCACAGAACACTCAGAAGTCGGCGACGACGAGGAGGCGAAAAGAACTGCCAATTGATTTGTGGAAGCTTGTGTGATGGGCTGAGGTGTTGTGCGTCGATATGAAGATCTAGTGATCAGTGATCGGCGGTCTTAACGTCGCTTACTGTTTCGTATGGGACCAGAGTGCTCAATGCGGAATGAAAGGACGACGGTAGAGGGGCTGAGGGGATAGAGGGGCTTGAGAGGGGTTGGACCCTGAAGACTCGACTGAAAGTTTGAAGTTGACGATTCTGTCATGCCGCCGCGCTAAGAGAGGAGGGAGACCCCTGGAAGAAGTTACGCCAACAAAGTGTGATTCGGATTTTGCCGTCGTGTAGACAAGGCGTCGATAGTCGACTAGGCAAACAAATGTCTCTTGAGTAAAAATTATCAATTAGCCTAACTAACGGGTGAAGCCGGGGGAGGCGTCGAAGAAGCTGTAACATATTGCCTCAAAAACGGGGTGATTTGAGTTGCAAGATGAGGGGTTTACACTTGTAGACGCTTCTCATGATACAAGTGTTTGTTAGAAAACAAGTATCTCTGTCATCGAAGCATGTGTTACTGTTGTATCTACTATTGTCAGCCGCAACCACATGTCGTGAATAAGGCAGTGCAGTGCATATTCTGGTATTCCCAAAGGATTGGACCCTTGATGATTGACAGTCAGCCTCATGATGGAATATGCACCAGTGGCACCACTCGTCCTGGACCCTTGAAGATGCGACGACGTGCTAACCTCAGAAAGGAAAAGCCTGGGGGTCACGCATTAACAGATCTGAGGCCGACCATCACCCAAGCGGTACCTATGGAAAAGCCAAGAAGACCATGCCGTGATAGTGGTAAACATGGAGCGCGATGAACTAGGGTCTAGCGTTGCATCGAAGACAGGCAGCCAAATTAGTAATACGTACAGTACTTGTAGAGTTGTAGAGCGATGGCTGATGGATGCTTTGCTGTCACAAGTCAGCTGGTCATTTCAGTGAGACGGTCAAGGGACGGCCCGCCCATGACTAGTCTGCCCAGACCAATAACAGAAGACGTCGAACAGTAATAAAGTACTGTTGTCAAAGAAGTGAGCTATTGCAACCCTTCCCCGTGACCCCAAGAGGTCTTCGTCAAGTAACATTTGCCGGCAAAAGTATCCTATGATAGACAGTCTGTATATGTATGGCTGAATCTGTGGCATGTGATCAGACACGGTCAAGCAGCACAACATTCTGGATGTGGCAGCTGTCTGTCTCTGTCTCTTGCTGATATGCTCCCTGCCAGTAATTTAACCAATGTCACACATCTGAAGCCGCTGATCCTGCCAGGCCTGCAACTGCAACGCAACTCTGTGTGGGGGAATTGGCCAAATTCCGATCGAGTATACCCTGCCCTACCGTAACCCAGCAAATGCAAATGCAAAACGTAAATCCGAGACGATGATCCGAATGCAATCTTTTGCTTGGCCTTGCCCTGGGCCTTGGTCATCCTATTCCAAGTAGTCGGAGGAGGATGTAACAGGGATTCCGGTTGGTGAAAAGAGTACTCGAGTACTCTGTACTGTGGGAAAAAGAGGTTCCTCGACCGAGATGTGATGTGACCTGTAACAAGAGCAAGGATGAGCAGAAAAAGCTCATGCGGACCGCTCCACGCGCGCGTGCCCGCAAAGAAATGAATTTTCAGAAAATGTGAACAAGGGTCTTTGTGAAGCAATTTCTGGTGATCCGTAGGTTAACTGGCTTGGGCAACTCGGAGTTGTCTCTGCGTCGGCAAATGTTAGTACTGCGGGACTAGACTGTGGGTTAGGGGCGGTCGGTTGGCAAGTGGCAGTTGCTGCGTGAGAGGATCCTTGTTCCTTTTCTTCTTCTTTTTTCTTTTCTGCAGCTCATCTGTCACAGCAGACAGCCTAAAAGCATAACTTAGCTGATGCGCGGTAACAAAGTCTTGGGCGGTGAGACAAGGCGTTGTAGAGGACGATAGAGGAGGGTCGAGGATGAAGGTGGAGAGACTTTGTGGTGGAGTTTGTGGAGGTTTCAGAACCCACACGTGATGAACGCCATGGCAGTAATGGAATTGTTCGATTGGTGACTGGAACTTGTAAGCAGTTCCAAAGAGTACCTATAGAAAAATGACATATCGAATACTAAATCTTGGGTGGAAACTCAATTGCGTTGTAAGACAATGGTAATATGTATGCACTCAAAAAGTGAGTTGACGAAGCAACCTCTTAATCAAGTCGAGGGAGAAAGCTGCCTGCCCAGAAGATGATAACAACTAAAACACCAGCCACGATAGTCAATATACTAACAATGCAGCTATTCATACCAAGACTAGCTACAGTCATACGTAGCCGCTGGATCATCCAGACCGGCATTTACATCTCGCAGTAGGATCAGATAGGAACATAGATCGTAGCACGATAGTAGGCTAGAGGCATCTTGTGGTCGCATATTGTTAACCGCTTGCAGCTGCAGCCACCGAGCAGGAAGCTCAAAAAGGACTCGATGGACAACGAATCTTGTTGATATATGCGAATAGCCTAGAAGGGGTAACCTTTACGTTGACAGCTCAGAGATATAAAGTAACGCCAGCTTCATTCCCGTGCATCTTGTTCATCATAATACCTGTCTTGAAGAGGCTATTCGCCATGCAGTATGATTTACCTGCGATAAACCGCAGTAGCTGCACAGACCCGGAGTCTGGGCAGAAATTCCTCTTCACCGACAAGAAGGCGAGAGATAGGCAAGATACTGAGCCTTTGGGGACTGTATACTCGCGTCTCAGTGCTTTCCCCGCGGACAACAACACGCGGATAGGTAGTTTAGGTGGTTGCAGTGGCCCGCTTACGGGATGAAGATCGACAGTCCAGACCTCGCGTGAGTGCTGGGTCTTGTCTGGGCATTCATTGCCTTGACCTGGTTTGACTTACATACAGTACAGCCTCAATAGCCGAGTCTCGAGTTTGATTGCTCTCACTGGAGTATCCGTAAAGTTGTCGAGGTTATTGTATGAGTCATTGCAATGGTCTGAAGTGGGCATACATACAATGTACTATACTGTACGGTACAGCAAGTTAAGGTGCCTGTAGATCCCTAATTGAGGGGAAGACAGAAGGCTAGGTGCTTATCGCGGGGCATTTGATAGTGTAACCCCACGAGGCAAAAATAATCTGTCCAATGGTTCACTTCTCTCTTATTTTTCATGGATCTATTTTATGTGCAAGTGGCCGTTAGGGTCGAGGCCTCAGACATGGACACTAACATGATGTCGGTTAGTTATTCTACCCAAGTTAGTTGCCTTACAGACTCAGATACAGTCATTGATTACCTTGGTAAAGGGATTTTAAACCGAGGTCTTGAGCCGAGGTGAATGAGAATCTAGAATACAGCCTACTAACTTAACTAGAGGAATGACATTTAATTCGATAGTCTAGAAGAATAGATAGACACATGACTCTTGACTCTTCTCACTCACATCAATGCTGTTACGAAGACGGACCAAGGCTTGGCTCGGGTCATCGGGAGCCTCGTGGATCGAAAAGCCCGATACGATATTTTAACGAGGAACTAAGGAATAGGCGAGAGTGTCTTGCGTAATTAATTCTCTTGTTTACTACACGTCCATGTCTGGCATGGCGACATGTCTTGGCAGAATGTCATCCAATGTCATGTAAAAGGGGCATTTCCATATCTCGATACAACGAGTCAAGTTGGTCACATCAAGATGGAGACGGTTCATGAGTCGAGCCCGAGTTATCCGTAGTGAAGGAGTATTCGGCTTTGCTTGCTACGTACAGTTTCTGCAGAATACCGTAGATTTACAATCGCTGACGGAGTTGCCGGGAGGCTTGAGTTTTCCCCCCTCTGCTTCTTTTGCTTCTAATACTTTACAGTATATTACTTATGCTGTGACGGCAGTTGAAGGGCTAAGAATTTAGTGGGAAAGAAGAAAAAAAAAAGATCTCTTGTCACCACACCACCAAATTTATCTCGGAGCCGACTTTGTTGCTGTACTAAAATTCAAGTCAAGTAAAAAATACGTACAGCGCACAGCACCAACGCACCAAAAGACCTCAAGCTGCATGTGCTGGGCTACGACCGCATGTACAATAGCGTCATGCGTACGGCGCACGTTTACCAGAACCAATAGAAGCCCAAGCTATGCAAAGTTTCAAGGCAAGAGGCCGATAGCGGCTTTGCATTTGCGTGCGTTGGTGATGGCATTGTGATGATGACCAGCAAAAGACACAACGAGACTACTGTCAAGGACAAGGAGAGTAACTGCCGTATAGCTTCATCGAAAACTGTTGGGCTGCGATGTTACTGTACGCGATTGATATCAGTCATTCTGACGGTACATGTATGTTCTCACCGGTCAAAGCCTTATCACTCATCCATGTAACGCAAGCTTTAATTCGCCTATTAATCTTCAACTCAGGTACGTATTTGATGATCGCTCATGTATAAGCCCGTCAAAGTAAAGTAGAGCAAAGCAACGCACGAGACAACAACAGAACAAGAAGACAAGGTGTTGTTGTTGATTGCGGCACCGTCAAGTTCCCACGGCGTTCTTTAGCCGACCACTGTAACAACGCTACTCGAGGCTTGGCCCTGTCTTCGGCACCTTAACCTCGAAACTTGACTAGACTAGTTTATTGGATGGATGACATGGTAGACGAGAAGTTGGGTTGGGCTGAATTCTGAGAGAAGGATAGGATTGTCAAGGATGACCTGTGTTGGCGAGACTCAAAAACTTGTGATCCTCGGCGTATTCGCTAATTGCCAACATCGTGAGTTTATGTCTGTGTTGTAGTACGTAGTCAAGGTATGTATGTCAGAGATGACTGACTGACTGTCCGATGGACCATCCATCACGGAGAGTTTAATAATGGAGCAGCCCAGGCTTACAGATGCCTACACAGCTACTGGACATGCAGTCAAGGGAGACAGAGCACAAGCCATTCAAATGTCAGAGCACCTCAGAGTTCCACTATCGTGACCGTCGCCATGGTATTCACTCGAGGCCCTGACCCGGACCTTGACCTAGACTTGGGACTTGGCTGACCTGGCACGTAGTCAACTCAACCCCAGTATCAGGTCCCGAGTATCTGAATCACTGATAAACAATGAGGCCTGATTAATCAAGCAATGTATTATTGTATATGTACTATGACCTCTGGAGTACTGCAGCAGTACAATACTGTTAAGTCTTGGGGCCATCGGCTACCTACTGTACTGTACCGTACCGGGAAGACCCCGGTCGGGGGCCCGACGACTGTCGCTTCAATGGTTGCTTTCACCGCAACTTGAGAGCCAGGGATTCAAAAGTAAAGGATGCCTTTTGTTGCATACAAGGTGTCTATTATTCCTGCCTTATGAGCTCATCCTAGACATTTTGCCTTTTAACTTCCCTCTGAAGTCATTACTACTTTTCGTTTGGCCTTGTTTCTCGTCCCTGTCATCGTCCAGGGCCAGAACAAGAGACTGAGAAGTGTTCCATTTGCCTCCATCCTCGACAATCAAAAGACGACTCCATCGTTGGGCCTCGACCCTCTTTTTTTTTTCCCCTCCGTGTCAAGTGCCTTTACGCGCCCTTGAACAGAAGACACAGGCAGAGTCAAGAAACAGAAACAGAAGCAGAGCCGCCGGCAGACAAGAAAAAAGAGGATAAACGTTTTAGCTACCTCAGGTAAAGGCCCGCCCCTCAGCCTCAACCTGAGCCTATCAACTTGGACCAAAAGTGCCTTCTGTGGAATGGAATCGCACACGCCGAGAGTCCATCTCCATCCCATCTCCATTTAGCTGTTTAGCCACCCGCAGTGCCGCCGTCGGTGTTAACGAGAATTACCTAACATCGCCGCTTGGAGTATTGTCGCCGTTGAACAAGTCTCCATTAGGTGACTCTAGTTGCGGCTCTTCGGCACTGAAAGTAGACTCGATTCTACAGCAACAGGATATACGGGCATAACTTTTTCATAATTAAATTCTGAACGGCCAACCTTGCCCAACGTTTGCCGAAAGAAAGCAGACCAGAGACCAGATCTACTCACTAGGCTAACTCAAGATTGATCTTGTTGACCACCTATCGTGCAGTGTCAAGTCTGTCTCCCCCGATTTCGGTTCGGTTCCAGCCACACCTCTCTGGTATAGCTCTAGCTCTCTGCAAGACGTTTTATGTCTGGCATTTCGCTTATCATCCATTCTTTACAGCGCCCTCTTAATCTAAGACTCTGGGGAAAACATCTAATGATGCAGTTCATTCCTCTCTGAGTCTCTGCTCCTGAGTTGAGTTGCCTCTCTCGGTAAGTATTCAGTCCACATTTCTTTCTAAATCTCAAGTATCCTCCAAATCGATTCAATTCAAACAGAAAAGACAAAAATTACCCACCCATACACATGCAATCTCCACTCAACTATTCCCCATCTCATCTCCATTCTCCATCCTGGTTCCGAACTAAGAGGTACCTGGCATCTTGTACCTCGTGGTCCAGCCGCCACCAGCGCTAGCCCTCAACCGCCACTAACAGCTACCTGGGCCAGTGGTACAGACCTCCACTATATGCCCCCCCCGGAACCTTTAATCCCAGTAAACCTCAGCACACACACACAGGCCACACACACCCAAAACTGGGCTGCCTGCCACCCGGCTCCGAGTTGGCGCCTTTTTACCTTCCTTGCCTTGCACTTACTACCTTGCCTTGACCCGAGCATCTGGATCAACAACATCAAACTCAACTCAACTCAACTCAACACTACTACATACCACTTATATTGACTTTCTATCTACTCGTGATCTTTGTATCCATACATTCATTAACACAGAAACCCGACAGCCACTTCCAACTACAGTCTCTTCGTCGTCACATCAACTGCCTCTTGATCGATCGACTTTCCTGCAAGCTATCGAACCCCATCTCTCTCCTGTTGATCACACGCAAAGACCGCATATCGTTTGCCTCCCCCCACGAACTATCAACCCCTCACAAAGAAGGACCAAATAAAACAACCAACCCTTTGGCTCTCCGCATTTCGTGCTGGACATCAACGCATCGTATCGAATCTTTTCTCAGTAATCAAAAGGAAACCACCGGCATCATCTTCTCATCCTTCTCTATCCACTGTCACCTTACCACCACCACCATTGCCACCACCCTCTCGTACGCGCTGACGGCCGCCACCATTGACTGGATTTGCGACGACAAGCAAACGAAGCCTCCAACTTGGATTTTTGTCTTTGTTCCTTTGAGCTTCACCAGTGTCTTCCTAATCCCTCCTCTTTTGCCCCACCCCTCAACTTGTCGACTACTCTGATCAACTACTCTTCTCTACTTCGAATGTAAAGCTTGATCTCAAGCATAAACTCAAAACTTTGCTTTACGAGCGCTACACTTTCACATGCCACGAGCAGTGGTGACTATGCGATTACGCCCAGCTCGACATACTTCGTTTCCCACCTTGATTATGGCTCGCCGTCGTGATTAATATTCGACGGCCGCCTCCTTTGTTAGTTCAACCTGCTGCCCAAATCCCTGAGTGCGCCCCCCGACATGCTCGGCCGGCTCTTGCACTTGGGCTCTGGCGGCCCTTCAGCCACGCCTACCCAGGCCACCGCAAAGACCTCGAGGCCCGTATCCTCGCTTGAATCTGTCCAGGAGGACATCTTTACTCGAAATTTGCTTTTTCCAGACGCTCATGCTTTGTATCAGCATCGCAATGATCAAGTGTTCCCTTTATCAACCACTCCCACAACCCCTGCCACTTCCACGGCAAATGCCTTCGACTACAGCGGTGACGTCGACTTGGATGTTCGCGATGTTCGTGTTATTATAATGCAGGATGCTCTGGGCCCTTCTAATGCCTCCCTTCTCTTTGATAGCCACCCCGCTCCTCCACTATCACCTTCAGAGCGTGGGCCTCCTTCACCAGAGCTTCGTCGATCATCAATCTCGCAGCGCAAAAGCAGTCTTGGCGGTATATCACGCCCTCTAGTAATTCAACCCGAAGGACCACAGCCTTCCCCTCGACAAGGCGCTTTTGATCGCCGAGCTTCACTGCAGGGACGCAGGGATAGTCAAGTCGAGTCAGACGGACAGAAGGCAGCACGCGAGTATCGTGAGGAACTTGCGACATTCTCCAGCTGTATCTTTGGAAACTCCGAGCTGTCGTCTTACAAGGGAACATCCACCAAAGTTCACGTTGTACCAAGTGAGTCACGCCCTGCTGATCCCACCAGCAGCATTATTGGCGATGGCAGAAGCTCGATTGGACGCTCCAGCGCTCGGTCAAGCCGACTGTCTCAGTCTTTATCCTCGCAAGCCTTCTCTCCCACAAACGGCACGGCTCCTATGCAGGCTCCTACTTCTCGCCCAGCAGAAAAGAAGAAAGTTCTGATAACACGCCTATTTCCCGTCAACCTTCCCTTAGACGACCTAGAAACCAATGTCTCGCCTTCGAATAACTGGGCAGATGAGAACAGCGGATTTCCATTTCCTACGACAAGCGACGAATCTGCACCCAAGAAGAAGAAACCCCAGGTCAAGCAACGGCGAACCCCCATGTATGCTGTGGTCTTAGTAGTTCAACTGCCTGCTGCAAACACCACCTCAAATCGCATGTCTACGGCTCAATCCAAATCCACTCAGCGAGAATCAAGCTCTTATAACGACCAGGAGAACTTCTTCCCATCATCCTTTAGCTCAGCTCGACCTTCAGGATGGACTATGGTTGGATCTGGAGAAGCAGCAGAACCAACCTACACAGCCGATATGGAAGATAGAATCGATTCACTTACTCGGCACTGGGATATCATCATGAGGACACTAACCCATCTGCAGTCTGTGGTTGCCACAATACTCGCAACAATGCTCAGGCAGGTCGATCTCGCTTCACCTGGACCCGCTCCAGGACCTACTGTTGGACCGGTTCCATCAGCAGCATCTACGCAGACCGGCCGAGCTCCCTCATTCTCCGAACAAAGACGACACGAAATGCCTCGGATTAAGCCTCCGAAGAGCACTACTAAGCTTGTTCACCTTTGGCCTAACTGTCTTGCAGATGACACAAACATTTCTGGAGAAGTTGACGCCGCCAGACACAGAATTGTCATGGGACTGAGTGCCGCAAGAGTTGTAACTGGCCAAGGGCGTTGGGGAATTTGGCGCGACGAGGCACGCTGGACGTCTAAATGGGTGTCTGGAACAGATCAGCAGAACCAGTTCTTTTACAACCTACTTACGGGGTTTCTCTCCACCCACACAGATTGGTTGCAGGCGCTGTGCCCCCCTTCATATCGTAGAAGGCTCTATCTTCAGCAGAAAAACCGAAACGAGGAAGATTTGTCATTACCGGCGCGAACAATTGTCGTTTCCGATGACAAGATGGTAGCTCGCCGACTCGTCTTTCTTTTGTCTGCTTTCCTGCCTGCCAACTCACACTTTCCTATGCCTCGTGCTCATCGACCTAGCACTTCGACGTCTGTTGGGACTTATTCCAACTCGCCCCCGACCTTCGTCATTCCTGTTCTACGGGAGGAGTCCCTTCGTCGCAAGATCAATCGTCGTACAGGGCTCCGGCGAGCTTCCCACTCGAGAACGACAAGCCAAAGCGCAAGAGCCTCGGCTGTTCCTGCGCAGCTAGTTCACCTGACTATGGATCGAAATCACGAAAGGCGTGTTTCAGATGCAGCCTCTATTCGACCCTCAAACTTTGCTATGTTTGGCAATGATATGGTGAGCAGAAAGAGCAGTGCAGCGACAACCACAACTATCATGCCTGAGACAACCATCCCGCATTTCTCAACAGCTCAGAGAGTGGAGTCGCAAAGAAGACCTCGCCCTAGCAGCAGCGGAAGCGTCGCTACTGACGATCTGAAGCGCTCTTTGAAGCGAGGCGAAAGCACAGGCGCGATGAGCAACACCAGCAACGACTCTAGAAGCCAAAGTTCGCGCTGGGGAAGCGTCATCAGTGGCCTTTGGAGCACTCGACGCCGTGATTCGACCACTTATAGTACATACAGTGGATATGATCCCAAGTCACCAACAAAGACTTCGTTCCACAGAACCGACAAGCTGTCTCAGATGGTTGAAGAGGCAACATTGGCTGAAGACACAAATGCACCCTCGTCATCGGCACGACTTTCTACTGATGTCCTTCGAGGAAGCGGCACACCAAGAGAATGCAAAGGCCATAGCCGGGAACCTTCGATCCGTCCTGACAGAACACCGGATCCTACTGGTGCTTTCGAGTCGCCTGTCAAAACTTCTATCAATGCCGACGATGGTATCATTGACGTCGACATTTCTTTCCCCGATTATATGACGTCCTTTGAGTCTGCTATCAGCTCGCCTTCAAGCAGTGGGTACTTGTCTACCCCTGGAATTCAAAACGGACTCGAGTCATTTGAACAAGCATCACGCTTGTGTATTGACGGCGATCTTCCCCTGAATGCTGCTGGCTGGCTCAACCGTTATCACCCAGATTTTGCCCTCCAGGCTATTCCTCCTCAGGAGGACCTCATTGATCAGATCAAAGCATCTCTTCAAGCTGAGCCCACGCCCCCTCCTGCCTATCCCATTCTGGGTGACCTCAATGAGCGTTGGGTGGATATCAGCAGTGTCATGATTGCTGATACAACTACCAACTCAATCACTCGGCTTCGATATCGTCGATTGGTTAAGCCACGGGCGCCTGCTGATCACCGGCCCCTTACTGGCCCGCCTGGTCTTTCAACCTCTTATGGGGGACTCCTAACTCCTTCGATTCTTCCTTACGAAACCCAACTAGAGGAGGAATGGATTGAAGAGCTTGTCTCGCGCCCTGACGAAACCTTGACTGATGCCGTGGAAAGAGTCATCAGCTTGAGTCAAGATACCAGCAAGGATCATTCTCTGGCATCCTCTCAAACACACAGTGATGCTCACATGAGCACTGAGGCTGAGGAGCCGCTATCTATCACAGCTCCCGCCACGCCAGCTTTGGCCCCAGCACCCCTCGAGATTCCTCGTGTCCAGTGCAAGACAGTCGTACTTTCTGCACTCGAAGACAGTATCCGCGAAGTCATTGACATCCGTGAGAAGCGACACTTGGAGACAAACCATGCCAGAAATGGTCGATCGCGAAACCCGCTTCACGATGCCATCGGCATGTGGCTTGATAATCTCGATATTACTGACGGATAGGCTGACTGAAGCTATCCCGAATTTACGACTTTATGACCTTGCTTTTCCCATCGTCTTATCATCCGCATACAGCTTTTATCCGGCGGATCTGTGATCGTCATCAGACCTTTCCTACCAAGAACTCCAAATGATACCCCATGCTTCGTACTTGTTACGCACATGAACAACCCTTGGAAACTACTCTACCTTCAGAGAAGCGTTAAGAAAACGCTATAATTTCTCTTTGCTTTTAATCATCTTTTACTTTGAACTAGACCTTATGCATTCTGGCATGTATTGGCTGGTCTTACTTTCTGTTAGCGAGGAATTCTGTTTTTGAGATATGCTTCCTGGCGAAGTTAACCATTTTACAGGTTGGCGTTTCGTGGATTGGAAGGGGATTAGCGATAGCATTGGAGTTTGGAGAACAATTATATGCTATATTACTACACGTAGTAATCATTTTGACCTTTCTCAATATTTGATACGGTGCTTTCCTGTGATGATATGAAAAGTAACTGGTCTTGCCCCCTGAACTGGATGACCTGCTGCTGGGCCACTGATCTGGTATTGACAATGAATAAAACAACAATCAAGATCTACTACTGATTCAATGCTTGGGAGAAACGAAAAGCCCACCTCGAGACTAATTTATATGGCGATAGGAGGCTTGCCAGAACAAATTGGATTCTTTTCTCTATATATTGACCAAACGCCATGCACAAATGCCACTTCATCTGCGAAATTACTTCTTCTTGGAAGGCCGGGCGTTCTTGAGCCTCTTCTTCTCCTTTTCGATTCTTCCCTTGCGGATATCGTCTCTGCCCTTGAGTTCCTTCTTGCTGCCCATGCCATCCCTGAATCGTCCCACACGCTTCTCTCTTGCCTCGTCGACACGCTTCTTGCGAACCTCGAAGTCGTCGCGGTACTTGTCCGCCTCCTTGGGTGCCCTCTCCTGCTTGTGCTTGTAACGCACTCCTGAGGGAAGGTTGGCGACATGACTGGTAGCACCAGGACGCACTTGCTCGCCGACGTGAGGGAGCTTGCCGAGACGGTTGGCGCGCTTCCACTTGTCGAAACGACCACTTTGGAAACTGGCTGCGATCTTGACACCACTCTCGCCACGAATCATCTTCGCACCCTTGGAGCCATCGTCATCGTTCTCTCGAGAAACGTACTTCTTGCCCTTCTTGTCCCAGCGCATCTTCGAACGTGTTGGGTCGCCGAAGCTCTTGGCATTCTCGTCGTTGGTGAGGTCCATGGTCACACCACGAGCAGCCTCAACGAAGTTAGAAGAATCATTGCCACCAGTAGAAACACCATAGCCACGCTCCTCGGCAGCGTTGAATGTTCGAGGTGTATAGGACATGAAAAGCTCTGGGTCTCGCCAATCTGTCTGTCCCTTCTTGGAGTTCGCGTTAGAAACAGTGACCTCCAAACCATCGTCTGACTCCTCGTCGACATCCATTTCCTCCACTTCCTCGTGGGAACCGGCGACTGCCTCGGCACCTTCTGCTATATCATCGTCAATTCCGTCAAAGTCGTCCTCTTCATTTGATTGAACCTGTCGTCGTGGTGTAATTCTCTTTCTTAATTGCTTCATCACCTCGGCAGCTTCGGTGGTACCCTTATCACGGCGTCCACCAATTTCGAAGATAGTTTCTTGGGGTCTGAAACCGCTGATTCTGGCCAACATATCAACTCTCGCTTGTTCGGCTCCATCGACGTCTTCTCCAAATAGCGGATGAAGCTGCGACCATCCTTTCGATCCGACCAATTCTTTTGAGCGCTTTGCACTTTGGCTGGCGGCGGAATTTCTTGTCCTCAAATAGAGCTTCTCAGCCTTGATGGCGACTCCGCGTAGTGCAGAAACATCCTCATTCTCGTACAAGGCCTTGTTGAACCACTCCACTTGACCTTCAACAGGATCTCGTTTTAGGGCGCCAACTACCACATCCTCGGAGAAAGATGGGTTCTTAGTCTCCTGACCCACAACAAGCTTCTTGCCCAAGAAGAGTTGAAGATCAATGAGATAAGGGGCATCTGTATCTCTCACAAGACTGTAACTCCAACCGCGCTGACCAGCACGAGCGGTACGACCAACTCTGTGCACAAAGACTTTTGGCTGAGGAGGAAAGTCAAAGTTGATAACATTGGCAAGAACTGGGATATCAATACCACGCGCAGCAACATCAGTGACAACAAGAATGTTTGTCTTGCCCCTTCGGAAATCCTCGACTTGAGTTCGTCTGGCAGTCTGATCGAGCGATCCGTAGACGTAAGAGACCGCAAAGCCAGCGTAAATGAGCAGGTTTGCGAGGTACTCAACGTGATGCTTGGTAGCTGTGAAAATAATGGTAGAATGCTTTGTTGGCTTGCCGCCAGGACCATCGGCACCGCGCTTTCTCTTCTTCGATCCCTTCTCGGAATCCTCCTCTGCACCATCTGGAGGACCGACCGGCATCTGAATCACGTCGTGGAGAATGTGCAGTAATGAGCCCTCCTTCTCACCACCCTTGACAGAGAAGAAAGCGCTCTCAAGATCGGGGGAAACCTTCTGTTCGGCGTCAAGACGCACAAGATTGGGTTCTTGCAGGCCAGCACGAGCGAATTCGACCAAAGAGGCAGGTAGTGTAGCGGAGAAGAGCAAACTTTGTCTCGAAGGCGGTAGCGCATGAAGAATCTCAGTCAATTGCGCTGCGAAACCCATCTCGAAAAGGCGATCAGCCTCATCAAAAACCACATATTTGATAGATGACAAGTCTAGGGCCATCTCAACCTTCAAATGGAGGAATCGACCGGGTGTTGCGATCACGATATCGGGGTTGGCAGCCATAAATCCGAACTGCTCTTCCAAACTGTCACCACCAACCAACAGAACGCACTTCAAGTCGGTTCCACGGCTAAACTCCTTGACAACCTTCAAGGTCTGGATCGCAAGTTCTCGAGATGGTGAAAGGATAAGCGCTCGTGTTCCGAACCTAGCGCTGTGGGCGCGCAGCTTCTCGATCATGGGAATAACGAAGGCGGCAGTTTTTCCTGAACCTGTTCTAGCCATACCCACCAAATCTTTTCTGTCGAGAATCAACGGGATAGCTTTTCGTTGAATCGGGGTAGGGACGGAGAAACCCTTTCGAGTGATGGCTTTCAGGAGATTGCTGTTCAGACCTGGGAGCAGTCAGTAGAGAGACTCTTCACGCCTTTGGCTTCCTTACCCATTGCTTGGAAACCACCGCCCTTCTTGACCGTTCTACCCTTCAAGTTGGAAGCCTTTCGGAAAGAAGCAGCTTGCTGTAAGGCAATAAAGGCCTCATCGGTGTCGTCGTTGCCCGGTTCTGGGCCATTCAAGAAGCCATCGAAGTCGAAGTCCGCATCGCCACCGTTGTCGCCATTCTCGTTATCGCCCTCTCCGGGGTAAAGAGATCCAAAGATATCGATCTCGCCCTCCGAAGGGGTTGGTGATGCGCCGCGTTTAGGCATTGTAACGCGATCTTTGTATCAAGAATTATGTATGTAGAGTCGGGATTGTATAACTGAAAGTAGCTCTGTCCAATATTTTTTTCTGTTATCTTATCTCGCGGGGCAGGTAAGTGGGTCCAACCATTTTAGCGTCGTCCTTCCTCAACCTACCGTATTGGATACTTGCCTTCAGCTTCAACCTTGTTCTTTCATCATTTCGACTTCGCAAGGCTCTCAAACATATCCAACGATCTAAAATGGCCAGCAAAGACTCAAAGGAAGATAAGGATGCCCTTGATGCCCTTGAGCTCGAAGCCAAGGAATTTGATAAAGTCAGTTTGCGATAATCATGTTCCATCATGACTCCTGCTAATGATCTACAGGATGCTGAGATCGACCGCATTTTGAAAGCTTTTCGACTTGATGCGTACGTCGACACTATGAACCCATCTCGAGACTCTGTCCTAACATTCTTATAGTTACGCTGTTCTCGATTTGCAGCCCGGTGTTCCCGATTCCGACATCAAGATCACATACCGCAAAAAGTCATTGCTCATCCATCCCGATAAGACAAAGAACCCGTTAGCCCCCGATGCTTTTGATCGACTAAAGAAAGCTCAGACCGAGCTCATGGATGAGAAGCACCGCGAACGACTAGACGAGGCTATCGCAGATGCGCGTATGCTACTTATGCGCGAGAACAAATGGACCCCAGATAGCGAAGAGCTCAAGACGGACGATTTCCGAAAGATGTGGCGCGCCAAGGCCCGAGATGTGCTGATCGATGCTGAGCACCGCAGACGTCGACAGATGAAGGCCCAACTTCAAGAAGAAGGTCGTGAGCAGCGACGTACTGATGCCGAATTGGAGGAGCGCAAGCGCAAGCGACAGCATGAACAGGATTGGGAGTCCACTCGGGATGAGCGGATTAGCAGTTGGCGATCGTTCCAGAAAGGGCAGGGCGGCGATAAGAAAAAGAAGAAGAAGCTCAAGCCTATCGGTTAAGAGCATGGTGAGATGTACGACGGAGTTTACTTTGATGACAGCACGAAAGGGACACGGATACACTGCACATTGTTGTGCTGGTATGTGAGTTAATTAATAACGATGAACGGTTTAGACTCTAATCAAGTCAGACAAGTTTCCACCGAGGCTTGCACCTCAACAACATCGAAGCGGTCATTGCCGACTAAGGTAGGTGCTGTGAGCGTGATTTTCCATCGCCATCGTAGGATTGCGTTCTATCTATATTCGTAGCATCGTTCATATACAGCGCGTATGTACCATACAGTGATTGAACTACAAAAATGATGAGGAGAGTGGCCTCGTCGGAGCTTCCCAGCCCCCTCTTTCTATACTACAGGATTAGTATACAACAGATCTGATGCTGTGGCAGATCGACATGAGTAGTAGTTGGGCTGTCATAACCCTCCACCGACGCCATACAACAAATAATAATAACCTTTTGAACACCAACAAATGCGCTTCTTCCGTTCCTCTAATGTTGATAATTCTCCCAAGTATATGATACAATTCATGAGTGAGATATCTCTTATTTCTTATCGTTGTCGTCAGACTTCTTTGAGCCGTCGTTCTGGCTTCCATCCTCATTCATCTTTTGGTGAGCGGGGTTGTTTGTCAGGGTATGCCAGAGTGACTTGAGGAAGCCCTCATCTTTATGTGATTCAGGGTCATTTGGGTCCCTTGAAGGCGGTTAGTACATCGATCGCTGTGATCTTATATGATATAACTCCTTACCTTGAAGAGCCAACGCCCATTACTCGCTTGGCTGTCTTATCACCCATCTCGTCGGCGAGCACCTCAACAATGGTTCGCTGGTTGGCGCTCAGGTACTTGGGCATTGTGACCCGGTACTCGACCCTCAGGTCACCATTGCCTCCACGTCGAGAACCAAGACGCTTCATACCCATACCAGGTAGGGTGATCTTATCGCCTGTGTTGGTGCCAGTAGCAACCTTAACGTTAACTGTTCCATCCAGAGTTGGAATCTCTGCATGACCACCCAACAAAGCGGTTGTGAGAGGAATATTGGCTGTGTATAGGATGTTGGAACCGTCTCGGCGAAACTTGGGATCCTTGGCGACGCGCACAAAGACGTATAGGTCTCCGTTCTGGCTACGAGCGTTGGGCTCGGCGGCTCGGCCAGTGGCAGCTGCGTCACCAGCGCCGTCAACTCGGAGTCGCATGCCGTCCTCGATACCAGCAGGAATATCCACTGTGATCGTCTTCCTTTCCCTCACAACACCGTTTCCAGAACAAGGCTTACACTCGGAGCCCTTGGGGATAACTGTGCCAGTACCGTCGCAAGTTCCGCAAGTAGACGCCATTTGGAAACCTCCCTGCATAAAGTGTACCCGGGTACCAGATCCATCACAAGCACTGCATGCACTCCTCGATGTGCCAGTCTTCAAGCCGTTACCCTTGCACGTGCCGCAAGTGCTGAGTGGTGTGATTGAAATCGTCTTGCTCGTTCCCTTTGCCGCTTCCATAAAGCTGATCGTGGCTTGGACTTCGATATTGTCGCCGACCAGGATCTCCTGTTGATAAGCCTGCTGTCGTCCTCGGCGGCCGAAACCTTGTTGTCCGGTGAATGCTGAAAAGATATCCTCGAAATTGACTCCGGCTCCGAATCCACCCTGACCACCGAATCCTCCAAAACCGCCTTGTCCGCCAAATCCACCGAAGCCAGAGAATGGATGTCCTCCGCCGAAACCACCACCTCCCCCGGGGGCACCTCCTCCACTGGGGTCGAAGCCAGCGGCGCCGAATTGGTCAAACTGCTCGCGCTTCTTGGGGTCGGAAAGAATCTCGTAGGCGGACTGGATATCGGCGAACTTGTCCTTGGCTTGGGGGTCCTTATTCGTATCGGGATGGAACTTTTTCGCTAGGCCATAGTATGCCTTCTTAATCTCGCCAGCGCTTGCGGTCTTGCTAACGCCGAGAGCTCCGTAAGGATCCTTTGACTGAACGGCATGTGTAGCATGGAACGACTATACAGCATCAGAACATGTCGAATTTTTATCAATTGGTACTTGAGACCAATTACTCACCCGCTTCGCAGAGGGAGATTGAGTGCTCTTCCTAAGAGATGGCCGATCTCGAGAACCGGCATGCCACGCCGCAGTGTGAAGATGGGCACCTTTTCTTAAACATTGAATCTTGGGGGCATTTTGCGCCAGGACTTGCGCGGGACCGGCGGCCTTTGATATCAAGCTAGGGTTCATCTTGAACTGCAGCAATTCATCTGACTCTAAGAAATCATACAAAGAAATGCAAAAGTTAAAGTGAAGGGGGAAAAAAGAGGGTAACGGAGAGGAGAGGGAACCGTCACAAGCGAATAGCAATAGCGGAATAGCTCGTGATTCTCTTTTTTTCGAGACCTATCTCGAACTTTTCCATGGAAGGACAAGCCTCAGGCATCCAGCTTCGTCATAACGGCCGGCTTCGGCTGTGGTTTTAGACGAAAGCTTATTGGTCAGCAGTTATGATATCGATAACTTGGAAACCCGATGCAAAGCCGTTCGTGGTTCGTTAAACAGTTTCTTAAGTATGTATATGAAATCGAGAAATTGGAGATACAGTGAGTAATGCCTAAGTCTCAAGTTGTCTCTGCATCTCGTTTTATAACTTACACGGCATTCAATCCCGGTTCCAAACTATCACCAGAGTTGCGTTGTGAGAACTTATGCCGAAAGTAACCCGACTAGCCGAGGACTCTTAAACATCTTTGAGATCCACGAGAAGCCGAGAACAATTCACGGAGAACCATGTTTTTTAACCGTGGTCGATGAGTAAGACAAAGCTCCCGCATTAGTGCCATTTTGTGTGGGTTTGGCCTCAATTCATTGTGTGCTCGGCTTGTCCCATGGTGTCGCTGCTTCAGCCCTGCTATGGCTTGTCATGATGATGTTTTAGGAGAACCAGAAAGTCTTCCAAAACGATAAAACCTGTGGCTCACGGTTTCTTAGCATCGGATGATAGCATGAGTCCAACTCAAGATAAATTTGTTCGGGTTCATGCGCGAGCTTGTGGTCCATGCGTGATTACTGTGGAAACACAAATAACAAAAGAATGCAGAAATTCAATCTTAGCACTGCATAAAGATAAGGAAGCATAAACATAATGTTCGCATTCTCTCACTGAGATGCTATATAAGCGTTACATATACTCCATGTGCTTTCCAGGTATAAAAGTACCCCGCGACTGGAGTTGGAGAAACACATTTCCTGCCATGCTAGACGTGGTATCCCTATGATGTAATGTGAAACCGTGCAAGACTTCCAAGTCAATCCCAAGAATAGGTATCCATATGCGACCAATGCAAACAAGCCTGTCTGCCCATGCAGCCATCGTAGAGTATAGAAGAAGAAAAAATCGCAAGATGTTCGAAGCGACTGATGCTGCAACGCTTTCGTGTCAACGCCCAAAACTCCATACCAATATGCCCATCCGTTGCGTGAAAATCCATTGCTTGCTAGAGAGTGCCCGCCTTTATTTCATGAAAGCCTTAGTCTTGCCGCCCACGTAAGGTTTGGAGATACGATTAGGATCGTGACGAATCTTGTAAATAAAGTCAACGATCACGTCATTCTCCTGCACGCCCATGCCGTTGAAGTGCTTGCGCACAGCAAGCGCAAGCTGATCTTTACTTTGTCGCCGGGCTTGTCGACGTCGGACCATAGTCGGGGAGTGTAGACCGATGCTGTTCGGCTGTGACAAGATCCATTGGCAGTAAGGGCTGGAGAAAGAGCTCGGGGTGTTCAGGCGGTGTTCGTGACGGTAGGCATGGAGAACGTCTCGGTCGAAGGAGGCCCAGTGAAGCTATAAGAGAGAGCAAGTTAGCATGATCGTGCTATAATACTGGAAATGAGGACAAGTAGGCGGGCTCTTCGCAGCACAAGGGCAAGTGGTTCGACAGATAGGCTGAGGCACAAGAGAATAAAGCAAAGCAGGATACTCCTTAGCAAAATATGCCGAATGATGTCCATGTCATTCTTTTTGTCTAAGTTGTCTCGACTTCTGTGAAATCCCCTGCAAGCCAGATGACGGGAGACCAGAAGAGCGCCTGATGGTCATGGTAGGGAGGAGGGGGTTGACCAACACTAGGGGGAACAGCCTCAGCAGGCGGTTGAGGAGCAACAGCGGCAGCATTCTGAACTTCACGAAGGTGAGATTGATTTTGTTGGCTGGCGTTACGACGCATCTTTGTCGAGGTATGGCCGTTTCCGCCCTTTTCTTTCGAATTGGGAGCATCCAACTTGGAGTCGTCGTGATTGCGGGAGGATTTTGCGGGTGGCATGGTGGGTTGTTGAAAAGTGCGTCGATGGCAATAGTGGCAGTTTGAATCGTCGCGGAAGATAGAACGAGGTAAATCGAGTATGACTGTCGGTTACATAGTAGAACAAACAATGACGGATTCGAGTGAGGAATTTGTGGGAGAAGAAATGAGGGAAGGGGAGCTGGACCAGGTCAAGCAAGGTAGGCCGCTGTCGGTCCAGAAAAATAATGGAATGGGTCACGCACCAACACCCACTGCTCCTGCCAAACGGCACAGGAGGAAAGCCTAAGTCTGCGCGGTTGCGCCTGCCGCACCTCCGACGTCACAGACCCAGCTCCAATCCAACCGAACACAAAAATGGAAGGATTGACCAGGGATGAGAGACCCTGAAAAAAGAAAGAGCTCACCCAGCCATTACGACTTTTAGTACAGCAGGTGAGACCATTCTATTCAACAATGCTCATTGCTTTCACCGACTTTCTTTGCTAATGGCTTCCATCGAGAATACCTGTTGTCGATTGATCACTTGTTAGAAAGGAAGAATCATTTCTTCCAGAAGGTTTCCGTTGAGTCAAGGCAGGTACTTAATTTACTTTGCAGAAGCAGGGGACAGGCGGGACACAAAGCCAAAGGGTCCGGCCCGGTAGGTGGCTCAAACGTCCATATCGGGCTGTCCGTACTCTTCAAGTTAGGGAAGACTACAAAGTCTAAAAGTGTTCTCTCCTGGCGCTCTATGCACTTTGGGCCTCATTCCGGTTGACTTGAGGCGTCAAGGCGGACGGAGGCATGTTCTATCTGTTGGGACTCTGAAAAAGGGGACCGTCGAATTCGATTGAATCTGATCAGGACAGGAATGAGTTCAAATATTCACATATGTACAAATACGAGGCGGGTTTTCAAAAGAAAGTACTTTCAGTTGCGAGGCGAGGCAACAAGCTCATCACTTTATTTTACTTTCGGCCTCCACGTGCCTCTACCCGCTAGAAGTATGTCGTGCTTCACCATGTTTCGTGCCCCATAACCGACGGTGCCCCTCAGCAATAACGCCCCGATCATATGGATGGGTACTCTGTACCTTCGAAGGGGACAAGCGAAGTCGCTTGAAGATATGAGCTGCCTTGCGTCTCGATAGAATCCATGGTTGTGCACTCGTCAACTCACAACTGCGAGCTACTTATGGGCCGGTATTCGGCATTCGCAATTATTGCGTAGGCACTCTCTAACAACCTCTGTATCAAGCGGCGGTGTTACCTGTTAGTGGCCACAAAAGCTGTCACGAGATCTCCACAGGTGAGTGTCATGTCCATCACTCTAATGTAGTGGGACCTGTTTTTTTTTTTTTGCCAAATAAAGACCCCCACGTTACCTATGAAGCTTAACTGCCGTGCTGGTGTGAATCGATCAAATCAAAGACTCACTCACTCACTCAATCGCAAATCGCGGCATCGGTTTTAGCCTGTTCGATCGCCTTGGAACCGGAGATCTAAAAAGGACCCCATCTCCACTTGCGATCCGCCAGCATGGGACGAAACACTTACGACCGGTTTCTTTTGTCAAACGCGCAGTCATTCCTCATCATGTGGATTCGGTGTTTGCACGACATGGCTTCATCTGCCAAGTGAATTGATTTATACCCCCCAAACTCGGAGATATTGCTAAGCTCCCGGGTCCGATCGATTCGCTGTGTGGCATCATCCATCTACTGGGTTGTGGTTGATGCTGGAGTACAGACTGCAATATAGACTATCAATCATATGGGTCACCGAGCAGTCTTGGCATGAAATCTGTAGTCCGAGACTCAAGAGCTACGGCAGTTCATCACAGAATTCCTTGATGCAGTATCTCCGGCGAAGATAAGACAGGTCCTTTCAGCTAGGAACTACAGTGTCGACTGTAAACAATTTGGAGTAGTACAATATCACAACGGCCTCAACGCCTGAAATTTGACGGATGAATAATATGTGTTACCAGATCATGCATGAAAGACATAATCACAGTGTGGGACAGCGGAAGCGGTTCATTTGCTTGGAACCTCTTCAACCAGTGTAGCTTGGGAGCTACGATGTGCATATTCGCAGCCAGGCTGTCAAGAAGAATCCGCTTGTGGAAGGATGTTCCCCGGAGTCTGATCTATGCAAACCACTGCATGCAAGTTGCGTTATCCTATCTATGTACTCCGCAATTCATTACGTTGATCTTGAGATTTCCATGAGTGAACGGAACTCGACATCGGCATAGAAGGCAACCAATGAAGAGTGCCCTAGATAAGGGTTCAACTACGCTGGAGACTTGCACAAGGAGAGGGCAAATCAGGGACACTCAAATTGGATGAACCTGCATACCTGAAGGAAATAGGTGCAGACAGAGGAGACGCGAGCCAATGCCATGCCCAGTCAGATGTACCAGCCATTGTGGAGAAGAGAAACCCGGGGTGCTGATCAGCCGACCTGTTAGCGCTCAGACGGTTGATGTGAGTCTCAGAGCTGTCATGTTCTGTCTTGTACCTGAGAAAAAAAGGACTGGCAATATTGGCAGCTACAGTAGGGTTTGCCACGTAGTTCTTATGAGATACAACTGTTTATTACGCAACATCATACTGAAGGTCAGTCTCATCTTTCGAGAAGCGCAGGTTCTAGATGCCCAGGATCAGCCGCCCAACTGTGTGGTAGTACAGCATGGAGAAGTTGGGGTGAAACGACAGCCTTGCTCTGCTGTAACCAGCAGGACGCCAAGCATCGTACTGTGCCAATCTGACAATCGTAATCACTGGCAAACAATAGCCTACATTGTATAATGGCCATCGTGATATGGCTGGATGATTTTGTATGGCAGCCGTGAGATAGTTATTAGATGTTTATATTTATCATATCGGACCAGCCAAGCTATTCTCAGAGATATTTGATCGACAACCAAAAGCAAAAAAGTAGCCGTCGTTGACAGTAGTCGGAGACGGTCAATCACTGCTATTTCCAGTAGCCCAATCGTGCTGTAGATCATTGATCGCCAACCATCTGTAAGTAAGACTGGGCAAGACAAAAAGGAATACATATGAAGGAAACGGTTGGTGTTGGTCGCTATTTCCAGGCCGTGAATATGCGCACGCGATCATGAAATGATTGACAATGAGTGTTTGTTCCAACAAAGCATTACACAGATTGTGGTTGACTCGAGTTTGAACAATTATGTATTGTGACCTTGATGATAAGTGTAGGTGGAATCGAGCTGACAAGCCCGCTGGCTGGGGTCAGTTGGTAAGCATCTCTGTATGGTCCGTGAGATTTCGGTTCCTTTCTTGGCTCGGGGCGAGTGGTCCGAGATTGATGATTGATCGTGACAGTTATAAGCGATTATTGGATAGAGTGCAGCATGCAAGAAAGAGAGAGCACAGACTGCGCTTTTTTACTGTACCGCAGCAGGAATCGAATCGGCTGAAGACAGAGTGCAGGACATGGATGGCTGGAACCAACGGCTGGCTGTACGACCCGATACGGAGTGCTGTAGTATTGTCTCAGACAATCATACCAACAAGGTCATAACTGTCAAGTGGTTGATGCTTCATGACGAAGGATCTGACCATGACTATTCGGTGAACGGCCGATGTTTAGCTGAGAATAGATGCTCACCTCAATAATCAGATGCAGTTTTTAGGAGGGTGAAGCCATGGATGCCCGGTCCGTGATAGCAGAGAAAATGAGCACAGACGTTATCACATCCATAGCACAGCATCCCTGTGCAGCCATTCTCCCCGGAGCAAGGGTGTTTTGGGAGTGAGATAAGTGAGTACAGTTATCTCTAGAGGTCAACCTGGGTATAGTTATATGTTGCGAGTGTAAGAGAAGCTTAGTGAAGATGTAATCCAAGTATCACTGCCCATTGCCGATCTCTCGACGATACAGAATCTCTGGTGTAAAAGGAATCAATTTGAAATGAGGCTGCGCTAAATAGATTGTGCAGGGATGAATCACAGTAGCGTGCGTGGAGAAGCAGCAAAAGTGGAGGAACCAGAGGCGGACGCTTTACCGAGAAGGAAAAAGGCATGGTACGAAAAGGGTTCAGGCTCCTTTCCAACCATTAGCACTGCATCCATGATGATATTGGCTGGTACTGGGAGTTAGGCTGGACGTTGAGAGTTGAGACCCTTCCTTTACTGCTGTTAAAGTCCATTCAAGCCCCCCACTCTCCCCAGATCATAGATCAACCAAACTCACTTCATCCCACGCAACGACTAATTACTCCATTATTATCTGTACGTTACAGTATTGGATACTATATTCATTGATTGCTTTTACAGAGCATCATTCTTAACTCGAGGCGCAAGACTGTTTCATATAGGTCCTGTTCTCTTCTCGACAGTCTCAGCCCCCTCAATCCCCAGAAAATAAGTCGCTCAGACCGTGTCTTTCTTTTTCTCAAGTATAATCTTATTAGCCGGTCTTCCATCTTTTCTCTCTTTCCACGCTACACTTTTGTCGGCTTCCAACATCCTTCTGTCACACTTACTTGTGTTGCATCTGTTACACATCTGCGTATGAATCAACTCTCAAGGTAGGTAGCAATGATACTTTTCTTCAATCTCTACTTAACCTGACCCTCCTCTTCCTCCCGTCTCATCTCGTCTACCTCACCCTTCAACGGCGCCACTTTGACACTGCAGGGACCACATTCGGGCACCTATACCTGGACCTGTGCAGATAGCTCTTCCTCGACTTCTCTTTCCACCTCAATCAGGACCAGGAAATCGTCAGATTATCGCAGATCATTAGGTAGACATCAGCAATTACGTATGGTCTTGTTCTTGTCGGTCATCGTTCGTCACTGGTTAGACCTTATATCCAACATTGGGTCTAACCACTTGGATATCCTTTCAGCTGTCTGTATCGTTCGACTCGGTCTGCGTCCGACAATGGATTCTCCTCCTGGACATCTTCATTCAAGGGTGATCCCTTCATCGACATTGATCAAAGCGTCCCGTATTTTCGGCGAAAGTTACGCGAGTTCTAGATAATCGATATCTTCAAAACAACATGGCTATTCGCCTAGCACTGTACTAATACGCCCCCACGAAGCCTCACCCGGCGCCCGAATAATAACCTTTGGCTCTCGCTCGGTTGTAGCCGCGTCTCAATCTTCGATACTCCATATTGTATGGTGCATTGCAAGATAAACGGACGAACAATACGACAACTCACAACTCCTTTCGTTCCGGTTCCTTTTCCGTCTCCAGTTCCAGTCATGCCATGTCATGGTCCCACATCCCGTTCCTCCTCCCCCAAACTGGCCCGTGGTTTCTCGATCCACCTCCTTCATACTGTCTCCATTTTAGCCGCAGAAACACGCGACACTTGTTGTCCTCCGTTGCTAACATTGAAGAACTAGTTTGGCCGATAAGTGCCCATCTTCATCAGCTTAAAGTCCGATATTCAAGTTGAACCGAGCGAGCGTCGATCTTCTGCTGCATTTCGATTATTTTGATCTTCTTCACCTTGAACGAATTTCCCCATTCTGTCATGCGTTACCTGCAGCAACATACCGATTCGTAGGGGTCTTCAGCGGAGCAATTAACATACACCAATTTATTTCCGTCCAGTCCCACTCACGCGGCCCCCGGTCACAACCAGACCAACCCCGCTATCAAGACCCAACTGCAACGGCACGCTTTGCGACAGCGTAGTGCAGTGCAGTAATTACCAACCGTCATCTACGCGCCTTGGCCTACGACTGACTGCCTGGTTGCTAATTTTCTATTGCCTGCCGGTTTCTATCACGGCTCGGCCTTTTCGAGTTCCTCCTATAACTTACATATATCGCCGCGCACCATATTCTAGAACTTCCTCTTCTGAAAGCGGGTCATGGCATCTGTTATAACAAACCAGGTGAAGCCGACCCTCCCTATATCTCCGGTCAGCTCAGGCGCAATGGGAGGCCAAAATATCTCGCCTCACGACACTTCAGATCCCGCGGCACGCGGTCGACGACGAAGTCGTTCGCCTGAAAATGATGGTCCTGAACAGGATATAAAAATCGAAGGAAACCAAGATGGCCCAAATGGCGCATCGTCCGCCTCAGACGGTCCGGGTCCTGCCAGAAAACGAAGACGTAGTCGGAAAGGCTTGGACAAGAGGTTTGAGTGTAGCGCTGAAGGATGCGGGAAGAGTTACTCAAGAGCCGAACATCTGTATGACTTGACTTCGTACAACTTAGCTATCAATATGCTGACATAGAACCCAGATATCGACATCAACTAAACCACAACTCGAAGCAAACTTACCACTGCACCTTTCCCAATTGCACACGGACATTTGTTAGAGGAGATCTCCTCAAAAGACATATGGACCGACATGCAGCAAAAGGCTCACAGCTTAATCAAAGAGATACCATGGCCGGGCACATGGCGTCACCTATTGCTCCCGGTCAACCCCCCAATTTCAGTCGCAACAACTCCATCGACTACGGAAGGTCGCAGCAAACGAATACGCCTTATCAACCATCTCAAGTTCCAACACCCAGCCCTTACTCACCCATGGGCAATGCGCCAACTGGGATGTATCAAAACGGCAATGTGCCCAATGGCATGGAAAGTTACATGTCCCCAACCCAGGGATACGATAATCGCACGCCACAGCTTAGCCAACCTCAATCACCTGCAGTGTCTCAAAGACCTTCCATTTCGGCCGGCAATTCACAATACAACGTGATGTCCCCTGTTGCTAACCAACAAGGCTTTTCGAATCAACATCAACAAAACATGGGACATAACAACTTCGTCAGCCAGCAGAATGTAATGCCTATGAACTTGCCTCCTGCTCAGTACTCCAATACACAGAATTCTACTGCCGTTACTTCGGCCGAGTACTCGGAGCCAGGCACTACCCAGGCCAGCGAGATGATGATGCTTGACCAGATGGCCATGCCCGCGACTGTCCCTGTCTTTGGAGAGGGTGGCGATTTGAACAAATCACCTTACGTTGGAATGCCCGAGGACTTCATGGCGTATCTCTTTAACTCTCCAAGCCAAGCTATGACTCCAGTTATGGGCCCCAACTACACCAAGTCAGTAGCAGCCCTTGCATGTGTGGGTGATCGTGCTAACCCAATCTTAGTTATGCGGAATTGCAAGGCAACCAGTTCAATATGTCGCTTCTGGGTACTGACAGTAACTCGCTTGGTTATTTCCCAACTGCTCCCCAGCAGGTTATGGCTGTCAACAATCTTCTCGATCAGCAAGTTCCTGAAGCTACGATATCCGAGGAGAAGAGCCAAGAACTGTTCGATTTTATTAAAGAACGATTCCACGATAATAAGCATGCTCCACCTGATCGTCAGTGGGCCGACTTACTAGAGGGCGATCGCTCAAACGGCGACCATATGCTCAGCAAGAGGATGATGCAGGCCTTTATCGGTTCATACTGGTTCCATTTTAGTGACCAGATGCCCATACTTCACAAGCCTACATTCTCGCCTGACAAGACTCCCAACCTTTTGTTGCTTGCCATGATGGCTATCGGAGGTGCTTGTCTCGATCGAACTCACGGGCACAAGGTGACAAGAGCGAGTGCTCAGCTGTCCAACTTCCTTGCCTGGCATCTTCGTTGGGATATCTTCATGGATGTCAACTTCCGACCGCCTGCCAAGCTATGGATCTTCCAAGCTTTAATTCTGCTTGAACTTTACGAGAAAATGTTCGCTACAAGAGAGCTCCACGAAAGGGCCCACATTCACCATGCGACCACGATCACTTTAATGCGAAGGGGACGGTCCCTGATCGGCAAATCTGCATTGGATTCGCCGCCAAACCCCCGTGATGGGTCCAATGGTTCCCGACAGTCCTCCACTTCCAGCGCCACAGGAACAGCCGATAAGTGGTGGGAGCATTGGGTCACCAACGAAGCCACCAGGCGTGCGGCATTCGCTGCATTCATCGTTGATTCGATTCATGCCACAATGTTCGGCCACTCAGCGGTCATGGTCGCTCATGAAATGCGACTGCCTCTGCCTTGTGATGAGTCTATGTGGAGAGCAGGAAGCAGCTCCGAAGTTTGGAGGATTGAGTCAAACTTGATGTCGAACGGTATCAAGCCAACTTCGTTCTTGGAAGGTCTTAAGCGAACACTGAGCGGCCAAGATGTTCACACAACTTCCTTCGGCAGAACCGTTCTCATGACAGGCCTTTTGAGTGTATCGTGGCATATGCATCAGCGAGATCTTCAAGTCAACGTTCTGGGCGGTGGTATTATCCAAGCTTTGGGTGGCCGTGACCGATGGCGAGCTACTCTCACTCGAGCGTACGACACTTGGAAGGCGGACTTTGACAAGCATTTAGAGCGAAACGAAGCAGCTGATCCTTATCAGGACAACGCTACTAAGCGACAGGAGTTTAATGTTGTTTTTGAAAGTCGCACAGTTTTGCATCATCTAGCTCACATGGCTATGCATGCTGATATTGTTGACTGCCAAATGTTTGCTCGAGCAAAACGCCTGCTTGGTAGAACTATCGGGCCTCAAGAGTTCAATAGTGCCCAGAGGCGAATCAAAGACCACTGGGCCCATTCGGCGAGGGCGAGAGATGCTGCCTTTTACGCGATCAAGTTCCTATGCTCTGTTTTGGCTCCTGACCAGGTCTCCCCAGCTCACGCCGGTGGCTATCATCTCGATGAACCTTATGACGCCCGAGATGACGTTCTTCTGAACCGACCTTGGGTCATGTACTTTGCTGCGCTGGTTGTATGGAGTTACGGATTTGCACTGGAGGGCCCTTGCCCGAATATTCCATTGCCAACCAACAAACAGGAAAAGCTGCATCACATGAGAAATTATTTTATCAAGTTCGGCACAATCGAAAACCCGTCCGACCTGCAGAACAGAGTCGGCTTCAACTCGAATACAGCTCTTCTCATGGTTCTTAAAGATACTTTCGAGACAACACGCTGGGAGCTTCTCCACGAAGCCGCTACTCTATTGAATAACTGCATTGTTTTAAACCAAGGTGGCACAATTGCATGAGGGTAGAAAAGTATTTGATATAATGACATTGGAGGCGGTAATTTCTCGAGGGTTTAGATGATATATATGGATAAAGAATGCGGCGTATATAAATTACAAAGGTATGAGACACGATGGATGGAACAGCATGATTCACTTAGAAGGAGTCTTATATTTTGGGCTGCCTTTTGCTTTAGTATACCCCTAGTGTTATTTTGCACAATGCAATGGTTATGAAGCGTACTGCGTCAATGAACAGTCAGGTCTCGTCTAGTGTCTCGATGAATGTGAGGAATTTACGCTCAATACTATTAATACATATACAAGCATCACCGCCTTTGGCAGACATGCATCGCTAATTCATCAAGGTATCCTGAAAAGTACACGACCTTTCCTCTAACGTCCAGTCAGACTAGATCCGCCATCATACTGAACACTGCTCCTTCGGAGGAACGACATTGGACTGTTAAGCCGCTTCGTCGGCACTCCATCATTTCCTCCCAACACACCTGGCGGCAATCCAAGCGTCGGGATACTAGCTTCAGGTACAGCCTCCAACGGCGTTGCCATCGGCGCTGTTGCAGGCGTGCCTTGGACCTTCTGACCCTTCTCTAGAGCTTCTTTATAGAACTCCTCAAGAGCGGTCTTATTCTTGCAAAACTCATCAATCTCAGCGTTAAGAGAATCAGGATCAGGAGTTGTTGCAGTTATGGGCTTGTGCTGTTGATCAGCTGGTTTCAGCGCTGGCGAGTGATAATAGTGTGTTGGTTTAAGGAGCGGCGAGGATAGCGTTGCGGACTCTGTCATTCCGAAGGTTGAATAGGCGCCGTACGAGGACATGCGGCCGCCGCGCTCTGACAAAGATGGTGGGTCGATAGAACGGATGTTGTCCTTATCACGAGGGTTTGCAGGACGGTTGCTATACAGCCGGTTTGCCAGAATCAAAAGATCGCCTTCATCCGTGATCTCAGCCAGTAGAGTGCCACTGCGATGGATATACTGGGTGTACTTGTAGTCAGGCTTGCCCCAGGAGTAGCTTACATCGACGTTGCTTGGGAAGTTGGATGCTGCCTCCATATCCAGAACAAAATCGAACTTCTTGAGAATTGCCGTTTGATAGAAGTGTTTATTTGGAGATGTTGTCGGACCCAAGGAGTTGGGGTCGATGTATGTCTCAGGCTTCTGATCTGGAGGACAGGCTGCCAACTTGATGCGATATGGTCTTCTGAATGGATTCGTCTCAGTAATAGTGCATGCTTCTTTGATAGGTACTTCAACAAGTCGAAGGCCATACTGGCTGGCTTCTCGGGCCCAGCTTTCGACTGCGTCCTCCACCAATTTTGTCGTAACATTCATCCAGTCGATGCGAATATGGTAGCAGCTGTCAGGGTTGTGAAGACGGTCATAATGCAAGTCGATCCTCTCTGGTCTATATGACCGTTTGCGATGATCAACATCGTACTTTATAACCTTGCTAAGCACAACCCTTGGCCTCTTTCCGCCGTAGGGAAGTGATATAGTTGGCGTAGTTGAGGTTGATGCAGGCGAACCGCTTTCCTCGCCTGAACGAGCCGACATCAGAGTTCGAGGTGAGTCTCGATTCGAAGCCTCAAGACTTGGAGTTGGCGGCACGGGAGCTTTTCGACTGTTGAACCATCCCACATGAGGCTTGGCATACTCACTAGCGATCTGATAGTAGTAGTTACCATCGCGGAATTGATGTCGCTTGTCAACGTGAACAAAGAGACCGCCCTTGTCTTTGGTGTTTCCAGACTTTGGTTCTTCATGCACCATCAAGGCATTACCCAGCGCCTCGGCGTCTTCTCGAGTATCGAGATCCTCAAAGTTATCAAGTAGCCATGTCACCATGTCAGATCCGATGAAACTGGCAGAGTAGAGACGAAGATGCCATCTGCGATTCTGCAGCCTGACGCCTCCGTTCTCGACAGGCTGTTGCATAGCGTCAGCCAAGGTAGCCAAGTTCAGATTGGACTTCTTGAAGCGCTCCTTGTTTGACACAAGCCCCTTTCGATTGGCACCTTCCACACCCTCTGTGAGAGGAAGCGTTTCAACTTCAGCAGTAATAACCACCGAAGGATCATCAGTTTTCCATACAATGTCGAGCGGGTTAGGGTCACGTTGTCGCTTTTGCTGGCCAATTGTATGATACCTCCGCTCAGTCGGAGGAATGAAGCGATACTTTTGCCAGGATTGAGCCAGTCGCTTGATACCTTCAATTCGTACCTCTTCGGCGTGGTCGCCTGTCTGTGTCCTTGCTATTGGGACATCTTTTCGCAGAACAGGGATAAGGACGAATCTTGCCCGCCAGAAGCGAAGGCTGTCGGTCATTTCATCGTGATGCCCAGCGATGTACGAATCAATCATGTTCCAGTTGCGGTCAGTACGAGGGGTAAGAATATCAATCTCGCGTGCTTCGTAGGTGTCGTCCAACAGCGTGCGGATAGCAGGCTTGTAAATTGGTGAGAACCCTTGGGAGATGAACGAAGTATCCGTCGGCTTTCGCATGAAAATATTCACCTCGACTTCCGTGCCATTGACGCAGGAAAGTTGATGGATACTATTGCCGACTGACATGAAAATACTTGTACCATCCTCCAGGGGTTGGTCTCTTGAGAATATGTCGCCAATCTTGATCATGCTTTGCCCAAAAGCGCGAGCAACTAATGGCCCTACCACAACTTGGAATCCCTGTGTGAATCGTAAACTGATGAGTTCTTGGATGAATTCCTGGCGTGACTTAGGTGTCTCGACCACATCATCATCAGCATCCTGCTCGACGGTATACGGATGACGATGATATTCTGTATCGAACTGTGTCTTTGAAGGGAAGTACTCGGTGGTTAGGGGTACAGACGCGGGACAGCAAAGAGCTTTCCATTTCTGAACCTTCATTTGGGCGATCTGAGGATAAACATGTTGCCATCGACTATACAAGACGGTATCGTCAATCGCAAGACTTTCCGGGTTTGAAGGGTTCACAAGAGTCAGCCACGGAGTGATAGCAGTGGTGGGAGACAGAGTCGTGGGGAGATCCTGAACAGCATCGCTCAATGCACCAGCTCGCAATTTATTGGTGTACAGCTTCTGAGCATCATCGGCGCGAAGGGCTTCCGAATACTTGAGATCGCGATCGTCCTCTCGCTTTTGCTGCCGAGTATTAATCGACGTGCCTATCGTGGTTGATGCGTTTCTCAACTGCATTGCAGCCACATCCAGATTGGAATTGTTTCTCTTAAGAATAGGAATACTAGGAGTCATGGGCACTCCTTCGACGATAGTGTCCGGGGCATCTAGGCGATATTTCTGAATAGAAACTGATGACGGATGACTGGAAATGGTCTGTGGGGAGCTTGGGCGTAGCTCTGGCCGGACTCGAGGTGTTGATGGCTGTTTTGATTCGCCAGAAGTGACACCAGAAGCGTTGACTGTCTCAGCCTTGATCTCTGCAACCACTGCCTTGGGAGCAGCAATACCAAAGCCTCTCTGGCCAAGACTGATCTGCCTCATCAGCTTGGGCTGTTTCGCTATTTGTTTGGGTGGCCTCGGTGTTGGTTCGGCGCTCTTCTTGAGATTGGTTGGCGATGGCTTATCACCATCAGTGATATTCATTGACAATTTCCTTGCCGAGGGTCCGAGAATAGGCGCCCTCTTCTCCGGCAGCGAAGTTCCATAGAGGCCTGAGTCCTCGGCCAACTGTCTTCTCGTGATTTCGTCCAAATCCTTAGCATATCGAGACGAGTGATGCCGACTACGGCCATGGGAAATCTTGGCTCTGTGATCATCGAACTCTTGCAATTGCTTCCATAACGACTTTTCGCCAGGACGTGCCAACCTGTCTGGGACAAATCGTTGGAACCCATAGATGTGGTCAAAAAGACCATCTGGCGGGCGTCTGTTGGGTATATACACAGTATCGTTGATTCCAGTATTACGGTACTTCTGCGAGGATGGCGGTTCGGTAATATTGGCGGGGAAATGCGTATCAACTTGCAAAGGTGTCGTTTCAATCTCGTTTGTTTCCAGAACACTTCTCATCTGCAAAGCGTACATGCGGCATCGAATGTTGAACTCATCTTCGTCGTCTTGCACAACCTTATTAGACACAGACAGAGCGATACCTTCATACGATAGGGCCTCGTCAGAGGCGCCAGTCCAGAACGAAACATGAAGCCATTGCGGAAGCGCAAAGCACCACTGGTCGCTTGTTGCCATGGATATGAGGGGATCGGCACGGCGCGAGAGACTCAGTCCTTTTGAAGGCGAGAAGGACTCGCCGAGAGATTGGTAGCTACCGATCACTGGCGTAGGGTGATTGGGCGTGCTATCACGACTGTGAAACGATCTCGAGAAACTTGACCTATGAGCATGACCGTGGTCATCAGAATACTGCGGGTTGCGGTACTTGAAAAGAGGTACTGAATGCAAGGGCATTTTGGGCATACATATCAGATCGATACCAATACCGTTCCCTACCAATGCCTCAGTGGTCCTTCGCAAAGTCTCGTAGTCTACCTCAAAAACACCAGAGCCAGGACTGATTACCGCAATCGATATCCCTGTCCTTGTCAGATCTCGATCAATGTGATCATGCGCGAACTGGGATGAAGCGAGGTTAATTGCCTCTAGAACATTGCCATACATGGCATAAGTCGACTCGGCTTTGACACGAGATGGGGGAGTGTCCTTGGGAATAGAGTCCGGGCCATTGATCTCAGCTTGGGCGTTAAGCTTGTGATGGTACAGACTGATATCCCGGCGGAAGAAGTTGAATTCCACCTTCAGCTGGTGTAGAATCTTTGTCCATTCCCCGCTACCCATCTCGCTGACCACCACTCGATAAAAGTCTTTGTACGGTCGACGTGGTCCAGAGGGTTGTATACCGGTATAGAAGTCGCCGGAGAGGCTGTCAAACTCAGCCGTCAAGCCAGTATCATACTCTACACGCGCGAACAGTACAATGCTGACAAGGTGCTTAGCCTTGAGCATGGCCCATCTCTTAAATAACGCGGGAAGAAACCCGTTAACGACCTTGTTGAACATGATTTCACCAGAGCTTTCTGCATCGAACTCCCACATCTCTTTCGCCATCTGGATGAAAAGGACGTATCTTGCTGATTCGCTTCGGAAGATGGGCCGAGTGTCGCGGGTGAAGAACGCAGAGTGTACTTTGCGACCATCATGATATATTGCAGTGACTTGCGCTTTGATGGTGCCCATGAACAGTACCGATTGACCTTTATAGACGGTTCTTCCGGTCAATTCTCCGACGGTCATTCTCCAAATGTCCGATCTAGACAGGTACTGATCCTTGAACGACAATTCTACGTGAGAAGCTTCCGTAGCTGGATTCTTGGCGTCAACCTTGATCGATGTTAGCATCATGCATTTCACGCTGGGAGGGGTCCCTCACCATTGTCAAGAGAACCTGAGAACCCTTCTTCATCCCAAAGGCATCAGCGATATGCTTCAAGACATAGACCTCGACGTCAGGATTCCGGGTCTTGGTCTCTTGAGGCATATCCTTTGCGACAAAGAAATACTTGAAACCTGCGCTGTCTCCATTTTGGGTTCCTGGCATTCCCTTGGAAGCATCCTGATTTTGCTTGCTACTGGCGCCATGCCCAGTGGAAATCTTTCGCAGGTCGTCCTTCACGGTCGATATACACATCAGCATTCCGGGCTTCACTTCGGCGCCCACTACATCGAAGTTGAGCAGGACCTCGTCCCGGGCATAGCCTTCGTTGACCGTCACAGTACATCGGCGTTCTATTCTTGTTCGCTTCTCTTCCTTGAGAGTGGAATGGGTCGATACGCTCGCAGGGGAAGCTGGGACCTCGGTATGGGTGCGATCTAAGCTCGACTTGCTAAACTGTCGCCAGTGCGGCGGTCCCATGCGTGGGACCGGGTTCCTGGAGCTACCATTTCGTGACATGGGATCGGGCTGTCGTTCGCTCGCTACAGAGGAAGATTCGACAGGGCGCGATGCGATCCTGTAGCTCGCATGTTGCTCTGAGTGGATTGACTTGATTGACTAAGCCGATCACGAGGCTGTTGATGGAGAATCGCTTGTCGCAAACGGATACCGTCAGTAGCATGAGTGCTTGGAACGTGAGGTTGGAGGTCGCGGCAGAATACGTTCACCGCTTTCCGGTCTTGAAAGCTTGTTGCTGGACACACATCACTGTGTAATGTGATTGGCTGTTTATAATAGCTGCCTCATATCACATTGAAAGCTTGAACAAGATGAATGATGGGAAATCACTCACTTCAACAGCATAAGAGATGGAATTATCTGTTCATTGTTGTTATCTAAGGGCAACTAATTCATTGTCGATGACTGCTACTCCCAACCGACATTGCTTTATCCATAATCGGACGATCCTATTTTCTCTACACTACCCACTACTAATCAGATATCATTACAGCAGTTGCCATACAGTAAACATCCAATCACTTTTATCCCATAATCTTAGACTATAAACGCATTTGTAATCTTGTTTTTATTGAGAGTAGCTATAACTAGAAATTGAGATTGCCTTTAACGCCTTTCGCTTCGCACTGGTATAGTCATCTTTGCCTCAACGATTGTGATGAAGTAGACTTCTAATAGATTTTCAAAATTCAAATAGACTTTGTACAAGTGCTTCCCCATCCAGTATACATGCCAAAAAATTATTGGCGCAAGGACGGGTAGCCATATAGGGGCTAGAATTTAAAGATCAGCGGGTAAAGCTTTCGCAAAGCTTTCGCAAAGCTTCCATCATGGGCTGAGAAATTGATAGAGTCACAAGCTTAAGACGCAGTTGCCTCATCAGAGTGAGTTGGGTACCCTGTCTTATGGTCAGTAATGTTAAGTACACCGATGGATTTGACTTACACCAAGAGCAGACAGCAATAATAGAATAGAGACAGATAAGAAGCCAGCCCTCCAGCCAATGGCTCTTACCATCTGCAATCAAGTAGTTGACCAGCAAGACGGCTACAAACATGGTAGCGACCTGGAACAAGTCGAAACTCAAGTTCATCTCGTCGTTACCCATGCCCCAGCCAATGATGACCAGCAGAGGAATCAGGAACAGCGCGACTTGCATGGAGCTTCCGACTGCAACACCAATGGCCAAATCCATCTTGTCCTTGATTGCAACGGTCACAGCCGTTGCGTGCTCAGCTGCGTTACCGACGATTGGCAGCAAGATCAATCCAACGAACTCCTCAGATACACCACCGGTTTTCGTAACGGCGTCGATGGAGTCAACCATAAACTCAGCGCAGAGTGCAATCAAGACGGTGGCAATTGTAAGTGTAGCGACTGCCACCCAGAAGTGCAGCTGAGGCTCCTCCTCGTCGTCCTCATCCTCATCAGTCTTTGGTAATTGATGAGGGTTCATGAGCATCTGGGATAGACGCTCATTCTCTTCGCGACCTGTCATACCACCACCAACAAGAGCACCTGGAACCATGACACCTTGACGGAGACTCGCGCCGCCGCCACCACGCGACCAAGGTTTCGCAGCAACTTTCTGGCCTTCCTGGCGGAAAGTGCTTGAGTGGGTCTTGAGCTGGAAAAGAAGATAGGCCGCATAGACGATGAGGAGGATTACAGCTGTGCCTCTTGAGAGCCGGGCAACATTAGTGGCCGGTGTATCCCTGGCTTGATCGAAAACCGTTGGTACGATGACGGAAGCGACAGCTAAAGCGAGCATGCTGCGACACCTCGTTAACAAAGAAAGTTCATCGAGTCAGTGTTTGAAACTTACCTAGCCGCAGTCTGTGCTACTGTCTCGTTGAAATATTGGGCTTCACGTCGTAGGCCACCAAAGAAGAAACAGAAACCCAAGACCAGAAGCAGGTTGCTGAGAATTGATCCCACCAAAGAAGTCTGAACAATGATAACCTTGTTATCCACCAAAGCCAAGATAGCGACGATGAGTTCAACAGCGTTTCCGAAAGTAGCATTGATTAGACCTCCAAGAACCTCACCAGTTCGCAGGGCAATTTCTTCCGTGGCGAAACTGAGAATGGCGGCGAGTGGAATAATTGCGATGAAGTTGACCACAAATACGGCGATTCGGTTCACGCTGTGGACATAATTGAGAGCGATTCCGACCGGGGCGGCAATAAGAAGGATGTTGATGTATGAGTTGAGAAAGGTCCTCTCCAATTGGTTTCGGACGGTGAAAGGCTCCTTTGGTTGTACATTGCGGAAAAGTTTTGATGATTGTCGCCTGTCGAGTTTTCTCTTTTCCAAATCGACGTTTTGGTCTGCAGCAGCTGGAACATCTTCGCGTCTTCTGTTTCGTAATTGATTTTCATCGCCGACGAGTGAACGCTGTGATGTCGGTATATCGTCGCTTCCATCGATGGGTGAGCCTCCTCCGGCCGTCTTTTCTCTGTCATAACCTTCTTCCTTGCTTCTCCTCGTGTCCATCATTGTCTCTGCTGTTGACCACTCTCTGGCTGGTCCGCTTCGACCAGGATCAGTGACGGCGTGCGACAATTCCTCTCCGGTAGTCTCGTCTCGAGTACGTTGCTGTCCTTCTAGGCCGGCTTCAGAAAAAGTGCGCGCTCGACGGTTCCAGGCGACGTGACGAAATGGATTCCAAGATTGATCGGTACTGGTACGGCTAAGGGCGTGCGCTTGACGCTTGATGTTGAAGTGATTGACTATGGCGATATGGGTAAGTAAACAAAACAATGATAATAACAGCAACAAAAGCTATGTGTGAGTAAATGTGAAAAGAATAGAAAGGAGCTTACAGGTAGACATCGCCAAGAACTGGGGTCCAAGTTGATGCGTGGGTCAGCAGCAGATGGGTGCGTGTGCGTGTCACTACGGCAGTGCAAAAGTAAAAATAAGGTAAGGTATCCGTAAGGGAATAAGAAGAGGAACTGCCAAGAATTCGAGAACGGGAAGGGTTGGTGGTGGGCGTCGTTTTGTTGATTCCCCGTTAGCTTAAATCAAGAGTGACCTCACTGTCTCGTCTCCTTTTAATTACATTGCATTTCATTTCCCTGAAAAATGCCATCTACCTGCCTGTGCTATGCCACTTGTGTATCACTGGCTGGTTCATTTTCATTATGAGCGACACGTCAAATGGGACAACCAGACGGGAGGTCTGATACTACCTAACGCTACTGCTACCTTACAGTTATTGGGTACTTACCTAGGTAGGTAGATACTCTACCTGGTAACGACAACGGCACAATCACTGTCAGCGGCAATGATTCCGGTCTCCAGAGGCCTCCTCCTCTGTCTCCTGTTCAGGAGCAAAAGCCCTCCAATAAGCATGATTCAAAGCTTGGAGTCTAGACGCTGGGTCGTTCCACTCTACCTACATACTAAGGTACCTAAGCACTGATGGTGACATGGTCAGCCACAAACAGTCGCAACACCTTCTACGTGGATGGCTGAGTAGTATCCATGATTCAGTGTGATGCAGCTGATAACAAGCTATTGGAAGACGTTTGATCAAGCTAACAAAAATGACCAAATGGCAGAATCTTGTTGTTGCGGGTCGTCATCATTCAAGCGAGAGAGAGACTCTTCAAGACTGGTCCTTGATATTCGCAGGGGTTAGTCTATGCCAAGCCGGCCAACAGTTGCCGAGCGATCTACCCTTGTCTTGGCGATCTGACTTGATGCACAAATGTTCAAGTTATGTCATCTATGCAGCCACATTTGTCCAATTGCCTTGATTCTTGGCACTCGCATGGCTATATTATTGCCGTCTTATTTACATCGGACAGTGATTTCCTGTTTCAACTTGTTTTCTGGACTGTTGTTTCACACAAGACAATCCATCAAGACATGTCCATGCTCATCTCATGCTCCCACATATCAACTCAAATCCTTCATCTATTCATTTTATTAAATATTCTTCACAGCAACGTGCAACAAGAATGGCAATAGGTTGTCGAATTTGTATATAGGTACTGTACTCAGAAATACCCATATCTTGGGCTAACGAGTTTGATGCTCTTTGCAGGCTCCCTCCCATTGGCATTAAGGTGAGCTACATATGTGAATAGCTCAGGTATCATAAATCGCAAAGTTCCAAAAACGCCATGCATCGTCTCCTGGCTCCCGGTTTCAATTCCTTTCAGAAACTCATTCGCTGCTCATTCGCGAGGCCACTTTCCCACTAAATACTCTTCAAGTCCGCTTTTGCGAGATGAGAACGCCTGTTCCGAAATGCATTGTTCATGCCAAAACCAGTCCAACTAATTCAAGTGATGCCCCGTGTCGGTTGTTTTCAGCCTCCAAATCTCTTCAAAGCCAGTCTCCATCAAGATCTGCGCCTGCGTCAGGCTCAGGCAACGGGTTCTTCTTAGGTCGTCCTCTCTTCCGTGGTTGCGAATCGGATCTCGCCCGTTTCTTTCGTCCACCGGGTGTGTTTCCTCCCTTTCGTTTCCGGCCTCTTTCAAGCGTGGCATTGTTTTCGTCTTCTTCTTCGTCTGCACTTGGAGTCGAAGGACCGTCCATATCCATCTGATCAGCGTCTTCCGCAATCTTGAACTCCTTGTCGACATTCAGGAGTTCCACGAGAGCGGTGCATTTCTGGACCATTCGTTCTTGGTCTTGGAGTCCGCCCATATGGGACTCAATCTCGTCCCAAACCTTGTCTCCATGAACACCTTGAACTTTGACTGGTGTCTTGTTCAAATCTTTAGCCAATGCCTTCGCCTTGCTATCATGCCGACTGTTACCCATGCCGTAAAGACGACGTAGATGGGTTCGTGTTTCCCACATTGACAATAAGATAATGGACGCTGTCGCCAGCTGGCGCAGTCTTGTGGGCTCAACTTCGGATGCAATCGCCAGAGCTGTTCTAGAATCACCCTCCAATGGTGTTGCTCCAGGTGCTGTTCCAGGAATTGGGTCACCTAGAACTGCAGGAACTGGTGCTGAGGCCTCGGGTGCTGACGATTGCAGTGTATCGACGCGAACATTGAAGATCTCCGACTCGATGGCTTGCGCGAGGGGGGCACCAGTACTGGTCACCATCCTCTCAATTGCATTCACGGTGGTTTGCAACTCTCCAACCGTCTGATATTCGAAAAATGCCAGGTTCTCGGTGATGAAGCGTGCAAAAGCCATATGAGAAGGGATCCCCTCGGCTGTTTCCAGTTTGGCAAGGTCAAAGTCCAGCTGACCACAGAGCTTGTCCAAGAAGCGCTGACGGTTCTTCATCTTGCTGATCTTGAGCACTTCCATCAGGAAGTGTAATTTGGATTGGAAGGGGTTTGTTGTTGCACCACGAGTATCCTCCACAACATCCCGCTGGTATGCGAAAGCTGACTGCACCGCCTTAGCATATTCTCGTTCAAGCACAGTCTCGTGCTTCTCGTGTAAGTACCGATGCTCAGAAAAGGCCAGTTCCGCAATTCGTCGGTTTGTCGAAGTTTCGAGGGTCATCAACGTAACACAAGTCTCTTTGGGGTGTGTTAGACCCTGTCGGTTAATGCTACCCAGAACCTCTGTGGCGAGGAAAGCATGGTCACCCTGGCCAGAGAGTGCAATACGAGAGATGTACTTCAGAAATCGCTGAGAAGTAGCACTAGCGACATCGTCAAAGTTAGTTCCTCCCATGACTGTCAACTCTCGCTTTTTACCAGAAGCTGGCGCCTCCGCTGCTGTTTCCGAGCGTTTTTCTTCGGTCACAAGAAACTCTCGAAATGATCTTAATATCAACATCTCCAGACCAGGGGTTTGTTCTTTGAAGACCTGGTCAAACAGTGTGTACAGCTTAGGAACCGCATAATTGCGTGGCCAAGCTTGACAGATCAATCCAAGGGCGTCGAGTGCTGACTTGCGGATCTCGAGTGGCTTCGAGGGTGCTGCAAGAGGTACCAGCTTCTCAACGGCCAACAAAGGGACGGAATCTCCTTTCCATTTAGGAAACTTTTGTTTGAACGGAGCTGTCCACTCATCCAGTTTACAATGTTTTGCAACCATGCCAATTAGCAGACTGTACGCGTAGGTCAAATTAATCGAGTTCTGGTCGATAGGTCTGGCCTGTATCTGTTCGATTTTCAGCAAACTAGATAGCAATGTACCGATCAGTGGAGTGTAGACGTTGAGCAACCCACAAACCACCTGAGTGCAAGCAACCAAATCATCCAGGGAGTTTCGCTGGCTGATCTTGGAGAGAGCTTTCAGTAGGTACGTGCGCACTTCTGATAGAAACTCTGTATGAACACTGGTCAAGGTCGGCAAAACTCGACGATAGATAATAGTCACATGCCGAAAAGCGACGAGCTCCTCTGGTTTCGAAAAGTTTGCTAGGTGCGGCAGCAGAAGCCGGATCTGTTCGAAGTTGAACAGTTTAGGCTCGGCGTTGGCAAAGATCGTAAGCACGTGCAGTGCATCGCGGCCAGATGGGACTGTAGGATCTTCAGGATCGAGATTATCGATCAGTCCAAACATGTTAGCGACGAGCTTAGTGCAGACTGTAAAAGGTCCACTCAAAGATTTATCTTTGGGTTTGAGGATGGACCGGAACACCTTGTCAAGCATCTCTGTGACCGTTCCAGACTTGACAGTTTGAATAACAAGCGACACATGCTCACTGAGCGTCGTCTGATATACGGCGGTTCCCTCATCTTGGTAGAATGGTGCGAACCAAACTTCCTCGATCATTTGGCGAGCCAGATCGCGAACGCCTTCGTCAGGATCCTGCACTCGGCGCAGCAACCCGTTGGCTATCATGCTGCGGAGTGTCTTACTGTGATTCCGAAGATAAATATCACGAGTAAGTTTCATTGCACGTTTCCTTACGCCAAGGCCGTTGTCCTGAAATCGATTGACGATCATTGGTGTTAATGAATTCTCAAGACGAGGGCGCATTGTCATGCAGTTGCCCAAAAGTCCAAGTGCAGAATCTCGTACTTGGATAGATGAATCGCCTGCGCAGTCCAATATCAGATCAATGACGGTTGAGTCGCCATCCAAGATCGAGGGATCCGTCTCCAAAACCTGGTTGACACTCTTGAGACTCCTGCTTCTGACTGTGGCTTGATCGCTGGCCATAGAGCCAAGCAGCATGTTGAGGATCTTGCCAAAAGCTTCACAGAGAGGTGAACGCAGCAAGATGATACAGTAAGAGAGTTTAGCCTGGTTCGCTGAGACACTCTTGAAAGTGTACTCGTTGACGAGCCATCTACGGTCCTCAATCATCATCCTAAGACGATAAGCCAGGCGTCCCAATTCTTCGTCTCGTTCCTCCTCCTCATCGTTGTAAGAATCGTAGCCGTTGTGCACCTGGGATGCCCAGCCCGCAACCAGAAATGAGATTGCGCTTGATAAGTGGGGATCTTCGCTGCTTCGGCTTTGCACATGCTCAAGAACAGCTCTGTAAGGTCCAGCCCAGGCTACGAGCTGTTCCACGCGGGTCTTGTGTTCCAATGCTTGGTTAGCAATGTCGGCAAGGTATCGTGACAAGTCATCAGCTTCGTTACCATGTGATGAATTCATCAGTTTTTGAACATGGGAGCGGAGACGGGAGATGGCAGCACTCAAACCACCCAACAATTCCAGTGCCATGTTCTTCGCTGGAGCAGCAGTCTTGGGTGCTTCGAAAAGTTGCACCATTCTGACCATCAACACACGAAGTAGGAGTTCAGCTGATGGCCAATCTGGTGAGTCGAGGCAAGTGGTAAAATCTTCGACGAAAAGATCAAGCAAGTTCCGATAAGGAGTATCGCCGGATTTCGTCGAGCCAATAGCACGCTGGACAATATAACTGATCACATACGATGCATTGCGCTGTGCAGCATCGGTAAGGGGAGAAACAGTCATCTCAAGATCCCTAATGGCGACGCTGTGTTGCTTTGCGCCTTGAATCTCACTCTTGATCGAGGAAACAAATTGTTTGGGGCCTGTGGGTGCGCGTTCCTCATCATCTGATCCTTCCGGTTCACCATCGATGTTCCGAAGCAACTTGTGACGATCATGATCCTTGTTGTCGTCCACTCGCCCAGAGCTTGCTTGAACCAGTCTCATGATCAAAGCAGAAACAGGCTGGACACTTCCTCCGTCCGAAAGTTTGAATTGGCGAGCACTTTGCTTACCGACAGGCAGTTTTTCGAGGGAAGAGAGTATTTCATTGATGATCCCTTGACGTTGTTCTGGCTTAATCAAGAAGATCTGGGACAACATATCCATTGCAACAGAACGGAGCCCGTCGAACTTTTGAACCCCTACGACAGAGTCCTTTTCGAAGTAGGCATTCTCCATAAAGATCAGTCGAGACGCCGTGAATTCAAGGGAATTGATCACGCTCTCTGAGAGCTCAATCTTGGTGACAAGCTCAGCCAGCAATGCAAATAACTTTTGACAGCAAAGAAAGACCGATGTCATAGGCTTCTTGTTTTTTGAAAGAGCTTTGAAAACCCCCGAAGCAGGCCCGGACGGCCTAAGCTCCACGAGTGGCATAACGACGTCTTCAGTGACCTTTCTGAAAATATCTACGCTCCTTTGAATGATGGTTTCGGAGTATAGTTGCTTGTCCTCTCTGCCACCGGAGAGGATACGGAGACATGTACGGGCTGACTTCAGCATTGTTTCCACATCAGAAAGCTGCTGCACCCATGCATCAACGACATCCTCGGTCCAAGTCTCGTCAACTCGTATCTCCAGGCTCTCAACTTGCTTCAAGCTTGCATCACTCAGCTTCATTATCTGGACCAGGTGCTCTACAGGAATTCGGTCGAAACATCGGAGAGCTATCGTCTTTTGAATTGCACCATGCATTTTCTGTTGCGAAGAGGCGGTCATAGCAACCTCTTGTTCTGATGTCATGGAAACCACTTCTTCATAACCTTGCTCATCCCCAAGCACTCGTCCCACCGAGTTGAAAACAGTGCGCACAAGCTTGTCGAGTGCATGAAGAGCTGCTTCACTCCGTTGGCGCTGGTCCAGACTCTCTCCGATGAGGTCCTGGCTATCAGGATATCCTTGCTGACTCTGTTTTCGAACTGAAAGGTGGTGTAGATCCTCTGGCGTCTCTTCGACTTCGACATACTCTTCACGGTTGATATTCGCGCGAGGAAGTTCGATTCGAAACGAGCCTTTATTGTTTGTATCCACATGGTTCTGTCCAGAAGACTCGATGGTGGGCGCCGGGGGCTGTGGCAACGGCTGGATTTGTTGCGGAGCGACGGCGGGAGTGTCGTCTTGCAGCTTGTCCCTCACATCAACGTACGTGGATGGATCGAATTTTCTCTTAGACGGTATGACGACTTCGATCCTAACAGAGTTCGATTTATGTGCCTGAGAGTTATGTGCTGGAAGGCTGCGCGGCTGTGGAGGGTTCGGAGAATTGATCGAGACAGACCGTTGCTTAGGGGTCGTGTGGCCCCCAGCTTGGCCATTCAGTTGTTTCGCTTCGGGAATGCCAGGCTTTGTCGTTTTGAAGTAACCTCCCACTTTATCGAAGACGCTTCTTGTGACTGGTGACAGACCTTCGATAAGGCTCTTGCCAGTTGGGGGAGTTGCGACAGTATTTGAAATCGGCGTAAACTTGCTATTAGTCGGTCAGAATATTATCAAAATTAATGCACAGAAACGACTCCCGTACTAATGCGTTCGCTGGCCAGGCTTGATGTCCTGGAGGACATGGTCGACCGCTTGTTTGACGTTGCGCGGCATCTGGGGGTGGGCAGCGGCGTCCTTGTTGAGGCTGTTGAATTCGTGCGCTTGGAATAAGTCGTTCAAAGGGAGTGCTGGGCAACCAGAACCAAAGACGGGATCAGGGATGATATCTAACCAGGGTCAGCAACAAGAGGTATCGAAAAATCGTGGTGACTGACCAGGAATGAATGGAACCGTCGAGGTCTGCGGTGAAAAGGGCAGAGCTTCTTGCAGAGTGAAGGGGCGGGTGCGAGGAACGGCAGCATTGTTATTGTCAGTCCCCGTCTGAGCAAGCAGGCCATTGGGGAAACCCCCATGATTATCGGGATACATATTGTCTATTATCCCGTACGGGGAAGCAAGCCATCACAGAGCTTGGTTCAAAGGGAAGGAGCGAACGGATGATGGCGCATCGGAAGATCGCAGGTAATATCGGGACTCCAATCGAAACAATAGGCGGACACGCTACGAGCGCGTAGTTGTCGGTGCAGCTTCCGTGAGATATGTGCCAAAAGAACCTATTGTGGAAATAATGAATGCGATTGTTGTGAGTTAATTGCGGCCTAATTAAACATTGTTTGCCAGCTTTCTGGGGAAATGAATGTAAACGGCGAGGTGGAAAGCCAACCTTGAATAAAGCTTTAGAAACCAATGATCAGCCTCGTGAGCTTGCTCTTTCCTTTGGATGTTTGGATGACATTGGTGGTCTGTGCGTCAGGCACGCTGCCAGTCAGCGTTTGTTCCACTCGACCCACTCTGGCCTTGCTGTTTTTTCCGGAAGACCCTGGCATAGAACTTTTGATTTGAGCCTATGATGGTTGGGCCAATTTTTTGTCTCCGAATTTGTTTGATCAACCTTTGCGCATCGCCCTCGTAATACAACTCCTACAACTCCCCATAGTCTTTTAGTGCTGTGATATACAATGGCTGCCATTGGAACGCTCGTCTTTTGCACCGACTGCGGTAACCTTTTGCCCGCGACAAAAGGTACCCAGCGAAATGTCTTGCGCTGCGAGTGTTGTGGTGCCGAAAACCGAGGTTTGTTCTGTTTGCAAGATCGCGGATGTGCGCATGTTCTAATCTTTGACGCAGATACCGGCTCCAAAGTTACTGTCACGCAAACGAAGCCCTCCGACTTTCCTTCGTTCCTGAGACAGAAGCTGCAGTCAACCGTTCAATCTGTTGTGAAGCATGACGTGCGAACTGACAGTATCGCCCAAGAAACATGCCCCAAGTGTGGTCGCGAGGAGGTCAGATATACTACCGTCCAGCTGCGCAGTGCAGACGAAGGCTCTACGGTCATGTACAACTGCGAATGCGGTCATATGTATGAATCCCGAAACTTTTCCATTGGTATATCTCTAATATCTATTTTTAGGTGGAACGAAAACAACTAGACGCAATGCTCGACAACTCGAACTCATTCAAAATCAGGCGGCAGATCCTGCGGACTCAGGGATCAGGGCATACTCGGCCTCTCCACCCTTCTCGTACTCAGCGATATCCAGCGCAACAATGCAACTCTCTCGAACAACCTTCTCCTTATCGTGTAGGAACTTTCTCAGGGTATCTTCAACACCATCTTCTTCGCCTAGACTTCCAAGTGCCTCGGCTGCCTCGTGACGAACCATACTGGCCTCTTCGGTATTGCTCAGCGCCTCGGTGAGGGCAGGAATAGACGCAGGGTGCGATAACTGGCCGAAGACAAAAGCGATCTCGTGACGGAACAGGGCTGAGGAATCGGCCAGTCCCTTGGCAAGGGCGAGGACAGCAGGAGTGGCGGTTGGCAGGTCGGGAGGTGAGGCAAGATCTCGGAGGGCGAACATGGCGCGGTAACGGACGAAGAGGGGCAGACTTGTGTCCATGAGCTTTCGGCCGAGTTCTTCAACTTCGACTTCCTTCTCGGATTCGGGCATGGGGGGTGCGGGATCGATAGAGGCAAAGTCACTAGAGCAAGATGTTAATTAGGGGCAACCCGACATATGATTTTACGAACCTAGGGCGCAGCTTTTCTTTTCGTCGCTCTTCTGAATTCTCCCACTCGATGCGCTCGATAGCGATCTCACATGTCTCGATGATACTAACATCCTCCTCCTTACGATCGCGGAATTCACGGAGGATATCTAAGTTGTCTGCCCAGCCCAGAGCACCAAGGGCTTCAGCGGCTTCGTGACGGCACATGGGGTCCTCCTTTAGATCAGAGAGAACTTGTCGCAGGGGTTTGACAGCAGCAGTGTTGCCAGTCTGGCCCAGGCAGTATGCAAGTTCATGCTTAAGAAGGGCGGAGGGCGATGCGAATCCAGCGGCGATGGCCTCGATGGCAGCAATTCGTGTAGCATCGTCATCTGCAGTGGTTGCGACGTGCTTCAAGGAGAAGAGAGCACGGAAACGAATGGGTAGAGGCGAATCCTCGGAGCAGAGGGACTTCCTCAAGCTAAGGACCGTAGAGTCGGCCGAGCTAGAGGTCTCTGGTGTATCAGCGGAGGGCGACATTTTGGGTATCAAATTGTGTAGTTCGTAGTGACCATTAAGTGCCTAAAAGTCAGTTCAGAATAAAATCTTCGCGGGGTCCAGCTTATCTTATCTTTTGTGAAAGCCGACCCCGCCACACTCGGCTTTTTTCTCAGACGGATCGGCGCCAAACCGGTCCGATTTCCGGTGGGCTGCTGCTTGTTATACTCAGTGAGACCATGATATTTGGGCACTACTGCGAAGTTGGGGGATTTTAAATATGCTAAACAATTAAACCCGCCTAAACAATGTATTTGCAGTCGTATTGTTGTTATGTGAAGCATAGCTATCTACTGTGTTCCAGCCTTCAATCTTGCTTAGCAGTTGTGAGACAGAATGGAACGGCCAAACTTCATTGGTGCAATCATCCAATAATAGATACACCGGTGAATTATGCGACAGATGCATGTGAAATATAAAAATAAAAATAAAAAATAGTTACAATAACGTTCCAAAAAAAGTCCAGCTTATTTCGTAGCGTTATCTTTCGTCTATTGCCTGTTGCTTGCTAAGCAGCGAATCGGCGCCATCCGTTTAGTACTTACCCTAGAAACGACCACCATTGGACCTTGGTATCACTCACCCAACCTTCGTTCAACTTCATCTCCAAACTATTCCATTTGAATTGTCATTTTACGCAAAAGGTTTTGCCGCCATTTCCGCCCACGCCCATGGTCTGTATTTACCGCGAGTCAAGTGAGGCACTGTTCGCGAATTACTCAACCCGCATTATTAAGCTCCGGCTTCTGTATCGCCACCTCCGACTCACCATTCCTCATTGACATCTACAACTTCTCACAATCTTCACATCGCAGCAGCCATGACGCCGTCGCTCGAAACACCAGAGCCTGTCGACGATGTTTTCGCCAATCCGATAAAACAGAAGCCACAATTGGTTGCGCCAGAACCCCAAAACTGTGTCGGCCCCGACTCACAGCAGGCCGGTAAAGCGGACTCATGCGCTGGCTGCCCGAATCAGGCTATCTGCGCTTCAGCGCCAAAGGGACCTGATCCTGATATTCCAGTCATCTCTGCGCGCCTAGAGAATGTCAAACATAAGATTCTAGTGCTGAGCGGAAAGGGTGGCGTGGGCAAGAGCACATTTACCTCACTGTTGGCTCACGCATTTGCGACAAATCCGGACAGTACCGTGGGTATCATGGATACAGACATTTGTGGACCTAGTATTCCAAAGATGATGGGCGTTGAGGGAGAAACAGTTCATGTTAGCGGTACAGGATGGTCACCCATCTGGGTTATGGACAACCTTTCCGTTATGAGCATTCAGTTTCTACTACCGAACCGGGACGACGCTGTGATCTGGAGAGGACCAAAAAAGAACGGTCTTATCAAGCAATTTCTCAAGGATGTGGAATGGGGTGACCTTGACTTCCTGCTTGTTGACACACCCCCAGGTACCAGCGACGAACATCTCAGTGTGAACTCGTTCCTCAAGGGCAGTGGAATCGACGGTGCTGTCATGGTCACAACACCACAGGAAGTTTCACTTCTGGACGTACGAAAGGAAATAGATTTCTGCCGCAAGGCTGGAATCAGGGTACTGGGTCTTGCCGAGAATATGAGTGGCTTCGTTTGCCCCAAGTGTTCAAATGAGAGTCAGATTTTCAAAGCTAGCACAGGAGGAGGACGGGCCTTGGCTGAGGAGATGGGCATTCCCTTCTTGGGATCAGTACCATTGGACCCCAGAATTAGGATGGCGTGTGATTATGGAGAGAGTTACTTTGACTCATTTCCAGATAGTCCGGCATGTATTGCGTTTCAAGGAGTAGTTAAGAATCTTGCAACGCAAATGGGATTGGATTCCCAAGATGTGCTGCCAGACGCGTAGACAGACTTATCAATTTTACGCCTTTATGTATGTCATGCTATAGGTATTTTGCCGCCACGCCGTATTTCCTTGCTCGTGTGTCTCGTTGTTTTACTCCGCCTTGAGCTTATCAGGAATCTCCTCCAGCTCCTCTGCTGTCTCTATATCAATAATTCGGCCGACCTCAGCGGTGTTGCGCATCAACTCTTTGGCGCCGGCGTAAAGCATTCTGATCTCGGCATTGCATGTGACGGGGAGGTAGAAGATGAGCACGTATGGTACAGATAGTCGTCCATCGCCCTGCACGGGTGTTAGTGTTATATAGACAGCTTGGATCGGTCGAACGCACCATGGTAAGGGGGTAGCTCAGGAGGATGAATCGAGGGGCATGGTCGGGGAGATCATCGCTAATCTCGTCGAGAGACGTGTAAACGGTCTTGTCTGCGTCTTGTCGGATCTCGTAGGTGTTCTTATCGATCATGTCTGTAGCAAGGGATGATCAGTAAGAGACCAATCACGTATGTACGTTGAAGTCACATCAGAGGAGACATACATACAGATAACAGCTTGGGGTCCCTTGGCTCGGGAAGTAGTAAGACGAAACTTGCGGAGATGGTCCTTGGACTCTCCAGAGAAGGTATAAAGCCGCGATTCGGATGCCTAAGTTTGGCGTGTTAGCGAGTTGATGAATAGTGGTGAGGAGGTTGAGTGACCATTTTGACTGTTTGTTTACTGGTTCTTCCGACGATTAAAAGCTTCTTTGTAGCTGTTTGAGAATATCGTTATAGCATCAGGCGATCGGAGGGAGTCGACGAAGTCGCTGCCCCGCCAAAGGGTAGCCCCCCCACATTGTCCCGCCATCGCCCAAGTTGGCGAGTAAACGTCATCTACAGCACCATGGGAGCTCCATTCAGTTTAGACGATCCAGACAACCTTGGATCAATAGAGTGACTTGCAGACTTAGCCCTGCTATCTCGACTACCTGATCTACCCATCGCTTGACTTTCAGCCTCTCATATCATTGAATCTGCCCTTGGCATCCATGTTCTCACGCATCTCTCAGATCACTCGCCATCTCTCAGTACCTGTCGCGAACAACACCAGACGATTTGCTATTGGACGAATCATGGCTCCTGTATCGGCAGATGAGCGCAACGTGCGCACTATTTCTACAGCTGCTTGCTTGATCATTGGCGACGAGGTTCTTGGTGGAAAGGTATAGTTTGATAGATGGATTGCCCTCTTATCTAAAGTACCTATACTGACATAACAATTTAGACGGTTGATGTGAGTCTTCTGGTGTAGGGTACCGTATTAGTATTGACATGACAGACCAATTCTGCCTATTTTGCTAAATTTTGCTTCAATCTCGGAATTGTAAGTCTGTTGGTCGAGTCTTGTGCGATGTTACTAAGGAGTTGTAGAACCTGAAGCGAATTGAGGTTATCGCTGATGATGAAAGTGAGATTGTTGAGGCAGTTCGCAGGATGAGTGACGGCTACGATTTTGTTGTCACAAGGTAAGTCTTTTAAGAAACAACTTCAACAGATGGCTAACAAGAAGCAGTGGCGGAATTGGACCTACGTAAGAACGCACACACCTTGGACATGCTTTCACTAACAGATCAGACACGACGACATCACCTACCAATCCATTGCTAAGGCTTTCAATTTACCTCTCAAGCTTCACCAGGAAACCTTTGAAAAGATGAAGCTTCTATCAAAGCCTCATCCCAACCAACCCAAGTTCGACTGGGAAGTTGACTCACCCGCCAGGAGGGCCAAGCTTCGCATGGCAGAGCTGCCAATAGACGAATCCCGGGATCTTAAGAACCAGGCACTTTTCCCCCACGAGGATCTCTGGGTTCCTGTCTCAGTCGTGAATGGAAACATCCATATTCTTCCAGGCATCCCCAGGCTTTGTATGTTGTGACTGTCCATGGCCATACTTGTAACCTACTAACCGATAACAGTCCAGAGACTTCTCGAGGGACTGAAGCCTCACATTCTACCACGACTTACCGACCCTGAGGGCAAGGGCACGCACAGAGTCCTGTTCTCTACTCCTCTTCCCGAGAGTGGCGTTGCCGAATACCTCACAGCGCTGGCGGCCAAGGTTGAGCCCAAGGGTGTCAAGGTGGGAAGCTACCCTCGCTGGGGCAAGGACAACAACACTGTGACTCTGGTCGGAAGGTAAGGAAGGAGAACACGTCAGGCTGCTCCTTATGGATATGCTGACCCGGACAAAAGGGACCTGGACTACCTCGAGAGTCTCGTCGATGAAGTTGAAGCCGGTATTCAGGGCATGCGGGTTACCGCCGAGAGTGACACGGAAGAAGACCCAAAGGAGATCAAGAAGCAGGCAACCGCAGACGCTGACAAGGATACAGCAGAGCAAGCTGCTCAGAAACCTTGAGAATTCGCGGATTCAGACCTACCAGAGCAGTAGACTATTGATGGAGTGTGATAGCAGCTCAACGACCCTACCACAGTTACATTCGTTGAAGTAACCATGGAGAGTCGCTATTGGATAGACGGCGTGTTTGATTGATATCCTTGGATATATGTAGACATCTATTATAGAGTGTTCGGAGTTACATGCAGTCTGATACATACCGGCGCACGGTCTCGAAACATTCGGTGATTCAACGGCACAAGACCAGTAGTGTTGTCGATCGCGGTGCTTTTTGTTTGATATGCTGCAGTGTCGTTATACTTGCTAGCGCCTGGGGAGATTGTGCTATTGATGTCGATTGTCGAACCGAATGTCTCCCCTGCAAGTTCACTTCGCGCAAGTACAGAGCTTTCAGACCTAGTATGACGTGTTGTACTCAAACACAGGTCGGCTGTCATGTTGAAAAGTTGATGCCAACACATAAAACATTGTATCATGCTGTGTGTTCGCGTACAAGGCGAAAGTCATACTGAGTACGTCACATCACATAGGCAGTAAGTAATTTAGACTTGGGGCCGGCTTCGAACAACCGAGATAAGGCACGAGAGCGATGTCTAGTTTCATTCCTTATGCAGAAGTTGGGGGGCCGTAACGTGGTATCGACCCAGAGAACTTTGATGCTCAAGACATTAAATCATGCGACGTGAGGTAAGGTGAGGGGCTACTGTAGCGAGTCTGTTGCATGGCAGATCGCCACCTGAACATTGAGACACGTCCACCTGGAATACCAGGAAGCGATTCGGTTTTTTGTGAACTGGGACGCTGAATTGGGAAGCTGACTCGAGGATGTCTTCCCAGAAAGAGCCTGGGGTGCATGCGTTGAAGACCAGGGGTAGCAGTAACGAAGATGGCGGAGGTGGAGTCCAGAAGTGTCTCGGGCACATCGTAGCGGCGATAGCTGGGGTCGTGACATGATCGGCGACGAGATCAGAGCGAGAAGTTAGACCTTGACCAAAGGAGATTGGAATTGACTGTATGTCGTGATGGGCTTCCTTGGCGGGTTAAGCTAGACAAGAGAGCAATCTGCCGAAAAGGGGCTGTTGCTAGGAGAAGCACTAGAGATAAATTCGAGTGGACCACAGACAGTGGAGACGAGTACTTGTACAGGTGAAAGAAGACGTCATTTCCAGCTTCATTCTAGAAGACTGTAAATTGAAGAGGAGACCAGAATTGGAGGCGACTGTTGGTTGTGGTTGCATTGGACCAGGCTCTCTAACAGCCAGCCATGTTAGTCTTATCGGCCGAAAGGGTCAAATTGCCGAAACCCATGAAAGCCCTCGATTATCCACACGGTTAGTAGTCGTCGATAGCCAACATGGATTGACTGCATCAAGTTGACGATGCAGTTCACGATGTTGATTTTCTCTAAATGCAGGTGAAGCTTCTGCAGCATGGTCTGTCACGTGCATATCTGCAAGTTTGACAGGCTAACCCCACCTCCGCACCTGCCTGCCTGTACCTTAAGCTAACATTCGAGCCGCATCTTGCGAAGCTTCATTTCTTCCTCAAGCATCGTCCTCTTCAACGTCGCGCTTCCATGCTACAAACAGACATCTTGCCTTCTGGTGGAATGACAATACGCATGTGAGAAATTCGGAGAAGCTCTCCATATGTCACCTGATTTTTTTTCGCCCCTGTAGGGCAGGTGGCACAGCACTCCTTCGCTTTCCTAAGTGAAAGAACGTGTCTACCCGTGAGGGTCCAGCGCCAATCAGCGCTCGCATTGGCACAGAAATAGCAGGGTCTCGTGAGTTGGTTCGCCGCTCGGTCAGAGATTCCTATGGAAAAGGCCTTGCGGAGATTGTGGTAATCACTGAAGTGCGATGCGCGACGTGGCTCCGGTCATACTTCGATTCCGATTATTCTCTAGAGGACGATGCTTCACCCTTTTTTCCTTAGGTATGTTGTTTACTCTGGAGCTATTCAAGGACAAAGAATACTACTAAGAGGTAAATATTGTGGTCTAGGAAAGGCCGGCCGGTACTCGCAAATCAAGCGACCCATGGAGTCAACGACTCCAATTTATTTCGACAATCAACTCAACCTTTGGCGAGATAGGTTTGTATCTGCCGCGTGACCTGAACTAACTCGTTTACTTGACCGAGAGCTATATTTCATCCAGAAGGATATAGTTCTCGGCTATTGGCTCATACATAACTTATCTAACAACGGTAGACAAGGGTGCAGGTGGTTATCATGTGTTGCAAGTTAATTGCATGATTGGCCTGTTTGCTCTGACTTCGATTATGAGTTGCAGGCTCCTCCAACACTGTTCCAGGTTGTAGATCAAACCCCCACCAAACTGTAAGGAAGTACGGATAGCTTAACCCGACCTACACCACTGCTTGAACTTCGTGATACTCCCTTGTCTCTCCATGGCTTCGTTTATAAGTCAATATGATATGTAACAAAACAGCCTTGATTGATGGGCCGGTATATCTCGGTACCTTGCCAAGTCCATCAAAGTGAAACGCACCTTCTTCAGGCTGATATCATTCATTGTGATAATATACCTCGGGTCAGAGTAATGGCCTTGATAGTCGATAGGCCCTTCCGAAGATAGCTTCACGAGATAATGGCTGCTACGATAGGCTGGGTTATCTTGCTCACCATCACATCAATATGCAACCGGCCCCCACACGGCATTGATCTCATCAACACACCTGTCCATCTTCAAAAGCCTCAAACGCACCAACGCTATTAGCAGCCACAGTACGGTAGCACAACGTGCTGGATCCCGCTGTCGTTGTCCACCTTACTAAAGCGGACAGTCACTTCGACGTTTGATACGCATGTTTATGGGAACTTCGGGAACAAAGCCACAAACGCCTTGTGAAACTGACATTCTTGGAGCTGAGACACTTGGATTTTTAGTTGAGAAGGAGCACTATTGTGCCGTTGGTAGGCTGCTTCTAGCTTCTTAACCTATCGAACAGCAGTGCCCCATAGTCAAAGTATTTGAAATTTTGCTTTTTGTAAGCGGGCTACTACTATCTTGTCCTAACACTTAATTTCAACGACAATCAAAGCATACGTGTAGTAAGCATTTATCCATCGGATAGCAACCAACCATTGTTATCGTGGTGGGATTTAGCGAAAGGGAATAAAGGCGAGGATCGCTTCGTAAGCCCTGTCATGGCTACTGCACGTTGAACCATGACCCTGGACTTGCGCCTGAGACTCAGTACTAAACCGTCTAAGATTAAGAGCATCGGAGCTTGGCCTTAGAAAGCTCGTCACCCCATCTGGTTGTTCCCCAGTTGTTAGTCCCAGAAATGGGGGGCCGGGAGCTGCAGAGTCCAAGGGGCAGAGGATTCGATCTGCATAAGGATCGAGTAGAGGTGGGAGACTGCATCTGTAGCGTAACTATTAGGTAGTTTAGTCTGTTCTGCACTAAGACTGGATAGGTATCCGTAGGCTATCGATATTTGAGTGACAAGTAGAGGTGGCCCTCCTGGTGTTGACTGAATCGTGTTACAGGTCCACGGCTCATATTCTGAGGTGTGGCGCTTGGGCCATAGAATAGCATGTTAATTGGCCATGGATATTGACAATGGCAAAAGCAAAATGAGGGCAAACGGTTGGAGTTGGAAAAATATGACTGCTCAACCGTTTGTGAATGTGCAATATCGGAGCAAATACTCATGGGTCCTTGGCGCGAGTTGCGCGTTGTTATTCTCTGGCTTATAAGTTGTGGAATAATAGCTGGGTTACCTGGTGATAGTAGTAAACAAAAGATGGGGAGAGGCCGTAATAATAATTTAAATAACTAAATGGTCGGCCTCATTTACATGGCTCGACCGAGATGACCAGGGTTGCGGCGCCGGCGTCTTTCGGGGCAGCGTCCCGCAGTCGATTTTCCTACCTTGACGAGTAAGACGATGGGCTAATTTGTTCTATGAACCATCGAAAAGAGTCACAGAAAGGGCAGTAGCAGTAGCAGTACGTAAGAGGAAGCTTAATGTAAAGAAGCGCGAAATAACCCTGGGCCAAATGAGTGACAGGCAGACAGCGCTGTGACTTGTATTATGGCAGATAAGCCGAGGCGTGCTTTTACACTTTTAACTGTGCGTTCAGTATTCCTTGGCTAGCCGTTGAGGATCTGCACCCTCGCTATCCATCGTCGGTGACAAGTAGCTTAGCTGAGTGGTATGGACAGTAAAAAAGCGAGTACCCTGCCCTGGTAGGCAAATTACAACATTCAGGGACTTAATCCATTGCCCCCTATCCTCATCCACTTCTGCTGCCACCCATCGGCGCTGTATGTAATGTACGAGTATCTGTACAGTGATAAACAGTATAGAAAGTCTATACGGATACGTCGTTCGAGGTGACGACGATGGGGGTTATCAGAGGCCATCTTAACTGCAATGCAATGCATGCGGTAGGAGTACAAGCACGCGGATACGGTGAGAAGCTGCGTGCAGAACAATGCACAATCAACTGTCTAGCACGCTACAGTGTGTCTGCGATTGGCAGGGCAGACGCAGCCAGCCGCTGCCCTTGCAGAATTGCCCTGTAAATACTGCAGCGCATCGCATTGCAGCGCATGCATCGCATCTACGAGGCCAGCAGCATCCACTGAGTATATACGGATCTTTCACTCTGTCTACTGTACAGCTACGGAAGAAGAAGGCCAATTATTAATCTACGAGAACTGGAGCTTCACTACTGATCAGCAGCAAGCAGAGCAAGGGTCCCCCGAGAAAAGCAATTGGGACCCATTAAGGTAAAAAGATGGTATCCATCCGTCGCTTGGCCCGACCCACGCTGAAGGAAAAGACACGCCCCCCTTCCCCATACCAGCATCTCTTCCAGTCTTTTTACTGGAAGACTTGTGGGAAGCCACTGAAAGTCCCCCCTGGAAAACTCAACGTCGGCTCGCCGCTGTTAAGCATGATCTTTCCATCATGGGTAGGTCCTGTAAGAAGAACAGAGGCGAATGCGACTGAACAGAAGTATCTTCTCGCCTCTTTTACATACAGGATTCTGGTGGCTTGGTTCCCAAACTGGTGACGAACAACCACATGGCAAGACTAGGTCTGCTCCAGCTCACTTTTGCTCATTTCCATCCTGTTGAACCAGTACTAGCCTCCTAGCTTAGTATATTTCGCCGTCCAGGCGGCTGGAAGAACCAGCCACTAACCTGCTTCAGCTGTGAGATCGCAGATGCTTCTTCTCATCTTAGAGCAGAGAGGCTTTTTCTTCTTAGAGTTGGAAGGGATAGTGGCGTCTCTGGATATTCTGGCAGGGCTGCAGAAGTCATATGATAGGTTCCTGCTACAGATCCGTCCCCTAGGTCTGAAATGGGATTTTCTAGATTCCCTAGAATCCTGTCTACCCAAGCCATTGTCAACGTTCAAGGTGAGTCTCGTCATACCATGCCTATTGACGGATAACCCTATCCTTCCTCCCTACCTCTAGTCTTTAGAGGCTGGGCTTCATCGACCCTAGTGACCAATCCGGCCATCGGGTGTCCCCTCAATGGTCTAGATACCTATCCACTGACAGGACGGGACGGGAAGTCTCCAATAATCAATTTCATGGGCCCTGGTCCCTAGAACCTGGCCATCCATCTCAGCGCTCGGGAGCGCCCAGAGACATTGACCACCTTGAAAGCCGTGGGCGGGTTTGGCCTGTTGTTGTTAGTGCTGGGCGGTTGCTACCGGCGTTGGAGTTCTGAGTGTGCACTGAACGCCTAGTGAGTGAGCACAAGAAGTAAACAAGAACAAGACAAAGTAAAGTGATTCTTAGTTGTCAAATATGGAGAACCGACCAGCCCATCCAGAGCAGAGTACACCAACCGTGCCTGGCCAAGAAAGAAACCGTTCTCGTCAACTGCATCCTTGATGGGTTCGTTCGTTTGTTTGGTCGTTAATTGAAGTCGTGTATCGGATACCACTGGCCAAAAAGAAAAGAAAGGAAAACAAGAGCAACCGCAAACACCCTACCTTAAGCGCGAGGATGAATGGCCATTACAAGTCGCGGGTACTTTACCACTGTTGCCAAGCTACAGGCGATCAACCTGTACCTGCTACCGAACTGACCCATCCATTCCAAGTTTCTCCTAGACCAATCCGATTCATGGACGCCCCCCTTCCGCCCCTTCCCTTGCTCCCCTTCCAGGATGCTTTCCTACCCTGGCCTTTCGACCCTTTCCCCTTTCAGGCCTGTTCCCCTTCTTCTTCTCTTTCTACCCTCGCTCGACTCCCTCTGCTTTGACCTTTTTTCTTGAACCTACCCATTTGCGCTCTCTCCACACATTCAGAGCTAGAATCCGCTCGCCCCAGCGGCAAATCGTTCATTCTCTCTCTTCCTTTGTTCTCAGCATCGTCTCGCCTAAAACGCAGACTAGACAACCTAACCTGCCTTCTTCAACTCCATCTCCGCTGTCTCGTCGTCCTCGGTTACTCGCCTTTCAATTCAATCCCGTTTTCTTGCGACCTGCCTTGCTTCATTACGAATTACGACGACTCGTCCTGAGCATCAGATAATATAGGAAGCGCAAATCGAACGTTAATTCACAATGGCTGCGAACACAAAGGTACGACACGAGAACAATACCGTCGCCATGGAAGATACTTTCGGATTCTCGACAATCTGCCTGCGTCAACCAGCTAGCCACACCTGATTATTTGCTAACTCGAAATCCAGTTCCTGCGAGAGTACAAGCTCGTCGTTGTTGGTGGCGGTGGTGTCGGTAAATCTTGTCTGACCATTCAGTTGATCCAAAGCCATTTCGTCGACGAGTATGATCCTACAATTGAAGGTCAGTAAACTCTGATCCCATTTGCATGCTTGTCACATCACATATTAACATGGTATATTGCAGACTCATACCGAAAGCAGTGCGTTATCGATGATGAGGTCGCTCTTCTCGATGTTCTCGACACAGCTGGCCAGGAGGAGTATAGCGCTATGCGCGAGCAGTACATGCGAACTGGAGAAGGATTTCTACTAGTTTACTCCATCACTTCGCGACAAAGTTTTGAGGAAATCACCACCTTCCAACAACAGATTCTGCGAGTCAAGGATAAGGACTACTTCCCCATGGTCGTTGTTGGCAACAAGTGCGATCTGGAGAGCGACCGAGATGTGTCACGACAGGGTATGTCTACTCAATGAGTTTCATTCAACCATTATGTGCTAACAGCCACACAGAGGGAGAGGCCCTGGCAAGATCATTTGGCTGCAAATTCCTCGAGACCTCAGCCAAGTCTAGAATCAACGTCGACAAGGCCTTCTACGATATCGTGCGAGAGATCCGAAGATATAACCGCGAGATGCAGGGTTACTCGACCGGCAGCGGCGGTACCTCTGGCGCCAACGGACCCCCCAAGCCCATGGATATGGACAACGGCGAGCAAGAAGCAGGGTGCTGTGCTAAGTGCGTGCTCATGTAAATGGGAATGATGCATGAGGACGAAAAGTGCACATCTCGGGATGAAAGACGATGTGATTGGCAGAGTATCCCCGCCATGTCGGGGTCTTGTCAATTGCATGCGATATGATGTGAGGATGCAATATAACCTGGAGGCTTTCGGAAGAGCACGGGGATGGGATTTGATTGCATCGGATGAGGAGTCAGGTTTTGGGCTAGTGTTCATGTTTAAGATGGACGCAGCCTATGGAGATACCCAGCGATATGGGATAAGGGACCCGGCGTGCCTACGACATGTCATGTCTTTGTCAGGCCGATGGCTCATGCTTAATGAACCATGATCCATATGACTTGGAACATGGATCGGCGTTTCTCTGGAGCGGCTCGCTATTTTGGACGTTGTGGATAAACAAAAACGGACCATCTACTCACTGGAAGAGAGAGAAAGACAGTTGAAGGGGAATTTGTGTCAGCACAAGCAAAGCAGTGCAATGCTCTGGCTGCCCATCCCTTCCCAACGACCTCGCGAGAGACAAAACCCACCCGACCTTTTCCTTGTTTGGTTTGTGTTACCGGGGAGGATGAATATTTCAAGATTAAAGTACGGCTTCCGCAGGTTCTTCTATATCCATTATTTCATATATGTAATTTTTTTGCTTTTCTTTTTCTATCTTGTCAATCTCGAGGTCTCCTTCTCTCCAGCAGCAATGGTTCAGTCAGACAATACAAGCACACACCATTTTCTTACGGTTCAATAAATCGTTTCGTCCCTCGAGCAGAATAGAACATTCCGATTACTTGTGTGCTCAGCCGCATGGCTTTTCATATGAAAGAAGACGGAATGCTCAATGTCAGTGTTAACCCAGTGAGGCCTTTCTGCATTGTCCTTGGCAGTTTGAACAAATACTGCACTCATTTAACAAGGTTGTTCTCACTTCATGTGTGTCTTTGCTCGGCTAACATTTGAAAGACTGATCGATTGCATAACTTGAGGTAGTCCATATGTCTCAAATGCGCCAAACTCCGGAATTCAAGCTTTTAAAACTCCCATTAATCATCAAAGCCCACCCATATCAGCATCATCTATCTCAGGCACCCTACTATGCGCCGCCTCTTGATGTAAAGCAAAAAGTTCACGCCCATCCTTCGAGTTCCATAACTTCTTATCGATGAGACCTGGCTGGTTCGTCTTACTGTTCTTCTCATTTGCGACCCAATCATTGCAGTTCACACATGCCCAAGCCGTTGGTGCGCCGTTCGCAAAACCGTCAAAATCTGCTGATAGGTTGGCCTTGTCGAGTGGCTTTTTGGCGAGACAGCTGGGGCATACTGCCTTCTTGAACTTGGAAAGCCGCCATTCTTGCACCAGGGCCGAGAACTTCAGCGCCTCCTCAGCATAGTGCAATCTATGAAACCGACACATAGATGTTCCAAACAGCCTGTTTGCGCATGAACAACCTGTCAGAGCTTCCGTGTCGTGAAATTCCACGGCCTGTGCTCGGTCATTGTTGGGTGTGTATGTGCTATGAGAATTCTCGTCGGCCTTCAGACCAAACACTCGGCGAGCTCCAATGGCTCTGTACTCGGCTGCATTTTTAACACTGCTACTCATATGACCAGCACAACCGTTGCAGAGATAGGCACGCATGCTGAGAAGCTCGCTTTCAATAATGGGATTGCAGTCGTGATGGAACATGTCTTTGACGTTGGCTTGGACACAATCATTGCAGACTGGGAAGGAACCTGGTTCTGTATCCCTGTGGGCAGAACTTTGACAAACGGCTTGACGCTGCTCATTGATGTTCTGGCGGCCACAACGCCCGATTCCACCCTCACCTGGCTCTGCGCAAGACTGCTTTGATCTGCCACCTATCTGCTCATAAGGCACATCGTCCAGGACATTAGCTCGAAGTACGGACTGGTTCCATTGGCCGTTGACGACAGAAAACAGACGTGGCTCAGAGGTGTCTTCATCTGGCTGGCTATTTGATTTTTGCCACTTCTCCATATCAAGACCCTCAAGAGGGTTGAAGACTTTCCAGCGTGAGCTTCTCTCTCTTGCCCTGAGACGTGGTTTCCGGTTCTCATCCAAAGCAAAGCTGAGGAAAGGGTTGAAGGTCTTATCCTTAGCCTTGGTGTCTCTGGGGACTCTGTTCGCGAATGGTCGCGCTTTCCTGATCGGTCTTCTGCGGGCCCTGGAAGTCCTAGAAGAATACTGTCCCGGAATGAAGCGGCCACGATAGATCACCCCGTTATCATACTCATTCAAATCGAAGTACTCTTCCCATTCTTTGTCGGTAAACCCAAGGAGGTCATCACCTGGTTGGATTTGGTCGGGTGGCTGAGTCTGTTGAGTTTGCTGATTGTCACCGCCTTGCTCATAGCCGCCCCTTGAGGCGACCAAATCCCCTCCATCACGAGATATCTCATAGAGATCATCAGGGAAACCGTCGGCATACTTGGTTTGCATGGAGGATGCAGGCGCAGCATTAGGTGCCTGATAGAGCTGCTGATTGTCGCCGCCTTGCTGATCGCGGACCCCTGTGGTGATATTATTCTCTTCCTGCTCATCAGAATATGAGTAAAACATATCTCTAGGGTAACAACCGTCAGCCGTAAGTCCCAAAGATGGTACAGGTGTAGTATTAGGTAACTGATCAAACTGCGAATGGTCAACGCCGCCCCCTGAGGCGACAATACTCTCTGCCTGCTGAGCAGAAGCTTGGAGATAGACACCATCGGAATGACCACCGCCATAGGGGACTCCCGCTAATGGTGCAGGAGCAGCATAAGGTACCTGATCAACCTGTGAAGGGCCAACACTATGACTTCCAGATGGAAACCCTGGAAGAGGTTGAGCTTGAGGAGGAACATTTGAAAATCCATTGTGGAATTTTTCCAAGTAAGAGAGAACCGGGTTTCCTTGGAAGGCACGTAGAATTTCTGGTGCAACACCAGCACCTCTCATAGCATCCTCCTGTGCGCTACGGAGCGCACTCCAAAGCTCCAAATACGCCTGCTTATCACTCATGGGAACTCTATAATTTGGCCAGAGTTGACTGATCAGTGCTGCCAAATGTTCGACAGTCAATTCGTTGGATTGCACGTCCTCTAATTTGCCCAATACGCCTTGAGACGTGTATAAGAGGGTGGAAATGGTTGGAGGAGTCACTCCCTCCGGTGGTCGATGGTCTCGATGAAGGTCGGCAACAGCTCGATAAAGCCTTGCACTATCTTTTAAGGTTTCGACGCCGTATACAGGAGCAATAGGACCGATCCAGTGCTCGACACTTTGACCATCTTTGATGTCGTTGACACCTCCTGGGCCATATCCCAAGGCCAGATAATATAACGGACCAGGAGTTGGATCTGGTTCTCCTTTCTCACGACGAGCGATCTTGGCTCTCGCGATTAAGCCACGTGCGTTATGCTTTTTCAGATCATCGCATTTGGTGTCTGCTTCGATGCAAGAGTCACATGGTCTCCTTCGATCGCAGTTACGCCTATTAACTTTGCACGGCTCGCAAACAACATAGGGGGTAAACTGACCGAAACCAACTCTGCTCAAGTCGTGGATTGGGTATCTCGTCCAAGTATCGGTGATGATATCATGAAATACACAGTCGACACCGAATTGCGTGCAGCGTTCACAGGCATAATCGGCCTGATTCCACATGATCAGACACTCAACTGATTGTCCGGCCCATAGACAGCCTAAGCACTTCTTACGCCACTCGGTGTCAGTGGTGACTTCCACGTACTCGTGCCACGGAGTTTTCCTGTTTATCTTCTTATCCTTCTCCTCCACCTCGAACTTTTTGCGAATCGACCAAGTTGTTGGAGCATGCGCTTGTGTGGGTGGTGCAGGTGGAAGTGGTGGAATAATATTGTGCTTGGCTTCTATACACGGCGCACCATCTCGATAGCACACCGAACATGCTTGTCTTTGCTGACCCAACCATAACCTCCTATCGGTGAGCCAGTTGCAAGGGGCGTTTTCTTCCAAGTCCTTATATTTCAGATGGCGTGCTTTGCAACGGTCGCAGGCATGTCGATACCACGGTGGTTCCTTCAGCTTATTAGGTCGTTTCAGGGGCATAACATTGCCGTCGACTTGGCAAGGCTGATCACGTCGACAATGAGAGCACCAGTAGCCTAACACGGTATCGACGTCGCAAACATCCTCCAAATGATTCTTCCGACAACGATCGCACGCAGACTTTTGGTAGCCATAGGGGTCGGTATCGCCATATTTTTTGTGGTTGAAATTGAGTAAGGTCTTGGGGCCTTGGACTTTGCACATGTGATCGTTATCACTGGCAACTTCTCCGATTTGTCGATTCCGAGAGCGATAGTTTGCGCAGTTGCTACACTCTCGGTTGAAAACTTCTGCACCTCCATTGGGGATTTGTTCCCAGTCGCATTCTCCGTTCGCACTGAACGCCGCCCTGCCCACAGGATCATTGGCACAGAAGTTACATTTGGTTCCTGCATTGACGATCTCATGGCCTCCTCGCGCTTTCTCGGGTTCCGTGTCGCCGTCCGCTTCTTTGTCCTTGCTCTTTTTGGTACGGGTTGCTTTCGTGTAAAGTTGATTGCTCTGGTCGGGTGTACCTAGTTCTTTCATCCGCGAGGGCCTAATGTATACACCCGATCCCCCTTTGCCAGAATTTTCCCGTCTTGCAGGAGTGCTAGTTCCGCTGTCGTTTGCTTTGCTCTGGGATTGAGTTGTTGCACGGCTTCTGGATCTCCCGGAAACTGATGTGGCTGCGTTCACCTCTGAGTTGTCAGCTGGACTGTCGTTATATGTGAGGGGACCCGATAAGTTTGATGTCTTTCGTCGGGTACGACGAGGCTGTTCAGTACTAGACGAAGTTTCTCTTTGCCTCTTCCTGCCCTGGGTAGCGGCTGGCTCAGAATCCCCAGGAGTTGTCCCAGGGGTTTGAGAAGATACACCGTTAGGATTGGGGTAGACTGCAGGAGAAGACCCTGTAAAGGCTGAACCAGTTGCAGCTGGAGACGTGTTGGTAGATGGAGGGCCATGATTTACTGGAACAGGAAAAGCTAGTGATCCTCCACTTGTAGGAACAAGTTGATACTCTGGTGTAGGAAGAACTGGATATACTGAAGTGGAATCATGATAGCTTGGTGTATTGGCTGGATGACTTGGTGTAGGAACAGGACTACTTGACGGAGGGTAAGTATAGCCTGAAGTGGAATTAGGAAAACTTGTTGAAGGGGCAGGAATGTTAGTGGTCGAGGCTGGATCGCCTTGGGTAGCAACTGAATACACAGGCACCGGGACTGAGTTTCCAGAAGTTGCGAGATATTCATTCTGAGTAGGATCAGGAGGGAAATGGGGAGAGTGATTGAACCTGGGATCGAAAGCTGGTTCCAAGTGCGCGTTTTGGATCTGAGAAACCGGTGGCTGAGACGATGGTTGATTCGTGTAAGTCGGGAACGATGCATCTACTTGCGCAGGATCAACTGGAGCACGTAGCTGAGGGTCAATCACATCGTCCTCCGGATATTGAATAAAACCCTCCCAACTATTCTGGTTCGGATCGGACCAGTCATTGTTTCCTGCCATTGTGGTTCGAGCTGATAGATGACGGACAAGGGCGATTCTTGAATAGTATAACTCGGTTTGGAAAGAATATACTGATATAAAACGAGGGACTCGATCAATAAATTTGATAATGGTTGTAGCAACAAATGAAGATAATAATAAGTCTATCAAAGACTGTAAAGTTCAAAAAGAGTGTTGAAACAGAGTCGATTATTTAGATTATGAATTTCAGTATCTGCAAAATAAAGTCATCTTGAGAACGAGGTCGTTCTTATTCTTATCCTATCGAGTTCCTATGTTTCGAGTCTCGTCCCCTTTGTTTGGTAGAAGTTCCTCCATGTAGGTCGCCTTTGTTGTATTGACCTCCCCGAGTTCTTTGGTTCCCAATTTAGACGCACACTATTTGTCTTTCGGAGATTCTTTTAATGTTGGCGGTTGGGTCTACTTTGTACAAAGAAATGCAAGTGTGACCGGGATGTGCACATTTAGCATATCAATGAAATCAGTTGCAAGGATAACTAAGTTAGGAACTTGTCTTTTATTATTGTGAATTGGTCGAGGGTCACTATTGTGGTATTTTAATGTTCTCAAAGTAGACGTCATGTTCTGTCCTTTGTCAAGAACTACACTCATCTATATGGCATGGCCACAGCTCCTCCCTCCCTAATTTTGTTGATGTGCATTGTAAAGACGAGCTGATGTTGCTCTCACGCTGAGAGCAGAAGACTTGCCGTGAAAGATGGACTGCGATGACAGCATCAGACAAGATGTGGAGATGCGGTTGTTAAGTATATAATGCATGGAAAGGTTTTACTTTTATATCTATACATAATTTTCACATCACACTTCAGCGTTACAGGCAAGTAAACTTCCTTCTCTCCCCAACGCCGTTGCCTTGGATGCTTGTCTCTCTCGTTCGCTATGCCTACCAAAATGTCCATCCCATAAATCCCATCAAAGAGACGCTCAATTAGGTATCCTCGATAATCCCCGTTATACATACACGTCGAATGACTCCTGTGCAATTTCCCAACAGTCCTTCCTGTCCTTCTAATACCAGCCAGATATATGTAAATAGATGGGAGCAGTTGGGCCCATCTATTACCTATCTTCAAAATCAAATTTCCTTTGTCCTATCGTCGATTCATAACCTTGCTTATCCAGAGAACTGGAAGCGTGTGGCCTCAAGCTGGCCGAGACCATCTCGGGGAGCTACGTTTCGTCGTCTGTATGTGTTGGTGAAATCTTGTAGAACCGCACGCACGTTCTTCGTGGCGCTGGGATCTCCTGTCTGAAGCTTCTCCTTGAGCTTAAGTAGGAATCGGTTGGCCTCGGTAGGGGAGACGGTTCCCTCAGGCAGTAATTCGATTGTGCGAGATACCCACTGGTGAGTCTCAAGCGGGACCAGCTCGAAGCAAGCCAGGAGAACACCACTGCCATCGGCGAAACAGTCGCGAGGGAAAGTGATCATCATACCTGCCATGACCTGCTTGACCAAGTTCTCGCCGAGGGTCTGCAGCAAAGTCTTGACAATGTTCTTCATCTCGGCGGCCGCAGCCTCAGGTAGGCCATCGCTGGTAGCAGGGTTGTCACCACCGTAAGAAAGGAGGTCACGGAGGAAGTGCAGTGTTGAGGAGAGGGGATCTCGCTGCTCAAGGGTCAGGGCATAGATTGATGCCTCGAAAATTGATCGCAGCAGGTGGGAGGGAATGAGCTTCTGGGGGTAGTAGAGAAGAGCATCGATCAGCAGTCGAAAGAAATCGTCAATGACATCGGGAAGCTCCCTGGGCTGCAGTTCAGTCATGACGCGCAGGAACGTTGTTGTCTGAGCCTCAAAGAAGGTGTAAATGTTCTCAGTGGTAGCTTGATCAACGTGCTCTCGAGCCTCGGAGAACTCGCGCAGAATCGCTGAAGTTACCCACAAGAAGCAACCCTCCCTGGAGTTGTTGAAACCGCCGGCAAGCTTGTTTGCCATCTCTGGCAGCAAGGGGGCCATGGCCGTACGGTGAGAGATGACCATGTTACGCCAGCACCTGCATACACGCTCACAGATGGGACTGAAGTTCAGGAAGTTGTCCAATACGGTCGCGAGGATAGGGAAAACTTCTTGCCAGTACCTAACGGCAGGGTTGTCCTGACCTGGGTTAACAGGAGGCACAACATACTGAACAAAAATTGTGATGAGTTGCAGGTGATCTACACAATTGTTAGTTGTTTGACTGTATCGAACAAAAGTTCATGCTTACCTGCGAGAGCCAGCTTGCCCTCATCATCAGTAGCGACATTGGCCTTCGTCATGAGTCGCTGAATAAGGGGGTCACAGTAAAGCTTCAGCAGTCGGTATACCTCCTCTGTAGGCTGGCAAGCCACAACGTTAGCGACACCCTCAGTGATCTCTTCCTTGCTGAGATCTGGGAGCTTGTCCAGAACTTGGTCGTAGAACTCCTGGAGCTGCAGAACCTGGCCGCTCAGGAGATGCTTGCAATCTGTGCAAAAGTATTTGATAGACAAGGCAGCACCGCGGATAATCTCCTTAGAGTCTGACTGGAACGAGGTGACGATGTAGTTGAACTGAGGCTGGAGGTACTCAGGGTGCGCAGCTGTCCACTCTGTGTAACGGCCCAGAACCATAATAGTTGCGAACCGGAGCTTCTCATGGCTGGGCATTTGCACGAGAAGGGGCATGAGTTGAGGCAGGACAATGTTCTCTTCCTTGTCAACCATGCGACCCAGAGCACGCATGGCAAATAGAGGCGCCTCCAACTCTTGCCAGTTAGGAACCGCTGTATCGGTCACCTGGCTGGCATAGTTGGACATCCACAACTGGATGGCTTGAAGAACCTTCGTCAAGCAATCCGTAACGCCCATTACCTCACAGCAATCCTTCAACGTATCGCCCATTTGGTGTCGGAACTCTCTGAATTTCTCCTCCTGTTCTCGGTCGCCATCGAACAGATCGTCTTCGTTGCCCGAATCCGGCTTGGGGTATTCGAGATGCTTAAGAAGAACATCGACCAACTTGGAATAAACGTCGACCAGCTCAAGTCGGCCCTGGATATAAATATCTAGGACGACATAGAGCTTCAGCTCGTACCAGAAGGTGAAGGTATGCTCAATCACCTCCCGCTCCTTGTCTCTCACAGCGCATTCCAGGACTGCATCAACTAAAGGTCGGAAATGGGCGGGCTGACGTGCGATTCCAACAACCCAGCTCTCCGCAGCAGTTGCAAACACTTTGGTCAACGCCTTGAGAGTCTCGGTATCCTCCTCCTCAGCTGCCTTTGCGATTTGAGGCTTCAGTGAAATGATTCGGGGGAATAGCATTTCGATGATCTCTTGGCTCTCATCCACGTCGCTAGTCTCTCGAAGCATGGTGCAAAGACACTCGGAAGCCTCCTGGGCGCAGTTATCGCTCGTAGTGCCGTTGAAGACAATATCCATAAGAGGTGACTTGACAACATCGCCGACTGGGACTTCTCTAAGCCAGGATGTGATGCACTCCATCAACTGAGGGTTCTGGGCAGCAGCAGCTACATCGTTGTCAGCGATTAGCGAGAGAGAAGATTCAAGACAACGTACGTGAAGACTGGGAGTAGTTGATGAGCAATTGAATAACCTGGCCTGCGTTGTCGGCCAATAGAACTTGCGTTCGCGTTGCAAGATCTTCTTCCTAATTCCAACAATTAGACTTGAACTGGTGCTGAGGTCGACCGGACTTGACAATCTCGAAAGAAGCGTGTTTCCGATCTATAGTTGCGCGATCCACATACAGACAAGGTGATCTTTCGACCTTCGGTGACTTCCTCGGGAAGAACCCTCAGGAAATCCAAAATGCAGGCGTGGCTCTCGGGGCTATCGCTGAGTGACTGGACAACAGATGACAGGACGTCGTCCCACTCCTTCATCTGAATGGCGAGAATGGCCAGGCATACACAGAGCTGGACACGAATAGGCTTGGGTCCTGGGGCGAAGTGCTTTAGAAGAAGGAGGATCTGGGTTCGGAGGGCGGGCAGTTCGTTCGCAGGGACTTGGGTAGAAAGATCGTATGTGATCTGCAAAGAAGTCAATAACGAGAGGACACAGTGCCTGTTGCAAGCTTCGAACCTTTCCACGCAGGGTAATGGCCGCAAAAAGAGTGGCCTCTGGCTCGGCATCCGACTGCAGAATACCTATTATGGTTGCCCAAGAATCCTTCTGTGTTTTTGAAAATTAGCAAGCTGACGAGAAAGCTCGAATGTTGCAGCGACCAACCGATTTCTGAAATCTTTCCAAGTACTCGTGAGCATGCTTCTTTGCGTCTTGCTCCCCGCTCCTCATCGTCATGACAGCAGCCAGCACATCTGGGGGCGCAAAGCCCTCCTGAGCTCCGTTTGTAGCCATTACGGATCAAGCGGCGAAGAAAGGGTACGGATATCGAGGTTCGGGTTATTTGACTATGTTGCGCACGATCGACCTTGGTGACTGCGGCGCATACAAAGGGGGGCAGCAGCTTGGGCGTGGAGGGCGTTATTGGGGGTCGCAAGCGTATACTTTGTTGGAAAGACTGGCCGAGAGAACCAGTTGAAAAAGAGAGAAAGAAATGAAGTAGGGGTATGTGATGGGAAGGGGGAAAAGAAAACCCCGAGCGTAAAAAAAGAGTTGTTTTAATGATCAGACCAAAGTCTAAAGTGGGATAAAGTGATGTCTCGAGACCGAGTCAATCAGAAGTAAAATACACAAAGCAAAGCCCACCCAACTAGCAAGCCAGAGGTTGCCAATCATGGCGGGGCAACCTGATGACCGCAGATTAACCGACGACATCTGTCTTCGCGCGTCATAAAGGACCTGATTTATCAACAAACCCAACCAACCATAATATGACAATCCGTAGGCATCAGGCTATTTTTATCATCCTTTGTTGAGATGAAGACAACCCTTACGCACAAACAAGCTGCAAACTGTGATTCACATGAATCAATGAATTTAGTATCAAACTCGCAAACAGACCAGCTACAGCCGTCACGTGTTTATCTCTATCTTAGATTTGTTTCAAACGTCTCTAATTGCTGAGTTGCATCAAAGATCTTGTGCTGGGTATCGTGAAGTAGACACTTCGTGGACACCATGCTTGATCTCACCATCACCAACGATGAGGCCGTTGAGTCTACGATCGTGAGTATCTGTAGGAATATGGTACTCCGATGTCGTAGGGACCATCTGTTCCTTCAAAGCCAGGCCGTACAAGTGCAACGGGTTTTGCTGTGCAATGCCCTTTGACTCAAGCTTGGCCAAGTATCTGTTGATAAAGAAGTCATAAAAGCCCTTGCCGTGCCCAAGACGCCTAATCGACCCTGATTCATCAAAGTCAAATGCGACGCCTGGGACGACAATGAAGTCGAGAATACCTGGGTCAGAAGTCTGGACATCTGAACCGCCCAGGATGCGTTTTCTTGAATCAGCAGTGGCCGGATCCACGCTCGGGATCCCCCACTTGTCCAACTTGAGGCTCTCGTAATCTTGCACGTTTTCCAGATGGACCATGTCCATTACGCGGGACGGGGTATCCGGGGTTTGGAAAGGCGATTTGTGAAGGTAAGGAACAAAGACTTGCTTTCCAGCAGCTAGTGCATGGCGGACAATTGCATCTGTTTGGACCTCTGCTGTTGGCATGGCCAAATAGATGCTAATGCGTCTGGCATCCTTGTAAGGCTGAAGTTCTTTCAGCGACTCAAATATACAGCGGCCTGTGTGACTCGAGTTAGGAGATCCATCTTGCAAACAGACTGGCCTGACAATGAATGAGTGAATAAGTGGTTGGTTGATTGGCTGGTAATCATACTCTGAGAAGTGATGGAGTCTTGTGAGATGGCAGAGAGCTTCTGTTTCATAAGCTTCCTCAACTGCTGCTTAGCAGCAGGAAGGGATGACGCCATAGCGAGGCCGGTAAGGTCTGATTAAGGGATGTGGTGGACTGATATTGTTTCCTGTTGGTGTAAAAAGAGTGTTCTTAGTTGGTGTTTAACTTGTTCCATAGAAGGGTGTTCTTCTACGGCGCTGTTAGTTTTGGTACGGCGCACACTAATATAGAAGTTGTAGGTACCGGAGCCCGGAGTTGCACGCCCTGGCACACTGATGGAGCGGATAGGTGCCGAACCCAAATTCAGTTCCTGGCGTCATTTTTAGTGCTTCACCGTTTATAAGTGTCCGGACCTGGGGCCGGAGACGTCTAGAAAGTCTCTGGAGACATCGGCAGTAGGATCCGAGACTATTTTGAAATGTTGGCTTCCTCCAAGAAACACGAAGAGAGAAAGAGTGCCGTATTCCGGGGGTATCGATTAAAAGTCCAGGGTCCATGATGATAACTCCCCCCACGCCATTCGGCATGCGCTCACAGTACGGTAGACTAAGCTGCAGAGGTGCACCAAAGGCCAGAACTAAACTCACCAGAAGGGCATTGCTAGCTACTTTGATACCTAATCAGATCCATCATTCATCAGCAGATTGAACGTTCCCTGTAGCAGAGATCAAGTTGTTAAGGGTTCTCTGGCCCGCTCTTAGAAGATCTGTGATAATGACGTCGTTGCTCACTACTATCCATTGTTGATAACATTGGTGTTTCATACGACCGCAAGACTTATGATGGATGAAGAGAAAGGAAAGTATCTCGGTCAAAAATCCCAGAGTTTCAAATCGATTTATGCAAAATATTCCGTTGTTGCGTTGCTTCTCAAGGTAGATGTTGTTGCTGTAAGAGATGACCCACTCCAGCTCGATCCTCAACTCAATCCGTCGCGTGAATCTCGAATCGTCATCAACCATCTCAGCGCAAAGCAAATGATCGCATACCCAACCAATCGCTTCCACTAAGCAGTCCATATAACAAAGGCATGATGGACGACGATTATGGCGCCGATGATGAGCTTCTAGCTGCCATGGCCGCCGCTGATCCAGCACCTGTCGCACGACCAACACCAGCAAAGATCCAGCAGCCAACGCCGCAACGTCTCGACAAGGCGCCCCCTTCTGCCTCAAGCGCAGGAAAGGTCGTGCAGCCCACACCTCAGGCCCTACCACAGAAGCAATCTGGTTCGACAATATTGGTGTCGCCGCGACAGAGAGGAAATCCTGTTCTTACGAGCATTCGGTCTATGCCGTGGGAATACAGCGACATTCCGGCCGACTATGTTTTGGGGTTAGGCACATGCGCCCTGTTTCTGAGGTATTTCTCTAAGGTATATGAGAAATAACGATTGGTACTGATATGCTACAGTCTCAAATATCATCGTCTCCATCCCGAGTACATCTACACACGAATCCGTAATCTCCAAGGCAAATACAACCTCCGCATCCTCCTAACAATGGTCGACATCCCCAATCACGAAGCATCCCTCAAAGAACTCTCTAAAACGTCCCTGATCAATAACGTGACCCTCATCCTATGCTGGTCCGCCGCCGAAGCCGCGCGCTACATCGAACTCTATAAAAGTTACGAGAACGCCACTTTTGGCGCCATCAAAGGCCAGCAACCGTCCAGCTACGGTGAGAAGCTGGTTGAATTCGTTACCGTACCGAGAAGCTTAAATAAATCGGATGCTGTTGCTGTAGTTAGCAACTTTGGAAGTTTGAGAAATGCCATTAATGCGGATGCGGAGCAGCTGGGTATGCTAAATGGGTGGGGAGGTATCAAGGTTAAGAAATGGGTTAATGCAGTTGATGAGCCTTTCCGAGTAAAGAAGGCTGCGAAGAGAGGCGCAAAGGTTTCCGAGAGGTCGGTGAGACTTGACCAAGCTCTGCCCCTGTCTCGAGTACCCCTAAGAGACATGCCGGCAGCGACAGCAGCAGTCGCATCATCCTCGCGACAGCCTCCTGCAGAAGAAACGTCCTCTGAGAAATCGAACAATGAAGCGCCGAAGCAGTTCCAATTTATGGACGACACTGATGATGAAGACGACGAAGAAGGATTACTTGCTGCTGCTATTGAGGCGTCGAAGAAGACTGCCCAGGCAGAAGAGGCCAGTCGTACGAGCCAGACGGATAAGGATGAGCAGCTCAGTGGAGGTATTGCTGCTGCTCTGGCAAAACTAAGAGACAAGGATTGAAATGCCCACTTCAAGAGGTTCTCTTGTTTACGAGCACCCGGTACGATCACTTAATCAAGCCGAGTCCCACGACTCACTGGAAGGGACACTTGGGATCAAGCACAGAATGCTGACCACTCTCATCCGACAACCGGGTGCTATGCTGAAAACTTTCTATATAGGCTGTCAAGGTCCATTATCAACGACGCCAGCACCCATGGTCGACTCAAGCCTGGGTTGTCCTGGGCAGCTACACGGTATTCCCGGCAGGGAGACGACTGCAGGACCAACTGAGCTCGAAAAGTACAAAGCAGGAGATTGCGCTTTCATTTTCGACAATGCTGGACGATGCAAGACACTTGCGTATCTGGGCCATTTGGGAATGGATGACATTGTGACTACAAACTATCCACCTATACATTTCGGCATGCAGCAGGCTGCCAGCTAAAAATAGCCCAGTGCCCTTTAATACGAATCAATAATATTACCAACTGAAACCAAGATTGTTACTCTTAATTAGTCAATACGGGAGTAAGTCTTGCTTCTCTTTCGATGTCTAATATATTGCATATTCAGTAATGGTAGGTCTAGACAGCTGTGCAAACATGTGTCTTGGACAGTCGTTTGCATCAACGTTTTTAAACTATAATATGTTGTTTTTTGTTTCATTCAGAGTTGAGAATATCCTCGTGATCATTGTCATAGCCCATCATCCATTTCGTCTCTCGATCGCAGGTTGAATCTAATCCCTCTTCTGATAACCCCTTAAGAACCTCCATCTCGCTTAGCATACTCCTCCTCCATAGCCTCCTCATAAAGTCGATCAGCCTCCAACTCCTCCTCTGTCTTGGCCCTTGTCACGCCAGCGCCAGTATTCGCACCAGCACCGGTAGCAACATCAGCGACGGTGTTCTGTTCTTGTGGGGTTTCAGAGGGTTTTGTGGTGGCCGACTCTGAGTAGGAAGGAAGACCCATTGTGTCGGTTTGGGAAGATTGAAGTTGTGATTTGTAGTTGGGAATAATTAAGTATGTCTTTTTTTGTAGTTGTGTTAGAGCTGGTGGGCTGTTACTATGACTGATATTGGACTTCTTATACGATTGTTGTGGCGAAGCTGTGGCGAGTGAGTACGTCACATGTGGCTGAAGCTGTCGAGGAAACAGCAGGAGGACAACAGCCAGTCATGTATAAGAATTCCGAGTTCTAGACTCTAGAGCTCCGTTTCGACCCCATTCACAAGACAGGATGAGTTTCGCTTTTTTGTCAATGTTGCCAAGTTCTAGTTCTGATTGGACAGCATCTTGATGGACTGCCGATCCAGGGTCTTGCTGCAAGCTTGTGACATCATGCTGTAAGCCAAAGCTTGCCGGCATGCTGCACAGGTCTAAGTCTTAAATATCCTTGGAATTGTAAAGAAATTTATACTTCTATCAATCTTTGTAACTGGGCCGAAAGATAATAATGTACAGTGGCCGTGATCTTTAACCAGAAACGCAGATATCATCATGTCCAATTCGAATTCAAAATGACAATAAGGGTATTTGCTTGAAACATGTCGCTTTTTATAACTCTTAGGTGCTTCTCTCAAGTTCAGCTGAACTCTCGAGCCTCGCCAATATCGCACACATCAAACACACCGACCTCAGGGATACCTCTCTTGCGCAAGGCCTCCTTGAGCACCTTTGGTGGATCTAGCACTTCCTCCATTGTGAGTGCCCACGTACCCCAATGGATGCCCATCGCCCGTTGGCATTTCGTGTCACGAAAGATTTCAACAGCATCATGCGGATCGGCGTGGACGGGTGAAAATGCTACTCGGGGATGATAGGCACCGATTGGTATCAGACCCAAATCGAAAGGTCCACGGAACTCGCCGATTTGCTTGAATTGGGGACATCTTGGGAGGTGATCGTACTCAGCGCTGTAATGATCTGTCCCCGGAGCAAGGCTTGGAACAGATCGGTAACCAGTGTCACCACCAAACCAAACTGACTTTCCGCCAGACTTAACGCCCCAAGAACACCAGAGAGTAGTGTCACGGTCGAATAAGCCTCGAGCGGAGCTATGTTGTGCTGGTAGAGCCGAGATGCGAGCATTGATATCGCGTGTGCTGTCTCCGTCCTTGACTGTCACCGTGAGATCGGCATCCTCCCACCAATCGAGTTCGGTGACATGGTTGATGCCTGACTTGCGGAACCATGTCTCCAAGCCCAGTCCAACAAAGAATTGTGCGTCAGAGTGGTATTTTTGGACTTCGAGGATAGAGGAATGTGAAAGGTGATCGTAATGAGAGTGACTGATAATAACAGCATCGACAATGGGAATGTCCTTGATGTCGCAGGGTTTGGGAGTGTATCGCTTCGGGCCCATGAAGCTAAATGGAGAGCACCGATCTTCAAATACAGGATCGAAAAGGACTCGCAGACCAGAAGGGTATTCGACATAGTAGCAGGCATGACCTAGCCATGTCGCACGGATCTTGTCGGTAGTATCGCGCTCGGTGTTCCACTGGGGCTTGACTACCGGCACATTGGGAGGAGTCAAATCGGGTTTCTTTAGATCGCCGGTAAAGGAGGGCCTGGAATTGTCAGTTTCTGAGACAGTAAGTACTATGTGCACAGTCAAGTCATCACATACCACCAAATCTTGCGGACCATAGTACCAAAGTTGGGACTACTTGCGCATGAAGGATATGGGTTCTTGAAGCCCACGACAGACCCACGCTTGAGGAGGTGATGGGGATTAGAAACGGCTTCATCTGGAAGAGCAGATCGGCCTGGAATTTTTGAGACAGCAGTGGTAGCAGCCATAGAGCCCCGGGGCGCGTTCTGAGAAGCCAATTCTGTGGGCTTCAGGTGTGATGAAGCTACGCTTGCTGTGGGAGCCATGATGGAAGGAGATGCGGAGGAAGCGGAGGAATATGCGCGTGCAGCAGCAGGTCCGATATTTGACGTTGATCCAAAATGATAACTCAGTCGACGGATCGTCGGACAAGTACGCGGCATGTGGGAATGTTATATCCCAGACCGGAGACTTCGGGGTCTTGCAGAGTTGCACCAGGTAGGGGTAGGCAGAGATTAAGGCGGACAGGGAGGAAGAAGATTGATCATCTAGACGAGAAACGTGCTTCAGGAGAAAAGAGAGGAAAATAGAAAGAGAAAAAAGTGAGTTGAGAGGTGGAGGAGGTTAAGACAAGTTAGTGAGTCTACTAAAATGGAGAGAAGGTCAGTGAGTTGTTCGATTGACCTATTGTGGTGAAACTATGACAATTGCAGTCTAGGCAGATGCATTGCTCGGGATCAACAATGGATAGAAGGATCATGGAAGCCACAGAAGAATCAATAGTGCCGAGATTAACGCAAGGGGCATGGAAAGTAATAATCTTGAGTATTTTACTGGGGGAGTTTTATGTTGAGGAGTTATGTAGGATTGATTACACAAGGAACGCGAGATAGAACCCAGAACCAAAATCCATGACATCGATACCCGGAGTTAATGTAGTGTCGTACAGCATACCTCCTAGTCTAGATAGAAGCTAACATATAGTTCGACAACTCGGGTAAAATGCTCTACCGCTACTAAAGGATTTTAGTTCAGGTAGTATGTTAGACCTAACTTAGCGCAATTGAGTTTTGGTAACGACTGTACGCGTTGTCACTTCACAGACATAATACATCGCTATCACATGGTTGTGCATATGTCCTTCATAACTAAAGACCTTGCTACGCCTTGCCCCATAGCAAGACCCTTCCTCGCCCTGCGGAGTTAACAAAGCTCTTCCGTGCGCAGATTACAATCTTCCCGACCCCCGAAACGAACGGGTTCTCGAGAAAATCTTTCCGGGGAATAAGCAATCCGAACGTAACAGACACGTGGTAATCCTAGTCAAGGTCTCCAATACCACGTTGTTGATGGAATTAGCTGCTATTAATTTACCGAAATCACGGCCATAGCTCCCACTAGCCAAGTCTTGGTTGACGACGTCGTCAGATCACTTCACTTAGATGAGCCGCAGTCTGGAGTTGGGTGTCATCAAACCACAAGCAGCCTTGCTTGACATCCCTGACAAGGTGCTTACCACCCCTACCACAGCCATGTGGTGTCCTTGTATCCGTTCATCTTGATCACTTCCGGTGACCCGGGTCAGCTTACGACATTGACTACCTAGTCAGATGCCCACTCGATCAGAGATATGTGCATATGCTTTTGTAACTATAACTTCTTAATCAAATCCAGCTCTCTAATAGCTTGTGGTATCCTTTCTGAAAACACCAAAAACAACCAGGTATCAACCGTTACTCGTCCATCGATGCTTAACCAAAACTCGCTCTCGTCAAAGGCACACGCCCATAATGTATCCACAAGAAGGAAAAGAAGCGTAATATAGACACGGACCAGCCAGACGCAATCGTTTCCAACCCATCATCCCCTTCGCACAGTCCATCATCTCAGCCGAACGCCGAAAAACAAAGAAGGCCGCCCGCAACATTAATCGTCATCATAAGCGTCTTGAAAGATTGTTTCGTACATAACCATCATTACATATCGATCTGCCGAGTATCTTCGGCCATCTCGTCGCTGCCGAGCTCCTTTTCAAGTTCTTCTGTCACGAAACCTTCGTAGTCATCAAGGCTCTTCTGGACATGGATCTTGAACTTGATGACATCGTTGAGCATTCGGTCAATCTCCGTATGAAGCTCCTCTCGAAGAGCATTGGCCTGAAGCACAAGCTGCTCATATCTGATGACCTGATTAGCATCTGTCATTTGAAATACAGGCTAGGTTATTACTTACTCAATTGTCGTGTTGATTTCGCGCTGTTCCAAAATCTGAACGTTCTCGGACAAACCGGCACGCATACGGGACAACTCCTTCTCCATCTTCTCGATGTGAGCATCAGAGGCCAGCTTTTGCGCTGTTGTCACTTCTTTTGTCTTTTCGTACTCTTCTTCAGCTGCGCGAACACGATGGTTGAGAGCCTCAACCTCGCTACGTCTATCCTCGATAGCTTCCTTGATGCCATCTAGCAGGTCATGGTCCTTCATCATCTCCTCCATCGCAGTAGCTCGTCGATCTGAGATCTCTTTGCGAAGCGACAAGAAGCTGTTGCGTATTTGACCTCGAAGGTCCAGATTGAGGATGTGGCCCGCTTGGTAACCTGTGGTGGGATCGACTAGAAGACGATCTGCTGATGATGGGCCCGATGAGCCTTTCATAATGGATGAAGTGAAGTCCGAGCTATCAGCAACCATGACTTGAAGTTCGAACTCCTTGCCCTTGGCATTGGCGGCTGTTGAGGGGATCAGTGCGATCTGATACGCCATTGTGTTGTATCGATCAACCATCTGCTCCAACTCATCCAGTTTTCGGCTCGCCTCTGATTCTCGTTCTGATACCTTTTTCTTCACTTCCTCCAATCGTCCGCCTGCGGACTCAATGCCCTTCTGCAATCGCTCCCGCTCCGCAGTCATGCGGTCAATATCCTGCATGCTGATTCCTTGAGCATCGACCGCCTTTTGCAGGCTACGTCTCTCCTCGTCGGCTTCGTGAAGTTCTTCCAGGAGTTTGTCGAGCTCTTCTTGTAGCACTTGAGACCGACTTTCGTACTTTTCGGAACGCTGCATCGCCAGCGCATTGTACTCCTCGAACTTGATCTTGTCCTCTTCCATAATCTTGAAGTGGTGATCGAGAACTGCGGGGTCCGGCGTTGACTTTTCTAGATCCTCAATTTCCTTAAGAAGTCGGGCGTTCTCGGCCTCAAGCGTTTCGAGTTCCTCTGTATACTTTGAGTTTGACCGCTGGAAAGCGGCTGCCATGGATTGAACATGGGGCGCCAAAACACGTTCAGCTTCTTCATCTCCCATATCCTCATCCATGGCTAGCCAGTCTCGGTAACCATTGCTAAGGAAGTCAAAAATAATGCGGTCTCCACTAACATCAATGCCGGCCTCCATGCAGGCTTCGTCGTACTGGCAGTTTACGTAACCGTCGAGCATCTGAGCGAGCTGCATCATCCAGTGAAGTAGACCAAGAAATGTGTACCAATTCTGTCCTCCAACAGCAGCAATTTGACTCTTTGTAATGCTCCTCTCGAAGGGGTATCTCATCTGCTTCAGTAGAGGAGGGACCTCCTGGTCAATATTCTTTTGGAATTTGTGGCTAGGATCAATGCGATGATATAGCCACTGGAACATATAGTTGAAGTCTTTTTGCGTCGGCGATTTTAGAACATTTTGTGAAAGAACGTGCTTCATCTCCATCTCAAAGTTGTTTTGGACCATGTATTCCATAATTTCCTGTCCAATTCGGGCCTGGAAAGATCGGTCTTTTAGAGGTCGCCGATCGCGGGGTACGCCAGCAGGCGCAGGTGTCGTCTGGAAGAAGCTCTGGTGGTGACTAGCCGCAGGCACAGTAGACTGACGGGGTCGGTATACGCTGCTTCGTCGATCGCCATCCGTAGAAGCTCGCTTGGCGACGGCGGGTCCTGGAGTGAAGGTTGGTTTCGGTGCGAATGATGAGCGCTTCACCGAAGAAAGACCAATGTCTTGAAGGTTTGTTCCAGACGATGACCGTTGGAACATAGGTTGGCTTGGGCGCGGCATGGCAAGGGAATGCCTAGATCCCGAGATGGAGCGCACATGGCTGCCGGGGTAGTTACCACCAATATTCGAGCTGGATCGCTTCATAGTCGAGCCAGGCTGAGGAATGGCGGTGTTTGCACTAATACCTCCTAGAGTCTATGTCGGGGGTTAGAAAACTATCCAGTTTGAAGTGTAGATAACGTTCTACCAGTGGCGCATAAACTGGTAGAAAGTGTCGGGATGTCGCACCTCTCTGGGTCTACGGACACTCCAAAGGCCCGTATCTTGGGACATGTTCTGACGAAAGGAGCTCTATGCGACAGCAATGGTGCGAACGCGCAGTGTAAGTGATTATCGTGAGTTACGGTATGCGCGGGCGGATTATCGTTGTTGGTGTTGATGCAAGGTGGGATGTGAAAATGGGTAAGGCGTCTAATTGAGGTACGGGAGATTGGGCGTTACAAAACTGTTGCTTGGGAGGAAAGTAAACAAACCATGTGCTCAATCTAATTGGCTCAAGGATTCTAACGTGGTCGCTGGTTGAGTCGCGTTGAGCTGGCAAAGTGGGTCTTCAATCAATAGCGCACGTGATCGCATCTGGAGTCTCATGCAATTGACGGCAGGAGAGACGGGAACCGTTTGGTACGGTCGGCAGGTACGTACTTCGGCAGCTCAGTGCAAGCCTCGGTCCAGATCGGTCACGCTCCCGACTTTACTCCACGCCTCCACGTTCTTGAACTCCACGGTCCGGCCTCCGCAGACAAGCACATGCATTTAACGTTTCTATCATCATCGGTAAAGTTGACTCAGGAGTTCCTTCTTACAACTTCTCCATTGCGACTTAGCTGATGAGGTGAGAGCCGTCTGACGGCTTAACATCATCAATCATGTCTATCCGCGAGGATCTAGTCACCTCTGCAGTGAGTATCCCTTCTTTCCAGCCACGTAGGCAGTTCGTTGGAAACCGTCAATACTAACTCCTGAATAGATTCAATGTCAGTAACACTGTCGCGATAGTAATCCAGAATGCGCCGACTGACCCATTACAGTTCTACAAGACCCAAGCGTCGCGTCATCCTCGGTCGAAAGTCGCATATCGTTCCTTCGAAGCAAGAACTTGACGCAAGAAGAAATCGACGCCGCGCTGTCGCGAACAGGTGGCAGCGCACCCTCAGCAGCTCCTGTTGCGCCTTATCCCAGCGCTCCAGCCGGCCCTCCTCCCAACCAGCAATACTATCCCCCTTATCCACAACATGCCTGGCAACCACCACCACCTCCTCCGCGCCGGGACTGGAGGGACTGGTTTATTATGGCTACTGTAGTTGGAGGAGTGTCGTATGGTCTTTACGAGCTCGGAAAGGTATGAAATAGAACGTGCAACTGCATCACGACACTGGCTAACATTCAATCAGCGCTACGTATATCCCATGGTTGCACCTCCGACACCGGAGAAGCTGGAACAGGATAAGAAATCGATTGAAGATCAATTCGACCGAGCTTTTACACTAGTTGAACAGCTGGCAAAGGATACAGAGAGCTTGAAGAATGCCGAAAAGGAACGAACTGAGAAGCTTGACGCGGCGATCGCAGACCTCGAGACAGTTATGACCGACCTCAAGGCTGCCAATCGACGACGCGAGGACGATGCGACCCGAATCAAAGATGAGGTCCAGTCTCTCAAGGACGCGATTCCCAAGGCACTCGAGAACCAGAAGTCCCTTACTGATGGTCGTCTGCGCGAGATCAACACTGAGCTTACGAGCCTCAAGACATTGGTTTCTCAACGCATGACCACCCCCAGCGCCACAACTGCCTCCTCAAGCATGAACTATATGCGAAACGCAGGTGGCAGCGCGACTACTCCTGCTGCTGCTGCTGCTGCTTCCACTCCCGCTGCCTCTACCCCTGCCGCGAAGGCTAACGGGGAGAAGGCCACGGTTGAGTCTGCCACTACTACCCCTGCCACAGAGATCCCTAAGCCAACATTCCCCTCTGCTCCTCAGCTTAACCGCTCATCTTCGCCTCTTGCCAACATGTCAGGCAAGAAGGCCATTCCCGCGTGGCAGATGGCCATGGCCAACCAGAATGATACCTCGTCAACTCAGGTCAAGGCTGATGAGAACAAGGCCGGAGCCAGCTCAAGCTCTTGAAAAAGTTCTGAAGCTTAGTTCACTTAATTGTACAATACTTTACGCATCTATAGTCTTGGGTTAATACGGGGTTCCTTGATCGTGCATTTTTGTGTTGCGAGAAGGTATTATAGCGTTACATTATATTACACATTTGTCGATTTGGAACATAAATACTGCATCATCCGTACGATCGTGAACAATTGCTGTATGTAAGACATATAGTCTCAGTACTGTAATCCCGTGATGATCCACATATGTGTTTTCTGCAGCATAATATGTACCAGACTCAATGGTTGAATTAACGGCTTGCGCTAAGGGGTTGTTTTCCTTTTTGCCCATTTGTCAAATCAGTTTCTCGCTTGCGCTTGCGTCGCGCTTACATGCATCCCCCTGCTAAGTCTGGATGCAACAACGATAGAGGTTTCCGCAAGAATTACCATTTTGGGATGGAGTCTAGAAAACATCATCACTGAGAGACTGCATGCCAACGCATTGACCGCTGCAATCTTTTGTTTTCCGGGGTTCTTTGAGGAAGGTGAAAGGTCTATACTAATAATTCGATATTGGGCTCCAGGTATTCATCCTGTCTCATTACCGAGGATCCCCATTTGAGTATCTATAGCGCTAGCAGAAACTGCCATCTCGACGTCACTGTAAAGGATGGACAACCTAAAACTTCCCGGACGTTACGGATACGTTGGTTTTGGTTTGGTTTGGGTTGGGTGCAGATGGCCCCATATTCTATGCCGAGGCTTATCGAAATAGCCTGTCAACTCCTCCTCCTCCTCCAGCTGCAGGACTGTAGATTTGGCAATTAGCCCTTCTTTTCTGCGTAACTGGTGGCTTTCACTTGCGTCTTTGTTGTCTTTGCATACATAACTCGTTATCAATATTGGACATTCGGCTGTTCAGAAGAAACCGAGGCTTCCTCTGGGTAACCACACCACACACTTACAAAAGTGGCAAAGCAAGAGTGTCATGGATATCCTAGAAAGCACCCATACCCAACATGAAATTTGACCGCGATTTCAAATCTTAAACAAGAACTTGCGATTGGCCTTGGCGCGGGGAAAGGTATCGCATTCAAGTGTCCGGGGGTTACCGACTCTTTGTTGACTTATAACTCGGTATTGTACAACTCTTCCGCTATTCTCTTTATTCTACTACCCCTTCTATTGCCAACACACCTTCCCGATTCGCTTCTCTACGATGATCTAGTTGTGTTCTCTGTATCTATGGAGCTGATGCAGTGCTTTACAAGTGTCAAAACTTTTCACTAATACTTTAACTCAGAGATCGCCTGAATCACTTACACCATTACTCGTCCACACACAACCACAACTGTATTACAGCTCCTTCTACTCTCCTTTAACTTTAAATATCAACCAATATGAATCTCGAAACAGTACGGACAATCGTCCCATTACTTCCCCTTATTGTCCGCCAATCCTTCTTACACGTCCTTCACCTCTCCGACTCATCAAAATACCTCGACCTCCGAAGCGCCCTCATAATCGCCTGCCTCCGTGTTATACTCACACCAAAAACTCCTCGTAGTATATCCGCTATTCAGGCACTTACTCTGCGCGACCCAGGGATCAAGGGTCACATCTGGGTCAGCAAATATGCCAGTCCACCACCTCCCGAGACAGCAATTCGCGATGCCCTCATCGCTACCCTGGAACACACCGGAGGTTCCACCTGCCAAATTCCCGTTCCCGATTTTGCCAACGTCGAGGCCGAATGGACCGGTTATCGGAGTGGTGTGAGCCGTGACGCTCCGTTGCCTGACGTATCGGAACGGGAGAGGTATCACGGCATGATGCAAGACTGCAAGAGTCCAACAACTGTGCTGTACTTGCACGGCGGCGCTTACTATCTCTGTGACCCTGCTACACATCGCCCTACAACCAAGAAGCTTGCGCAGTTGACGGGTGGTCGGTGCTACTCTGTGCGCTATCGTCTTGCGCCACAGCATCCGTTCCCTTCGGCATTGCTAGATGCTTTTGTGTCTTATTTTACTTTGTTGTATCCGCCTCCAGATGCTTACCACGACCCTGCGCAACCGGAGCATATAGTTATTGCTGGTGACAGGTATGTCTCGAGTCTGATATCCACTTGGCTCCATTGTATCACAAGTACTGACTGAAAACTTGAAGCGCTGGCGGTAATCTTTCACTCGCACTACTTCAACTCATCCTTGAACTCCGCAAGCACGAAACTCCAATCTTTTGGCACGGCGAACTGCGCCAAGTTCCTTTGCCAGCTGGTCTAGCACTCAACTCCCCATGGCTCGACGTTACACAAAGCTCCCCGACCTGGGAAACGTCTACAGAGACTAAATTCGACTATCTCCCCAAGCCCGAGACCATGGATCAGCTCACGATACCTCCCTGTGAGGCGTGGCCGGCTAATCCACCAAGACGCAACTTGTACATTGCCGACGATATTGCGGCGCACCCTATGGCCTCGCTCGTCATGGCACAGAGCTGGAAAGGGGCGCCGCCTATCTACCTCTGTACAGGCTGGGAGATTCTTGCTTACGAGGATAAGTACCTTGCACGCAAACTCGAAGCCGACGGAGTGAAGGTGGTATTTGAGGAGTACGAAGGTATGCCTCACTGCTTTGCAATGATGCTACGCAATGCACCTTCCACTCCACGATGTTACAAAGGTTGGGCATTGTTTATGAGTGCAGTTGTTGAGAATCCTGACAACATTAAGTCAAGTGCTGTCATGATTAAGTCCAAATCGGGCAAGGAGGTACCATTGAAGTTCGATGAGTTGAGCGATGCTTCAGAAGAGGATTTCAGACAAAGGGTTCTACACAAGACAGGATTGGAAGATTCAGAAGGAGAGATTCCCCTAGCCAAGCTATAGTTATCTATTAGCTATTATTATGTGCAAATGGGTGGCGTATAAGGCGATGAGTATACCACAGGGTTATGAACGAGGCGTTCGTGAGTTACTTCGCTATGTATATTCTTTGTCAATTAATATATCATGATCGTTTGATCCAAATATTTGGTGTTAATTCAGGGTAGTCTTTATCTTACTTACACGAGCCCTGCCCAGCAACTGAAACTCAATCAACCGGGACGTTCGGAACGTACCAAAGCCAAAACTTACACAATCAAATCCAACATCTTTCCGCAACCCCTCAATGATTTATCAATTTTCATAAACATCAGTTTCATATAAACAATTGCTCTTCCATCTTCGGCTCCGCCTCCACCGATCCCGAAAACCGGCCCGCAACGGGGGGGACCCACCAAACTTTTAATCCGCAATGTCGCTGATCTCTCATGATCAACCTCAAGACGCCGTCTCCAAAAACGACGTCGTCGAGGACAAAGACCCAAATATGGAGCGCCACAAGAAGGCTATCACCTCCATCGCCTCGGCCGTACGCGGGTTCTTCGAGCGCAAAGAGCCTTACCGCATCTCCCACGGTAGCACGAACAGCACGCGGCCCCAAAACACTGGCAAGCCCGTCGTCGACATCAGCGCCCTTCGCAATGTCCTCCAGGTCGACAAGGCGACTCGCACAGCTCTTGTGGAGCCTAACGTGCCCATGGATAAGCTTGTTGAGAGTACGCTGAAACACGGTCTTGTGCCGCCTGTTGTTATGGAGTTTCCAGGTATCACGGCTGGAGGAGGTTTTGCAGGTACGGCGGGCGAAAGTTCCTCGTTCAAGCATGGATTCTTTAACGATACGGTCAATTGGGCGGAGATGATCCTTGGAAACGGAGAGATTGTCAAGGCGTCGCGGGAGGAAAACGCTGACCTGTTCCGTGGTGCTGCTGGAGCAGTTGGATCCTTGGGCATGACGACGCTTCTTGAGCTTCAACTGCAGGAAGCTAAGAAGTTCGTCAAGACTACATACCACCGAACCAGCAGCGTCGCCGAAGCTGTTGCCCGTATCCGCGCCGAAACTGAGAACCCTTCCAATGACTATGTCGATGGCATCCTCTTCTCCAAGGACCATGGTGTCGTCGTTACCGGTACTCTGACTGATGATAAGCCTGCCGATATCAAGCCCCAAACCTTCAGTGGTGCCTGGGACCCTTGGTACTACCTCCACGTTCAAGATCGCACTCGTAATGTTCCCTCTGCCGGTTCTACTGTCACCGCTGAATCTGCTTCGTCTTCCCCTGTTGATTACATCCCCCTCGCTGAGTACTTCTTCCGTTATGACCGGGGTGGTTTTTGGGTTGGAGCTGCTGCATTCACCTACTTCAAGGGCGTTCCGTTCACCAAGTTCTTCCGTTGGTTCCTCGACGATTTCCTGCACACACGCATGTTATACCGCGCTCTCCATGGCAGCGGTGAATCTGCCCGCTTCATCGTCCAGGATCTGGGCCTTCCCTACAAGACTGCCGAGACCTTCGTTGACTACACTGCTGAGAACTTCAACATCTGGCCCCTCTGGCTCTGCCCCTTGAAGCAGACTCCTCCCCCAACCTTCCATCCTCACACCGGCGAGACAATTACTGCTGCTGACGGTACTGTGACTACCCCTCCATCCCTGAACATCGGTCTCTGGGGCTGGGGTCCTGCCGATCCAGAGGAATTCGTTGCAAAGAACCGTGCTCTCGAGGACAAGCTCGTTGAACTTGGTGGTCTCAAGTGGCTCTATGCGCACACCTACTACAACCAAGAGGAGTTCTGGAAGCTGTACGGACGAGAATGGTATGATGATCTACGGAAGAAGTACCACGCCGAGACACTGCCTACTGTCCACGACAAGGTCAAGGTCGACGTTGAGGCGCGAAAGGAAGAGCGCCAGAAGTGGAAGCGCTCTCTCAAGAGCAAACCTCCACTGGGTGGCCTTTACGGCATCTGGAAGGGCATCCAGAGCAAGGACTACATGCTCCACCGACATGCGGAGTGGAAGTACAAGGAGGAAAAATAGATGGATACCCATGTTTGTGTATGAATACGAAATAGAGCTTTGTAAGATCATTAAGAGATAGGTCGAGGACATGCTTGAATATCTGCAGAAGATAGCTAGATATTTAACCAATAGACACGAAATAGAGAGGTCACAGTATACTCAGTTGTTCGGGAATAGTTTTCTTTCTATATTCCAAAAAAAAATATTGCTAATTTCTTCTTCTAAGCACCAGTCGACCTTGTCTATGGGCCTTGAGGTTCCTGATATATCTTCCAGGAGAGACCACATCCCGTTAAATACACAAGCTCACAATGGCCATCATTGCTTGCTCAATTAGGGGATCTCGGTTCGATCTCCACCGCGCGAGATGCGCTTCTATCGTCATCCGCTGTAATCCTCTTCCAATTCGTCTAGTTTTCTCCCGTTGTAGTCATCATGTTCATGATATGCTTTTGGCCTGTTCGTGTCTGTCGACAAGTCTAGAAGCAAAAAAGGTCTCGCGCCTAAATAGGCGGGCGAGAAGTAGAAGTGTTTTGGCTGTCAAATGGAGCCCTTTACTCCTTGATAGCGTACTCGCGCTTGAACATATCATCAACCTTGGTCAAGTAGTAAGTACCAGGGATGATGGTAGAGGCGTCACCCTTGGGGGTGTAGTCCTTCTGGAGATGGGCCTGCTTTCGGAGGTCGCACATCTGGTCGTAAGTCTCAGGGGGGACGGCACGGCGGGACTCGAGACGAGAGGGGATGTCCAAAACGCTGGAGATCTTCTCGACGCTACCGTTAATACGGAAAGAAAGAAAACTGGCAGCAAGACCGGAGCCGTAGGAGAAGACACCGATACGCTTGCCCTCAAGATCCTTGTTGTCGACAACGCTGATCAAACTGGCCAGACCACCCCAGACACTGCCACAGTACATGTTACCAACGTTGGTGGCGACCTGGATGGCAGGGTTGACACGCTCCTGGAAGCGCTTCTTGGTGAGAGTCATGAAGGTCTTCTCGACAACCTTGTCGGTCAGGGACTTCTCGTAGTCCATGTCACGGAGCTCAGGAGCAACCTCAGCAAAGGCGGGAGCGTCAGCGTTGGCGAGGTAGTCATGGTAAAGGAGACGAGCGTAAGACTTCTGGACAAGCTTGCAGGTAGGAGAGTGGAAAGTAAGGTAGTCGAAGCGGTCGAGGCTGGTCTTGGTAGAATCGTCACCGTTGGTGACGCCGTTGGTGCCATTGGCCTGCTTAGCCTCACGCTTGCAGTAAGCGCGGTAGGCGGCATCAAGAGCCTTGGTGTAGCAGTTGACGGAGTAGTGACCATCAACGTAGGGGTACTCGCTGGTAAGGTCGGGCTTGTAGAAATCGTAGGCGTGCTGCATGTAGGTACCACGCAGACCGGGCTCGGCGACGATAGGGGCGTTGGGGCCGATCAGCATAGCGACGGCACCAGCACCACCAGTGGGGCGGGCATTGCCCTTGGCGTAGAGAGCGATATCACCGGCAACGACAATAGCATCGCGACCGTCCCAAGCAGAAGACTCAACCCAGTTGATGGCGTTGAAAACAGCGTTGGTACCACCGTAGCAGGCGTTAATGGTGTCGACACCCTCGATGTTGGTGTTGTCGCCAAAGAGTTGCATAAGAACACTCTTGACCGACTTGGACTTGTCGAGAAGAGTCTCGGTACCAACCTCGAGGAAACCAATCGAGTTGGGGTCGATGTTGTAGTTCTTGAGGAGCTTCGAGGTAGCGGTAAGGGCGAAAGAGTAGATATCTAGGGGGAAACACCAGTTAGCGGTGATCCAATGCCATCATGACCATGGGAGTTTCGCAGGACGCGGTGAAGGTAGTATTGGTGCATCCGCGCTAAAGAGATCGTCTTTTCAGGGGACGGTGAAGGACAGGACAAACTTACCCTCGCGATCGTCACAGAAGCTCATCTTGGTCTGGCCAAGACCAATGGTGTACTTTCCGGCGCTAACGCCATCGAACTTCTCGAGCTCAACCTGATCAACATACTAAACAAGTGAAATTGTGGTTAGCCAGGGTCGTCATTCAAAAAGAGGCGTTTCGAGCGTCTGGATAGAGGGGCACAATCTTGGGAATGGAGGGGCACACGACCAGGAACCCGAACACGAGAGGAATAACGCAGGGACTTTTTTTTTTTTCCTGTTCCAGCCAAAAAGTTTGGGTGAGGGGCAATATTCAACGACAACAATTCCTCAGCAGCATGACATGAGGATGCAGGCATTGAGGCTGTTGAGCATGCAACACAGCATAGGGGGGGAAGATCCAAGATCTTTGCTTACCTGGCTGGGGAAGTAAAGCTCAATGGCCTTAATGCCAATGTTCTGAGGACGGGCAGACATGATGATAGACTTGGGGTGAGGAATCGGTTGGTGGGGGAAGAAGAAGAAGAGGACAAAGAGAAGAGATGGGAAGAGAAGTTGAGAAAGAGGAAGAGGATGTGGAGATAACTTATAATAAGTTGAGTACCTAGCAGACAGTCCAACAAAGTCGACAAGGGAAGGGGGTACCCGGAACGAATGCGCGAGATTGCGGGTTCTCAAGTGTGAGGTGTCGTGTCGTTGCTTTGAGAGAGCCAGGTAAGGTAAGGTACACACTTAAAGAGAGATTGGATCTTGAGGTCTAGTTTAGGTACAGGACAGGCTTCAGAATTGGGGATGGATCAATTCTACAGTGGTAGCCTAGGGGTGTGACTGCAAGGCCTGGCTCGGCGGGGTGAAACGAGTGACTGGACCTGCTGTTGTTGGGCGACTTAGTTAGGTTCACAGGTATCAAGTTTTTCACCGCCCTTTGCCTTTTTCCACTGCACTGTTGTCTCGTCGTGTAATTGGATTGGCTCGTAGACTCAAAGTTGCTGTGTTGTTAATGTTAAGGTCATGGGTAAACTTGGGTCATGGTCATGATGGGATGAAAGAAAGAGAGGGTATCTCTACTGTATCCGTACTGCGCATTGATATTGAGGTGAGAAGCTTGGGCCGTCCGACAACTATTGTTCTTCTCATACTCTATATTGTTTTCTCATATAATGGATTCCTAGATAGAAACCTCTCATCATGGCGAGTTTCACCGAGCCATGCCGTAATGACTCGAGATCATGTTTAAGCGCCAATCCATCATGACCTCACCTCACCTCACCTTTCTTTTTTCTTCTGCCGTATTACTCTTCCCGCGTCCCGCTCTTTGTTTCTGCAGCCTCTTTCTCCCTACTGCTACCTCCAGGGGCAACAAAACATACGTACTGGCTGCAACTAAGTTATCTCTTCCCCGTCCAATTTAGGATTGTTGTGGTGGGAGTGGATTAAAAGCCGCTAATTGGTGGGACTTAGACGGGTATAAGTCACAGTAGGTGAGTGTCCCGGTGAGTGCTGCAGCTGTAGGTACTGTTACTGTTGGAAACACGAACACGACAAGCGGCTTATTTACTATCGACTAGATTAGTTGACTTCCCTTGAACATGGGCAATTCGTTGGCTTGGGGTAATATAAATTAATCAAGGCAAGGCAATCCTTATAGTAGATCCCATGTAAGTAAGTGGCTGTAATCCATGTACTCATCCAATAGCTTTCAAAGCAATTGTTGAGACTGGCTTATTCGCTTGTTCTTGCCTTGTAATGTTTCATAGAGCAAACAGATTTAGTTAGGTAGATACACCATGGGAGTACAAGGGGCAGTACTTCCTTAGCATTTTTAATGTATATATGGCCACAAGGAAGTAATTCTTTTTACCTGATCTTGACGCTCCGATTCACAGATGAGTAAAAGTCAATTGCTTGCCACAACATAAGAGAACTCCACCGAAAAAAGGAAGGCAAAGAGAAGTCTAGTTTTCTGCAGTAGGAGTACGTAGTTAGGCCCAGAACCCAGAAGCCGTGCTTTTCCAGGGACTACCCGCTAAAACGGACAGGGGCCGCTGCCTCACCGGCGCTAACCCTTTTGGAAATATTCCATCCATCTTCAGTCAACGGCTTTGATCCTTCTTCAACTTGGTACCTTGCATGGGTGCTCTTTAACAACAGCCCGTGATACTTTGTGCCAATGTGACGCCGTGCAAGCCATGTTTCTCCCAATATTTAGCATTATGGATGTATGTACTTCTACTGGACTAGATATTGACTAAATTATTAAGCTAGAGCATAATTCTATATCGCTCAAGTCCCACTCTATGCATGCTTGTGATTCTTCCTTTCGGGTCCTTTCTGCCGTTCCAGCTTAGACGAGCTGACACGCCCTCGGAGGGTAAAGACGTAATGAATTCCAACACCTAAACCCTCCGAAATCGCATACCTCGAGTTCGGTGTTTTCATCATAAGCCCCGAGTAGATAGAGGTCTTGCATATGACATGCAAGCCCACCCTAAGGTTGGACGTTGAGGCCAGCCCGAATGCTGCATGATATCCTGACGGTTGGTTCTCTCTATGGCTGACTACACAGTGTCTACACTTGCGATGATCTATGGCATGAGTCTTCCTAAAACTCTTTCCAACTCCGAGCCGCCCAGAACACCATGAGGAATCACTAATATGCCCCATTTCCACTCCATTCTCCCGGTTTGTTCCCTACCTCATGTACGACACTTTCTCTTGCATCCCTGGCCTGTGACGACGTCAACTTTTTATCAATCGCTCAGCCCCAAAACCGCCGCATTCCGTTCCTCGGCGTGGGTCTTTCTAACTCAGATAAACCTAGTCAACTCCAGCTCTCCCGAAACTTACACGCTTTGGTGTCTTAGTCCGGTCGGATTCCACCTAAGATAATCAACGTGCAGCTCTTTATGCATCTCAGAATCTGTTAATTATCGCTCAGGGGTACTTGATGGAGTCTTGATCGATACGTACCTGCGGATACGGGCCGTAATACTACCGCATTCCTAGGCACCTCGGCACCAAGGCAGAGGATTTCAACCCGGTTACGATATCATGTCTGGGAGTTAGAATATTTGGTAAATAGCGTCTTGCTGCGTTTCATTAATCGTCTTCGCTTCTACGTTCTTATTCGGGTAGATCCTATCCGAATGTAGTCTCTTCAAGATGTAAGCCACATCGCAGCATCTCATCTCATCCCTTGCCTTGCCTTGCATAGCCCACGGATGCTTTACCCATGCGGTGTCAGGCTCGTTGCGAATGCGTCATGTCACAGGCCAGCCTTGTGATCCTATGCGAATACTGTACAGTCTCAATCGTGGAGTTTGCTTTTCCTTCTCCTTCCCCGTATTCTGCTTGGCCCATGCGATCTAACCGATGGAGATCCCACATCCCTGGCATGGAACCGACACTGCCATCGATCTCATCTCTTTGCCGGAGCTAGCGACGCCTGTCATCTCTCGTGTTCGCTCACCTGACTTTCAGATCAGTACGGTTCTTTCTTGCCTGTGTAAGCTAGAATTCAACACAATGGCATGCCAATATTTGACGCTTCGCGTTGCAAAGAGGGAGCCAGGAAGTTCATTCTGCAAAAGGTTGTATTTCGCTAACTACCAAAGAAACTATTGTAATGGAGGATTTGACCCAATGATATGATAGTTAAATTCCAGAACTCCAATCCAATGCCGTCGTGTGTATTCATATTACTCATGAAACCGGATTAGGGGTGTCGTAGCCAGAGTCCGAAGTGCCCTTGGGCTTAGACTCTCCAGCAGACTCTTCGCCCTGGGCATCCTTCTCCTCTTCCGCTCCAGCCTCAACTTCCTTGGGCTTTTCTTCAGATTTCTCGTCCTTCTCGTCCTTCTTCTCCTCATCCTTCTTGTCATCGGTCTTAACCTCAGTCTCGGAATCAGAGTCGGAATCAGAATCGGAATCAGATCCAGAGCTCTCGCCATTGCTTCTCCGCTTAGCTTTGGCCTTGGCCTTCTTGGCCTTCTTGCGTTCCTCCTTGCGCTTCTTCTTGCGAGCTGCAGCTTCCTCCTTGCGTCGCTTCTCCGCGTCCTCGATCTCTTTCTGCTTTCTCTCCTTGCCAGTCTCAATGATCCACTCATCAATAGCTTCGATGGCTGCCTCAGGGTTGCGCTTATTCTTGAGAAGGAGACCTTGAATCTCTGCAGGGCTGTATTTGAGCGCGGGGATCGCAGCAGCGAACTTGGTGGCCAATTCATTAACATGCTCCATAGTCTCCTGGCGAATCTTCTCGGCGAGTGCAATTTGCTTCTTCTCCTCTTCAGGATCCAGATACTTCGTCTTGGTTTCTCCGACGTTGACATCCTCTCCGTCATAGGGGGCGTAGATAGCGCGGAAGATGGAGGCACTCATGTCAGCATCAGCCAGACCGAACTGGACAATCTTGTCAACACGACCAGGTCGGATGAGAGCCTTGTCTAGTTTTTCCAGATGGTTTGTAGTCATGATGAGGACGCGGCCTTCCTGAGATGCAACACCATCAAGAATGTTGAGGAGACCAGACAGGGAGAGGCGGCCAGGAAGTGTGGGAGGTCCAGCTGGAGGGGCACCAGGCTGGCTGGGGGCGGCAAGGACAGGAACTGCAGTCTCTGTTGTGCCTTCTACCTTGGTCGGTTCACGAGTGTGTGTAAGGCCAGCACTGTCGATATCCTCTAGGAGCACCACACAGCGACGAGGGAGTTCGGCGAAAAGAGTTGCCAGGTTCTCCTCAGTAGCCATGATAGAGCTCAGACTGACCATGTAGATACGCATACGGAAGAAACCAGCCAAAGCAAGACTGAGGGAACTTTTTCCAGTACCAGGGGGGCCATAGAGAAGGTAACCACGGCGATAGGGGATACCACGGTTTGAGTACCAGCGGCGAGTGTTGGGGTTCAGATAATCTGTCACATCCTCAACCAGCTCCTTCTTGGTCTTTTCGTCGAGGATGACGGTAGAGATAGGACGACTGGCTCGACTCATGCAACGCTGCCATGATGGCTCACCCCCGTTTGTTCCCATGGCGCCACGGTAGATGACGGTTTGCTTCTCATCCTTCTTCAGGTACTGGTCTTGAGCGTCGAGGAGGAGCTCCTTGATGATGCGCGGGTTGCGACCGAAACAAGAAATGGAGAGTTCCTCGCTGGAACTAGAAGAAAAGAGGCTGCGGTCTCGGTTTTCGTGGCGTTCGAAGAGAAGCATATGACTATTATACCAGAAGAAATGGGATCCGACAGAGGGAGTGTACTGGAGAGGCTTCTTGCTAGAACCGCCTCGACCTTCATCATCGTCGTCATCGTCATCCCATCGGAAGAGGAACCAGCTTCGGGAGGAAATGTTGGTGTTAACCATAAAACGACGCGAGCCCTGAGCGAACTTCTGATTGGCGACCCATGCCATGACAATGTTATAGATTTCATCATCAGTCTTGATGCGAACGCTTGACATAAGGTACCCTCTCATGATGTTCCAGGAATACTCTGTGATGTAGTTCCAGACAAAGATAACCCCTGAAATGATGAGAAGTAAGGGAAGGTAGACGTTGAGGTCGATGCCTAGATACGCATGTAGGATGCTAGAGAAGGTAGAAAAGCCCGGGAAGATAAAGTCGAGGATAGCGAATTGTGACGGCGCCTTGGGATAGGGCGAGTCATCCACGCCAGGACTTGTTGAATTAAGGGAAGCCATACTGTCGACTGTTGAAATGCGCTGTAGAAAAAGAAGTGATCCCAACATGGAGGATATCGTCGGCAGTGATGTGGGTTGTAGTATAACAGCCAGGTTGTGTAAGCTGTTTTGGTACTGTACTGTTGCACCAGAATAATACGAGGCGAAGTCAAGCTCAAGCCTGGAAGAAGACAAGAGATGAGGTTGGATGAAAGAAGAAAAAATGAAAGGAAAGGAAAGGAAAGAAGGCCTTTATACTGGAGAAGTGATGATGATGATGATGGGTAATACGTAACGTCTGTACTAGCGAAGAAAGAGGCATCCATATGCATCGATGCACATGCATTTTGCTAGTGGTGCGCCATCAGCCTTACAGCCCAGCGCAGTTTTCTCCCCTGACTGACTCACAGCCCGAATTCACTACCAAGACGGGACTGGCAGAGTTTGGCTTTGCTCTTCCTTTCGCCTCAGCCTCAAGTCGTAGCACAAAGTCCCCTATCTTCTTTTGGACTGTGGGGTAAAAGTGAATTGACATTTACGATTAGTTGATTTTCGTCTGAAGATTAGGCATCACTAGGCAGCAGGGCCTGGTCCACTGATGTCAAGGGAACATACGCGGAATCCTTTGTTACTGGTTGGAAACGGGCTGCATGGTTATGTTGAATGTCGTTTAACAGCGGAAGCCATGGCATGTTGTTGACTTTGCTTGGCCGACATGTCCAATTCGAGTCAACTTGGCGAAACACGATAATAGATAATTATTGATATCATTTGAGGCTGTAGGTGGACGCTCACTAATTGGAACCTCCTTAGGAACTGCTCGGCTGCCTCTTCCATTCAGCAGACCAGAATTTACGATATCGGATTGGATGAAGCAAAAAACGTGCATGCGCAGTACAACCAACCCTTTACAGGATGACTGCATCGGCCTCGCAGACCGCAATGGTTCGTGCTACGAACTAGGCCAAGCCTGACAATACTGTTAAAACAAGGATATCAATTCAGGGCATTTCTTTCATTCTTTGAGTACAGTTGAGTTCAGTTTGTCGTCATGGTTGAATCCAGACCTTTTGACTTATACGGGCTAAGAACCTGGCTCTAGGTGAAAGAGTCACAGCGGGATGGACCCACTGACTAGTCGCCGGAGGCTGTGTTTCACTGCACACTTATAGGGGATTGGCTGCTGCGTATGGTCAAATGGTTGATCTTCGACATGGGGGGTCGTGGTATTGCATCGCGCAAATCCGAAGTTGCTGTAGGGAAGTGGATTATAGTGATAGGCAAACTCCTAGGCTTTTTCGGATTTAAATTATCGGGTGTTATGTAGAATCATTCGGGCTGCTGAGTGGTGCTCTGATGTCACGATATGGAGGTTCAGTCTGTAGTTCAGCCGCATTACCTCTTTTAGTTGCAGTCCGCAGCCCGTTCCTTGCTTGAACAACACCCGTCGACATATTCACTTGTTCAGTTGGCAATAATACTTTTGAAAAATATCATTGATTCATGAGAGCATCAAGACCATCGTGGGATCTGATGACTAAGTAGATGCGAAACTCCAAGCAAACCTCGATAGAAAACAAAGAACTGGGATTGATCCCATATCCGTTAATGCTTATAGACAAGTTCCATCAATCGTATTCATGATCAAGTTCCCATAACGCCTCATTCGCCGTCCCAGTATTCATTAGCCATACATACCATATACAGTCATTAAACAGTTAGAGAGACCACGCTCTTGGTCTGAAAGACAAACACACTACATCTCTTGATCACTCCAATCAGAGCTCCACTCGCTCTCTGATCGAGGGCCACTTCTACCTCCCTGGAACGGATTTCCTGGTTGGTTCTGACCCGTCACGTTGATAAAGGGTGCAGCGTCAGGCATTGGGGCGTTCATAGGAGGGGGTGGCATAGGAGGCGTAGGGCCATGCATATGAGCAGGAGAGTAACCTCCTCCATACCCAGGGTCATAGCCTTGTCCTTGGTCGTAGACACCATCGTCGTAGCCTCCTTCAAACCCGGGATCGAAACCTCCGCCCATGGGTGGACCCATCGGAGCCGGAGGTGGAGGTGGGCCGGCGTTCATCGGCATCGGCATCGGCATCGGCATCCCCATAGGCTGTACCGGTGGTCGGGGAACAGCTCCGTCAAAGTGCTTACGGGAGCTACCACCACTGCCTTTGCTACCGCGCCCGCTTCTCTTGCTGCGGCTGCTACCGGTATTGCTACCTCTGCTGCTTCCGCTGTAGTCGTATCCGTGAGGGCGAGCTACCCAATAGAGTTGTGTTTCTGGCTCATTCCAGTAAGAGAAGGATGAGCCGCCGGACCGGACAGAACGGTCATCGTCAAAGTCTCTTGTCCTCTTCTTAAGAGCTGTGGCTCCAGAAGGTGCGCCGGCAGCCCAAGAGAGGAAACGAATAGCCATGGGCTGCTTCTTGGGGATTCTTTTATATGTAGTTGTCCATGTTGAGTCACTCGAGTAGACGGATGAACCGCCGAATGACCTTTGTGACATAATGAAGGGATGGAAGGTAGTAACTTGAACTTGAAATGAGGCGAGTGGCAAAGCTTCTGCGATGCCCGGCGGTGTTAATCAAGTGCAGTTCACGAACCAAAGCTTCAGGCTTAGATTGGTGTTGTGCAGGAAGACAAGGCGAAGGTGTATAAGAAGGGGTTCCCTTGTTCCAAGAGAGAGATCGACAGAGAAGAAAACTAAAGAAGGACGACGAGGCAAAAGAAGAGACGGACATGGGAGCATGATATAGACGGGCGATCAACACGGACCCCCGTTGAGCTTCAACTATATTATGGCATTGTGCTGCACATTACAAACGCAAACAAAAAAAAGCAATCGTCAGGATCGGCTGCCTTGTCAAGGCATCTCATATTCTGCGGGCGACAAGTAGAAAAAAGAGGCTATTGTTACTTGTCATCTATAGGCCAGTCGCACATTACACAGCAGTAGGCTCTGAGAAAAGGGTAACGGCAGACAGGGGGAAGTGGGTGTGGAGAGCGTTCGTTGTGCAGCTTATACGACAGGTGATGTGCAGTACCAAACCACCAATGAACCAAGGACTGAGGCTCTCCCGGGCGAGCAGGATGGTGGTGAATGGACGCTGTGCAAGCTGGACGATCGTGCGCCACCGTTCGCCCTGCTTTGGAGAGGGTAAGCCTATAGGGGAGAGAGGTGATCTAGGACAAGCGATGAGGGTGTAAGAGATGCAAATCTCGTGGACGAGTAGATTTTGTGAAGCGAGAGAATGCAGTACTTGATTGTGTATATATGGTTCGCCAGAGGTTGTTAGACTGATATGATGCTAAAGAATAGAGGCAAGATGCAACTCAATTAGCCACGGAACACAGAGATAGAGTCTATGGACGTTGGGTCAACTTCCTTGAAACTAGCCTGACACAAGAACCCCGTTGAGTAGCATAACGAACGACTATCAAAAGACGGGAAATGACTAAACTAAACACAACAGGATGCTGAACCATGCGAACGGTCGAGGATAGGCGACGCCCAGACGTCATGCAGCCAGGATATTTCGCTGTGGCTGCCTTTTTCCTCAGTTCTCTATCTGTACTTCTCTAACAAGGTACACCACATGAGAAAGTAAACGAGGCTGTAGTGCACCTGAGTTGCGAGTAAGCGGTTGTAAACCGCTCAAGTATCGCCATATTGATTGGTTGTCATAAACTGCACGCTGCGAGCTGCCGCGGCACAGGGGGAGCTTGGTTGGGGGAGAAAAGAGGGGGGAGAACATTCAAATGGAGTGCTGTGATATGAGGGGATTGGAAGGGTTTATGCAGTTGGCTTGTTTGCGATATGGAATGTGACATGGAAATAGCCGCTGAAGACTGGTGAGGTGAGTACTCACCAGCCGGGGCATGTGAAGAGAGGTGATCTGATGTGCAGTACTGCAACAAAACTTCAATTGTAAGGCTGGCGATCCAAGGATGAAGGCTCGAGAGATGCATATGCGTTCTCTTTCAGCCTCTTTCACGGTATAATAATATTGTTCTAATTCTAGACTGCATTTTTTGCTGATGACATGAATAAGTGCAGGGTAACAGCACTGAAGCATATCGTGACATGGATACGTACAGGCATGGATTATTCATTCGTAAGATGAAACAACAACGTTAACACAGTTCAGTATAATCATTTACTAAATTTACTACCACGGAAAATTGATTTCCATCAACTCTTGTGATCTCCAGTCCATGCGAGTGCTTCACCACCTCGAACAAAAACATCTACGAATGTGGAACATGTGATTCAAGATCTCAAGACACTAGGCGACCCGAGAGTAAGGTTTCGTTTCATGGTTGGCTTAGCCGGGAAACTAGACTACCCCAGACTTAAAAAACGAGGCGAGCAGACCAGAGCAGAGTTGGTATAATATAAGAGTGAGATCTCACCTGCTTGTGTAGAAGAGCAACGGGAGTCTCACGCCTGACACCATCTTTCTCATGACAACGCATAAGTTCAAATGGTCCAACTTTGGTCTGCATCTTGAGACTGCGGCTTCTGTCTGGTTGGTTGACGTTGGACGGGCATAACATGACACGAAACTTGAGTGATCGGGATAAGTAGCCACGTTCCCGAGTCCATGTTGCACGTTTCCGAAGCATAAGCTTGGGGGACACTAGAGAGACATATGTGAGAGGTCGAGCAAAGTGGAAGAGATACGATATAATACACTGAGATCAGACCTCGTGGTAGCGTTGAAGGGTCTTCATCAATCCACGATTCACGACACTGGAATAAAATTTCAACAAAAAACTCAAAACCTTTTCATTATCCGTAAATCCGGGTTATTCATGAATAAGATCCTTGGTAAATTAATAATTATTAAGTGACATTCTAGAAGAGGGTTTGGAAGAAAAAACTTGGAAGCGAAAAATGAACAAGGCAGGATATTGTGTGGATCTCTTTAATGAAGCTGGGTCTTTTTCCAACAAAGGAAGAGACTTGGCTGTATCCGTATTGACGACAAAATGGGATAATCAGACTGTTGCCATCTAGACGAAATAATTGCTTATCTATTCTTTCTTAGCATCTGATTGTATTAAAGAAAATGCTGATCCTACTTCCTACGGAATAGACCCGAGATTTGACTTGGGACCCGAGAATTGGGACAAGCCAAGGTGGAAGCCAAGAAATAGAAGGGATGGCACAGGTCAGAATGAAATGGTCGCCGAGAAATTCATGGCCGGTCCGGCCGGGATCGACAGAGCGGTGCGAGGAATGTGATGGAACCAAGGAAGACACTGAGAGAGGGAGACTTAGAGAAAAAGGCATGCAGTGAAACAGAAGACTCTCATCACGATAGACTAAATTCAAGAGGGATACTATTGTCATCTCTAGACCCTGATTCACAGGGTCATCACGGCAGTCACCAGTGTTGGAATTGCCCCCCTCATGCATTCAAACAAGGCAGGACTTTGGACGGAAACCGATAGGGAAAGTCAGTTCGGCTCTGTACAACATCCTAGTCTGGTTTGGTTGCCAAGCGGGAGCAGAGCCGACGACTACCTACGGTATCCTGGAAGACATGACGGTGAAGATGGAGGTGAAGTGGTCAACGCCGAGACTTCCATAAGACCCAGGAGGCAAACGACAGATTACTTTTTCAGTACCTATTACCTACCTACACTAGGTATTATTCATGATGGGCAGATTCGAGTAGAGATGGAATACGAGATCAACCACGTAAACAAACAATAACAAGACCCTTATGCATATAGTCAAAAATAGCCAGTGCAGTCAGTCCAGCCTAGAGCCAGTAGCTGCCAGTCTAGTCCAGCAAAAGTCTGGCGAGTTCCAATGCAATGACGCAGGAATGAAACCTCTCTCCATCCACCTAAAGCCCAGTGCCATCGCCATTGCTGCGTGCTGAAACTGGCTGTATTCTTTGATCCGCCAATCGCGTGAGGCAGGTACGCTCAGTCAGTTGCCCCTAGCCAGGTCCGCCGGGACACCAGGGGAGGGGGATTATCTCTGACTCGCAGATTGAGAGGACAGCTACTTTCTTCCACAGGGAATATTATTGTAGATCAATCTGGCGACTGACAATTATCATATGAAGATTGAAGTTACCGTTTGACCTGTGTCAACAACAATGCTTAGGTACAGGTGATGATTATTGATCGTCAAAGCTTTGGCTTTGCGCCCTGAACTTAGGTCCCAAACTCAGGCCCAAAACTCTCAGACTCAGGGCCAGGTTCATCCAAGGAAAACAAAAACCTTCGCAACTCTACAGTGCGATACTAGTCCTCTCTTAGCTTAGTTTCGTTGCCCGTTCCCCTAGACCTTTTCCCCTTTTGAGACTGACTCCAATTGGTTGCTTAGAATGCCCAGTCTCCACTCAAACCCGCCATGGACCCTCTTTGGTATGGCGCCTCTCATCTCCTGTTGGCTCGCTCTCTCCCTCCTGCTACCGTGTAGCCACTCAGTCGCTCCCTCGCTCCCTCTCGAAACCCGCTTGTCTTTCTTGGCTTTTTGCACTTCCTGTCCAGTCCAGTCCAGTCCTTACCCATTCCCCATTCATTCATCGATCCATCCATCCACCTCAACCAAACGGCTAAACGAGTTCAATCAGTCAATCAATCATCCCATTCATTCAATCAATCAATCAAACTCAACCATCGCCATCATCACCCCCGAAAATCCTTCGATCATTACACTTCCGACGCCAAACTCTACCGCATCGAATTCGAATCTCGTTCACTTCACTAAATACCTCTCGCTCAGAGTCGGCCTCCCTTTCGCCATTGATCTGCCGACCCTTCTCCCATTCGATCACCGACCGTACAAACCCTCTCGGATCACGACGTTGACTTCAACGCCCGATAACTCACCACCTCTAGGGCACGCCCTTGCCGGCGTCTCTGGCTTGAAGCCCTGGCCTCCCTCTCCGTCACGCCATGGATCCCAACGACAGCAAGGTCTCTCCCACCTCGCGTCGTTCTTCGACCCGACGCTCGCGTTCATTGAGATTATCCGCTGGTAGTGCTGGTATTGAAGATGATTACGACCTCAACGCCATGATGGTGGCGGATGGCTTCCGACCTACTGATAACACCGCCTCTTCTTCCACAGTGAACCCAACGCCAAACTCACATCCTCACCCCGAACCTTCATTAACGCCAGACGAATCTTTCTCACAACAACCAACTACCAAGTCAGCAGAGGCACCAGTTGCACCCCGTGCATCAAATGAAATCACGCCTGCCATTCGAAATCGACCTTCCAGTATTTCAAAACCGCATCGAAATCATGATTCTCTCGCTCTCCGAAACGATGGCCCAACGATGGCTGATAGATCTCATGTACGCAACAACGCTAGCCTATCGTCAGACGCACCTGTCATCCGTGCTGAAAGCCCCTACACCGGCCCATCTGGTCCCTCGCATCCATACAACATGTATCCCCAGCGAACAATGAGTGTCGCTACTACGTCAACCGCCGCCAATGCTGTCGTACCTGAAGATCGGGGTTATCAAGGAGCTCAAGGCCCAGCTCACCCATATGCTCTTTACACGCAGAACACCACTTCCGGTGAGAGTAGTAGCCAATCGATTCCAGTAGGATTCAACGGTTTAGGAGGAACTTATCAACGTCAACTGGGACCAGATGGCGAAGAGGCAGGAGATTTAGTGGGCCCTATGGGCCATACAGAAGAACTCCCGCCTTACACAAGATACCCGGATAACGCTTACGTTCCCAGACCAGCTGCTCAGGCACCGGTCTCGCCAGTATCACCAGTTTCGGAACCCGCCTCCCCGGTTAGAGATGTTCCAGGCCCTCAGATACCTGGTGCCCAAATACCTGGTGCCGGTGGAATTGGAATGGCAACCCGTGATCCCGAGTTCTCCTCGACTGATGATGATCTGGCTCTACCAAGGACTCGACCTTCAGTGAGAAGTGCTGTCTCTTCTGACAACAGTTCGCACGACATCAACACTGCTGCCGCTGAAGTTTCCGAGAAACCAGCTGTCAACAAATGGCAACGCCGTGCAAAGAAGAAGCTATGGGGAATTGTGCCTTACTGGGCTATCTGCCTTCTGCTTGTCGGTCTCGTTCTGATGGGAATTATCATGGGTGCTGTGATTGGGACTATGTTGACGAAAAACCACCCACCACCACCCCCTGATGTTGATGAGTAAGTTATAACGACGATCCGACTGTCCTTCCATGCTAACCCTCTTTTAGTAGATATTCTACCTCGCCTCCTCCTACTCCAACAACATTCGACCCTGAAATCTTGACAGCAATCCCCACTGATCTACCACCTATGGCTACAGGCCGCTTCGCACTTCCTAACATTGACTCTCCTCAAGGATATAGTGCCTGCTTCAACGACACAACACAGTCATCAGCTTGGTCCTGCGACATTGTTTATCCTCTCTGGTCGGTTGAGATCCTAAAAGACGTGGACCCGAAGCAAGATTCCGACACAGTTTCCTATAATCTTACACTCAGAGCCATTAACGACAACAAATCCCCATTCCCTTGGGGCGCTCAACCACCCAGTATTAGAACAGTTTCTATGAAGTTGGTCAATGACACAACCGATATTGCACGCGGACCTGCTTGGTGGCTGAGGACAACGTACAACAAGACAGTCATTGTACCCAGCAACAAGCTTGGTGACTTGGACAAGCGAGGTTGGGACAACGATGATTACGAAGACTACAACTCTTTCCATCGATTTAAGAATAAGCCAGTGAATGCCAAGGTCGGCGAACAACCTTGGATCTGTACCTGGCCAAACACTGTTATCGAAGTCTTTATTTATCCTAGTGAGAACGCAACAGGATATCACCCTACCCCAACACAAGGTGGAGACGACAACCCTACTAGTACTGAGAACAGCTATGCGACTTCATCAACAGCTTGGGATGCCTGGAAGCTTCCTATTTATCCTCATGTCTACAAGATGATGGAGCGTCGATTTCTCTGGGATGAAGACTCGGTGGCCACCTGTGCTCAATACGAAGTGATTGGCGATGGAACTGCTAAGCAGCCGCTTACGAGAAATGGCACACGAGTTACAATGACCATCCAGGAAGATGAGGCCGAGGGCTTTATTGAAAACCTGGATCTTGAATGGACAGACAAACACCATAAGCGATCTCTTCCACAATTAATGAAACGGACAAGCCCGGCACTAACCGACTGTGCTTGTATATGGAAATCGCAATAGAGCGCAAAATTCGATTACGGCTCACGACAAGGGCAGCGATGATCGGGAACACAAGCTGTTCTTGATCTGTTATCTATTTTTTATCTTTTGATATCATACGGCGTTATGCATACAAGACCTGGGACTGGGCTGGAACTGCACGATCTTCATTTTTGTTTTCATCGTGTACATTCCGCTGCGTGTTCTGTCGTTATTCAAGACTGCATTATGGGAGACGGGATGACTATTCTTTTGGGCTACAAATGACCGGACGGGACTATCTGGAGTTATAGGAGCGACTGCCGGTTTACGAAAAGAAATGCTTTTACTGAATTAAACTATTGAACTGTGATCATCTTTCCCTTCTGGTTTTACTGTGCATGTCTCGACTAAATGTGATGGACGTAAAGTGCTGCAGGATCTCTTGATATCTAATTTCGTCCAGTTTATGTATGGACCGATGTTATGTCCTTGACTATCACCCGTATACACATGTTGCTATTTATACAGTGCCCAGGCTTCTCCTTTTCAAGCCGTCATTCCAGGCGATAGCCTAGAACGTCGTCCGACTGAGCTGCTCGACACACGAACCATGGACTGAGAAAAAATCCTCATGTCCTTCGTTCAGTATCGGCGTGACTTCCCATCGCGACGTCAACTCGTCTTGATATGGGGTAAGATTTCCCGACGTATGCTGAGAGGTTATCTGATGTTGCAAACCCGACTCGAAAGCTATGTTACTTTCTTTGGGATCTGAAAGCTGTCACTGTGCTTCTTTCGCAATGTTCGTCTCATTCTCTGGCGTTTCACGAATCTCATTGTCAATAATGTCTTTCCTTCCGTCGCGGAAATCTCGCATCAGAGACAAGAACACTGAGTTCTTCCACTTTTCACCATCTTCGTGTTCGACTGATTCGAGGAGGCGCTCAGCTGCGTCTGCGACCTCAGACTTGGACTTTGCGGCTTCAGCTGGTTCTTGGACTACAGGCTCTTCTTCTGCCTCGATTGAAAGACTAGCGATATCTGGTGTTGCAAGGTTGGTGGGATTTGCTTCCAAGGCTGGCTCGACGCGGGTCTCTTGCTGTCCAGCCTGTTCGGCCTCTGCCTTTGCTACTGCTGCATCGCTAAGCTCCAGTTCGCGAGCCATTTGGTCCATCATGGCGTCTACTTCTTCCATCCCTCCGCCGGCGTTGGTTGCCATCCACTTTGACATTTCATCGTCGAATCCAGTCTCCTGTGTCGATGCTGCGTTGCCGTTCATGAAAGCGCCGTTGGACTGTCCAAACATAGGCGCAAATGCAGTATTGGGCTGCATAAATGCGGACTGAAAGTTCATCTGCGGAGTTGGTTGATGCATTTGAGGCGCGGCTTGAGAAAAGCCATTTTGAGCAGGCTGTCTTTGCTGTGACTGATTCGCGAAGCGATTGAAGTCGGCTGCCCAATTACTTACATCAACCGAGGGGGAGTGCTGTCTCTGGTTGAAGTGCGCTGCTTGCGCGGCGTGAAACGCAGGTGAATGTCCCTGTTCAAGAACAGCAGCATGAGCTGCTAACCTCCCTGCTGCGTGGTGATGCTGGGGAACTCCTGGAAGAGTGGTTTGGCCGTCCATGAATGCGCCGAAGCCATCTGCGCCTTGCATATGCTGTGGTGCAGATCTAAAAGACTTGAGAGACTTCAGTTAACAGGTTTGTATAATGCGACGTTCGTACTTACAGTATGGCCTTGAGGACCACCGCGACCTACGAGTCGGTCTTGGTGATGGCTAACATCTCGGCCTTGATGGTCGATGAGTTGCTTGAAAGGAGTTCCTCCGCTGCATGAGGCGTCCGCCATGATTGTAAATGTTGTTTGGGTATATGAGTGATGTCAAGATGCTGATATTCAAGTAGTATGCCTCGGTTTACGCGGGGTGCTCTAGTGGCGTCTTGAATAGAAGGACACGAGAGATGATAGATGTTCAAAAGATATACGCGACGAACAGGGGTTTGTATATATAAAAGGGGAAACAGGATCGAAGGTTAAAAGCAGAAGGCGAAACAGATGTTGAAGATGAATAAACCAAGAATGACCTTCCCCAGATTTCAAAAACATGGAAATCAATGGCTCGTGATTGCACCCTCCATCATTACGGCTACTGTAACGTCCGGGGAAGCCCAACTGCGGCCGAGGCAACATGAGCGCCGGTACGTACCGAGTCCCGTTCGGGAACAAATGCGGTAAGTGGGGGTTGACGAATGGAAGAGATTACGCATCATCTCACGTGACCTACGGCTTGGCCAACTGTCACCACCGCCACGGTCTGGCGCGGATAGCTCCAGGTCATGGGCGGTATCGTGTCCTCTGATAGCCACCTTTTTATAAGTCCATCCCTTTTTCTGTTTGTTTCTTTTTGCGCTGTAACCCTGGTGTGAAATCAAGCAAAATGGTATGTTTTCCCCATGATGAGTTCAATTCTCAATCTTAAATATGCTCCGTATCGTTTACAGTAGAGCTAACTCCCCACCCCTTTAGTCGGCGCAAGTTATCTCCAACTCTGGTCATGAGGACATGATTGTACGTTCCGTTCCCCGAATGATGCGACTAGGAGCTATGAGATACATCGTATAGCTCCTGGCTCCATGCAACCAAGCTCCCCGCGATCTCGAACTACGCTAACAGCTTATCCAGCATGATGCTGTCCTCGACTACTACGGCCGCAAACTAGCTACATGCTCTGGCGACAAGACGATCAAGATCTTCGAGATTGAGGGCGAAACCCAACGATTGGTTGAGACCCTGAAGGGGTGAGTACGAAAGGCTGCCAGATCATGGATGATGGCTGACTTGGTGGAACAATAGACATGAGGGTGCTGTTTGGTGTGTTGCCTGGGCGCATCCCAAGTACGGTAACATCCTGGCGTCGGCTGGTTACGATGGCAAGGTCTTTATCTGGAAGGAGCAGGGTGGACAGAACAACGCATGGCAGCGAATCTACGATTTTCCCCTACACAAGGCCTCGGTCAACATCGTCTCTTGGTCTCCCCACGAGGCTGGCTGCCTGCTAGCATGTGCCTCTTCCGACGGCAACGTCAGCGTTCTCGAATTCAAGGACAACAGCATCGACCACACCACCTTTGCTGCTCACGGTCTTGGCGTCAACTCTGTCTCCTGGGCTCCTGCTACAACCCCCGGCAGCATCGTGAGTAGCGCTCCCGGCCCTGGCGCTACTGGCAACCGTCGATTTGTTACTGGTGGCAGCGACAATGTCCTCAAGATCTGGGCCTTTGACCCTGCTTCTCAGACCTACAAGCAGGAGCGCGAACCCCTGACTGGCCACACCGATTGGGTCCGCGACGTTGCCTGGTCCCCTACCGTTCTCCAGAAGTCCTACATTGCCTCCGCCTCGCAGGACAAGACCGTCCGTATCTGGACATCCGACCCTTCAAGCCCAACCCAGTGGGAATCCAAGGTTCTTCCTTTTGAGGCCGCTGTGTGGCGAGTCAGCTGGTCTCTCAGTGGTAACGTTCTGGCGGTCAGTGGCCAGGACAACAAGGTATCCTTGTGGAAGGAGAACCTCCGGGGCGAGTGGGAATGTGTCAAGACGATTGAGGAATAGAGCATGAAGCACAGCAACGCGTTGATGGATACAAATAGGAGAGCCAGGCGTTCGAGGCAAACAAAAGGGTGATTATCTTGCTATGACTTCTTGAACCCGTTATTGGACGAGATGTGAAGATGCAAATTTAGCCCGATTATGCTAGAGGATGTTATTGTGCATAACGCAAGGGCGGAAGCCGATTATTGTCACGAAAGGATATGATAATAGAAGGCAAGAGGCAAACTCTGTTGGCTCGTTGTCATAGAGTATGAATTTAAGCAATGTTATGAAATAGGATACACTGTAATGCTATTGTAATACCACGAATGAAACAGGCTTCTGCACCCAAAACCAGGGCGCCGCACAATTCCCAAACACAAACACTATGCACGCACGCTCAATCCTTCTCGACAACCTCTACTTCAAGCACACTGGACTCAGAAGTCTCACGCCATGAATCCGCCCATTATGACGGCGGCTAGCGTAACGATCAAGGCGGCTGAGCTAGGCTGCAGAGAGAATGCCGAGTTGTCATTATTATCATCGTCATCGCCCTGCGAAGAACTGGAATTGGAGTCTTCCTTGCGGTGGTTCATGACAAAAATCTCACCAGTACTGTCGGAACTGAACCAAAGTCGGCCTTGTGGATCCCATGCCAAACCGACGGGGCGGAAGCAACTGTCAGGGCAGCTGCCCAACTTCGTGTTGTAGATAATGGGAGTGGCAGCGCTGTTGTTGTTTGATGGTTCCTTAGGTTGACCAGCTTCGAAGGCTACCTGAGAGATCTGATATCCAACAGGAGGATTGCGGTTCCCTTGCAATGTCAGTTAATGAACAAGGGTCTGTGGTAGTGCTAACCTACAGCTCCCATGGAAAGAAATGTAGGCTGATGTGCCTTCCTTATCGAACTTCATATCCAGAGGCGCAGTGTGAGCTTGGAACGCCAGCACTGGAGCAACGTATTGCTTTTTGCATTCCTCATCAGTAGGATTGGTATCGTCCTTGGACTGACGAGACTGACGATCAGCAGGAAATTGGTCGCCAATTTCCAAATCACCCAGATCGGGAAAGTCCTTGGTAGACCAAAGTGTATAGCAATGAGGGTAACCATAATTGCCACCCTGGTCCTCATGAGAGCCGTTGAGATACCCGTGAAAGTTCATCTCTTCAGCAGGGTTGTCTTTGTGAATGTCTTTACCGTTGCGCTCGAGCTGATCAGCCGAGTTCTCGACGCTGAAGATGCCACCAGTTTCAGGATGTTCTGCTAGGCCCACCGAGTTACGGAGTCCCCAGCCGAGGCGACGGCCTTGAAGATAGTCGAAAGGCTTTAGGTTAGAGCCACTGCTGAAAGATGAAATGTTAAATGCACGAATCTGGGAGCGGCCAGTCGCTTGATCCTCAGCCCCTCGATCATCATTGCCAGCACTGCCGCGAGAGACAAGGAGCATGCCTGGGTTTTTCTCCGAGATAAGCAAGGTGCGGGAAGTATGGCCACCGTTGGTCATGTTGGTGACCAAAGTTTGGACTGTAGAGTTATCGACTGCAACCTTTGATGGATCGTAAGACCACGCAAAGACATCGTTTGAAGAAGAAGCGTAGAGAGTACGTCCATCCTTGGAGATGGCGAGACCATGATTCAGCTAGATGTGTACGATTAGCGGTGATTCGAGACTGGAACCGTATGGTTGACTCACGTTGTCTTGCTTGAGCAAAGTTGTCTTCTTCTTGACCTGCAGGCATGTGCCTCCTCCATCCTCGAGCTCGAAATGGATTATGCCATTTCCGGAATCGATGACAATGAGTGCACCTTTGCTGTCGAACGTGATGCCTCGAGGCCGTCTAAGGTCTTCGGCAATCACGCCATAGCTCCAGTCTTTTGCAGTGACAGGTGAAGGGTATGATGTCTTGAGGGCCTTGAATTTGCAGTCTTTGGCAGAGGCTGAGGAAAGGAGAAGCGTTGAAACCAACATGGTGGCGGTGATTTGGTAGAGAGACGCCATTGTAACGGTGAGGGGAATGACGTCGGGGGATCGAGAAGTAGATGTGATGGACTGTGTATTTTTGGAGACAGGCAAGTGATGGGAATGTGGAAATGATCTAAATAAGCTTATGCGAATGGGTATCGAAGAATGAATGAAACTAGTCGTGAATCGTAACCATGAATGGAATGTGTGTATGTGGAAGAAACAAGAAGATGAAGTTGAAGAGATGGACGTCGAAGCAAAGAAGTACCTGACTTGGTTGAATGGAGTGAACGAAAAGTCAGGAAGGACCCTTGGAGACGAACATGTCATTGATGCCTCGGCCAAGAAGGTGCAGATCGGAATGCTCCAATGAAACAAAAGACGGCAAGTCGATCCCGGCTGATCCTGCCCAGTTACCCCGGATCGCTCTTAACTTAAAATGCTTGATTCAAGACCTGCTAACCAAAATGTCTGAGGCTGTGCTAGGTACATACGAGTACGGTGAAGAATTGAGACAGGTACGCTGAAGATAATGCCAAGATCGATTGAGTCCTCGATACGACCTGCTAATAGAGGAATACGGATGCGACGGTTTATTCTGCTCCGTTTCCAATTGTAGTATACCGATAAATCATGCAGGAACGGGATATAGCAGTGATCGACAGATGCAGTATGTTACATGCACGGGGGACGATCTATAGATCAGTCAAAACCTTTGTGTTTGTACAACTCGTCGATTTCACAAATACAACTAAACTCATCCGTGGAGATATCGATCGATAGATGTGCTACGAAGCTCTTGAGTTTGATTCAGATGTCAGGTTATTATTATACTATGAATTGAGTATTACGCCACTGAATCTTATCATGCAGGTACCCAAACCATGTTACTTTTTCAGGTGCCACAACGGTATCTTACTTTATGAGTTTAATCAACGGGCTTGCAATCTTAGCTGAGGTCTTGTGTGGTTCTATAAGCCCAATACCTCGTATAGACATACTGTGTACTATCTTCTTTAGTCTACCTCGACGCAGATCTATTTGAATACCACTTCCACTGATGGTGCCGGCGCAAACGAAACAGGGAACGACCTCGACTTATGCTTGTCTCTGGAAGACGGGTGAATTTCCCACTCTGGACTCGTCTCGAAGCGAATGCTTTAAGCGAAAGATTGGTTAACGGGTGATCAAACATACGATCACGACGATCACAATGAGGTTGTTGTTTGTCAAAGGTGTCGAAGTCACATATAAACAGAACCAATAACACCGAGTAAATCTAGCCATGTTTCATTCGTATATTCTAGGACAGACTAGAATTTCTGGAGCCTGGTGTGATCTACGCTACAAGGTATTGGGCAACAGACAGGCCTGTGTTGCAACAGAACTGAAGACTATCTCCGAGTACGCTGCAATTGGGTACTAAGCTATCTAAGGACAAAGATCAAGAGAAGTAGGAACACGAGGCAACCGGCAAAGACATTGACTTGCCTTCACTCTATCAAGCCTGCGCCCAGCTGTCCATACGATGGATACAAGCGACATCGACTCGTGAAGCATACTCAGTCGAGCTTGAATCACCTAGGCCGATGATGTATCTCTGAATGCGCAGTTTGAAAGCCATAGGGATGTGTGATCTGATGCCAGGAGCATGGCATCCTAGAGACAATCACTTGTCTTCAAAAGAAGATAACGTGACATTATCCAACATGGCGGTGGTAATAATGGGACGTGATAGGAACTCGGAGCTAGAAAAGCTTACTCAACTCCCTTGAGGCGGCATGAAACAAGTTTGATCAGGCTCGTCAAGTTCTAGTGAAGTAACGAACCAACGCTATCTGGCGCAGCCTTCAGTATATGCTGCTTTTCAAGGTCAAAGTGCTCAGCTCTAAGTACATAGTACATCACCATAGTATCGACGCTTTCATCATACACTAGCAACATCACTCTGTGTGGACAAATATAAAAATACGCATATGCTTTAGGTAGTTGGATTATCTCTGTGCTGTATATCAAACATGTAAAGAAAAGACAGGTAGAAGTTCCCGCAAAGAAACCCCCAAAATTCCAATGGCGCCCTGACGCCCGCCCTTTGTGAATCTCAATGGACCAAAACCCTCTCTTCCCTTCCACGTATGTGCTTTTGCATCTGCCCAAATGGTATGGATCACCGACTCTGGTCGCAGGACGAAAAAAAGTAAAAACAAAGATAATAACCTAGTAGGATGGTGGGGGAAATAGAGAAAATGTTAGGGGAATGGGGGTTGCAAAAACAAAGCTACACAAGGTGTAATAGACAAAAGAAATGAGGGTAACAATTAGACGATGCTTGGGGGAATGCAGGACATGATGGTTTAGCGGAGACCGATGACACTCATCTCAAGGGTCCATACTCTTCGGATCCAGACCTTAAGCTTGCCTTCAACGCCCGCAACATTCTCAAGCTCGACACCTTCCCACCAACATCGTCTAGCGGGCTTGCGCCAGAAGAGCAGAAGCTTTTGAGCCATGCCAACGGCGTTGTTACCCATCTCGTTACCTCGGATATCGCTGCGTAGACGGGCAAGAGCCAGACTGCAGATGACGGCCTTGTTGGGCTCGCCAGCACGGTGGCCCCATCGGTCATCATGGTTGAAGCCGCTACTGACAGGTTAGCTTTCATCGCTCTAAGCAAATCTCTGCGATCCAACTCACCCTGCTGTCAACATCTCAATAAGATGGGCCTCGGTAGTACCAGGCTCGTCGCTTCGCTTGAGTCCGGAAAAGATGCCGTTTTGTTGCTGCAAGGCCTCTGCGGCTGCCCGTTTCACGGCAATCATATCAAGCTGACCGATATCTGCTCGGGGAGGAATGGCGTAAAAGTCAAGGTCCTCACGGAGCACAATGATACCGGCTCGCTTAGAGTCGTCACGCGAGGTACCAAGAGAGGGAGTATCCTCGTCCTGCGAAGCACTTGGTGATCCATCTGTGGGGATAGACTGTGCGACGTCTCTGAAGAAATCAAGCATGTACTGAAGCGAAGCTGGGTCGTACTAGTCTTGGTGAGTTAAATGTTGACTATAACAAGAAAGGCATTGGCTTACGTCTACTTGCACGGCATCTCCATCCGAGAAGCCACCCATTTGGCCCTCAGGAAATAGGCCATTGGGGAATAGAGAAAGAAGAACAAATTCGGGCAAAGTAAGCAACTCGTCTCTAGAGAGATAAAATCTTGTGCCCCTATTTGAAATCAGTACACCAGCAACTCAACTCAACGCAAGAAGCTCACCTCAAATCCATAGCAATTGTTTCATCGGCACCAACATCTCCCAGAGTGCTAACAGGCGGCCCGCCCTGTTGCACCTGAGTGATGATGCTTGAAGCTCCTCCTGCGGCAGCCATTAGGAAAGAAAATGCGGCAAGGGGACTATCGCCCTCTTCTGAATAAGCCGGAGGCGGTTCTGCGTCGTCGTCCTTGCGACTGGAGTCCTTGGTATCCCGAGGAAGTGCGCGCTTGGTTTCCGCGACTGGATCGCGAAATGCGGTAGTGCTTTGGTCGGGATCAAATGGAAGTGCTTCTCTCGGGGAGGAAGATTCGTATGCTGGCGCGGCGGAACCTGATGCTTCGGCTTCACAAGAAGATCTGGCGGCAAAAGCGACGAATTTATCGGAGCGCTCGTGAGCGTCGTTAGGCGGAGAGGTAAAGAGCGACGAGAAGGGGGGAGGGCGTGAAGTTGATGGTTCGGACGCTGGATACTGCGGCGGCGGAGACTGCTCGCGGCTTAAAAGAATGTGAGTTTCCGGCTCTTTGGTGGATTTGAGGTTGTCAGGCGTCGATTCGCGATGACTTGAAGTCGTGCGCGTGCTTGGCGGTCTTGAAGAGGCTGGTGATGGTGTCTTATTGTCTAGGGACGCAGAGGGTCCAATTCCAAGTTCCTGAAATTCAGACAGGATGGCGGTTTCCTTTTAAAAGAAAACAAAGTCGTTCAAGACAGGTGCTCCTCCAAATCGGCAAACAGGCGAAAAGGAGAAGGGCGGTCGGTTGAAGTTCACCGGTTCCAAGATGATTGTTTAGGTTGTCGATAAGGTAGACGGTTGAAACATTAAAAACAGGTGGAGATTAAGCTTAACAGCCGAATGGGGAAGAATTTCGTTCGTTCTCGTATCGGAAGTGCGGCCTCGTCGCGTCGTGAAGCTCTATCTACAAGAGATGGAGGTATGGCGATGTGATGCGATGTGATGTGATGCGTGAGTGAGGTTTACATTGGTCCTCAGAACAGCGAGCAGCGCGATTCCTCATTCGACGGTTGCTCCCCTGAGGTGAGCCCCCGAGCTTCAGTGGCAGAGTGGCACTAAATTGGAGCCCCGCGGTATGATGAAGTGGTCCAATCAAACGTCTTTATGAGCTACCGACAGGGTCTTAGCCGCTCACTCAGAGTGGAGTGTAGGCGCTAGAGGCGCTGGAGTTGTAAGCTCGACTCTTGGCGTCCATGTTTAAGATGAGTGAAGCCGATCAAAGAGTGAAGATGGGGTAAATTCTAGTCGATGTTAATGTTGATGTTCTTAACTCGAAGAAATAGATATCGAGCTTAAGTCCATACTGCTATAGCAAAAGTCAATATTCGATACGCACTTCCAGGACACCATGTACAAGGTTCCTGACAAAATTTGCCTGTCAATTTCGACCTAGGAGGCCAATGCTTGTCCGGGGCACGGGAATGATATTAATATTTTTCGGTTAAAAGAGTGTTTACATCACAGCTGTTTGCTTAGCGATTCCTTGTTTATCCGCTACAGATCCATGGTTGCCATGATATATAGAGTAGGGGCCGAGGAGTTGCTCAGGTATGGCAAAAGTCAATCGGAGTCAAAAGTGTTACTCCTCATGCTCTCAAATTTATTAGTGAGTTGTAATTATAGTGACACTATTATTCGCTATCGCTATCTCCAAAAATTGCTCGAAGTACTTCATCGTGTGCCGTCTTCCCCTCGACTGCTTCATTCTTGTCCGGATTGATAGCAGGCTCAGGTACAGGAGCGGGCGGCACAGTTCCTCCAGGGGCATTTCTGACCAACTTGGCATCTCCAGCCGGTGTCCTTGAACCGATTTCAGCATCTTCCATAGTGCCTGGATCTTCATCACGGCTCCTTGCGCCAGAGCCAGTTCCCACCTCAGCGTCTGGCTGAGAATGCGCAGGTGGTCGGACATTAAACCGTTTGCACAATAATCGTGTAGGGTAGAAGTTGTCAACTTTACGAGTCATCTTGCCGTACATGCCCATCTTGGCTGCCTCTTCTGCTGGATCAGCTACCTTTGGCTCTGGCTTTGACAACAGGTCTGTCTCGGAGTCATTTGTCGACACGGTCGATGGCTTCTTTGCTGTGGTGAAACGAGAAGCCATAAATCCTGTCATTGGTTTGAATATCCTAGCGCAATTATGGAACTCCGAGAGTTCTCTTGAAAAGTCATCGTGAGCCATCCCTTTGGGCTTGTATGGTAGCGGCTGACTACCCGTCGCAAAGTGTTCCAAGTAGGTCCTGTAACGTGCTTTTTTCTCTTCGTTGTCTGCGTATGGTCCAGACGAGCCTCGTGAGATAGCTGCGATGGCCGTTTCTCGATCGAGCTTAGGCGCTTGGTCCCAAACTGCCTGTTGCCTTTCCTCTTCTGATATAGCATAACCCTTGGGTATCTCTCCCAAGCCCTGCGGGAGTTGTTTGTTCCCGGACGCTGTAGCAAGCCGATCGCGTGCTGAGCTAGTGATGTAATCAAAGACAGATTTTCCTGGTAGACTCTTTTCGCCAAGAAGAGCTGCTCTTGACTTCGCATCATGAGTGGATGCTTTCGCAGCATCTGCTGTTGACTTATACTCTGAAGAAGCTGCCTGCTCCGAAGACGTTTTGGACGATACCCATCCTTCTGGAACCGGTGGCGGTGTATATTGCAACAAAACGTCAGATAAATCTTCTGTGGTTTTGGCTAGGACAAAGCCATCAAGCGGTAATCGTCCATCATGGCATCTCGCGAGACCGTTACCAGCTCGGGCTGTCCTTGACACAAAGACTGGAGCATTCTTCAGCGCAGGGTTAACTGCAGCAGATGCTTTCTTTGCCTTTTTTTTCTTCTTATCACCACCGACAACACGATTGTACCGGATTTTGGGTCCGATCTCGTAGGGGTCTTCTTCGTCGGATCCGTTATCGTTCAGTATACCCACTCCTATTCCACCACGCCCGGGTTTCGACTTTAATTTCTGCGAGAAAAGCGAGGTGCTTTGTGGGGCCGTCTCAGGGACGTTCTCATCCTCGTCATCCTCGTCGGCTGCTGCTGTGATCGGGTTCGACAACTTGGTTTCACCGTCGTGCCCTAGTCCTTTCCGATCGTTCTTGCGGATAAATCGAATCATCTCAGCATTATCCGGCGCAAACAAGTGTGTCTCGGCAGTATTGAGATTCTTTTGTTCAACGTCAAGCCGGGCGCTTCTTCGAATCTTAGGCCCAATCCCTTGTCCATCTCTCCAACCCATCCGCCGTAGCAGCTTTAATCCCATGGTATCTCCCTCGGCTCTTAACAAACCCATCAAGCCACCAGTATTTGTGTCTTGACCCGAGCTGAGGCCAGCAAATGCTTGGGATGTCTGTACCTTCTGTGCTTCGGCGGCATCAGCAAGATCCTCCTCGTCCATGTAGTCTTCTGGTCGCTGTTGCGCTTGAGTCGTGCCATCTTTTTTATGTCGGTTGTTTCGACTCGACACGAATGTCGACGGAGTCCACCCTTCTTTAGACCCAACAGTATTGAAATATCTAATATGATAAGCCCAGGCTTCTGGTATGAGATATGTGAATGTACTCACCCTGCACTCCAACCACCGGTGAATGCGCCGTGCAGTCGCTTGCGCCCTCTCTCATCCCTCACCTCTTGTTTCCATACTGGCACAAAAGAGCCATCGTCTCGAGCTTCGGGGTCATCGGGAAGAGGAGTGCCGAATGTTGCAAAGGGTGCATGGAAATCGGCTTCGTAGGTTGCGCGGGAGCGTTTATATGACATGGGACTGAGATGTCGGCGTATCGCTTAGTAGTCTTAGAAGCATTGAAAGCAGGCGTTTTACTTCAATAGAGTAAAGACGCGAGTATGTCGAATGTAGTTATAGGACTTATGATGGCAATGGATGGTAGAGTCACTACGATCGCTGTCGCGACGTCTAAATTGGCCTTATCGATAAGTAAAGTTTAGCTCCGTGACAGGTCAACCATCTAAACTTAGTGGCTCTGGCGCAAGACCTTAGGACAGGGGGTTTTATCAAATGTTGGAGAGCTTCCATGCAACTCCAGTCTTCAAAGTTCTCCCCCTTCGGGTGCCTACCTATGCCAGTGCACGCGTGTGGAAAGTCGTCAATTGAGTGCCATTGTGGAGGGATGCGACTGGCAGCGCAGCCTTGAAACAGTTTCTACTGTACCGCGTACCGTTGTTCAAGATTGAGGCATGACATAATCCTTTAGAGACGTCATAGTTTTGCTTTGACAGATGGATGTTAAGAAGCACCTGGAGCGTGATATCGACAAGGTCTCCCTTTATCCGCCTGTGTTAGTACCTAGGCAGGTAGTTTCAGTCTGACCAATACCTCAAACTCTAAGATATGACTCCCAGCGAGGGAAAAGGATGGGGGACGCCTGACCTGATAGCCATTGTGTGCCTGGCTGTCACTGTATGAGGATCACTCGGCTGAGGCATAGTCTTGGCATTCCATCTAAGGACGGTGGCTGACAATCGCCGGTGAAAAGAACAGACAGCCAGACAATGATTGCTGGCTGATGTGAACACAAAGACATGGATTGTGCTGCATCACAACGCAACCCCATCCCATCAACACCTTACACAATCCGCAAGGTCCTATGCGCTTGTCCACCCTGTGGCTGCTTCGATTTTGCTTCTTCGACATGGAGGCAATGCATTCCAGCTCAGCTCCACGACATCCAAGACATAAACTAACTGCCATAAAAGGAGTCAAGATCTAAACCCGGTTTCCAGTAATGGGTCCCAGCCTCCAACCCCTCGTTTAATCAGCCACGTAAATTTGCAGCACTTTGCGACAGATCCACTTCACAGGTTAGAAATGCAGTCCTCTGGCTGGTAGCTGACGTCGGATACTGTGCTTGGCGTTGATGTTGCTGGAAACAGGGAACTTGGTAGTAGTGTGTCCGATAATTAACTTAACGGCGCAGACATCGTGGAGCGAAAAAGCCCGATGTCTACTGCAGTTTTGATTGAGGCTCTCCTCAAATGTAATTAGAGACCGAATGTCTCCAGCAATGCCGTCAAGGCCGGGAACTAACCAGTAAACTGATCCATTCGTGACAGCCCGCGAAATGAGACTTCAGCTGGAGCGAGATATCTCATCTCCACCCACGACTTGACTGTTGGTGGAAAGTTGAAGCTACCTGTGACCTAAGTGGAAAGTCCCCTGAAACGATTTGAGATGGCCTGCTGTGCTAGATCAAAGACAGCTGGACTGGTGGTGAAGTCTCGGCAGCTTGCATGCATACATCCAGGTGTATCCCGGGCATACAAGCCTCTTAAGAGGTGAGGTGAGCAGATGGGACATGCCGTTGCTGCGCTGTACTGTACTGTACTCTTTGCTTTGCTGTGCTGTGCTGTGCTGTGCTTTTAGACCAAGTCATTTTTAGCTACAGTCCATTCAATATCCCATCTCCATTAGCCAACCTGGTAACATTAGCTACGCCCCCAATTTGGGACTTTGTTCTTTGTACAAACCAGAGAGACAGACGGACTCTTACTAAATCTGCTTGTCAGGTTGCAGAGTTTTGACTCCTACTCTTACACCTTCCTCCCTTTTCACCTGCGTCTTTGCGTTGTTTTTTTCTTCCATCCCAGAGACACTCTGTCTCGGTTTTATACTGCTGCGGTATATCAGTACAGTCAATCTTGCTTTGCGCCTATCGACATTTGCCTTGTTTGTACCATCAATCTGCATTTTGCATGTAGCGCAGCTTCGCTTCGTATCGGGTCTAACTCTTCCAGGTGCTAAGTCTTTTGGTCAGCACCTGAATCTGTGTTGTATTTGGTCCCGTCTCTTATGCAGTTGGCGGTATCAGACATCTCGTCATCGCAACCAGAGACTCTAGAGAGCCTTCAGCTTGTGACAAGGCCTAGGTAATTCTGGTCTTTTTTCTTTTCTTTTCTGAATTCGTCGTACTCGACCAGCAGGAGAATCGAATCAAGGACCGTGCTGGCAAGCGACTGCTACTGCTACTGCTACTACTACTGCGACTACGTTACGCTTGCACTGGTATATGTAGCTCAAGCTCAAGCTCAAGCTCCAACCCATATCTAAGGTCCATACAATTACTGGACCTTGCCTTGTCTAGAGACTCGAATCGAGTTGGGTCGGGTCATCCTCCCTGCCTTCTTGGGCATTGATTCCACGACAGCTCACTACCATTTCGAGCAAACCCCAGGAAGAGACCCATTTACTTTATCAGCATCCCGCCTTTTTACACCGTCTTCTCTCCGATCTCTTACAAACACCGCCCGCACATCACAGCAGATCACAGCATATCTTGTGTTGGTATATCTATAACTACAGCAACCATGGGAACAAGAACGGCTTCATCTGCTGTTGCTGATGCTTCACCGAGAGGCCCTGGTCGCACTCATTCTACTCGATCTACCCGTTCAAGTCGGGTTCCCCCTTCTCCCTCCGCTTCAGCGGCCCCAGCAGCGCCTGCACCAGCCACGCCCACTGGAACAGGCCCAGGTGCCAACTACAACCAATCTCACACCCGCCAGCTTTCACACTCACACTCGCAGTCTCAATCTCGCTCCCAATCCCAGTCCCTGTCCCAAGCCCAATCCCAAGCCTACGCCTCCCGTTCTCATTCTCATTCCCACTCTCACTCCCGCTCTGCTTCCAACTCACAACATCCCCCTCATCATAGCCATCATCAGCGCACTTCTTCTTCCGCCCGATCTGCTTCGCACAATGACTACGAATCCTCACGCTTAGCTGAAAACGCGACCCATCAACGAAGTTCGAGCAAGAACGACCGACACCCTCCCCCGACCAGGGGCCCCGATCCCTCGAGGGCCCATAGACGGAGCTCTTCTCGTTCAAAGAACAATCACCAAACCCCCCAAACCGATATGGCTCCTTCCGCCAGCGCTCCCAGCAACGGGACCAGTAACGCAAACGCACCTCCTCCGAGCAATCATACTGACGCGCCACCCCGCGCTTCAACCTCCAAACACGCGAGATCTCGTACGGTTATTCCAACACAATCTGGAAAATGGATGCTAGGCAAAACTATTGGTGCTGGTAGCATGGGCAAGGTCAAGCTCGCCCGCAAGGAGGATGGCAGCGAACAAGTATGTCTGAAGTCTATCTCGGGTCATTTCTATACATCATTTCGCCCTTCGGCTATGCGCATTAATCTGCCCCTCATGCCCCCATCGCGATACGCAACTAGCTCTGAGATGCAATACTAACCACTTTGGCCTCACCAGGTAGCATGCAAGATTATTCCTCGTGGCTCGACCGACGATAATCACCAGTCTCGCGCTGACAAGGAGCGTGCCGATCAATCCAAGGAAATTCGAACCGCTCGTGAAGCGGCCATTAGCACCCTCCTGAACCACCCCCACATCTGTGCTCTTCACGATGTTGTTCGTACAAACCACCATTGGTATATGCTTTTTGAATATGTTAACGGTGGCCAAATGCTCGATTACATCATTTCTCATGGCAAACTTAAGGAGAAACAAGCCCGGAAGTTTAGCAGGCAGATCGCAAGTGCTTTAGACTACTTGCACAGGAACAGCATCGTGCATCGAGATCTCAAGATCGAAAACATTCTTATCAGCAAGACGGGTGACATCAAGATTATCGATTTTGGTCTCAGCAACCTCTTCGCTCCTCGAGGCCACCTCAAGACATTCTGTGGAAGTTTGTATTTCGCTGCGCCTGAATTGCTGCAGGCCAGAGCTTACACCGGCCCCGAAGTCGATGTCTGGAGTTTCGGTATTGTTCTTTATGTCTTAGTTTGCGGTAAAGTGCCATTCGACGACCAAAGCATGCCCGCGCTCCATGCCAAGATCAAGAGAGGTCTTGTCGATTATCCCGCATGGTTATCAAGCGGTATGTCTCTCCCTCTAGGAGTTTTACCCTTCCCACTAATTCGATTATAGAGTGCAAGCATTTGTTGTCCCGTATGCTCGTCACTGACCCTAAGCAACGAGCTACAATGCAGGAAGTCTTGACACACCCGTGGATGGCTAAGGGCTTTAACGGTCCTCCTGACAATTACCTGCCCAACCGCGAACCGTTAACCGCACCTTTGGAGCCAGAGGTTATCCTTGCCATGCAAGGCTTCAACTTTGGCACACCTGAAAGTATCAATGCACAGCTCACCAAAATCATCGAGTCGGAGGAGTACCAGCGTGCGATCAAGCTCTACCAAAGAGAGAAAGATCTCCCCCCACCTGCGAAGGATGCGGAGAAGAGAAGACCATTTGGCTTCGACTTTTATAAGCGCAGAAATTCTGGTAACAGTCGCGATACCTTGTCGGCTCCCAGTTCTGAGGCACTTTCGATCGGCAATGATCCCATGAATGCATTCAGTCCTCTAGTATCTATCTACTACCTCGTCAAAGAGAAGCAGGACCGCGACCATGCTGATATGGTTCCACCACCAGCATCCCAATCGCGTGACAAAGAGAAGGAGAAGGAACGAGAAAGAAGGGAGGAGAAAGACCGTGAACGTGAGCGAGAGAAAGAGAAGGAAAAGAACAGGGAACGTGAGGCCCGCGAGAAGGAGAAAGAGAAGACAAAGGAGCCCGAATCCTTACCAGAACTTGCAGCACCTCCAGCTGCCCATACCAACTCTTCTGCCTACGAGATGCCTGGCGAAAAGCCCACTGGCGGACGCAGCAGACCTCGTGCAAGGACACATGGCGAAGATGACATGCCAGAACCGCCGAAGCAGACACCTGCACCGCCCCCTGAGCCAAGAGTCGAGCATGTTCAGAAGAAGGAGGGAACGGCTGCCGGTATTCTGCGTCGTTTCAGCACACGCAAGCGTAGGGAGCCTGAGCGTCTGGACAAAGATCGATCCCATCCTCCTGTGGTGCAGGTTCACTCACCAGCCGAGCCTTCACCACTTGCTCCGCGAAAGAGTTTCAGCATCCGTCGCGGCCGACGTGACCGAGAGGATGCATCAGACTCACAAAACCGTTCCGGTAGTAGCCAGCGTCAGCACGGCGAGCTCCTCAGCCCACCCATGTCTGCTGGCGGCACTAGGGAAAGCCGGCGAGGAAGCGGCTTGGGACGATCGACCAGTGTTAATTCGGCAGAGATGAGACGACGGAAGGAGCCTCCAGCAACCAGCGGATCTGACCAATCTGTGGCGCATGAAGAAGCCTCCGGCTCGCACCGCACCCACGGACATTCTCGATCCGTGAGTCTGAGGGCCAAATCTATTGGTCATGCCAGAAGAGAAAGCATTCAGCAGCGCCGTCAGAGGAGAGAGGCTGCTCAGGAGGCCAACGTACCTGAAGAGACGGATCAGGAATTGGAGCAGAGCGGTGTGTCGACTGAACGATTAGACGACACTGAACTATCCAAGCCGGTCTTCCTCAAGGGTCTCTTCAGTGTGTCGACGACATCGGGCAAATCGGTACCCGCCATCCGAACTGATATCAAGCGAGTATTGAAGCAATTAAACGTCGATTACACGGAAATCAAGGGTGGATTCCGGTGTCGTCACTCACCCAGTATCGATCTCAACAAGGTGCAAGATCCACCCATGAGCCCTGGCTCGACCCCCGGCCACAAACGACGTTTCAGTTTCGGTGGTCTTATGAGGGGAGATGATCGCGATCGGGATGACTTCCGTGACTCAGACCGACCTCCTACGACACCACGAACACCAGGACGCTCTGATCGAGATCGCAGCTTCTCGAACTCCGAGACCTCGTTTGACAGTAACTCTGGCAGAAACAACGGAGGACCGTCTCGACAGATCCCAGGAGAGACGAGCACGCAAGTGCAGAGCGATCTTGGAGGAAGCATGGTATTGGAATTCGAAATTTTTATCGTCAAGGTGCCACTGCTATCGCTTCATGGAATTCAATTCAAGCGAATGGCAGGCAACACATGGCAGTACAAGAGTATGGCCGATCAAATTCTTCGAGAACTGAGGCTATAACTGAATGTTTCTGGGCAAATGTTTCCAACAGTGGAGTTTGGCTGGTTGAAGCAAGCAAGCATTGGGAAGGGGTTGTGTTGTTCATAGATGTGGCGCTCAGTTGGGTGCTGACGAATCGTCATTTGTCATTTCAAGCGAGTGAGGTACTGGACATGTAGTCGGTTGTATAAGAACTTTATAGGCCTTGATGGGCGCTTTTCTGTTGTTTTAAGCATGGGCGGGCATCATACAGGAAACACATAGTAGTAATGATTTATTATAGCACTTGCAGAGGGAGGAGGCAGAGGGCGACGGAGAAGAGCAAGCAAAACGAAGTAATTAATTGGAGATTATCCGCTGATCATTTTCCTTTCCACTATAAAAAAGTTCGCCTATGTTACTCAGAAAATCTCGAGTCTGGGACACAGATCGAAATGTGACGAGGCTCGTAGGACAAGGCTGACGATCCAAGGTGATTCAAAGGTGGGCATGGGAGAGTGACCTCCCCGCACTTGCAAGGCCATGTAGATGTTTGCGCGATTGGCCTATACAGGGATACCTTCTCCTGGTCCAAGCGTCATGTTCCGATGCCAGAGCTGGTTTTGTCTACCAGAGCCTGAGCTCCATAAGATATATCAGGCTGGCCAATCCTAGGCAAGGATGCGAATCGCTCTTGCCCCAGTTGCAGGTGCGAGCACCACCACCACCACCACCACCACAAACCAACCCGCCAAACGATCTTACCTTGGGTTTGATCCTCCCACGATCTCGACACTTGAACACTATCAATAGATTCTACGACGCAACCAGCTCTCTCATTATCTACTCGGCATACCACCTCTTTCTTCGATTAGAATTTCGTCATTACGCAACATTCGCCCTTGTTGGTCCAGTAACCAACCAACTGCGTCGTGTACCTACCTACCTCCGCATTGCGCCCTCGAATCAACGAAACATTCAACCGTTAGCTACTGCGCCGAATAATCGACCGATACTACTACCAGATTAATATCATCTAAGAATCAAAGAAAGAATCTCGAATTCTAAGCCACAACAGCGAAGGCCCTTCACCGTACAACCCTTTGAGCAAGGACAGACACGCCCAATATGATGCCCGCGGCGCACGTCTACGGACACCACCAATTCAATCCCCAGGGTGGTGATTCCGCCTGGATGCACCAGCAGCAAGGTGCGCATCATGCCCATACTCAGCAACAGCAACAACAGGTCGCTGCGGCAGCAGCCGCCGCTGTTCAACAACAGCAGCAGCATTTCAACCGCCTTGCTGGCGCGGGTCAGATGGCTGGCCACGGTCAGGATGCCGACCATAATAACGTTTCGGAGGACAACCGACGCACCATGGCCTTCATTGCCGATCTCCTCAACGAGAACACCCGGGAAGCTGCTTTGTTGGAGCTTAGTAAGAAAAGAGAGCAAGTTCCCGAGCTGGCCCTGATCCTGTGGCATTCCTTTGGTAGGTGCCCAAGCTTTGCTCTTTGTCTAGGGTCGCTGAGGCTCAAGCTGCAAGAAGCCAGCTAACACGCTCTTCAGGTGTGATGACCTCTCTCCTTCAAGAGATCATCTCTGTCTACACTCTTCTTAACCCCTCTCAGCTCACCGCTGCTGCCTCGAATCGAGTTTGCAATGCTCTCGCACTACTTCAGTGTGTTGCATCGCACAACGATACAAGGACTCTGTTCCTCAATGGTGTGTATACCTTGGTACAAAATAATTGCACATGCAGCTGACACTTTCATAGCACACATCCCTCTGTTTCTCTACCCCTTTCTCAACACCACCTCCAAGTCTCGCCCCTTCGAATACCTCCGCCTGACCAGCCTCGGTGTTATTGGAGCACTCGTCAAGAATGACTCTACTGAGGTCATCAACTTTCTCCTGACAACAGAGATTATCCCTCTCTGTCTCCGTATCATGGAGACAGGTTCAGAGCTTAGCAAGACCGTTGCTATTTTCATTGTTCAGAAGATCCTCCTTGACGACAATGGACTCAACTACATTTGCGCCACTTACGAGAGGTTCTATGCCGTTGGAACGGTCTTGAGCAACATGGTGGCTCAACTTGTCGAGTCCCAGACGGCTCGCCTCCTCAAGCACGTCGTCCGATGCTTCCTGCGGTATGTCTCACATGTGTACCAGATGCTAGGTCAATTTTATCTAACCCGCCAAACAGTCTTAGTGATAATGCCCGAGCTCGTGAGGCTTTACGACAGTGCTTACCCGAGCCGCTCCGCGACGCCACCTTCTCTTCCGTCCTCCGCGATGACGCAGCAACGAAGAGATGCCTTGCCCAGCTGCTCATCAACCTGTCGGATAATGTCGTGGACCCTAATGCTGTGGGCGGTTCCGGCATGTGAAGAAGGCGACGCTAATATCTGGGAGGCCCAGCTCTCCCTGTTGTGACAATACCCCTTGTGCATTGATACGGCGATCCATGAAGGACGGTTGAATTTTAGTTATGATATTCTGGGAAAAGCGAAGGGATCAAAAGCATATTGCATTGTTGATACCCGCAACCCTTCTGACTCGAAGCGAAGAGAGAAGACTAGCAGATCAGTTGAGCCCCTAGCTGGTTTCTCTACCAAGTTCTCGCTGACGGTCATGAGATTTGCGTTCTGTTTCACGTACCTCGAAATATAGAGCAGTAACGCTCTAGACATGGGCCTTTTGCTACTCATCTTTTCGTCCTTGGATCTTGGCCGCGGGGCCCGGACCACGAGGACATTGTTTTTGGAATGGGCTTGGCGTGAACATATTCGAGGAAGATCTAGGGATGGCTAGAGAGAAGTATGGATCCATGTAACAGATATAAGGATAGCCAGCCAGCTGCAGGCTGAGGGGGCGCTGGATAGACTTGGGAGGGGACGTATAACAGTCTTCGACATGCCTGGTTTGGGGGTGTTTTGGCGTTGGATGGGGCGTCCTGCATCAGAGACACGGTGTTTGTCAGGTTTAAGGATGTATATTGCGAGAATTGATGTTTTCAAAAACAGGGGTTGTATGATTGGTGACTATATGATGAGGTTTTGGGCATGTAGTGGTGTTGGGGGCAATAGTTTGTCTAGTTTCAGCTTAGCTATGCAAAAGAATCTTGGACACCCAGATGAACAGTTTCTTCACAACGCAGTTTCGTTCCCCCTTCGTTCTATACTTAACTGCCATCCCATTCATGATGAGAAGCGAACAGCTAGGTTGATTACTGCGGTTCTGATGTGATCTGAGCATACCACTCTTGAGAATTCACCACGCCCAACGTCTCGTTGTTCAATACCGCCAGTCCTTCGTTCTTGAACATTGCCCTCGGCAAGACTCCCATCAAATGAGATATCCTATGGTTTCTACAGCTGATGGATTGTAGCAGTTGCAGAGTCATGAAAAATGACCGACCTCGGCTCGTAATCAAGCCTGAAGATCAAATACTCATGGTCTCGAAATGGAACACATGACACTGGGATAGTTGAGTTTATTCAAAAGCTACACAGTAGGACAGGTGATGTTTCTGAGAGATCATCACTTCACGTTCAACCTGTTTCGAATAACATCAGCTATAGGTAATGAAAACCTTTTCTCATTTGCAGTACATTCGGCGTCTCTTTGGCCGAATGCGGAGGTATCTATATCAGTTGATTACAAAAGACCACAGAACAGAGCCTTCCACGCGGGACGAGTGCTGGCCTGTGTAGGTACAACAGCAGGCTTCTTCAAATTATCCTCATCATCACTATCATCATGGTCTTTGCAGACCGCACCAATCGAGTTGACAACCAGCTTGAAGTCTCCATCCTGCTTATCGAAGAAGCTATTCATACCGGTCAGCACATCAACTCGCTCACATTAGCATCAATAATCTTACCTTCGTGCCATGATGGATATCCTCTTGATATCGCCCACCTTTAATGGCTCGGGGTCCTTGACCTCCCTGCCCCGATACGTCGCCTTGAACTCATCCCAATGCTTGACAAGCACACCACCCTCACTCGGCGCCTCAAAGTCCACTTCCCAGCTCACACCAGACTCATCTCTGCCATCAGGTCTCTTACCAGGGATGGTATCCTTGACATTGAGCGTGAATTTCTGTGTCGAGTTTCCCGCGCCGAGAACGAGCTGTAGACCCGCTGTGTGCGAAAGATCCAGCGCAAGATCGCCCGTTGTACGCTGCGAAGCAAAGCCCGCACCGCCAAGCGTCTTGGTATCCAGATGACCGTGGAAGACAGCTTGCGTGGGGCTTGACACTGTTAGGTGTGAGATACTGGAGCCGCCGCGGACGCGGTCGTCTGAAGCTGTCCAGAGACTGCTGTCCCAAGGCCTTGAGAGAGAAATTAGCGTGACGGTCGTTATTGAGAGTTGTTTACATACTTGTTGCCGCCAAAGAGATAGTTTACGTGACTCCCCATGATTCCGAAAGTGAATTGATGATCTCAGGAGGTAAATCAAGCTCAATTCGCTGATGTTGACCGCGTGAAGCTCTTTGAAATGTATGACATAATAGAGTTTGATGTAGCACCGCCAAGACGGCAGTTGCTCTGCTTACGTACAGCAATCAATTAAGCTTCAATATCAGATTTGAGAACAGCATCAACAGAATATCTACTGCGTTTGAATGTCACTCAGAAACATATACTTCAATCAAGATTCATTAGTTTATCTTGAGTATGTTCATAAAGTCAACCAAAGTCCATTCCACCAGCAATCTGCTAGCTCCAACCTGCCGTGCCGTCCCCATTTCAACCAACGGCTGGTAGCCCAGGACGTGCCGTGCAAACAAAGTTCACACCTCAGAAGTCTAGATAATCAGAGCATCATCACCGCGCGTTAATTCAAGCCCCAAACGCGCTTGACAGCGCATATTAAGCCTGAAATGTCTAGTTAGTTCATAACAAGATAGCGGCCGACAAGTCCAGACCAGACCCGAGACAAAGAGAGGATCAGGCATGCGATACGCTTGTTATCGGGGAAAATACTATCGCCTCGTCTTTGGCACTACTGCAGGTAAAAAGAAACAAGACCCAGATCCTTTGACCTCTTCTGATTAGCGTTGATGAACCGGGTTTTATTCCTTCTCCTCTTGTTTGAGTAATTTCCAGAGCCTTTGGGGGCCATGGCCAGAACTAGAATCGATGCACTGCAACGTCGAGGAACTGGTACTGTAGCCGGTCTGCATTGACAATTTACAAATGACAAGACCAAAATCCTTCTAATTCCACAGCCTACTTATCTACTTGGTACTTAAATAGGAAGACATGGTCTTGAGAGGCACATACACGCCCCTTAGGTTATCCCCTCTCTCCTGAGTCCGACTCCTTCTCGCCGTTCCTACGGTTCTAAACATCCGCAACAGCCGTAACTGCAACCCCCAGCAATACATTTGCCACCAACACAAGGGATTGACATCCCTGAAGACAATCGCCATCTCGTAATGTACAAGACGTATAGCGTATTCACACCCAAGCGACAGCCTGATTCTGAGCCCGTCCGCAGGAGCCGGGAAAGACCACGTACATTACATTACATACATGCACACGCGCGCGCGTTGTCAAAGCTACTACACAAGCATCCAATAATACACCGGTTTCTTTAACTGGTTCAACTTTGTAGCACATCACAAACCGCCCGGTTCTTTTTTCCCGCCCATGCAACCCTCCTCTTGGCACGTGGTCGTAGCAGTAAGGAAGTATAGTTACAGTATCCGTAGGACCCAACCTTAGGACTTTGACACTTAAACAGTGAATCCCGTAGGAGGAAATGAATCCTTCGGGTCAGAGTAGTCTAAGCTCCAACCCTCGGACTCGCATTTCGGACTCGCATTTCGGACTCGCATTTTGCCTGCTCTTCATCTCATGAGGAAGGGCACCTTTAGGAGAAACTGCCGAAGGAATATAATGACTGCATTCACTCGCCGTTGACATAGCCAAATAAAGAGGGCGAGACGAGCGGGGGAAGTACATATCATAGACGGCACCAATAAGTGGTGGAAACGAGGCTCTCATGAAGGCGGCGCAAGTTCTGGATGCCGCCTCAGCCAGCTTAGCTCAAGATAGCTAAGCTGGCTGCATATCCGAGTACAAAAAGTAAATGCAGCTGAAACCCCTCTCAAGCCATCAAAATGCCATAGCAAATACCCGAGGCTCTACTTGTTCAGCTCCGTGTAACCATGGAGGTAATTTAATCAACAAATCGAGTCCATAATGAAAGCCTTGTTTCATTCAAGCTACTTGCATGACCTTGGCAGCAGTTGTTGGGCTCCCATCATGCCATGTCTCCATGTCTCGGTCATGGTCTTTCAACTCTATTCAGCCAGCCTCCTCTACCCGTAGTTCAGGACCCTCTGGCCACTTCATCACATCACAATCATTATTGAACTTGGCAAGCGTCTGATTCATACACTATTTTTTTCACATTTCATCATCTAGCGTAGTATATTTAATAAATGGCTCTGGATATTTGCTCAACTATCACGTGTAAGTGGTCAAGATCGTTTTGTTGAAACGTCCCCGCAGCCACCATCTTTGTTTGCCTCCTTGCCTACTTTCATCCTTCACCAGTGCCCATCCACTCGTGTTCAAACATACATCCGAATGCGTACATGCGTAATGTATACGTTCCCAAAAAAACGCCTCACTCATCGTCTTTCCCTTCGCCGTTCCAAATAAGCAATCGTCTGTGCATCTCGTAGCCGTTACAGAAAACCACAGTGTCGAGCGCTTCGACCCGTGTCCATAAAACGAAGGCAGTAGTTCTCACCATCTGTGAGATACCTTTGACCGTATCCAAGAAGTGAAAAGTGTGGAGTGTGAAAATGTCCAAAATATCAAAACCCGCCATGCTGTGCCTCGTAGGGCCCCATACCCAACGCCTAAACAAATTCTCAAAGTCGCTGTATCTCGCCATTATGCCTGCCCATTGTCTTATTGGTGGTAATTCATGTTGGGTGAGCCAGGCATTGACAGAGGCGTGGTAGGGTAGTCGTAACCAGCCTCTGAGCAGTTGGCGGAGTGGTCGAATGAATGCGACAGCGGAGGAGTCTGCGAACAACCCCATCAGCAACGTGGTTCTCGGGCAACCCTGCGGGGTGTTTGATTGGCGTGACTCACATGAGGGTTCTGATCGTATGGGCTACTTGAGTTGAAGTCCATGGGGGGCATGTAGCCGTAGGTCATGTAGGGAGCGAGTCCTTCGTCGCTGGAGTATGTGGGCTCTCGCTTGATGGCATCGCTAAAGTGTGTCATGGAAGGGAGTGTCATGGGTACTGTAGATGCTGTCATGTAGTTGGGGTAGGCATCAGCGGTTGTGATGGCTGGGTAGTGCTGCGTGGAGCCATAAGGATGGAGGAGGATCTCGTCGGGAGCGGGATAAGTCGAGTAGGTGAACTGAGGAGGGCTGTCTGAGCGAGATCGGTCGTCATAAGTGGTGGGGAAGAAAAGCTCATCAGTCTCCATGGGAGGTGTGAACTGGCCCTGCGAGGCAACAGGCTTGCTGGGAGCGGGTTGCGGTTTTTGAGTCTTGGGAGCAGAAGGGGATCGCTTCGACTTGGTAGGCTTCTGGGGCTGCTTGTCGGACTCAGCATCGTCAGAAGAACCGGCGCGGCGCTCAAGGTCTTCAAGACGGCGCTTAAGCTTCTTGCCTGAAAGCGTATGTTAGTACTCCAGAAGAGTTCTTTGAAGTCAAGCAGTGTCTACATACGGTAGTTGCGCTGAGCAATGCGGTTCTGTATTCTGCGGCGCTCAGCAAGATCGGAGATCTTAGTCCAGTCCTCATCAGGGTTGGCAGAAGCACTGAAAGCACTGCTTGTTCCTGAGTATTGTCTGGGAGGTGGGGGAGCGGCCGCGTAGGCGTAAGTTGATTGTGTCATAAACATGGACATTGTGATGTTTGTTGTGTGTGTGAGAGAGTGGGTGTTGAAGTAATCGTCGAGTTGTTAACGACGAAGCTCTTAGATTGTCCAAAACCCTGTTGAGAGTCTCAATTGTTTCCGTATAGTCTTCCTCTTCTCTTTGTCTTGTTATCCAAAGCTATCAAGAGGTAATGATCAAGGTGGGATGATGTATTGCTTGAGGTGAGGGTGGTAGGTGAGTATGTATAAGTAAAAGCCCAAAGATATCAAGAAGATCGAAGATATTACTTGAAGGTGAATCTGGTGAAGAACTTGTTGGAGATAGATGGAGAGCAAGTCGGTAGATGAGGGGGAAGAGGCTGTATATTAAATATCCCCAAAGCTGTGGAAAGTAGGCACAACAGAAAGCACCCAAGCATGAGTGACGAGGAGGACCCTTGACTGGGGCGTGAAATCTCAATGAGGGGGTACCCAAAGTCAAGCATTGGTCTTGCCTTGCCAGGCCCCATGCCTTGCACTTTCTCTTTGATCAATCTGCAGTAGGTACGGTAGGCAGGCAGACAGGCTGTGGTACACACCTCCTTCACATTTCCAGGCTGGATTTACACGCCCAGGCCCATGCTCTTGTCTATCCACACATACTCCACCCACACCTCCCCTTCTTGAGGATGCACGGCACGGCCATATCCAGAAAAAGGTCCCTGGTGCCTTCCCTAGACATAATCCAAGGAGAGGGGTGTCGCAGCGCCGGGCCCCGCAAACCTTGACTTGCACTCACTTGCACTCTCACTTGTGATGGTGCTGGCCTCACAGGGCTGGTGCTCATCTCCCACCCATCACCCTCTGAGCCCCAATGCAGACCAGGGCAGTTGTGGTACGTACCTCCGCCTTTTTGCCCTTGTCTCTCTCGCCAGAGCATGCTCGCATTCAGCGCTGTTTTACTGGGTCGGGTCGTTTGAGATGCCTATGGTACACTGAATCCTTTCGCTTCAATCCTTGTGCCATCGAGCCCAGAAGCAGCAACGCGTGCGATGAATATCAAGCTGCTAATTGAGCGAAACGCGAAGCATTACAGCGAAGGAATGACGCTTTTTTTTTTTTTTTTTACCGGGAAGTCAAATTCTAACACAGCTGCCGCAGCGCTACAGAACACAAGCAGGTTGGCCACTACCTACTTTACCCAGAGACCCTTCACTAATACACTTGAAACTGTCTTATTTGGAATCGTACGGCCCGTGCAATCGAAGGACGATCTTCAACCCAGGATTCAGGATTTATAATAAACTCCGCAGCATATGTCCACCTCCAACATCATCTCAGCGAATCAAAGAAATACTGACAAATTGGCTCATGAGGCTATTCGAAATCATATGGCCCAAGTCGGATTTATCACGATGCATTTCTGCATCAAACCCGATGTCCGGTATATGTCTGCCTATCTGCGCAGCGACGTCGTTGTGGAACGAAGAGGGGGGAGTGTTATGCCCTCCACACAACGGTGTCTGTTCAAAAGAGCGGGATTCACGGTGGAAGCATTGAATGTATGAAATGCAAATCGGGGGTTATTGGAGGGCATGATCCCGCCCCCAGTGCAGTATACAATCAGTACAACAGAGGGTTCAAGCACCTGTTGTGCTGTGCTGGTAACGTATCGTCCATTATGCCAGATACGGCCTGGGATGGATGCGTATTGCGTTTATCAGTACCGTTCGTCACGTAACATCAACGGTGGAGTGAGGATGAACGGCTAGGCGCAGCCTGGGCCTAATTGAAGCAAAAATATAACCATTCCTCAGTACAGTAGCCGTTTGAGCCTACAACTGACAGAGACAAGACAAAAGGTTCCTTTGTAAACCTGCGCATCACTCAGCCTGGCACTTGGACGCTAACTAGCGTCTAAGCCAACCAGATCCTTTACAACAAGCCATGGACCAGCAAAGAAACTTCAAGGCAGACTCAAGATCTAAGGTCAGACTCGAGTTAATTTGGGCAAATTAGCCCGAATTGTCGAGGTCGATTGCCGTCTCTGCCTCTAGCTAGCGCAGCGTAGCATCGCCTTGCTTCCCCTAGCTCTTCTCCGCTGAGTCTGAGCCGCCTGAGCCTCTGTCTGGGGCCCAGGGCCTTGCAATCCCAAGAATCGTTGTTTGGGCCAATGCTACGCAGGTTATGGAACCCAGAGCACATCAATTGGAGTTGGCCAATCGTAGAGGACTGGTCCCGAGCACCCAAGTGCAGTCAAAATGGACCCCGAAATGATGAACTCTGATACAGATTGGCCGACAGCCAATCGCAAGCTCTCAATCCCAGGCTCTCCTTCATCGCTCCCAGGACCGTTTTGCCGGGTTAGAGGACCTTTTGACGGGCCGGCCACGTCGTTAGGACATTTCAGAAGCCGCCTGTCATAGGGCTGTGTGACGACACGATTATTAGGTGCTCACATAATACTCAAGGTATAGCCCAAGTAGATGCTATCTACGAAAGGGGATCAACATGTCTGTCGACTATTCGATCCTTTTCGGCCTAGTCGAGGCTTGCCAAGCTTTGTAAAAGCCGCCTGGGAGATCATTTCACCCTAGGTACTTGCTTGCGGCACAAGACAAATCCGACAAGCGACATCACCATCGTGCCATTTTACCCCAGTGCCGTGTCTATCCCTACCCGTTATCTTTGGAAAGACAAGTTAACAGAGCCAAGTCAACCCTTCTCGTGGCACCCTCCACTTCCAACCACATGGCTCTGGGCCATATGCTCTCTGCCCCCTGGAATAACGAACGGAATATTGGGTAGAGTTGCACTGAACTGAACTTTATCAAACGATGCTAGGGCTGGACAGTTAGTGATGTCAAATATCACAAAAGACAGTCTTGAAGACTTATAGCGGGTTCGCAATATGAAACTAGGACAGATTCAAAACAACACTCTCTAACACTGAAGCAAGCCATCAGTCAATTTGTTCAGGTACCAGACCAACCACCAGCCTAATGGCTCAGTCCATGAGTCTTGGCTTTCACCCAGTCTCAGCCATGCTCTATTAGCCGCAGACACTGCAGTGGCCGTAGTTTGTCACGAAAGGAGCCCTACTGAAATCGATTTCACCTACATAAAGCACCTTACAATATCAGAAGCTCTCCGGTCCGAAGGATTCGCTACTAGTAAAGCAGTACCGTAACGCATGGCATGCAGGGGTTGGTTCGGCTGTCTCTCACGATCGAGGTTCCGGCTGTTAACATTAAGCGCGGCCGCAACGGGACGTTGTGAAGGAAACGCTGCTCAATGGCGGCCGACCCCTGCTTCCGACCGTTGAGTGGCGACGCGTCGCTTCATGTCACTCAAATCTGGCATTTGGCAGGAGTGAGTACAAGTCGGACTAAATTACCATGAGCTAGACTTCCAAGGATAAGGGGGTGAAGTCATTTCCCAGAAACTTGAGTTTAGGAGCTTGTCTCTTGGGGGCCGTTCCGCTGGTGATCGACACAATAACTTTCGCCTACGAGTTGGTGAAAGAGACTGAGCAACCATTTGCCCAGATTATGACAACGGGCATTTGGGTCCAGTGCTCGAGCTAGACTTGTTTGGACCATTTTGCCTGTTATGATGTGCAACTTGACCCTGAACCCTGTTTCCTTAACCCAGAAGCACAGGTCAAGGACCCAAGCTCGTGCGTCGACAGGGCTTCGGATTGTGTACCCGCGTACTGGACAGCAACATCAGTTGGGGCAAATTAACCTGCTTTGGCAGAATCCTTCAGAGACGATCAGAGAGTGTGAGTGAATTGGTTTCTGCTTGCGCCCTGAGGTTGATGATGGAATGAGGGGGAGGCGAGGAGAGACGCGGCGTTCGGAGAGTTTTGATGACAATTGCACCAGTCGAGTCAACCTATGGCGCTTATCTGTCTACACGATTTGGCAGTGGCTAGATATCGTGCCCGTTTTACCACTCAAGTGTGTTGACTTGACACCAACAAGAAGCGTCGATCATCTCTATTTGGAAGTTGCACGAGGGCATCTACGGCGAAATTGCAGTACTGGAGGTGTAGACGGATATCCGAGACTGCCGTTGACTTACACGGACTTTGCTCAGAACTGCAGTCAAGATATTCCACACACTATACACTAAGGTTGGTTTTCTTAAAGGTATCCACGACGCATGAGATCAATAAGCGGTCTGGTTGAGCGTCTGTAGCGCTATTCTAAGCGCTTTCTCTACGAGTGTGTGTGTGTATTCTTCAATGAAAGGGCTGCGTTGACGCGATGTACTCTCACCAGTCAGTGTCACTCACAGTTAAACTTTAGTATTATGTTGCAACGCAATTCGGATATAGAAGCTTTTGATTTTTACATAAACATGCCCTGGTCCAGAAAAGGAAATCACCGGCTCCGTGTCAATGGAGAATCCCGGCTCCGCGGCGACGGCCATGGATCTTACAGACTGGCCAATCAGACGATACTTGGAGCGAGCCAGAGTTACTTCAACATAAACCCAAACTTAAACCCCCGTTAACAAGCCATTTATTATCCGCAAGGTACCGTAGCATTAAGGAAACCCTTCATTAAAAGAACGCAAAGTAACCTATAGACAAAGAACGGGACGGCAGGTTGCGCCGAAAAGCTCCGTGTACATCTCGTCCGTGGAATTCGGATATGCCTGGTCACTGCATTTGCGCCAAGGGAAAAGACCGAGTGGGAGAATGGATGGCAATCCCTGTTTGGTCGAAACAAGCGCGAGAAAAATAAATGGCTACAGCTTTTAGAAGCAGAGGAAAAACGCATTATTGTAGGAAGAGGCTTAGATCACGACTGCTAAGACCCTGGTCCTTGTGTGATTGGGTCCCTTGCCAGCTGTCAAGCGCGATAATAAACTCTTTTCCCTTTCTTGGGAGAGTCGCAACGTTTCAACTGATCCATGGTGAAAGAGAAAGAGGAGGGTCAGATGCCAAGTATGAGTGGGCGGGGGACACTTTGAGAGAGAGGCGCCGGCAGGCTTAGGCTTGTGGATGTGGATGTGGTTGTGGTTGTGGTTGTGGTTGTGGTGCGTGCCTTTTTGCCTTCACTTCACCAGTGAGCGAGTAAATTTCCCGACCGTTGAACATGGTCTTGGGTGATGTTCTAGCCCGTTTGCTGTGCCGCATCTAGTTTGAGGGTAAAATCGAGATAGCTTCAACGGTTCTTGGATATGCCCCATCTTAGTCAAAATATGTATCTGTTTGTCAATGAAATTGATGAGACGAGTTGTTGCTCTTTTTGCCACCTCCTCTTTTGTGATTCTCATGTCTTGATCAGTCAACTAGACTATCGCGTTAACAACTCATCCCATCATCCTCGGTGTGCAAAGTCCCTATCCTACGGGAAGACGATCCGGTAGTACTCACACAAACACAATTGATAGTATAGCGGAAATATAGACCTATTCCCCGCTGAGCATATGTCGATTTATTATTGGGGAGTTCATAAAAATATCCTCATCGCCTCTTCTTTTTTTTTTTACTTGGGTAGGCCTTGCTGCACACCCTATCACACGAATAAACAAGAGTGATTTAATAATATCCTATCATACTAAAAACATCCTTGTTGAATATTGAGGCCATATTTACTATCCCAAAGATCAAACATTAATTTTTGAGTAATTAGGTCTAGGTCTAGAGCTGTTGGCCAACACCAACACCAACACTCAATCCATCTATCATTTCCCTGCGATCTCGCAAAGCCAATCTAAGTTGAGTCCCCACAAGGTGGGAAATCAGTCGATGGCCTCGTGCACAGACATGGATTGTGAAGTTGCAGGGTTTATTTTCTAGTTGATCTCTATGCTACTGTGTGACTGTGCTGCGGCGGATATTCTCTTGTCCGCTGGCCTACGGACCCTCGTGGAAAAGGATTCTAATCCATGAGATAAACGATACAGAGTTGATGAAACGTCGAGGCGAAATAGGAAATCAGTATAATTGACCCAAAGAAGTCCAGTCATCGGGATGTGGGCAAAATTGAAGTAGAGTCCAGCACCTGATTCAGCCTTACGCAGGCCTGAATGTCGGGACTATTTCCCATGTGTTGTCCCTGACCCTGTGCCTCTGATATGCACAGCACACAGCGTAGCAAATTGTCCGTCGAAACTTGATGCTTCAACAAGCTAGTTAATTGCTTTCAAGGTTTGGTGGATGAAATCGTTGATGGACGAATAGATGTCTTTACCAGCGAGTCTCGACCGTTGAACATAGCTGAAACTGCCACAAACACTTGATCCAATTGCATGTGCAAGCACAAAGGGTCCTCCTTCTGCTTCTGCGGAACTTTGGTCATTGCCTCTACCTGACACCTTTTACCCAAAATGGACATATCTTTCGAATCTGTGGCCCAAGTCCCTGGGCCCCCATAGCGATGCTTTGCCTTGCAAACCTTCCAGCAATATGATGGTCTATCCAATGATTCTTCTGTATTGCCAGGCTGCTCTGCTCTGCTCTGCTTCTTGCCCCTGGATCCGCATGGGCATAAGCCGTTGGGGGCTGTATGTACGTGGCATCGCCTGTTTATCCTTCACCCGCCTTTTTGGTTGATGGTTGATGATTGATCAACATCACGGGTTTGTCTCTGGGTGGTTACATGCTACACTTGCATACAGTATTTTGATACTGGGGATTCTTGCCAAGGGCGTCTATCATCCAATCTTTTCCGAACATGCTTATCAATTAGGGGCAGTACTATCAAACTAATCGGAAAGTAAGAAGAATACCGGATGGTTCATGGGGGAGTGTCTCCAGCCCTACGAGATGACTTTGGCTGTTGGGCGCTTGAGTCGTAATCTTCCAACCGGAATCGAGTATTGAGTCAATCCTGCTGCCCCCTCACTCCTCAATCTCAATCTCACTGAAGAGCACTGTATTTAGTGCACCCTTTTGACAAATCTTGTCCGACAGTTCCTCCGCCGCCCTTTGGATGACAAGCACAAGCCCCCAATCCCAGTACGTAGTAGTTTTGGTGTTGGTGCTTGGGGTCGGCCGCTGCGCCCTGAGCCAGATCACTGGGACTGGGATGGGATGGATCACATCGAGAAACTCCAGTACATTGGATACTACTGCAACGCCTGGCTTTAGCTCAAGCTTCAAACCTTGACCGGTTGTCGATCATGGAACGATATCTTCGGCGACCATTATTTTAGTTTTACCAAAAGCCTTTTGTCCGTCGAAAAAGAAAATACAGCGAGCGGGTTTAGCGGACTATCCCCGTCTGAATGCCGCAAACGCCGCAACGAGCGCCCGTAATTAAAGATCATCACAAGATTGACTCACCAGAGACTATCCAGAACAGGATGCTGCTCGTTATCCCATCCCATCCCATCCCGTCATTTGATGTCAAAAGGCGGATGCAGGTTGAGACAAAGATTAGGTCACCGAGACGAGACGAGACAATGTTTACTGCTACTGCGTGTCAACATTTACGGTAGGCACGGCTGTTCGGCGAAGCCGTAGTGCCGGGTTTAATAATGCATGTAGCTGGTAGGCAGAACAGAAGGCGGACAGGGACAAGTCAACCTGTTTCCTTGACTTATCTACCTCTACCTACTGTATCAAACGAAATATACGACTTGTGGAGGAAATGCGCCGTAAAAAAAAAAAAGCCAAAAAAAAAAATAACAGTAAATAATTCTTTTTTATTTGCAGGGAAACGAAGAGAGACATGGGTCATTTTATCATGAAACCCACTTTCTGTTCTGGTCCTGTTAACGCGCGGGTCGGCGACCATTTCACCCCAGCCGTCCCGTTCCATCCGTTTCGTACCGGAAAGTGGTAGACACAGCGCAGCCATAGTCATTCGGTCAATTGCACAATACACGCGCTGTATTGTCGCTGATTTCTCAACTCACGCTTCCAACGTACAGTGATTTGGGTTTCGATATTCTTCATTGATAGCGGAACAGTTCCTTGTCAGCATTTCAAATACCCTTACCTTACCTACCGTCTGACAGGAACCTTCACCCGCTTCCTCGGTACCATCGTCTCGTCCTCCCGTCGACGAGGGTGGGTTTAAGGTTCTCACTCTTCCCCCCCAAGCCATGGACGGCATAATGGGGATCCGTTCTCACTCTGTCTGCTCTGCCTCTGTTTTGCTTTCTTTGGTCCTGACGCCAGGCTGTACTGGGTATAGCAGGTACAACGACCCGGAGAGTTATTGGCAGGCTAGCACTGCCATTACCAGGATAGAACGGAGACATTTTCCCTCGAATAAGTTACTCCTTATCGACGAAATGTCGCCGATGACTGCATTCTTGTTTTGCTGTAGAAGTCAAGTTAAGTCAAGCGGCCGGACTTCACTATCGAAACTCACTTCATGTGATACACAAGATATGGAACTCGGCTCTTTGTGCTGTAAGCCAGTAAGCCACCACGACTATCTACAGTTCACGGTGCAGACCAGACGCACACTTGTGGAGGATAGCTGCGACCCTGCAGTTCTCTCTCATGTCTTTCTCTTCACGTGAAGCAAGCCAACACACGGCATCTGCTCTACAAGCCGAAGTTACAGAAAGTGACTTTACCACGTTGGGCCATTTATTCGACGCAGTGGATTATTACCCCCTAGTCAGAAGAGAAAACATGTAGTCTCGAATCCTGATCGTGTAGTGTCCGAGCCATGATTTCATTCCCGTACCGTTCCCATGAGTAAAGCTTCGGGGAGCTTTGGGTAGCTTTGAAACCACAAAGCTACGATACGCATGCTTGTTCCCCTTGTAGGAAATGATGGGCAAGCACACGCCCGCTGCCAGAAAGATGAAGGGGACGGGAGGGGCTACTACGAGGGCTGCAGGGTGTCACTATCAAAGGTCAGGCTAGTTCAGAACAGGGGGAAACACTTTTGGGGTCCAAAAACGATAAGTGGGCAAATAACTTGCCGTGTTAACCTGACCAGGGGTGGGATTGATTGGGCTGGCGTTAGGAATCTGGGTTAAATACAGAATTGGGAATCTTTGCGCCAGCGCCTCGAAACGTGGTGCCGTTAAATCCTCACTTGTGACCTCTAAACTCCGAAGATCAGTGAAAGTCCACGTAATTAAAATTTTAATTCCGAGTAGGAAATCGATTCAAGGGGGAATTGATTCAAAGGGAAACCCATTCGACGAGCGCCACTGTACAGTACAAAGTATAGTATCCATACAGCGCAATACAGAGTACCTTGAAGGGGAAAACGACGCGCGTGTCACCAGTGAGCCAAGCTACAATTCAAAGTTATGACTGTGGATGCAAGACACAGCGGATAGTGAAAACGAAAAAAGAAAGACTAATCGATCCACTACATTGGAGCTGGAGCCAGCAGTTGTCTCTGGCACACAGACTCTGCCTGACAGCTGTGTATCACTTTATCCCGCTCTGCGTGTCTCGGTCCGCCATTTCCAAATCAGTGCATCACCTCCGTGGGCTGAAGATGCATTTGAGTCTTGGGATGTTATGTTATTGTGTTATGCTGTCTTGGGTGCTGTACCTTTTTCAGCCCCAAGACTCGAAGGCATCAACAATAAACTGTACACCAATTGGTTGATCGTATAAATGCCCAATGTGGGCATGGGCAGTCCGGTACTTTGTTCTCCTCATCATGCAAATGCGACAGTTAAAAAAGTCTCATGCTTTGATTGATGGAGATAGTTTTGAGCTACGGCATCATATCCCCATAGGGCTGCAGCACATTGAGAAGGGGATCTCGTTTCCCCCCAGAGCCAGAGCGTCAGCGGTGAAGGTTAACCGTAAGGCTCTTCGGCGAGGCCGGGAGATTAACGAAGTCGTCCAAACAGATTGCAGGTTGATGATGCCCGTGGTTGCATGAGACACTCGCTCCCAGAAAGATGATATAGCCGCATGTAGGTTATGATGCATCTACAGCGGCAGAGCTTCTTGGCGAGACGTCATTTGGGTGTATCACGACTGTCCATATTCTGTGCGCTTAAACATGAGAAAAGAGTAGAGCAAGACTTCTAGAAGGCTGAGCCTCGAAATACTGGAGCATCATAAGCATTAACTTGGGTCTGTCTCTGATGCACTGCCGTCAGAAACATTAGTATAAGACGAAATAATCTAGTTACTTTGTGCGGGTTGAGACAAGCATTTAGGCTGCTGTATTTTGACGCCCCCGAGAGACTCACTGCACTGCAATCTGCTACTGAACTTCTGTGGGGCTTCGAAAGAGGGGGGCGTGGCTTATAAAGCTCCGTCGTAACTTCCGCTTGCAAGGGCGGGGTGGGGTGACTCAGTGGAAGCTCAAGCGGTAGGGCTGAACGGACGGGAGCAAGATGAGAGGTGGAGCTCTGTTCTTATTGGTCAGGCTCCCCTCTGCATCTGCAGCAAGGGCGGTTTGAAGAAGAGCCAGCCAAACAAATGGAATGAAACTGAACAAGGGGCAGTATTTAGTTCTTTTTGTTGTTCCCACTGTTGAGTCCCAACTCGATGGACATATCCATGATCAACTCCGCTGCCATAACCAACACGCATTAATATTGCAAGTGAGAGAAGAGCGAGAAATTTTACAAGGGATTGATTGCAACAGCATTTCCAACCCCTTGTCACTTCACCTGTCGACTCATCGTGCTGGGTCTCGGCTCGAGAAATGCAACATCCTTCCGGTGAACAATGCTCAACAGACAGGGCCTCGGGGTACTGTAACCTGCTGTGCCGCTGCGACCACAAGGCGAAGCCCACGAGTGCAATCTTGTTTTCCTCGTCTCCTTCAGGGTATCATTCCTTCTGCTTGCTGTACCCGTGCCTGTGCCTGTGCGCGTTCCTGGACAGTTCATCATGTCGGCCGCGATTCGTCGGGATGATCATCATGGCTGAGATACGGATTTAATTTGGGGAATACGCTGATGCATTGCAGCGTAGCGATCGTCGCTGTCCATGGATTGTCCAGCGCAGAGTGTTACTCTGTAGGGGTAGCAGTCGTAAACAGCCCGAAAAAGGCAAAATATTAGTTTGAGATACACTGCGAAATGCGAAATGCGGTACGCCGGTACCATTGCTACTTCGCTTGGCTGGCATGCAATATAGAGTCACGTTGATGAACCTGAACCACTGGCCTGACCTGTTCATCAAACCAGGCTGAGGATGAATGCGATTGGCAGCCATCCATAACCTCTTTCTTCTCTGGGGTTGGCCCCCCGGTAGGCAGCAGTATTGTGCGCAGATTTCTACTGGATGAATCTGAGTCCATTTGCAGAGTATACTGTAGTAAAAAAAACCCAATCGGCGAGGCAAGATGATAAACGGGATCCGGTAACTCTGATTTCCCCTGCCCCGGAACGGAGACGGAGACGGAGACGGGGAGATTTTTGTGGCAGCGACCCATAATGAGGTTGGGCCCTGGTAGAAGTCGACTCCGCCACGTTTCTACCGGCCGAGCCCCTTCGGAGCGCAACATGACACCTTCTTTTGGAATGTGCTACTTTGGCTTTAGCTCCGCTATGAGGCTGGTGATAAGTTGTGAACTTGTTACTTCTCCTACGTGCTAAAGATAGCCCAACCCAGTTTGGGAAAATGAAAAGGTACGTATCTTTTTATCTTGTCTGCCCGCTGCGACAAGACATGGGGCCCCTGCTTCGATCATCCCCGCCCTCTGATTCAAGTGGGGAAGGTTTGACCGGGGTGACAAAGTCCGCCAGTTTAACGTGGGAAAGAGCGTTTTGCAGTGTTGAAAAGGCGGAGGACCAGGGGGCGTCTCGTTCTCGTTCGTTGACCTCAGTTCAACCAACCCAAGCCCGACCTGCCAGCCCAGCCAAGCAAGATCCAGTCTCGTCTACGTACCGTCTCTTGACTGTTCAACTGTTGTTTGCTTTTCCCGTAAGTCAAACACGGGCAAGCAGATAGATGCACCCATTGATTGCGACACTCACACACAAAGTCAACGGCCGCATGGGAATCTCGCCGAGTGGTAGCCGACAGGCTGGGAAGCCATCGCTCTTCCGTCATTTCTTCATTGAGGCTGTAACTAGCGGAGAAGTCAAGACACGCCCTGGGTCGCATGTCTCAATCATTCGAGAATAGCTTCGTGGAGGAGGCTGAAGCTGAAGCTGAAGTTGAAGCTGTACAGAGTATCTCCCTCCGCCTTTAGCATCACCGGTCTAGTAAATGTTTCAGCCTCTAGGGACTTTGTTCGTGGTCCTTGTGCAATTGCATCTTGATACCCTTTTCCGTGTAGCAATTCGTTCCGCTGCATGAAACCAATGAGTTGAGTTGTGTGTCAACAACATCGCAACACCTTCAATACCAATACGAAGCCTCGCATTCTCTTCTGAAATCTGCCTTGTGCCTGTTGCACGTCATTTCCCCATCTTTCGGATTTGACCGACCAGGCATCATCTTTTCCTTTGCCGCGATGATTCATCCTTTCTTTCCGTTTACACCTAGTACCAAAAGGCTATCTTGCGCCTCAACGCCTTCATGTGGCCGCTACAAGATAGACTTTACCATTACCCATCGTTGAATTTCATGGTATTCCATCTTTACCCATAACAATAGTTCTTCGTTCCGCTCTCCCCTCAACTACAGGAATTTGTCTACATTTCTGAGATAACGATGACGATGGAGAGCGCGAAGTATAACTACTTCTGTCCAAGCTGAGATAAACAAGGCGATCATATGTTGAGCTAAAAGACTAGCCCCCAGAAATGCCGGTACATCTTCTACAATGCCGTTCCATCGCATGTGTTGATTATCAATCATGGCTAACAAATCGGGGTCCAGATAGGATAGCTTCTTCCAACGATGTGCTTAAATCGGGATCTTTTGGCTCGGCGCAATGGTATCCCAAGGTTTTAAGCGTATTGAACGGGCAATATTCGCCGTCTGTTGACTCATTCGATAGTATCGAGAAGATCGCCGCCGCTATGCTATGGTCAAGATGCCTTGAACACGACTCCATCATCTATGTTTACGATGAATTCGCAACCTGGCGAATGGTATCATACTCACTCCATAAGCAGATCAAGCCGCGTCTCAACTCGAGTGCGTCTAATCTCCTTAGCACCATGTCTAAGTTACAGGGACGGCTCTCACCGGTGCCGCCAGCCGAAAGCCACGACGATGGTGTCCGGTTTCGCTAGGTTGGCATTAGTCACAGGTAGCTAACGTTAGCATGTTGGAGACAGCTACAGCACCATCACTTGGCGATCTTCGGTAGTTCAGGGTGACTAATCTTGATCGATTCGTTTGCCCGGTTTAACGAAAGCGAGACGTCTAGGTTGGTTTCATTTTAGACTGAAAAGTCAGGGTGGCCTTTTGAGACAGAAAGCCACCAGAACTCCAAGCTCAGTTCGCCGAACCAAGCCAAGCTTTACTGGTGTCTTCCGGTCGAGAGCTTCATGTTAGCTTGAAAGATGACGAATGGGCTGTCTCGGATGAGTGTCCGCCCGTAATGAAGCAAACAGAGCTCTTGGCGGCCAACAGACACTATTCGTTTAGAGTGAAACCAACCGCTGAAAGACAGGATGGCAGTGGAGGTCCAAGGGAGTTTGGAGCTACCTCAGCGGCTTGAATCCTTCAGATGTGCAGATGTGCCCTTGTCTGGATGTGGTCTTGTCGCGCCGCCCGCCTCTGTGAAATCATGCCATCTGAATGCTTGAATGCTTGGATAACAGGATATTGTCGCGAGCATACACATAACTTCAGTAAAGACGTCAAAGGGAAATATAATGGAGTTTAGATGGAGCGCTGGACTTAACGACCCCGGGGCATGGAAAGACGTCACAGATCTACCCGGTAAACCCATATATCTTACCGCGAGACCCTTGGCACCTGTCGGGGATTTCTTTTTGCAGATTCAAACCAGGCTTCTGATATAGTTTCCCTGTTTTCTGGGACTGGTTTACACCGTTGCCCTGCACTTTTGGGGGCCATGCACCACATATTGACATGATTTGCTCTCCTGTAGAAGACGCAACACACAGCGAGTAGATGAGAACGGATAAATGGAAGCGGAAAAGCAGAAAGGAATGGGTTGTGGTGTTGTTTCCTTTTGGAATTACCATTTTCAGGCCGCAGAGCTGCATTATCACATTACAATGGGCTGCCAGCCCTGTCCACTCGCTGCCTGTCTGTGTTCCAAGCCCAAGGGTACCATCAGCCGTCAGCTCGATGGTCTATCCAATAGCCATCAGCCAAAGGATTGATGAAGGGTGGGGAACTGGAAACTTGGCTTTTGAGGCGGGCGCTCTGCAGCCCAAAGTCAGAACCCAATTGCTAAGCAGAGCTCTCGTACCTCATGATAGTGACGTAGATGCTTGTCTCTTTCTGGCCAGATACTCTACGAAGAACAGACAGACAAGGGCTGGTTCGTTCAATAGTTGAATGCAACATTGCATGGCATTACAATTTACAATACCGGGCGTCTTATGACGACGTGTCAATGTACACATTCAGTGACCGTGAAGCTATCATCTTGTTGCTTGACACTCACCTGATAATGACCTGGGACTGACCCAAACGACCGGGCGGCTCTCTCGGAGGAGACGACAACTAAAGCTCAGGACAGGACCCTTACTATATTATTCCCAAGTTAACTCCACAGCAACCATGATCACCAGCAGGGTTATCGCTGTACTTCGTAGTCGCCGAGTTTAGCGAAGAAGCTATACACAAACGTGCACTTGTAGAACAATTCTAGACTGTATCAAAGAGATGGGACTCTTGGACCCTTATGAAAGCATAGATCTCCTGTTAGTCTTTTTCCATTGCAGGAAAAAAAACTTCTCATTTAACTGTATCTGAAACTATTCCATCCGTGCACCTGTTAGTTGAAGCTTAGAGCTACCCTGGATGAGAGGCGGTAAGAGACAGAAACAACGGCCCGATCTCGTCGACTAATAAGTGCTTGAAATTGGCGAGGCAGATTTATTCTTCTTTTTTGCTTCTACCGTGCGTTAAGATCCACTGTCTGTGTGTTCTTCAGGGTCTTTTGTTCGTTTCAGTAAAGATTTGATAGAACCAACATGCGGATAATGAGGCGGCTGTAACGATTCACCGTTTGGGAATGCCTCGTTCTATTATGCAGGTGCTTTTGCTCTGGCACGGTCTTTAGTTTGGTTTGGAAGTCCTCTTTGAGAGCTTTGCATTGGCGTGGATGATGTTTGCAAAGTCTCGTCGAAAGTTGTGTCCAGGTTAGGTAGATATGATTCCACATCTACAACCATTTCGAGACTTCATCGATGAGTAAGCACACCCGGAGTATTGTTTGTAAGCATCATGCCTTCAGCCATGAGAAGAGTCATACAGTAGTTTAATTTCTGGATACATCAGTGAAATGCGGCTGATTTGTTATTCAAGAAGACACCATTGGGAATTCAAAGTGATAAATATGGCATCCATACGCTTTATCATGAAGAGATATCCAACTCTCACCAAGCCATTGTGTATGCATCTGCCCCATTATCAAGTCCATACAACCATTTAACGCTTCAATCTATCTCAAGTCCTGTCCAACATTCCTAAACGCAGCTACTCAATGTCCCGACCAACCGGTCTCATCGCCTCCAAGGGTATTGAGCTTCTCAGCTGGGGCACACCTAACGGTCTCAAAGCCCAGATCCTTCTCGAAGAGCTCCACGATACGTACGGGGTGGAATACACCATTCAGGGAATTGATATTGGCAAAAAGGTTCAAAAGGAGCCGTGGTTCACTGCTATCAATCCCAATGGCCGTATCCCAGTGTTGGTAGACCACGATAACGATGACCTTGCCGTGTTTGAAGGGAATGCTATACTGAGCTATTTGACGAGAAAGTATGATCCGGAGTACAAGTTCTCGTTCAAGAGTGACGATGATGATTATACGCGAGCGGAATCGTGGATTGGATGGCAACATGGAGGAATTGGACCTATGCAAGTGTCTTGTCTTCCACCATGGATTGAGTACTTGACTAATTTATTACCAGGCATGGCCAAGTGCTACACTTTCTCTACGATGCCCAGTCTACAATGCCATACGGTATTCAGCGTTACGTTGGAGAAACAGAACGTCTCTACGGAGTCTTAGACAAGCGCCTCTCGGAACGAGACTACATTGTCGGTCCAGGCAGAGGCCGTTACTCTATCGCGGATATTGCTCTCATCGGCTGGACTGATCGTCTCCCGCGAACTACCATCTCATGGGACAACTATCCCAACGTGAAGGCGTGGTTTGCTCGTATGCTCGAGAGACCTGCTGTTAGACGGGGCATGCTGTTACCGACAAACGAGAAGAAGCCGTCGGGGTTAGAACCTGTTGATGAAGAGACGAGGAAGAAGCGTGCGGACCTTGAAGTGATTATTGATGAGGCTAAGAAGCAGTTTGGGTACAAGTATTCATCGCCTTAGGGGGACTAGAGTTAAATACGTCCGGACGTCACTAATTAACTGTTTGACGAATGTTTTTGACCGCTTAATGAGACAACCCAGTACAGCGTTCGCATCCATAGAGTTCCCTGTTTAAAGAACAGTGGTGCTGATAGTTCCCGCAATTGATTCCTAGGGGTGAATGCAGTGTTTGCAAGGTAATTGACGATCAAGATCGACCGTACGGGCTTGTACGGACCTGGCTTGAACCAGGGGACTGGAAAGACGTGTCACGCCATTTGTATGACAGACGGGGCCCGGTGGTGACATGCCCAATTAAACCGCCTGCATGATGGCTCACGATCATGACATCTCGTCATGACGACACTCAGCATGATGGTGAAAATAGATATGATAAATTTGATCATTAAATGCTCATTCACTCATGAGGTTCGCTTTTTGATATTCAACTAAATTTGCAATCCCATGCCAAGGCGCCGTATTTGTTTCATCTCTTACAGGTGGAACTTCTTAACCTTCTCGACCTCGTCATAACTACCCATGAAGATGCCGGCCTTGTCGTGGATGCTCTCAGGCACCACCTCAAGCATACGGTTCATCTTGCTGTCAACAGCTTGACCGCCGGCTAGAAGAGAGTTAGCAAATGAGACTTTGAGTAAATGATGTGATTAACTAACCATTCTCGAAGATAAGAGCCATGGGCGCACACTCGTAGAGAATACGGAGCTTGCCCTTGGGGCTCTTCTTGTCAGCAGGGTAAGCGAAGATACCTCCGTACAATAGAGTTCGGTAGGCATCAGCAACCATGGAACCGATGTAACGCGCGCTGTAAGGCTTGCCGTTTTCTTGGGCCTGCTTCAGAGAGTTGAAGTAGTTGATGGTCTTTTCCTCCCAGTATAGCGAGTTACCCTCGTTGCAAGAGTAGATGTCGCGCGACTTGGGTAGGCGCATGTTGGGGTGAGACAGAATGAACTCGCCGACACCGTTGTCGAGGGTGAAACCGTTAACGGTGCTGCCCTTCATGGTGATGACGAGCTGAGCAGAGGCACCGTACATAGTGAAACCGGCAGCGAGCAGCTCAGTACCGGGCTTCAGGATATCCTCCTTGCAGCCCTTTGAGCCTGGGGGAAGCTTGTGGATAGCGAAAATGGTACCGACTGAGACACCGGCGTCCAAGTTGGAGGAACCGTCAATGGGATCGCAGGCGACAGCGTAGCGGGCCTCGGAAGCGTCCTTGAAGTAGATGATCTCATCCTCTTCTTCGGAGACGAGGAGTGCGCACTTGCCTGAAGAGCGCATGGCCTCAATGAAGAGGTCATTGGAGATGACATCGAGCTTCTTTTGGTCGTCGCCAGTGCTGTTTGAAGAACCAGCCAAACCGGTGAGGTTGACCAGGGTGGCGCGTCGAATGTAGTAGGCAATGGACTTGAAGGAGAACTGGAGAGCGTGGCACAATAGACTGAAGGGTTGTTAGTGAGGCCATCATGAGAATTGGGGGTGGTCAGATGAGCATACGTGAAGTCACCAGTAGCCTCGGGGTGCTTGGCCTGCTCCTCAGTGAGGAAGCGGGTAAGGGTAACAATGTTAGTGTTAACCTTCTCGGTTTCTTGTCCGTTGGTGGTGGTAGCCATTGTGTATGATTTCGGGTTGAAAATGGGAGGATGAAGATTGATCGGCGGGAGGGGAAGTTGGAGAAGAGCTTATACCGAAGGAATGGTTAAGCCGACAAAAGAGGTTATGATGGATGGGTATGAGGGTATCGTGAAGTTTGGGAGGAAAAAGTAGAAGAGGGAGAAAAGAAAGAAGCACGCGACGAAAAGGGAGATGGGGTCAAGTTTATGTAAAAGTGTCTGAGCAGCGCAAAGCAAAGCGACGCAACAACGCAACGCAACGACTTGACGACAATTGACGGATGACGATCCATCCAATGCCAATCAATGATACGCCCGCGTCCCGGGGGCGGCCATCAACGGCCCCATCCGTGCGAGTACGGCTATGGAGACTCAAAGAAAGCCAGCCTCAACTCTCATGTAATAGCAATGGGCATTTGCACCAACCAGGGCGCCTCAATATCGGAATCTCATGGACCATCGTGACCTTGCAGTCGCCCAGCCGGCCGAGGGGAAGCGGTAGCAAGAGGATTTCCCGGGGTCTCCAGTCTCCAAAGTCTCCCCCAATTGTAGTTTGTAGTCTGTATCCGTACACTACGGGGGGAGCCTCTCCATCATGGTCCCGGTTTCTTCCCCCACATTTGGAGAGAGCCTCGGGGGTTGTTCACCGAGGAGCATACATCATAACTTCGTCCAGAATAAAGACATCACGATGGGGGAATAGTCTTTGTCGTCACAGCCACTGCTAAGACCCGCCGTCTCTTCACTTTCTTCATGGTCTTGTGGCCCTGCCAGGCTGCTGTAGTGGGGGTGGCTCGCTCATATTGACGTTTAAGCGGGGGGTTGATCTGTTGGAGACTGGAGAGACAGAGGAAGATCATCATAAAGCACCGAAGTGAGGCAGCGATAAGTGGGTTTGGGGGTTTGAGTCTGGATTCAACAGAATAAAAAAGTTGGAATTTCTAAGTCTTATCTCATACCTTGTTTCTACCTTCCTTCAATTGACGTCTGGGTATCCGCCTTACCTAGGCAATACCGAGTCGTTGTATATTATTCATGCGCGCGCTCCTTCCTCGAGCCGTGTATGTCTTCCGCTGTCCCACCCGATGGACCTTCACCTCCTATAACCGGAACCGGATAAAAGCTGTATCCGATACGCCGGACATCTATCACCTTGAGAGTTCCAGCTGAGTTGAGTCGAGTTGAGTTGAGTCGGACCTCTGGCACCTGATAGCAGCCTCTTCCTTCGGGCTTCCTCCTCCCTCACTTTACTTTCCATTGACGGACAGTTTCCGAGGCACAACTCAAATGGCGCCAATCTCCCCCCGTTTGGTTCCTACCTACCGTACTGTGTTGCATTGATCTTGAACCCGAAACCTCGGGTCATGTGCCCTTCGTTAAGTTCCTGATTTGAAGCTTACTGAAGATATTAAGTGCATCTTTTTGTCACATGAATATGATAAAGGTAAAGAGGACAAAACAAGAAGGAAATGATAATCAATAATTGATACTCTATGGATACCGGCCTTTTTATCTTTATCTTCACTTGATAGGCAATTATTCCCTCCCCTGGCCCCCTTCCCCAGACCCAAAAAGGCAATATTTTTGCATGAGACTCTCCTTTCCCTCGCCTCTTTCCCGCTCTCGTGAGCGGACCTCGGCATCTCGGTCAAGTCTCCGTCTCCACGTTCTTTCAAAACTGTACTGTACCGTTCTAGGGGACCTTGGCCCAACCGTACCGTGGGGATTGCTATTGCTGCACCTTAAACTTCTTTGACTCCATTCGCAATTCCCCAGCTTTTCTTGGAAAACTTGACTTATCTCTTCCATCTCCGGTTTCCCATTTTCCATCTTTAATCGCCGCCCAAGCTCCTCGTTTCCGCCCATCAGTAATTGCTGGATTCTTACTGGTGAAGTCTTAATTCCGTACTGTCGCATAATAGCTCTATACAACTTCAAGCTCCATCTCTATCAATCCCTATAACCAAACCATCGTCATCATGGTCGCCGACGCAGTCATCTACCACCCTTCGGTAGCGCACTACCTGCGCTACATGGCCACTACCCTCGGTCGCGACAAGCTCATGCGAGTCTTCCAGTACTTTGCCCGTTTCTACGCCTGGTACCTCCTCCGCACGAACGCAACCCCAGACAAGGTCGCTCCTTGGAACGCCCTAAAGAAGCAGTTTGGCCTGTTCCGAAAGGTCTTCCGAGCCGGCAAGTTTGTCGAACACTTCAAGGCCGCTGCCACCGCATCCGACGCAAAGTCCATGGACCCCGTCCTCAAGTACACCCAGGTCGGTCGCCAGCTGGGTTACGCCGGTTACCTCGCCTGCGATTCTCTCACCATTCCCCACGCCGCCGGTATCAAGACCTGGAAACACGCTACGCGCATGCAGCACGAGGCATACCGATCATGGGCTGTCGGTATCGCCTTCAGCATTCTCGGTCAGCTGTATACTCTGCGCCAGCTGAGTGTACGTGCATCAAAGGTTGATTTGAAGGAGGGTGAGGGTGTTGTCGAGAGCAAGACCATTACGATGTAAGTCACTTTATGCATGCGCATTTTTATCGTCGCATATACTAACTTGTCTCCAGTGAGCGCGCCGCCGCCAAGAAGCAGCTTCTCTGCGATTTCTGCGACATCCTGGTTCCCCTTTCCGGTCTTGGCTACAACAAGTTCCTCGACGATGGTGTTGTCGGCTTGACCGGTACTCTGAGCAGTCTTATCGGTGTCTACACTCAGTGGAAGAAGACTGCCTAATTTGGCAATTATACATGACGCAATAACCAATACCTGATACCACGCATTTCCCATCCTCAATAATCTCTTATAAGCGCATCGTACAGTCATAATCTTCCTGGGACATCTTTCTTTTTGTATCGTATGAGGGGCACCAGGAGTGGGTGGCCGTACGAAGTAAATCTAGAGTACCATGTTCACTCATTGTCAGTTAGCAGCGCCAATTTGGAACACAAAATCAAAGCTCGATTGTTTTTCTCAAATGCCGATACATAATGATACCGACATTTAACAAGCCTTGCGCTAACGAGTGGTGCCTCAGGGCACAATGTACATGTGATTATAGAGAACAAGCAGCAAAACAACAAGTAAATAAACCCGCGACTACCCCCTGGCCTAGTCGTACACTATAGCTCAAATTACCCAAAGTCAAATCCCTTGTAGTCTTAGACTTTTCCGGCTGTCGTCGACTTATATATATCCTGCAAGCCATGCACCTGACGCCTTTCCAATCTGCCTCACCCATTTTTGGTTGTTGAGAACGTCACCAGTCGGTCGTCATACATTGTCGTACTTGTTTGCCAATCGCTCCTTTCAATCTTGCCTTTTCCCACTTCAAGCAGGTCGTGACTGTTTCACGCCATTTGGCATATTCGTTGGGGTAGATCTAGCACACCGTCGGTCAAGGACAGTCCCGCCAAGCAAGCGCCCAAAGCGGTGATGGGATATGGATTTACCAGTAGCGTCCACCGCGGTCATAGTCTCGAGGATAGCCACCATCTCGTGGGTATCCTGCCTCTCTGGGAGGAGGGAAATCTCGAGGAGGTCGGTCATACGGGGGTCGCCCATTGGCGTAAGGGTCAGGAGGAGGAGGAGGGTAGTCGCGTCGGTAGGGATCATCGTAACGACCGCGAGGAGGAGGGGGAGGATAGTCCTCCATGGGTCGACGAGGAGGAGATCGATAGCGAGCACGGTCATCGTAATAATCGCGACGCGGGCTACGGTCGCGGTAGCCGTACCCATCTCGACGGGGGCTGTATCCTCGAGGAGGGCCGCGACGGTCGTAATCGTCCATGGGAGGGGGGTACGGGCGTCGTCCAGGAGAGCGTGATCGGCCGCGCTCGCGAGGAGGCATGTCAGGCTGAGTCTGCAACGTCGAGTCAGTTACCAAATTCTCACAACAAGATGGGGTTACCTTGTCATACGTCAGCAACGCAGTGGACTCGCTGCTTCTTAAATTCTTGTCCGTCGAGCTTCTCAACCGCAGTCCTCAGGTCCGCAGCAGTCTCGAACTCGACAAATCTAAAGACTGTTAATCCAAGACATTAACAAGAAGACGACTGTGCTCACCCTCGGCCGTTCGAATCACGGCCCGTCTCAGAGTAGACTACGTCCAAACTTGATTGACGTGCGAAATCCTTGAGGTCCTATTTCCAGAATCCATGTAAGTCGCTATCCAGGAAAGGGAAATGCCGGGAGTCCATGTAATCCACAAAACGAAAGCGCAATCCGTCAAGACAAGAACCAGGAAGCAGAACCAGGAGAGCGGGAGGGGGTCCTTGATTGTTGTCCCCTAGAACTAGTCCCTGTGCAGTTCCAATGGGTCGAAACCAGAAAAGCCAGAGATGCGCGCAAATCACAAAGGGAAGGTCCATGGAGTCCAGCGATCAAGAACGGGGAGGATAAACAGACCTGCCAAGAGGTGTCATTTGGTAATCCCGTAATCTGCATTCGATGAGGGGTTCGACGAGGCCGCGGCGCAGTGCGCTCAGGGTTGCCAAAGCCGCCGCCGCCCTCGCGATGCCGGGAACCACGTGCGAACTGTACAGTGAGCCGTTCACCCATGAAATCAGAACCATCTTTCGAAATCGCGAGTTAGCCAAGGACGAGGGGGGTTGGTATAGGACGGCGACATACGGAATGCTGTTAAAGTCAATTAGCAAGCCACACTATGAGAAAGGTTTTGGAGATAACTCACCCGGCACAACATCGCGGGCATCCATTGGGTCCTTGTACTCGATGAACCCGAAGCCGTTCATGAGCTTTACTTCGGTAATTTCTCCAGTGCCATGAGTCGCGAAGTGAGCCTCGATGTCGGACTTGGTAGCTGTTGGGCAGCAGGTCAGTGGTTTGAGTAGGAGCGTCAGGGCGATGAGTCCGGACCATTGCGAGGAAGGTTTCCCAAGTACAGCCGGGTGGCTGATACCTCCGTCATGTTGCCGGTGGGAGGAAGAAGAGCGTTATCAAGCGGAGGATGGATCCAAGCGGGAGGAGCAAAATATCGAAAGTTGTTTTAACCAGATGAAATTCCAGAAGTCCAGGGTCAGTTGCGCGATGGACCAAGAAATATAGAAAACGCGGGGTTTTCTCGGGTGGCGGGTAGACGACGACGATGATGAAGATGTTGGTGGAGAGGAGAAGAGAACGACATGGACAAGCTTAGCCTCAAACCTTACGCGCGACGAGAGGCTGGGGCAAAAGGCGGGCAAATATGGCAGAAAGCCAGATCGAGAAGGTGCCCCGGATCCCGCTATCTCGGGTGCTGAAGCTGCTTCGTTAGCGTCACATGCGAACGCCTTTGCCTGCATTAATGCTGCACCCGCCTGCACAAGCCGGGTTACATAACTACGTGGTACAGTAGGTTGAAAACTCCATCTAAAGTTAACTTGGTTATCACCAACAGCATGTAGCGAAACCATCCATCTTGATTACAATTATTCCGTGGCTGGCTATCATCAACGGCAAGACCCCTCTTGAATCTATGAGTTACTCATTAACAGAGGATAAAAAAAAAGGTTTCTTGTTACGGAGCCACAAGTCATTTTCGCCAATCACCTCATCATTGCATCCCAGCCCAACTCAATTCCTTGCTAGTGACGCCCAACGCCTTGCTGTGTGCTCTATCATATGCTTGCTTGGTGGAGAATAATAAAGAAGATCTTTTCGTTAGGGCCCTAAGGTTCCTCGAATAGGACCGAGACAATTTCATCAATCATGGTGAATACGAGATGTGCACTGTACGCATGTTAGCCAAGGCCTCACACGAGTAAAATCATTGGGTGGACGACATACTTCAACCTAGAGTTATTCAACGTCGCAAAAATACGACGGCTCGCTGCCTGTGCGTTGACTCTTCCTACAACACTGCCTGCGAGATCTGGCACCAGTGTAGCCAGCATCAAGCTCGCCTCTGTCCGTGTCTTTTTCTTCTCGGCAGCTGTCCGCGGCTTTTTGTCTCGCTGCAGCTGTCCTCCAGGCCATAGACTGTCCTGAACCAGGCTGATACACTTGAGAATGTTCTCATCTTGGGCAAACATCTTGACATTGTCGCGTACTTTTCTTTCAATCGTACCACCAAGAAGCTGCTGAAGTACAACCACGACTGCTCTTCCACGAAGCCAGTTGTTCCCCTTGTTGAGCTCGAAGATCTCCAGGAAGATATCGCAGATTGGTTTGATGAACGGTTCAAGTTCCTTATTCTCAAAGGCGTTCAATTCAGCTTCGGCCTCAGCAGCCGGGAAGTTATCTTCGTTGACATTGAGCGGAACTGTGTTGAGTTGATTTGTAGCCGCCGCAATTAGGTTCTGGCCAGCTTCAGATATTTGGTCGAGAACAGGTATGTTTCCAAGGATATCGTCCATGCCATCTGCAACAGAATCGTACAACCGGGTCATCATATCTTTCTTGTCTTCGCGATCCAGAATATCTTGGCCTTGTGTTATCACACTCTGCGAAAGGAATGCTCTGAGCTCACGGCTACGGCAAACCTCAGGTAGCAGCAGCAGGTCTTGTAGATACTGCTCAAGAGCAGTTCGCCTCTTGCGTAGGAACTCGCTTTGGAACTTCATAACCATGCGTCTCCGAGGAAAGTCAAGATTTCGAACCGATGGATATCGGGACCGTAGCTTTTGGTGAAGTTCGTGGAACTCGCTGTATCTCCGCGAAATCACCCATGAAGCTGCGGGCATCTGCTCTCCGGCATCTCTTTGCACTTCAATAACGTATAGGGCGAACTCTCTACCATCTTCCTCCCGTCCTACTTGGATGGATTTGATCTTGATAGTGGAGCGACCATAGAGACTATTGTCGCTTTCTTGGATAACATACTGCTGTCTTTGAAGCTCCTTGCGCCTGATCTCCCTTTGCAAAGACGCTTTCGACTTCCTAAGAATGCGTAGCTCCGCGGTGTTGTTTGTCAACTCTGCTTTTCGCGTGAGGGACTCAACGACCGCTTCTTGCGCTACCAAACGATCAATGTCATTCGAAAGGGCAGTGATGGCTTCCGCCAGTCCAAGGTCTCCAGGCGCTGCTTCGTGCACTTCGTCCTCGTCATCGGGTGGTGGGCCCTCGTCGGGATCGCCATCATCAGGGAGATCTTTGTTATTATCGCCGAATAGATCATCATCGACAAAGACACCGATTCGTGAGGCCGCACTGACAAGGCCAAGTGACGAAAGGCTTGGCTTTTCCCCTTCTTTGCTGAATGTGGATGGCCGCACTCCCATGTCCAGAGAACCGCGATTAGAATCATTATCGTGACCTGAGAAGAGGCTTGATGTATTATCATCAAGGCCGCCAATACTACTACCACCAGCACCTCCAAAGAGAGATGCACGCAAATCCTCAGCGGTCTGAGGACGATCGTCCTCCATGATATTTGTAAAAGCCTCCTCTACTGCCTGAACAACTTGGGTGTCCGGCATTTGCTGGCTGTTCGCTTCGGGGTCCAAACTTTGCACGGAGTCTCCTAATCCGTCGGTATCAATATCATCGTCTTCGAATAAGGGGTTTGTAGAGCCCTCGTCAAGTGAGCGCCTAGCTCGGTGACCACGTCCATTGCCGTTGGAGGTAAGAGATCTTAAGTCCGAAGTAGATCCTGTACGTTTGCTCGTGTTAGATAGTTGAGTAGTTAATCGTGACACTGGTCTAGGCTTTGCTGGTAAGGTTTTGTTAGCCCTGTTGGCGGCCACTGCTTGTACTTCTGGTTGTGGTGTCGACCTGAGGGTCTGGATACTGGCGGCTTCTTCAGCTGCTAGACATTTGTAAAAGAGATCAGATTTCTTGAAGCCTTGGAAGAACCGCGCACGCATTTCTTCTAAAACAGCGCTCTGCGCTTTCAGAATAGCCCGCCGTGCCCTAAAATATTGCATTGGAGTGGCTGATTTTCCCGCCTTGATAAACTCTTTCACTTCAGTCTTCGAATGGTCGGGAACCTTGAGTTCAGCTCTCGATAAGTATGCTTGATTGATCTGCTGTAAGTCCTGACGATCTGAGTCTGTCCACATCGGTAGTGTTGATGGCAGCTCATCGTCGGGGCCATCATCCTCTAGAGGGTTTCGGAAACCATCAACGACCAGCCAGAATTGCACCAAAGGCATCACATTTTGACGATCCATGTATTCCATAAAATAGGAAAGTGCTGAAGGGTCTCGCAGTATGTCTACCAACGGTGCACTCTCCAACTTTGACTGTGATATAGTCGATGTTGTCGATGGTAAAGGCAATGGCCCCGGCGGACGACGTTCACCGCCAGCAGCTAGATGAGTTACCCGTTGGTCGAGCAGCCTCTTTCCCATCTCCAATCGACGAAGGTAGACTTGGTCTTGACTATCTTGAAGAGAATCCCTTTTGAGTTGACTGGCAACTTCGCTGCGAAACCGACGTGCATCTGACAGGTTGTTGACCTTTCTAATCGCACGGATGAACTTTTCGAATTTGCGCTCGCTATCACCTGGCGCGACCCTAGGCATAGATGCTAATTTATTATTCTTTGGCGTAGAGGGAGCATGTTGGTCCAAAGCTGCTCGAAGCTTGCGTACTGTTGACCTGTCTTGCAGCATTGATCGACCCATGTTCTCCATTAGCTGATTCCATGTATCAGGCTCAGCAAGAAGCTGAACCACCGGGAATAGAACGGCACATGACACGATTTCGCGAATGATGATAGAGACAGCTCGACTAGATAGCATATTCTGCGGGAGTATTTGCGGTACGATCTTTGCGACAAGAGACCGCAGGTAGTCTTGCTGGACCATCTTGGTGTCGGGAAACGACAATGACGCAGCAGAGTGAAGTCGTCCATCGCGGAATTTCGAAGCAATGGCCAAATCAAGTTCTTCAGATTCAGTAACTGAGCGATTAAGCTTTTTTCCTCGTACAGACTTCTCGGCTTCGTAGAAATCTCGAAAGTGGGCGGTGAGCAGAGGAACGAGACGGCTGGTGAGAAGGTCCGCCAGATCTTTGTCACGCAAAATATCACACAAGCTCAGCAGTGCATCGCGCACAGCTTTATCGACCTGATTCGTAAAGGTCGGATTGCGACTTATATTCGAATACCAACTGCTAACAAAGTCGCGGATTATAAGACCGAGCAAGTCGTCAATAGCTTTGGCAACGCGGGGTGATTCGGGCTGTATTTGGGTTGGAGTATATGACCGTCGCTGACGCAACGCCTGCACCTCGGATCGCCATGATTTTGGATTTAGGAAGGTAACGCCATTCGGTGGCAGGGTTCGGTCGGTGGGATGTCTCGAGACAAGGAAGAGGCCGGCCAAGAGGAGGATCAGAGTGACGAACGAGCCAGCAACAAAGGCATGGCCTGCCCAGCGGAGGATGGGTGACCAGCTCGCAGCAAAGCCCCAGGCTATGAAGGCAGCGAGTCCTGCAACAATGACATCTCTACGCTTGAGGGCCATCACCAGGATGTTGACCTCAAAGCCACATTCTTGAACGAAGATGGATGGATGTAAGTGGTGAAGTCGGTGGTGCTACAGAGGTATGGATGTTAAGGTAGTGGAGGTTATGGCTGGGCAGGCTAATATTAGGCCCAGTGGCTGTCGATTACAGCGGATGCTGTCATTTTGTTGCTTGGATCCCTGTCAAAATAGTATGCGGGACAAGGAACCCTGGACAGCACCCCTCACCTCCTCGATGACTGACTGATAATTGATTGTCTGCAGGTACAGCTTGATGAGAAATAGTCCAACATCGATACTACTTATACAGCGTTCACATATTCCTCTCAGAACATAGATTGATAAACGCCAGAGTTCTATCAGAATCAACCGCTGAAAGCATAAGAAACGAAGTATTTCGGCTACCTTATTGGATACCTGGTATTCATGCATAAAATAGACCATCACGTAACAGTTGAATGCATTATTACTAGTATCGCTAACTTATGTTCACCATGGGGGATCCTCAATTCTTCGGAACAACGCAACATACTTCTGTCCGTTATTCCTTGTGACCTTCTTGCTCTCCTCGGTCTCAGTTGACATGACCTGGACACACTCATCCGCCTCTTCCTCTTCCTTGGAAATCCTCTCGAAAGCAGGGTGAGCTTCAAGATGCTGAACCATCCACAGATGCAAGTCCTCAACATCGGTGATGGTGTACACAATGCCACCGGGTCGAAGTGCATAGGCGTACTCTGAGTTCAGTGTTGTCGATACAATTCTGGCCTTGTGCTTCCTGGCCTTGAAATGAGGGTCGGGGAAGCAGATGAAGATCTTAGATAGCTGTCCCTTCTTGAAGAAATTGGGAAGGAACTTCATGGTGTTTGCTCGGATGCATGCGACGTTTTGATACATGTTGTCCGAGCTCTGTGATCGCAGTGCTTTTATACGTTCTTGAACATAGCCTGCTACTTGTGTACGAATCTCCAGACCTACGTTGGTTAGTATATACTCATGATGAGTTTCACTCCACTTACCAAGCGTGAGAGTGTCTGGCATCTTGGGAGCCAAAGCAACCGTAAGACCACCGAATCCGCAACCAATATCGACGATTTCCACATCTTTTGTGAGACGAGGAGGCTTTGATGAATCCTCTGGTGTTCCTTGTCGAACGTAGTGGGGAAAGTATGAAGACCAGTCCATATCATCAGGGGATTTGGGGCTGTCGCATATTAGCTATAGTGTAATTGAAACGGGTTGAGCGGGTTGCATACTATTCTAGCATATGGTCGGAGAAGGGATTCGCATGCGCTCGCTGACGATAGAACTTTTTGCGCGGCAATTGAGTAACACCATCCTTTGTTCTCTTCGCGCGATCCTTCTCGCGGCCTCTTTGCTTATTTGGGAGTTCTGCTGTCATGTTGGCTGATATGGTGATGTCTCAATAACTGAAACTTCACAATTTCTTGTGATAATTTGTGATACAGATGCGAAGCTTTGCGCATGACAGAATGTGATGTATTGGGAAGGCGGTGAGGTGACCTCAGCTCTTCGTCATAGTGTCAGAAAGAGTGGCCTAGAAGAGCACAAGAAACGAAATAATATGCCCACCTCACCAGAGCGAAGATAAGCCTCTAGGTTACTTTATTTTGACACCCTAAGCTTTGGAGCGCAATTTTTCTGGTACCCACCTGTTGCACATGCCAATTAAGGCGTAAATGATCCCTGCCCGCTGGGCTACGATGGATGGAGCATGAACCTCCCTGAAGCGAAGCTGCCTCGGAATTTGTGATTCTACATCCACAACATCAGTCGTTCTTTTTCAAGTCATGAGCTTTTTTACTTCGAAGCAAGCTGTAGCGTTGCCTATCATGCCTCATACATCCTCTGAAGTATCTTGGAACCTGTTCGGTCCTCTAATGACCGAGTATTCCACGGTCGTCAACTTGATCTCTCTTATCTGTGTAAGTGCTGATCGCCCGATTTCTCCCCTGAGCTTGTGACTGACTGGCGGATAGCTCGGCCTTGGCCTCATGTTGTTCGTGCCCGTCATTCTTCTCGTGATTTTCGATTTCGTCCTTTGGACGTGGAGGAACATCTGCAACAAAGACCCTCCACCGACTGTCGAGCCTGAGACAGTCGTCACTACGAACCCCCATGCCGCTGCAATAGCGACAGGAATAGACAAAGCGTCGCTCTAATTACAATCGCACACAACGAACTTGACTTTTTATGAGATCATTGGGACATCAACTTCATGCTTTTATTTTTGGCTATTCATTTTCAACTTTTTACGCAATCTGCGACAGCACCTTGATCAGATCAGCGGTGACTCCCATGGCGGTCACATCACCTCCAGCGCCCGCACCCTGGACGATCAGGGGGTTGCTTCCGTATCTCTCGGTGTAAAAGCTAATAATGTTGTCGCTGCCCTTCAGAGCAGCAATGGGGTGGGAGCGGTCAAACTGCTCCAGGCCAACCTTAACCTGCTTGGAGGCAGCGTCAATGCTTCCGACGAATCGGACAACCTTACCGGCCTTCTCGGCGGCAGCCTTGGTCTCCTCCATCTGAGAGTCAAAAGCAGGGAGCTTCTCGAGGAACTCGTCACCGCTGGAAACAGACTCAAGCTCCTTGGGGATAAGGCTTTGGACGGGGAAGGATGTGGGGGACTCAACGGGAATACCAGCCAGACGAGCGAGAATGGTGAGCTTGCGAGCAACATCAAGACCGTTGAGGTCATCTCGGGGGTCAGGCTCGGTGTAACCCAGAGACTTGGCCTTCTTGACCTCCTCAGACCACTTACCACCCTGACCCTCGGTAGGGGCGAAAGAGTTGAAGAGGAAAGACATGGTGCCGCTGAAGACACCCTCAATCTTGGTAACCTTGTCGCCAGTCTCGACAAGGTCCTTCAGGGTGGAGATGACTGGGAGACCAGCACCAACGGACGACTCATGGTAGACTCGGGCGCCTGATGACTCGGCGGCTGAGAAGATGTCTTGCCACAGCTTGTATGATCCAGAGAAGGCCTTCTTGTTGGGTGTAACGATGCTGATGCCTCGGCTCAAAGCGAGAGGGTACAGTTCGGCGACGTCCTGGGAGCTGGTGTTGTCGACGAGGACGGACTTGGCTGGAGCCTTGGAAAGGTACTCGACGACTTGCTCGAGAGTAAGAGGGGCCTTGGATGAGGAACCAAGAGTCGAGATGACGTTCTCGGTGTTGACGGGGGAGTAATCATCGTTATAAAGGGCCTTACGGCTCGTGGCAATGTAGGCGAGGTTCAACTTCGGGGATGGCTTGCGAGCAGCAAGGGACTGGAGCTGGTCGATGAAGGCCTTGCCAACGCCTCCGGCGCCTGTTGTTGGCAACACATTAGTTCACCGTGTCGTGTATATAGTTTTCGACGTTTTAATTACCGATAATTCCAATGAAAACTTGCTTTGTAGCGGCCATGATTGCTGTTATACGTTCGAACTGTTGACGAAGCTTGTGAAGGAATAAAGTCAAGCTCCGATGGCGGGGCACTGAGGAAGGTTATTGAGCACGCAAGACCCCGCGGTGGATTACCCTACATCGGAGTCTAAAGACGACCAATTGGGCGCCCAATTGATTGATAAGTCCACTTTGCTGAGACCATCATGTGAAAGATGTTTGTAGATCATGAATTTTTCAGTTTTTTGAAGTTTAAGTCAATTTACAATGAACTTTGTTGAGTATGGGTCTTTGTTTAAAGTCGGGATGATGATTGCCTCAGGTTGAGGAGCACTGGTTTCGTTTGACTTTGTTTGGGTGGAATACAACTTACCTTGCTCTTCATTCGCGATTAAAATCAACCAACTTTCTCTAAACATATACAACTACAACCACAGTATCTGAAAAGATGCCACAAGACCCGAATCTATATGGACAGCGTCCTGTTAAGAAGCAGAAGCGCGATGCAACATTATCCAGCTCGCTCGACTTCACTGCTCAACTGACTTCATTAATGTCAAACGCCTCTTCAGGCGCGACAACAGCTGGCCGATCGCGTGCTCCAAAGGAAGGCAAAGACGACATATTCAAAGGATCAAAACCGAAAAGAAGCAAGGAGTCTAAAGAATCAAAGAAGATTCAATTAAAGGAGGTGGCGGGTACAGAAGAGGAGACTCAAGAATTGGCACGAGCCAGGAGACGAATGGAGGAAAAGGCACGACTCTATGCAGCGATGAAGCGAGGAGATTATGTCGCAAAAGAAAACGAGGCCGCGCCACTGATAGACTTTGATCGCAAATGGGCTGAAGGAGAGGAGACGAAAGAAGACTATGAGACCAGCAGCGATGAGGACGACGCTCAGGACGACGGCGAGATGGTCGAGTATGAGGATGAATTCGGCCGTGTAAGACAAGTCACTAAAGCAGAAAAGGAGAAGTTGGACCGCAGAGCTCGACGTGGTTTATTGGGAGCCGAAGAACTCGAGCGCATGTCCGCAAGACCCAGCGCGCCGAGCAACCTTATTGTTGGAGACACTATACAAGCGATGGCGTTTAACCCAGACGATCCGGATAAGATGGAAGAGCTGGCGCGGAAACGAGACCGCAGCGCAACACCACCACCAGCACAGCACTACGACGCGGATTGGGAAATTCGGACCAAAGGCACGGGATTCTACAAGTTTAGTCAAGACGAAGAAACCCGAACAGCGGAGATGGAGGGGCTCGCGGAAGAGCGGCGTAAGACGGAGGAACAACGACGGACGCGCGAGGAACAGAAGGAGGCTAGAAGACGGGAAATCGAGAAGCGGAGGGAGGATATGGCGGCTCGGAGGGCCAAGAAGCAAGCTGATTCATTCTTGGACAGACTGGTGGATTGAAGGATGGAGATTTGATGAGGAATCAAGATCATGGTCGTTGTAATTTGTGAAATAATTCCGTTGTACGGAATTGAGATGCCACTTAATATGATAGCACTTGGTGAAGCGGAGTCCTAAACAGGAGCCTCCGGCAACACCAAGCCTCCAAGCCCAAGCCTAGACAAATTGAGTCGCCATTTGCGCGTCCGAAGAATTTCCAATCCTGGAAAATAAGTTGCGATGCTTTGTCAGTCGCAGACTTACGATACCACCCACTTCTTCTTAGACTAGCCTTGCAAGGTGTCTCAGACATATTGTGATAGGACGATTATAAACAACCTCAAAGAGGGTGTCGTGGAGAGTTAGGATCTGAAATTAAGAACCAGGAACAGGATACGGATACGCAGGAAATCAAAAGGCTAGATTCATAAGATTCCCATCCATGTAATTCGGGAAAGATAGAATCCCAACAGTGGGCTGAACTCATGAAGGCCTCAGACTCAGCCCATGTCCACCGATTGTTGGCTTGTAAAATGGTTCGAGCCTAGTTAGACCAGCCTCCCTGCTTTGAATACGAATTGCGTTGCTGCGGCTAACATGGAAGTAAAGAGGGATTTAATCTGACACAGTGTGATGGGGTTGAAACAATGGGACAATTCTCATTCCACCTACTGTATTGTAGAATGTTAATATCTCAATCGGCTAGGACGGTAATGAGGACGTTAGGTCCAGGACACTAGGACTGGAACATGGGGAAATTGACGAGGAATAAACAGCCCGCCAAAAAAAATTAAAAATTTCTTTGACCGATCATCGCCTCCAGCTACGAGGCACGGCAAATGGAAGGACGGGCCGTAGGGCGTAGGCAGACCGGTAGGCAAACCGGTAGGCAAACTGAGACAAGAAATTCGAAGCAGACAAATCAGAGATGCATGTGTTGTACAGTAGTCGAGACCGTTATCTGGACGTATGCGCTGCGTTGTGCCCCCTATTAGGTAGCAGAGAGGATTCGTTGTCCTCTTCATCATTTACTCGTCAGCTGCAACGATCCGCGACATGAGACTGGTTTGTTGTCGCTGTTGTCGTCGTCAATCGGAGGTTGAAGGAGAGCCTACGGCCTTGGTACCCGTAGAGAGCCCATGATTGGTAGAAGCTACAGCAGGTCAACAGGGCGGGATTGCAACTCGGCCAATAGCATAATTGGATACAGGGGCGATGCCAGTTGCTTACGGCGGGATGCGCTAAATTCCAAGCCTGCCTGCGCCAGTATCAAAACGATGAGACAGCAACAAGTCAGGTTACAGCGCAACACAAGAGAACAACGCCCGGACGGGGCAGGAGAGTGAGAAATACGGGGGAAATGCGGTGGCAGGGCGCCCATGTTTGTCCTGGACCTGAGACAGTAATGCACTGTAAGGACTGGAGCCCAGCATTACAGACACGAACGGTGGAGGCTTAGCCATGCTGTACAGAAGTTTTAATGGCATTTTGCTTTGTTTCTGTTTGGAGGATGAGAATTTGGTTGCACCAGAAGACCTTCGGCCAGTCCCAAAGTAGATTTAGCGTCAAAAAGTGTGAGTCACAGCCCGACCCTTGTCTGATCCAAAGGGCGCGTTTTGGATGGCAGTCCTGGCAGTACTTGGCAGCGCAAAGCGTCGGCTAACGAATAACAGGGCCCATTTGCGGCAATAACTGTTAGTGTCAATCCTAGACCCGCTATTCTAGGTTTGTATCTTCCGCTCCATACGCACAAACCCTCCTCAGGATTGCTGCCTGAGAAATACAAATTGTCCCCATTTCCCGTCCTGAGGCTTTCCTTTCTTCTCTTTTTCCTTTCTTCACCCCCAAACTTTCATACAAACATAATTACATCAAGCATACAGCCTCAGGCCGATCGTCAAGATGTTCTAAACAACCCCTTTCCCGTTGTTCCCCAGTCCACAGTCAAAATTACGTCTCAGGACCCTAACAAATCAATCCCCACTCAACCACCAACCCGTTCAGCTCACCTCACGGTCGACCTGAACTTCAGCACTGCTTTGAATAGCTTCGGCTCCAGTTCTCTCACAACCGCCAACATTTCAGGCCAAGACTTCCCAGTCTTCACCACGGATCCCCAGTCACCATGGCTTCCCTCCACCAATTCCAGCCTGCCGGCCCATCCCGCGCAACAGTTACAGAGTCCCGAAACACCACAACAGGACTTTGTCTTGTTCGATCAGCCCCCTAATCGGTCTACAACAACATCGCTGCCAAACCAGCGTCGTCACTCGTCTCATCTGCAAAATCGTCACCAACAGCCAGTTTCCCCCGCTGTTCAGAATCAACGAGTAGCCCAGTTGCTCCAGACTTTTGGTCGTTCTCCGTCTACTGTAAACAACCGTCCTACGAACCAGTTCTACGCCTCTTCGGCCCCTTCGTCATCAACCGCATTGAACAAGCAGAACCGTGCTGCTAGACCCCCAGTACCTCTATTTTCCCAGAGTACCGGTAGCGTCCCGCAACAAACCGCCAAGATGATGAACGCTGCAGGTTTGTACCCCATTGAAACATATCATAGTCCCACAAGCTCACCATCATCAGACGTCGAACTAGAAGAGTTCACTGCCTTCGAGGGCGGGGCCCACACGGCCTTCTCTTCGCCTGCCGTCGCCTCTGTCTTTGATTTCAGCGGCAGTGCGTCTAGCTCCATTGCCAACATGGCGACCATCTCGCCTCAGGATCTTCTGTTCCAAGAACCTTTCATGTCTGCTCCCAACTCGTCAGCCCTCACGGCCTTGACTTCTCCATCTATCTACAATGAGTCTCCGGACTTCACCGATATGTACGATGTGTCTCCTAACTTCGGCAACGCCGAGTTCGACAACCCTGGTGGAGAGTGGTTCTCTCTCTTCCCCACGGAAGCCCCTGCTGCTCCTGCGCAGCAGAGCGTTGAGACTTCCCCTGAGACCAAGCCTGAGGAGTTGGATTCTGATGCTCAGTCTCCTCCTACGAACCGACGCAAGTCGGGTACATCGCCTTCCACCCGTCACTCCTCCGTGGCCGGTGTTAACGCTCGCAAGCGAGACAAGCCTCTGCCTCCCATCATCATTGACGATCCCAGCGACGTCATTGCCATGAAGCGTGCTCGCAACACTCTTGCAGCACGAAAGTCTCGAGAGCGCAAGGCCATGAAGTTGGATGAATTGGAAGAGAAGATTGCTAAGTTGGAAGCAGAGCGTGATCACTGGAAGGAAATCGCTCTCCGGCAATCGGGTATGCAATAATGGATTAAAAGTGGAATTACTTTCTTTCGCCAAACCGGGATATCGTCGGTATCGTTATGAGTTTTTAATCAGGTTTCATTGATTCCTATCAGTCAATTTTCAATCAAATTGTTTTCATTCTTCTGAATATTCTGATCAATCATGTGTGAAATGTCTTTTTGTAACCGTAGGAGATCCCTATTCTGTCGTCATGTTAGACATGTGAAGTATCACCTTGGTTGCTGTGTCTTGTGGAGGCATGACGTTCGACTGAGCCAGGCTTCAACGTCCCTATGTCTCCCAACATTAGATCAGCTATCGCAATGCATCCTCGTTCAATCCTGATCAAATTAGAAACTAGGATGAATAATCTGTTCAACATGTTTGATGCTGGTGGTCGAGATATGCTCGTCGAGTGGGTCAAAGTACACAGCCCAGTAGGGCTGACCAATGCCATATCCAACTGTCAACACCCTTCAATTGGATTGACCAAATCAACAGCTCTGAAATCATCAAAAACAACGCTAATAGCTTAGTAAAGTCACATAAAAGACAGTCAGCTGCAACTCCATACATGTGCATCGCCATCTATCGCCGTCATCGGTCAAGCCGAGATAGACTTCATCCTTGTTCCCCAAACCCGAACCTGGACAAATAAGCAATGTTTCGCCCAGCGCGCCGCTAGCTCATTGGAGGAAAGCACTTAGCAAGGCGTTCCTCTTGCTGATAGCGAAATTGAGCGGCCGATCAGTACTCCGTAAGCTGGACGTTGGTTTTAGGTTTTGATCGGATATATATCTAGCTATAGCTGACACATTGCCGATTGTTATATCCTTTGCTATGTGAAGCTACTGATCCGTTGTTATATATCCTGAAGCTTTGATGATTACTAGTATCTGGTTGCGATGGCAAAGGAGGCACAGAAGTTGGAGACTCCAGCGAGTACTCCGGATGAGTTGACAGAGAGAGTCAGTACCTACTGTTTGCGTATATGCATCTTGTGCTAATCAGACACTATTATAGTCTCGCGATGACTCGCTTCCTAGTTCGCAAGAGGCATATGAGCTTGGAGGTGGATTCGAGAAAGATCTTGACGTCACTCAAGATGACTTGCTTGAAGCAAGAGAGATTGCAGCAACATTGTCAATTGAAGACGTTCACAATGTGAGTATATCGTATCCTCTTAGAATGATAAGAACTAAAGAGATTAGACGATGAAGAAGGTGTATAAACTTCACAAGAGAGATCCTAATTTTCCTCTGTCGGTCATACAAAAGATAGAATGTTTCCTAAGTACGTTCATTCACCATGTATCATATCGCATACTAATCTAGTATAGATCAGGATGATGTCTTGAAACATCCAGAGAAGCATGCCGCACTCATTCAAGAAATAAAGATCGAGGCAGCTTTGATAACACACAATTCACCATACGCCGAAGTCCGCGCCGTTGTCGATAACCACGACGATCTAAACGTGCCTTGCTCCACGATCCGCGCTTGGTTTATAGGACTCATCTTCTCGTGCGCCGTATCTTTCATCAATGGCTTCTTCGAGATCCGTCAACCCATGATCAGCGTCGGTCTAGCAGTACCTCAACTCCTTGCCTACCCATTTGGAAAGTTCTTCGAGAAGACTCTACCTGATGTTGGACCAACGCTATTTGGTGTAAGACATAGTCTCAATCCTGGGCGATTTAACAAGAAGGAGCATATGTTGATTACTGTCATGTCGAGTATCTCAATGGGAACGCCTTATACGAATTACGTTATCTGGATCCAGTATCTGCCGCAGTATTTCAATCAGCCTTATGCGATTAGCATCGGATACCAGATCTTGCTTGGTCTATCTTCCAAGTTCATAGGTTATGGCCTCGCTGGTATTTGCAGACGATTTCTCGTCTATCCTTCCTACTGTCTTTGGCCGACGACTTTGGTCTGCATCGCTCTTAATACAGCATTACACGATGAGGGTGATATCCCCGTGTTGGGACCCTTCAAGAAGATCTGGAATACATCGCGTTTTAGGTTCTTCAATATTGCCTTTGCTGCGATGTTTGCTTACTTCTGGCTACCTAATTATCTCTTCGCTGGCATGAGTTACTTTAGCTGGATGGCCTGGATAGCACCCAACAACCGCGACTTGGCCAATATCACAGGTGGACATACCGGCCTGGGTATCAATCCTTTTCCCACGATGGATTGGAATATCATCACTTTGGGCTGCGATCCTCTCATGGTGCCTTTTTTCACCACTTTCAACTTATTCTGCGGTGTACTGATGACTTGCGTCGTCATCTTGGGCGTCTACTACGGAAATGGATACTCTACAGCGTATCTTCCTATCAACTCGAACCGGGTGTTTGACCATTTTGGTGGACTGTATAACGTCTCTGCCATTCTCGACGAACGGGGTATCTTTGACGCTGAGAAATATGAAGCGTACTCACCCGCGTTTCTATCAGCTGCTAGTGTCGGTTCCTACATTTTCTTCTTCGCACTATATACAGCTGCTATCACGTATGGAGCGCTGTACCACAATCATGAGATAGCCATGGGCTTCAAGGGACTCTTCAACAGCTTTCGCTCCTCAAGGAAGAATGAACTTGTGGATGATCAGGTGCCTGATGCGCACAACCGCCTGATGAAGAACTATCGCGAAGTTCCAGAGTGGTGGTATTTGGTAGTTCTTGCGATAGCCTTCATTGTAGGTATCGTTGGTGTTTCTCAGTGGCCTACGCATACTACGCCAGCAGTTGTGCCTTTCGGTGTTATCCTGAGTTTGATATTCGTTGTGCCGGTCGGTATCATATCAGCAACGACAGGAATCCCTGTCTCGTTGAACGTCTTATCTGAGTTTCTTGGTGGGGCTTTTGTCCAAGGCAATGCTATTGCGATGTGTTTCTTCAAAAGCTATGGATTCAGTACTTGTGCTCAAGCTGTTTACTTCAGCGCCGATATGAAATTGGCACATTACCTCAAGATACCCCCTCGTTTCACGTTTTGGGCACAGATAATCCCAACATTTGTATCAACACTTGTCTCTGTGGGTGTTCTTCAGTACCAGATTCGCTTGGAAGGCGTGTGTACGCCAAATGCTCCGTATCGGTTTACTTGTCCTGGTTTGAACAATTTCTTCACTGCTGCCGTGCTCTGGGGAACTATTGGGCCCAAGAAGTTGTTTGGGACTGGAGGTCAATACGTCGAGGCCCTGGTAGGTTTTCCCGCCGGAGTGGCTATCGTTTTACTCTTTTGGTGGCTGGGTAAGAAATATCCAAACGTCAAGTTTATACGAAGCATCCATCCTGTTGTTTTACTTGCGGGAGGTATGCTATGGGCGCCGTATAATCTCGCTTATATCTGGCCTGCCGTGCCGATTGGATGGTTATCGTGGATGTATATCAAAAAGCGATATCTCTCCTTCTGGGCAAAGGTATGTTCCATAGACAAGATACTTGTTCATTTACTAACGCTTCTTGGCAGTATAATTATATCTTATCTGCTGCTTTCTCGGTTGGTATCGCTCTATCAGCACTGGTCATGTTCTTTGCTTTGCAATATCATGATATCAACATCGACTGGTGGGGCAACAGAGTACCCTTCCAAGGATGTGATGGAACTCAGTCTTGTTTCCTCAAGACTCTTGGTCCGGGAGAGTACTTTGGACCTCGGATAGGAGAGTTCAGCTAAGGACAAACAAGGGCAGCTTCACAAAGACACTGCGTTGACCGCAATATCAGACTGGAACTGATATGTCATGTAAGAACAGATATAGTAATAAGATGGTATATAAAATATAGAAAACGCTCTGGCTAGATAAAACAAATACAATCAAGTGTCAAACCATCTAATAACCGCAATCATTTCCAGGCGTTATGCAATCCGGGTTGAAGCAAGACATATCATACCAGCTCCAGTCGTTATCATCGTAACTACCACGACCCGTAGGCCCATCAATCAAGTTACAGTAAGGCTTATTCATGTTATACTCCTCGTTTCCGTAGACAATAGCCTTGCATCCCGTCTTCTTACCACAGCTCTCTGCACATGTCTCAAGGCTATCTGCGTCTCCTTGGCCGAGAACCTTGGCTTGAGCTCCGCCGCGAATACCTATGTTACCGCAGTTTTCAGGCTTGGGAGGCTTGTCGATGAGAGTGTAGCGGTAGCAAGTTGGCTTGGGTGGAGGGTAGTTTTGTGTTGTGCATGAGGATGCTGCGGTAGTCTTGGTGCTCATGGTGGTCATTGATGAAGGGACGGATGTGATTCCAGTTGTTGAGGTAACCTTTGTGCTTGAAGATTGAGAAGTGGTGGATGATGGCTTGGTAGTGGTGCTTGAAGGTGCAGAGTTGGTAGCGGAGGAGATCCCCGTGGTTGTTGATCCGGTTGAACCGCTGGAGGCTTTTGTTGTGCTTGATACAGCGGTAGGGACTGAGTAAGGGTTTGTGGTAGATGAGCTGACTCCAGTTGTTATTCCAGTGGTTTGCGTGGTAGAACCGCTGGTCTGGCTTGAAGAAATTCCAGTTGATGAGCTGGCTCCAGAGGCAGTTCCGCTTGTTTGAGTTTTGGATCCACTGGTAGTTGTTGAAACACCAGTTGTGGAGGAGCCAGTCATGGAAGTATCTGTCGAACCAGTGGCTGACGTACCGGTGGTAGAAGAACCGGTGTTGGTAGTACCAGTTGCTGACGAACCAGTTGTCGAGGAGTCAGTGGTTGAGGGACCGGTTATGGAAGTGCCAGTCGTGGAAGAGCCGGTTGTTGATGATCCACCAGTCGAAGAAATAGTCGTTGAAGAACCGGTGGTAGAAGTGCCAGTGGTAGAGAAGCCAGTTGTGGATGAACCAGTGTTGGTAGTAATAGTCATCGAAGTGTCGGTTGTGGAAGCGCCTGTTGTAGAGGGACCAGTTGTTGAAGCACTGGTAGTGGAGGAGTCAGTCTTAGCCGTCACAGTTCCAGTGGTAGAACCCGAAGAACCACCAGTTGTAGTCGATGAACTAGGACCATAAGAAATTGATGTGGTCTGCGAAGACTCTGTCATCTTGGAGCTCTCACTGCCTGTAGTACTCTTCTGAGTAGTAGAGCTTCCCTCACTTGTAGTTGAGGTTACTGCAGTGCTTAGACCCGATGTCTGAGAAGTACCGATGCCGGTGCCAGTAGTTTGGCTATGAGTGTTTGTAGACGTGAAGGTATCTGGATATCCTGTGGTGCTTGAGGAAGCAGTAGTGCTCATTGTAGCTGAGCTACTCTGAGTGTTGGTGGAGGCTGATCCGGTGGTATCAGTCTTTACAGTGAGTGTGGTTCCAGTGTTTGTAGAGAGCGTGCCAGTCCCTGTGGTGCCAGATGTGGTACCAGTAGAGGTCTGTTGGGTTGTGCTGGAAGAACCAGTTTGTGTAGAAGCAGTACCTGTTGTGGTAGAGCTACCCTTTGTATCGGTGTTCATTGTGGATTGGCTGTTGGTTACGGCTGTTTGTGAGCCTGAGGTAGACATAGAAGATGTAGTAGAGCCAGATGGTACGGTCGTGGTGCCTGAAGAGGCTGTAGCCGAGGTCTTTTCTGTTCCGGTAGAGACTGTGGTGGTTTGTGAGAGAGTGGTAGAGCTGCATTGCGGACCATAGCAGGGTATGCAGTTGGGACCGTTGCAAGGTGCAGAAGTGGATCTGCTGTTTATAGAAGTGAGAGTGGTAGAGCCAGTACTGCAGTCTGGTCCATAACAAGGAATGGAAGTAACCTTGGTACCGGTAGCGAGTGTAGTAGACGTAGAGCCAGTGTTACAATCTGGGCCGTAACATGGTATACAATTGGGACCGTTGCAAGGCACAGAGGTAGTTACTGTGTTTGCAGAAACGAGAGTGGTAGAGCTACAATCTGGTCCATAGCATGGTAGAGTAGTGATCTTTGTGTTCGTCAAAGTGAGAGTGATAGAACCAGTTCCGGTGCTGCAGTCTGGTCCGTTGCAAGGAATGGAGGTAGTCTTGGTACCTGTAGTGAGTGTGGTAGACGAACAGTCAGGGCCGTAGCATGGAATACAGTTGATACCAGAGCATAGTACAGAGGTAGTCATAGTGTTGGTAGACACACGAACTGTAGAACTACACCCAGGGCCATAGCACTCTATGCAGTTCGGGCCATAGCATGGTAAAGTAGCTGAAGAAGCAAGAGTGGTGCTGCAATCCGGTCCGTAGCAAGGAACAGAAGTAGCTTTGGTGTTTACAGAAAGGAATGTGGTAGAGCTACAGTCTGGACCGTAGCATAGAATACAATTGGGGCCGTAGCAGGGCACTGAGGAAGCGACAGTGGTGGTCTTGGAAGAGAGTGACTGAGGTACTGGATAGGTAGAGCGAGGCTTGCAAGGACCTGCCTGAACACCAGTAATGGCGATCAAAAAAACGAAAGACTTTGGCCAGGCCATTTTGGAGCAAGTGAATGAATGAATGAATGGTCTGAACAAGATTGATACTGATTTGAATAGCTGGTCTCGTGAGCTCTATATATTATCATTTCCTCTGCTCTAACTATCTCTCTCAACCATGGCTTTCTTTCACTTACACAGACAGAATGACTTACATCATACACTCAACTCTTCTAGAACAAAAGGCAAGTCCAGCGATTAACCAAATCCGGCGTCTTCTCAACCCCAGACGTTTAAACCAAACGGTTCCTCCCAATAGAAAGACGTCACGACCCCTGACGCTAGAGCCCTGCCCAACGGTTCCTGACGCCACGATCTTCCATTTTGGTGGCGTCAACACCATTTAACCGTCGTAGCAGAAAGAGAAGATGCAAAACAGTGGCTGTAAGCTTTTTCAACGGGGTGGCACTATGACGCGGTCTAGATTACCTGTAAGGCGAGAGTTACGGTGTGATCAAAGAGTTGTGCCTGGTTCCTGGGACTGCCGTTGCAATCGCGGCGTACGCCACTGAGACGATAACTTTGTTTCCACTTGGGGCTGTTTTTTTTTTTTTTTTTGGTCTGATGATGTTTAGATTGTTACTATGGATCACACGATGATGGCGGGCTGAAAAGGGATGGGATGTGTAGCCGAACAGCATCGGGAGCCATGAATCGTGCTGTGCAGCTGTCACTTAGATCTTGTGCATGTAGACAGACCGGGGTGTCCGTTCCGTCCCGCTGGACTCTATACTGACAAGGACAGGTTAATTTGACACTGACCACCTTTTCTTCTCGTATCGATCTTGTGTTCCTGTCGATCGATCATTGAAGAAGTGGTTGCATACTGTTTGCTTGCGTTGGGGATCAACAAAGAACTAATCCCCTCCAACCTCCATTGACATCAGTTCAATAGCAAACTAGATCATATTTTACACACATTCATACAACGCGCAATTCAAAGAACTGCCATTGAGTTTTCTCATGGTGCCAATACAGGTCCAACTAGCGTAAGTTAAGCAGCACCTCTTTCTTTCCGTCTTACCCACAGACATCTTCCCCTCCCACACTCAAGGCTATCTTAATTTATGCAAAGTACAAGTTGAAGGCTGTAAACCATCAATAGTCTACTCTAGTACTGAGTCTGGCCGGGACTTGTGTAGCCGCGATCGAAGCTAAGTTCCGTCCCGACGATCCTGGGGTTTGATAGATGAGTCACTGAGGCCCAGCTGACTGGAAATAGATCTACTAGTCAACATGACAGGAATTTTACAGATGTCTGTACGTAAGCATGTAATATTGAAATCCTGTTTTCGGGTCTTTGAATGCAGTTGGTGTGTTACTGACAGAGTGGTGGTGCGGTGCGGCAAGCTGGTGAAAGGGTTCTGTCATGACACTCACCAATACCATCACCACTATCAGAGCTTGGCAGTCTAATATATCACAAAGAATCGTTTCTTAGCCCTCTATTGACAGAATTGGAATCCTCTGTTTCCTAATCTGGCTGCCGAGTTGGTAGCTGCCACCAGCACTTCACCCTTTCGTCCGCAACTTCACCTATTTGGGATAATGCAGTCTTCTTTTAGATAAATAGCGTATATGCAATTGATTCTTGATTGAAAGAGTATTTCCTCGTCTTTTGTTTACCTTGCATGAATATCACCACGACCGACATTGTTGCAAACAAACAAGCTCTCTTGACGATACAAAGCCCGCTTTTCACATCCTCGTCTTTACAGTACTGACAGTGAGTTTTACTTTCTAGTTCCATATGCTTACGCTCTCAAAAAGGAGTCCAGGCAATATGGTTCACGTTCATAAGCCTGACATTGAGGTGCTGGTATGCTGCTGAGGATCGGATGTAGGGGCTGTAGCATACGACATGTGTTGATTTACAACCTCCATATCCGACAATTAGGAAGCTTTCTCATGTATTGAGATGATTGAAGATATGTGTATTTGGTGTCTCGAGTGCTTTATTAGTATCGTTATGCCAATCTCTAATCAGGAAACTCGGGATTTCAAAGCTTTACGAAGACATTGTTGTGCAGAAAACGATATAAGACCAAGACACAACTATTTTCTTTTTGAAGTAACTGATGAGCTCATGGCGTTAAAATGAGGTATGTACAATGGATTTATGCCTCTCCCAATGATATCGTGTGTAAGTCTAGGGTAGCCCCTATTAAAAAAGAGTTGCCATTCCTGTTTTTCAATGGGCTGCCTCTGATATCTCTAATCTATTTGTATCGTTGACTCAAGAAGGCGAGCTCGTTCTGTTTGGAAACGGAACAAAATCGTTTAACCATGTCAAGTCCTTCATCACTTGATCATATCATGCCAGTGTAGCCTTGCTATTCCCCTGCAAAGTCTAATAAACTCCTTCCTTAATTGTAAGGAGGTCATTTAATGTGCAGACTGGGGTAATCGATCTGATGCCCAAGCTGAATAGTACAACCCTGTTATTCAAGACGATGCCCGGTTTCAGATAAGGGCAATCCGTATGATATGATACCCTTGAAGGAGCAATGATACGCGGATGTTTCGTCTCGGGTTACGAATGCATGGAGTTGAAGTGTGGGATCCGAAACTTGTCTTTTATTGGCAGCTTGGACAACTACAGAAGAACATTCGATCTTGTTGACTGTGATTGACGAATTCATAGGATGCTATCATGCTTTTAAGGAACTTGGAATGCTGAATATTTGGGTGTTAAGATCGCCGTGCAGGGTTCATGATTTGACACATGTCAGGCACAGTTATGCAAGGTACCGTTGCCAAACATCGGTCCTGAGGGGAAATGACCGGCCAAGTAGTTATATGAGCTGATTAACGTTGACGTTAACGTTTGACTGGCAATATGGCTGAAGATGCAGCGGAACTAAACGTAACGATAATCCAGTTGAGAAAAGCATAAGCCGCAAATGTCTATGCCAAAATGATGAGTCGTGATAGGTCAATACCCACCAAACAGATGGTGATTCACAACCAACGCATCAACAATTTAAATACAAATCTCTCACATCGAAGAAGAAAAGAACAAAACCGCGCGTCAACTTCTTTTCTTAAGCGATAGTCATGACTTTGCCCTTTGACGAGATGATTCGTCGAGGTCTTTGGATTCTGAAACTCAGGGTCAGTTTTAGATCAAGGGGTGAAGACTTGGCATATGCAAAGAGGGAGAACAGTAAGTATGGACTTTTATGATGATTTGCAGACAAGCACTGAAAATGGTTTTCTGTGAAGATTGTTTCTGTTAGTAAAGACGAAAATCCTTATGATTGACGCAGTTTCAGTGTTCAGCTTGTGTTTTATGCAAACAGATGTCTTTTCTTGTTGGAATGGAAGTGTCACAGTTTGAAACAGAGGATGAGCTAATAGAAACAAATAAAGTGATGCACTTACAGTTAACTAATATATAAATCCTTAATCATGCATCTCACCAATTGGGCAAACCAATTATTCAGGGACCATCCTTCAAGCGCGTTCCCCCAGATCGTGTTACATTAACGAGACGGCAGTGCTCTTGATTCGCCACAAGAGCTCAACTTGGGTTAGATCTCGGGATGACCTAGACTAAGATGCTGTAAATATCTGCAGCTGATCCATGTGACTTTGACATGCGGCGGCAATTGATCTTCTGATAGAAGAATCGGATGGTGAAGATCATTAGGTAGCATCCCTAAAGAATTGGCCGACGGGACTGCCAAGAGCTAAGCCCAGAGTGGCCAAGTCAATGGACAAAATTAGAAGTTCCAGTGTGGCTGCGCTGAGCCAGATCGTTCTTTGGAACCCTCGTGATGCGGCTCGTGTTTTTCTTCGGCCTTGAGCGCTACTGTGACAACTCGAATGGGGATTTGTGACGTCGAGACGGTCAATTCTTTTCGCTTCTAACCGTTGGCGAAAAAGAACAGACGAAAAAGGAAATGCCATATCAACATGCGGCGGGCTGAAAGAGGGACCGTAAAATGAGCAGGGTACAGCTCGTTAATTGCCCGAAGCTTTACTAACAGCTTGTCACACTATTAGCATGAGGGCTAGTTAGTGTAGATATGCCAAGAGTATACGCAAATTTGATGGATATGGACCCGATAGACTGGTGACATACGCCAAGCGCTGTTCGTCTAGCAAACCTCGTGTTTGCTTTTGTAGCTATGGAGATGATTAACATCTAAGAGTCCAAGAGTCACTAACAATGTCAAGGGTCAAGTTAATCATGATCATCAAAACAAAAGAAAGAAAGAAAGAAAGAAAGAAAGAAAGAAAGAAAGAGAGTCAAAGCTGAGATTGAATTGATAGTAGTTGTCTAGGGTTCCCTATGGTGACACAAAAAGGATGGCTTTGTTAGTTAAACCAAAACTCTGGGATTCAAGGCAAGGGATGAGATTGTCTTGCTTGCATGAACATGAACATGAACCTGAACCAACCCAGACCAGGCAGCGGCACTCACTGACAGAGAGACATGGAGCTTGATCTTTCAGGGGTCCAGCCTCTACATTAGCCTCTTAGCCTCTTAGCCTCCGATAGTGTCTGCGCCTCTGACCCTCTGTGAGCCCCTGCTCTTCCCCATCCATTTCTTATCATCGGCAAGCGTGCCGAGGGAACTTTCTCTCCGTTTACGAGAAAGACAAGATAATTAATTATTGATTAAGCCAAGTTGGGTAGTTCAACATTGCGATCAAAGGTTGGTTCGTATTTTTTTTTTTTTTTTGGCCTCGTTCTGGAATTCTCTCAGCCTCCTGGTTTTGGCTTTGGTCGAAACCAGTTGACGAATTCAAGACGGTGCGTGTCAGAAGAGGGTGATCGCCAGGAACTGCATGACTCTGACTGGTTGGCTTCTGCATGAGGTAGGGAGTTTCACAATTGGCTTCGTCATCCAACGGATATCGTTAAGTTCCATAACAAAAGAGTTTTCTGAATATCTAGAGAATATACGAAGATGAGAGAAAAAGAAAGACATTCAAACGTCATAGTTCATCTGTTATCCCAGCAGCTCTCCACCGATCATCAGGACTCTCAAAGTCCGTGAGCCTGACCATGGGGAAAAAAAGAGCCAAGAGAATATACGAATTCGTATAATGCCCAGTGACTGCCCGAAAACCGTAAAGTGCTTAGGTACCTAGGTAGGCGACTGATAGCCAAGTAGATACTCATCTCGCCAATAGGGTTGAGCGGTCACTGTATGTAGGGCAGACGTTTAGGGGACATGTCGTGTAGCTGTACCATTTAGCCACTGACAGATAGTGGCTGAATCTGAATGTCAGATTTGCAGAAGGGGACCTCCCACAACTGTCAGATGATACTGACAATCCCAATTCAACTGAACTGTGGCAATATACCGCATTATTGTCTTGTCTGTCTCAGTCTGATGCTTTTTTTCATTCTGTGTCTCATTCGAAACCGGAATGTCTCTCAAGACTCAGAATATCATGGCAGGGGGGTTTACTGGGGTTTACTGGCCTTGGACGGTACCTCTAGTGTACCATCTTGGCGGGAGCTCAGGCGTCCCTTGGCTTGTCGTCTTTAGACGAGGAGGAAGGAGCCAAGGACCAAGCAAGGGCCAGGGGTTGACAAGGAAGGCGAGATCCACCCGCGAAGCGCCAACGCCGCTTCAGAGTCTAGTCTGGTCTGGTCCAGTCCCTTGCTTCTTCCCAGTCTCCAGTCTCCAGACTCGAGACGCCCGAGGCCGAGGACAATAAATAAAACAGTCAATGTTTCCCTCTTTTCTCAAATACTCATATTGTATCAGTCACTCATATTTTAATACTTGTTTCCTATACTCTCACTAGAATATTACAACACTCGCTCAAGGTATATACACCTACAACAAGATCAACTTACAAGTCGTCGCCTCGCTTAGACACTTGATCACCGGATATACGCATTAGACATACACACATACACAATCGCAGCAATGCTTTCAAAAGCTCTCACCACCGCCGCTATGGCTCTGGCCTATGCTGGCATGGCCTCTGCCCAAACATTCACAGAATGCAACCCCCTCGAGAAGAGTAAGTCATCTCCCACCACTTACGTATGTCACATACTAACAACTCCCAGCTTGCCCTCCCAACCCTGCTTTCGGAGACCAAAAGATTGAGTGTGACTTCGCCAAGGGAGAGTGCAGTGCTTTCCACAATATGATTGCCACAGAAATCAAGTACAACGAGCAAGGTGCTCTTTTCCAGATCAACACGGAGACCGAGGCTCCTACAATCCGATCAGACAACTACCTCATGTTCGGCCGACTTGATGTCGTCGTTCAAGCTGCCAAGGGTGCTGGTATTGTCACCAGTGTCGTACTTCAGTCTGATGATCTCGACGAGATTGACTGGGAATGGACTGGTGGTGACGATGCTCGTGTCCAGTCCAACTACTTCGCCAAGGGTGATACTACCACCTACGACCGAGCTATCTACCACCCCGTCAGCACCCCTCTCGACACCACCCACAAGTACTCCGTCGAGTGGACATCCAAGAAGATTGACTGGCTCATTGACGATGTCGTTGTCCGAACCCTGAACGCTGCTGAGGTAGCTAACCGTAAGGGTTATGAGATGCCCCAGACCCCTATGCAAGTCAAGCTTGGAACCTGGGTTGCTGGTGGCAAGAACAGCAATGAGGGAACCCGAGAGTGGGCTGGTGGCTACACCGATTTCAAGCAGGCTCCTTTTGATGCTTACTACCGCAGTGTTACCATCATTGACTACGCTGGCAAGGACGCCCCTGGCAAGAGTGGTGCCAAGGAGTACGTCTGGACCGATAAGACCGGTTCTTGGGAGAGCATCGAGGTCAAGAAGACTCTGTCTGACAACACCGACGAGGAGACCAGCGCCAGCACCGCCGTTTCCAAGGTTCCCAAGACTACCCAGACTGCTCAGCCTACCAAGACCAAGACCGAGGCCCACACCACTATTGTTGAGGAGACCACAAGTGTTGTTCTGACCAAGACTGAGACTGCCCAGCACGAGTCTAAGACCCATGAGTCCAAGACCCTTGAGACCAAGGTTGTCGAGACCAAGACTGAGTCTGCCAAGGAGACCAAGATCACCGAGGTTGCTACTACCTTCTCCACTGCTAAGGCCACTGCCACCGCTGTTGCCAGCACTGTGACCACTGAGGAGGCTGCTGCCACACCTACTGAGGGTTCCAACTCAGGCTCTGGATCTGGATCTGACTCTGGTACCAACTCAGGTGCCGCTGTCGATCCCGCCACTCCCAGCGGCACTGCCACTGAAGCTGCCCCCAGTGATACCACCCCCATTGCCGTCAACTCTGGCTCTCGCATGACTGGTAGCATCGTTACCGCCTTTGCCGGTCTCATGATTGCCCAGATCCTCATCTAAGGAACTTGAATTCTTGATTTTGTATCAATTCTTACTACGGGGTCCCTGTGAGCAACCTAGAGTTATGTCTCTATGTACATTGCTCGAGAGCAGATCATTATAATCACATCTTACTTCGAGTCGATCCTTACAATGCTTGCCAAAGCAAAACACACGAGACCTCTTTATATCTCGGATTGGTTCAATTGGAAGGACCATGATGAAAAACAAAGAGACGGGAAAAAACGATAGAAAAAACACAGGGTACATGGAAGAGGGCTTGGCAAGCAAACATTACGCATGTTTTTCGAACAACCTAACGTTTTTAATGAGGACCTGCTCTCTTGAGTCCACGGACTCCTGCCTAGACCGAGGCGACTGCTTGGCGCAAAGCACTTGCTTTTGAGTCGCCAAGGTCTTGACTGGCTGTTCACGGGCGGATGACGGGATGAGTTTTCTGTATGAGAAAGAACTAGAGATGGTCATGATTGAAGTGGAAGATTTATGTATGGCTTGGATGAATTACTACTTTTTGGATTGGGGTTATTGGGATTTGAGTGCATCACATTGGATGCCAACTTTTTACAGCGAGATACCTTTTTAGAATTTTTGAATGGAAGCAATTGATTTGCTGCATGCAATTTTGTCTTTTCTTGGTGAAGTTGCTAAGCACTTGGCTTCATTTCCTATGAGGCTGGGTGGCTGTTTGCGGCGATAAGCCAAGATGCAAGGGCGGTGGATCGTCGTCAGGGTGAATATTGGCAGCTTAACTCAATACTTGCTATGATATCCGTATTTGTGATAGTTTAGTTGTCAGAAGTATATGACGCTACGACTCGTGTACGCCAAGACTATCGATCAATACTATTGAGATGAGGTTACAGGGAAATTGAGCCAAGTACAGCGAGAGGATAAGGTTTGTTAGAAACTCTGATAGCAGTTCCTTTGGTTGTCTATGGTGCGGCTGGCTAGGTAGTGGTGAGACGTGGCGTTTATTGCTGTTAACTTGAGCCGCGGCGTTGAGACATGATTGAGGTTAATTGTGAGATAGTCGAATTGGTAGAGATGGACTCCCGAGATATCCAAGACAGAATGACAGGTAAGGGTTCACAATAAGATGACCTAGGTTTGAGATATCAAGTCGTTTAATTAGGCTTGCTTGCTTCTTTTCTCCGTGTGGGTGGGGATATGCAGGTACAAAAGGTTATCGCCCTCCATTACAAGCCTCTCCCTGGTAGCGAGGCCTTGTTTGCTTTTCAACATCAAAGCTTTGAGTCAGCATCTGATTTGCATGCGAGAGACATGGCTAGTTACCGGAGATTATATGTCTGATATGTAGTTACTCTTTGAGTGGAGGGCTCCTAAGATTGTGAGTTGATTTTGCTTTTCTGGTTTGTGATAGAGGTGAGGTTCTGAGTCATGGGTGTTTTCAATGAATTGTTGTCAAGTAGCAGTGGTAGACATACACAAAGGGATGGCGGGTTTGTGAGTTGTTCACTTGGCTTGGATTGACTGGTGATGTCTTCATATGCTTGCTGGAGACACAAGACTGTTGAGAATACACCTCTTACAACGGGAACTCGGACAATCTGTATCTATTATTCTTATTCATTCGACTCTCTATTAAGCGCGAGGGCCCACTGAATTCAGGATGGACTTTGAGGAACTGGGTGAACAAAGACAGTATTGCTTTGTGTTAATAGCTCCGCTTACAGCATATTTCATACCGATCGAGTGTCGGTTATTAGTTGTGATGTTGAAAGTGATCGCAGACTCAACTAACAGATCATAAGGATATTTAATTGTATGGAGTAAACATCGGGTATGTTCAGAACATGCCATATCATTAAAACGTACTAGAAGGAAAAGGCCTATTTGACTATTCGTTGCTAACTACTCTGAGAAACTTCGAACTCCGCTAGAAACCCGTTCAGACTCGTGCTTGAGCAAACATGTTACTGTATTCTATAACATGAAGTTGGGGTGATTTTCAGTCTTATTACTCATGACAATCTTCGTCACTGCTTCTCAAGTTGCTACAGTCTAATAGAGAACGAGTAGTACACAGCAACTCCAATCCTTCAGGCTCCCATGGCAGCAATCAGACTTTGACTACAAAGACAGAAACTTGGATAACCCAAAAAGGATGGTCGGAAATAATTATCGTGTTGATTCCCCGAGTCGACCTCTGTTCAGCTGAGATAGAAAGTGGGGTCAATCACCGGTGAAGAGTCATCTTCTACAACACCATCACCAAGAGCCAATATCAGCTCTCAGCTATATTAAAGCTAGTAGAAGTACTTCTCATATACTAGCGAGTGAAGAGATAAACACTGAATATGTCATCACGACCTCCCTCATTCCTCCTCCCCAACTCGCCATCCTGTCGAGTAATCGATCGCTTCAGCGACTTACCCGACAACTCACCCATTACTGAAGACCCAGAAGGCAAAATTCCCTTCTGGCCTCTTCTTCACCATCTTATCAGTACTCCCGTGTTGAATATCTCGTCACTCATAGACCGGCTCCAAACAATTGCCGCCAACGCAGAAACATACCCAGATGGCGACTTTAGCTTCTTGATCAGCTTTTTGAAAGAGCAAGATGAATATAATATTATTTATACCATATGGCCCAAGATTAAACAAATTGCTCTTGATATCACGGCGTATTTTGCGAATGGAGAGCTTGAGCTGCTTCGTCCTGGGTGTCCGTTGAGGTTGAGTCGTGGGCAAGTTGCTTGTCTTGTGGTTCATCAGTTTCTTTGTTCGTCTGTGCCCCAACGGAACGATGATGGGTATCAAGATACAGGGATCTGGTATTCAGAGGAACAGAGACATCCTGTCGCGGCGAGAATGTATCTGGCAGCTCTGTTTGCATATCTTGAGAGTCTACCTTCAGCGAAAGAACTGATGGTTGATCATTTAGCTGGTCATCATGCTGTCTTTTACGAACTCCATCAGAACAGTCGAACACCATTAGCCGATGCCAAGTTGGGGCCCGTCCATATTGACTACTTGAACGTCCATACATCAGATATGCATCACTCTCAAGTCCAGGGAAAAGGAGGAGCCGTCGTTATCTCTTCCAACAAAGTCATTGGCTTCGGGCAGTCAGCTACTCAGGAGGAATTATTCGTTGGTATTGCCCCTGAGACATACCCCGTTGTTCTGGCAGCGCCTCATTTAATGGAAGATACTGTCATCACTGTTTCAGGTGCGAGAGCGATGGTGGATGTTCGAGGTCAGCGACGCAATATCGAATGGAATATTCGTACTATGGCCAACGACTCGGAAGGAGGACGCTTGATCTTTATGGATGCATTGGAGATGGACATGGTAGAACGCTCATCAGATAACGACCTGCCGGATCTATACCTTGAGAACATTGATCGCGAACTTCAAAAAGCAGCAAACGGGTTTACTTCCTACTACGGCGATTCCATTTTCACCGGCCTTTGGGGCTGCGGTGCGTTCGGTGGTGATCCAGGAGTTAAGCTTATGATCTTATGGCTCGCAGCAGGGGCGGCTAATGTTGAGCTGCATCTAATGCTGGGACCTGGAGAGCATGATCTCGGAAGAGGACTCGAGGAGGTAGCCAAGACTTGCGATGGCCTGACTTTGAATGATGCGCGAGAGCTACTATTGGCTGTCCCGATGGAGTTACGAAAGGAAGGAATCTTGAAGTGGATTGCGGAAGAGGCTTCAGGGGTTTTTCGTCAGATTGAAGAATGATAGATGGGTGACGGAGTTGAAGCCTGACGCTTGGGAACCAGGATCAGATAAGTCTACTTGGTGTGGTCTTTTCATGCTGTGGGCCGTATCGTCCGTGAGTATTCAACGTGACTGCATTTTCAGTTCGGGTTGTGGGAATTGTCCGTAATGTTCTTGGCGCTGATGTCTTGTTGATGGAAGAATATCCTCGAAATTAGCGGGCCAAGGTGGCCTCATGGCCCAGAGGTTCCATGTTGCTCTCTAGTAGAGACTTGTACAATATTTCTTTTGGACGAACTCAACTGTGTTGAAGACACTAATATCATTCAACTGATGCTTTACTCTTACTGTAGAGTTGAAGATACACGGAGTTACTGAATCTGATCTTTTCGATGAAAGAAGGACTAGAATCTGATCAGATAACCGAAACTGCCAACTCTGGCCTGAGCACTCCTTCGTGTTTCTTTTCGTGAAGAACAACCTGCTGACGTAGACTATCAAGTGGAATCGTGATATATTGAAGTTGTCTGATTGATCAGATTACGGAGTCCAAGATGAATACGCGGGTTCGTGCATTGATCAATATCAGAAGCCATGTCACGGAGTGGAGTCGAGTCAAAGAGGAAAAGGCTTAAACATGGACTTGTGTTTCATATCTCCAAGGCGTGCTACCTCGTATGTATGGTTACATAGTTAACACTTAGTTATTATTGGATGCAACGTGAGGAAAATTATACTTTCAATAGCATGATCAATCTCGATTTGCATCTTCTGTAAATATGTTATGTAGATATGTCACTATCCGCATACTATACAATTAAGCTTATTTCCCCATTCTTATCCTGATGCCAATTCCTGTCAAGCTTTCTCAAGAGAAATGAAGTCTTGGCTGTGACATTCAGTCCCATGCTGACAGTTTCCTATTCAGGTATCTCCAGACCACAGCCCCGGCGTATGGTCCGGCAATTACACTCCACATCTGCCCGTTTCACTAACGGAGAATTCTGTGATTCGTGTAAACATGTTTCGGACCCTGCAAATGTTTGCATATCACCATCTATGGCTTCAGGGGATATACGGTAGTTGTCATGGCTTTGTATATAAGTGAGGTCCTGACCGGCTGTAACTGCGCTTCTCTATCCTTCATCCTTTACATCTATCTCTTTCTAACTACTATACATTCGTTTTGTTGGACTGGCTCCGACTTTCACTCTTTAAATACCATCTAAACTCTATCAACCGCCAAGATGAAGTTCCTCGGCCTCCTTAACCTCGCTGCTCTGGCCAGCGCCGTTCCCACCCCTACCGTCCAGGAAGTCGGCAAGACTATCAACAAGCGAGCTGCCATCACCGACGCTGCCGACATTGGTTATGCTACCGAGAACGGAGGCACCACAGGTGGTGCCGGAGGAGCTACCGTGACCGTCTCTTCCCTCGCCGAGTTCAGCAAGGCTGCCGAGTCAGACGAGAAGCAGGTCATCTACGTCAAGGGTCAGATCACCGGAAACAACAAGATCCGCGTCAAGTCCGACAAGACCATCGTCGGAGCTTCCGGTGCTTCTCTCGACAATGTCGGTCTTTACATCAACAAGCAGAAGAACGTTATTGTTCGCAACCTCGCTATCAAAAACGTCGTTGCTGCCAACGGTGATGCCATCGGTATCCAGAAGTCTACCAACGTCTGGGTCGACCACTGCGAGCTATCCTCTGATTTCTCCAAGGACAAGGACTTCTATGATGGTCTTCTTGATGTTACCCACGCTTCTGACTGGGTGACCATCTCCAACACTTACTTCCACGACCACCACAAGGCTTCTCTGGTCGGTCACTCTGACAGCAACGCTAATGAGGACACTGGTACTCTCCACGTCACCTACGCCAACAACCACTGGTCCAACATTGGATCTCGTGCTCCTTCCGTTCGCTTCGGTTTCGTCCACGTCTTCAACAACTACTACGAGGATATCAGCGTTACTGGTGTCAACTCTCGCATGGGTGCTCAGGTCCTTGTTGAGTCTACTGCTTTCACCAGCGCCAAGAAGGCTCTCATCTCCAAGGACTCCAAGGAGACTGGTAGCATCTCTGTCAACGATGTCGATCTTGGTGGTTCTACCAACGATGCTCCCAAGGGCTCCATCTCCAAGTCTGACATTCCTTACAAGTACTCTCTTGTTGGTTCTTCCAAGGTCAAGGGTGCTGTTGTCGGTGTTGCTGGAAACACTCTTAAGCTGTAAATGGGATGTGCCTATTATTTCATTGAACATATTCAAATTCCAGCTTCACTGTTTCATTGGGATCTGGTAACATAAGGGGTCTAGTAGATATTCTGGATGATAGAATAATTAAAGATTGGAGGAGACCTTTACCTGCTTCCTCCCCTCAGTGATGTGGTGTACCATCAAAATTGCCTGCTCAGATGATAATATGAGCACAATATTCTAAAACCTAGGAAGCCTTCTTATTCCGAGCATCTAGGTAGGTATCACATCGATCGTGGCCGTCGGTGCAGCTCCTTGTGCGGTGAGCCATGTACATGTGAAAGCTGAAATAATTCCAACAAAGAAGATGTCGGCTCGACCTCAACGAGAGCCACGAGCTCAACGAGCGGGAGGTCTATAGGCTACCTGCTTCTACTTGTTCTTAAACTTCAATTGATTTCCTTGCATCATGAAACAAAGCATGAAGAAGCGAGACGAGCTTTAAGGTATCGAACATCGAATTGCTGTGAAGGCGTGACAGGCACCACCCGATAACTTCTTTCCAAAGTCTGGGGCTGATGCCTGCCAAGTGAGTACCTACCTACCTACCTACGTAAGTATGATCTACGCGTGAGGTAGGTTGAGAAGGTGCGTCAGTATCTACCTGCCTCACCAACTGTTGAGAGATTGCTTCCCGTCATCTGAGAAAGGCGCGTCTCTGACCCTCCGGACAAGAGAAAATTCTGTAAAGCATCCTCACTTCAAACTTTCCAAGTGCACCTCTCATTCCTTGATATGTAAAAAGGCACGGGACAAATATCAGCCACACAAGATGCCGTCCGCCCTGGCAGAACCTCAAGATGCCGCCTCTAAATCACAGAGTTCATCTTCACGATCGTCGCACGAGCTTCAGAGACGATATGAATTGGCTGCCTCGACTTTCAAAATCCTCTGCGGGATCAAAAGCAACCCAGACACCTTCATCGTCCTCAAGATGGCCTGCTCAGCAACCGAGTTCAATTCGTTTCCTATTCGAAAAGAAGAAACAACCTTCTTCCGAGCGATCAACGACAGTACAGGTATCCCTTACCAAGTCCCCGAATTCATATCCAAGCCATGGCACAAGGCATTCCTGCTCGTGCAGATCGACCTCTTGAAGACTGGTTGGCCCAACAAGCTGAAAGGCGCAGCTCGGAAAGAACTTTACCATGAACTTTCCCGAATGCACAAGCTACTCGACCGCGTGCTGAGATGCTTGGTGGATATCCTTGGGGAGAGGGGCGATGGGAGGGGAGTGCAGACAGCTCTTGAAGTACTGAGAAGCGTCAAATCTGGTGTTTGGGAGAAGAGTGATGACCACCTTTTGCAAGTCGAGGGTATTGGCCCAGCGAAAAGGGACAGGCTCGTCAAGGCCGACATCAAGACCATCAAGGACTTATCTACAATGGAATTCTACCACATTGAACGAATCCTCAGTCGAAACCCGCCTTTCGGCCAAACACTGCTACACAAAGTGGCCGGGTTTCCCATTCTCAAGCTCGACTTTGAGATTATCGGACAATACACTCCCGAGGCTGAGGCACCCTTGCTCAACTCCCCAGTCGCATCTGGAAACAACCAAGCAGGGACGGGCGCTGTGCCTGCCAGTGAGTCACTTTGGATTGCTCGAGCAGTACTCGGATTTGTCAATGAGAGGACACCAACCTGGAAAGGCCGCACACCCTGGCTCACGTTAGTAGTTGAGGGGGGCGACGGACGGCTTGTCTGGTTTTGGCGAGGAAGTGCGAAGAGGTTGATCGACGAGAAGGAGATGATCATTGGTCTTAGCGCGGAGAGCGGCGAGCAACTGAAGGTTGCTTTTTCTTGTGAGGAGATCGTTGGAACTATGGTGAATATGGATGTTCGTGTGTAAGTGTAGTGTAAGTGGGTAGAAAGATGACCCGTTGAGGCAACAACATGTTAACTATTTGCGGACAAATGGAGAGTTCTTCCTAAGATATGAACAATATTCACTTCACTGTTTTATTTGAAATTTGGTCTCGCTGTGACTTACATTGTTACCTTGTTCTAGTGATACTATCACCTTGCAGCAGCCTGCCACACCTAGTCAAGAGTCTTGGAAAACCAACTTCAATACACAACAAACATGCAAGCCAGTTGCCAGCAACATCTCTCCACTCAACGCACAGGGCATCCAGACCCTGTCGCCCATTTTAGCTGCATCTGAGAAGACCCTGTGACATGAAAAGAGCTTCAGCTTCTGAGGAAATTTTCGCATAAGACCTTAAACAAACCGAGGATGTTTACCGATGTGAAGGCACAGAGCAGAGACCAGCCTTACAACTTCATCTTTCCTTCCTCTTTTTACCTAGCTGAACTCTATTCTGAGGCCCAAGGGAATTAGATTGAGAATGTCACTGACGAGAAGCTGTATTGGGAAGCGGCCGACGTAGGGCAGAGTTAGTGCAAGAATGGTTCATCCTCGTTGGACGGTAAATTTGGAACCCCAAACCCTGAAAGAGTGGCGGTTTCATCCTTTCAGCCTTTTCCGTGCTCACAACTCATAGCTTTACAGCAATATGGTTGCACTGCAGAAGCCCAACTATGCATGCTACTATGAGTTAAGGTACAGGGAGATTGTCGAGGCCTTGTGACTGATCTTCATTGAACTTGGAAGATCAGCTCGAGACCAGGGCAGGCTATCTAGGATCGATGCAGGGATTAGGAAGAGCTGAACTCGAGTCCCCACCAAGTTGAGTAGCCAGGTAACATCGACACTTTAGTTCGTGATGATCTGGGAGACTCTGTTGGTTTTTCTACGGAATGTGGTTGTGCCGTCTGACACTCGCAGTCGTGTCCTATTTCGGGAGAACTGTTCAGTGATCATAGCGTGTAGAGCTGGTTAAATACAAGCCGGAAATTTGTAAAGTCGATAACTGAGGCTTCATATCAAACAGTAGTGCGGTTGCCTACATACATCACCAGGCAGGCACCCTATTGTGGCTAGAGGAAGTAATCTGTATGGGTGGATGATCCCAAGCGGATATAGTACCCGCACGAAGTCATCGCGAAATGGAGTTTGCCTCTCCGAACCCTGGTGATATCTAGTGACGCTCATTTGACACGTTAAATTAGCACGAGCTAGTCGAGCAAACCCAGCCTGTGCCTTGACGGAAGGCTTTTCAGCCCATTTGTAGTAGCCTGTGATCTTATAAGGCGATAGCATGTCCGTACCGTTTGTGTAAAGTCTCAACCACTCGTTTCTTGGTAAACACACTCTTTCGACATGTTGCGATCAACTCTTCTCCTCGCCCTCGCGGGTCTGACTCTCGCGACAGACAGCGTCTACTTCAGCGCCCAAAAAGCAAGCCAGAAGGGTCTCCCCTTACTTTCCGGCTTCAGTCCCCGTCCTCAATTCCTCAGCATGGCAGCAACGTGTGAAGCAGGCATGAAGCAATGCGGTAACACCTGCATTGAATCCAGCGGTCAATGTTGCGACACGACAAAAGGATCGTACTGTGAAGACGGCTACCGCTGTCAGGACGACGGTTGCTGTGAGGATGGAAAGCTTTGCTCTGGTCCACCTACGAGATGCACTGACGGCAAGGAGATGTGTGGAGGGTATTGTATTCCCAAGGGCAAAGTGTGCTGTCTTACAGGTTACTGTGATGAAGGCGAAAAATGCTCTTCGGGCGGATGCTCTTCTGGAAGCTCGTCTGGCGGAAGCGGCGGTTCCTCTGGCGGTTCATCTTGCTTGAGCTTTGAGGAGTCTTGCGGCGATAAGTGTATGCCCAAAGGAATGGTCTGTTGCAAGACTGGGTACTGTCTGAGCGGCCAGACATGTACCTCCGATGGAAAATGCCAATATGGCTCTGGAAGCAGCTCCGGAGGTTCATCTGGCGGTTCCTCTAGCGGTAGCTGCGCCAGCTACCAAGAAGAATGCGGCGATGGATGCATGCCCAAGGGTATGGTCTGCTGCGACACTGGATACTGTTTGTCCGGACAGATCTGCTCTAGCGACGGTACTTGCAGATACGGTTCAAGCAGTGGAGGCAGCGGTGGAAGCAGTGGCGGTTCGAGCGACGACGACGATGATTCAAAGTCTGCAACCCGTACTTTTAACACTCCTTCTTTCACCGCACCTTCGATCGATCCTATTCCTACCCTCGGCGACGATACTTTCCCTACATTCAGCTCTCGCCCTCTTCCTACTGGGCCCCGATCTGGTGATGATGGGGACAGTACCAGTAATAGCAACAGCGGCGATGGCAGCAGCAGCAGTGGCTCGGTTGTCGTGCCCAGTGTCTTCATGGGTATCATTGCTTTGATTCCTCTGCTTCTTTGAGTTGCAACTTTGCGATTAAAACTATCGCGGGAAAGCTGTATTCCTCCAGCACATCGACAAGTTTATGTGGTACTCGTTTGAACTTATATTCGATGGAAATAATGAATCATGTCATCAAGAGTTTGGAGAAATAGTCCCATGGACTTGGCCTTATTTTGTATATATTATACCCTAAATCAGAATCAGCATGTTTTGTCCCAATCAAAGCTAGATCATGTATCTCATCGTACGTCACATCAAGCTGGCGCTCTAATAACCCTCAGTCACAGACTGACGAAACTTCTTTTGCACCGGAATATGGTAACGTCAAACTAATTCGATTCTTTGTATGTCTCCATAGCTCAACAGCAAAGTATATGCTGAGAGAATTAGGCGGACTGAGTAGGCCGTAATTTTCCCTCCTTTTGCCTGCGCTTACATTCAAAAAAAAGAAAACTTGTTGGTACATCATGACGTTTCTCCCAGCTTCCCAAGCTCTTCCAAAAGTCTGGTAGTAATGAGCTTCCCCGGGGATTTCTTATAATACATCCGCTAAACGCCGATAGTCATGGTAGTGTGGAATATTCATGTGTGGGTGATTGAGTGATGAGTTGATTTGTGGATGATTCGACCTCATTTTCCCATGGTATGTCATGTAGTTGAATCAATCATGGTCTTGGCCCCCTTATCTCTTGGCAGCTTGGTTGAAACTCTCAAGAACTGTCTCCTTAACATCAGGTTTCGTCTGACCCTCGAGCTCTGAAGGGCCCTCAGACGAATCGTCCTTCTTGGGCTCAACAATAGCCTTTGCCATAGTCTGTGCCTGGGCTTGGCCAACCTTGCCAAACACGCTCAAACCAGTGGCGATCATGCCGCTGATATCTCCAACATTTCCGGGAACGACAACAGCGGTGCTCTCGCGAGCCAGCTTGCCAAAGGCATCGACATACTTCTCGGCAACTCTCAAGCTGACAGCAGCCTGGGCACCAGTATCTCCCTTGAGGATACTGTCTGAGACAGCATCGATACCTTGAGCAGTGGCAGTCGCCTTGAGACGGATGGCCTCAGCCTCACCATCCGCTTCGTTGATACGCTCGGCGCGCAACGCCTCAGAGGCCAGAATGACACTCTGCTTCTTACCCTCGGCGATGTTGATGGCGCTCTGTCGTTGACCTTCGGACTCAAGAATCTCAGCACGTTTAGATCGCTCGGCAGTGACTTGTCGGTGCATAGCCTCGACAACGGCGCCAGGGGCGTGAATATCTCGGATCTCGTAACGCAGGCAGGTGACACCCCAAGCTTCGGCGGCATCATTGATGGCAGCAGTGATGTTGGTGTTGAGCGCAGCACGTTCCTTTAGGACATGGTCAAGGGTCAATTGACCGATTTCGGATCGCATAGTTGTCTGGGCGAGCTGGGAGATAGCATATTCGGCATCCTCGACTCCGTAGCTGTTCATTGTATCAGCGCCCTGTTCTTAGTGTGCTTCAATGGCTCTTCTAGCTTGTTTGGTAAGCTCGAAAACCGAATCGCTCCAACTCACCTTGCCTTGTATGCATCAAAAACACGGGTGAACAAAACACCATCAAGTTCCAAAGTAACGTTATCCGCAGTGATAGCGCTCTGGCTAGGAATCTCAATGGCAACTTCCTTGAGACTCTTGACGTATGCGATTCGATCGATAAAGGGCACAAGGACAGCCAGACCAGGTTCGAGAATGCGGTTGAATTTTCCCATACGCTCCACAATCCAAGCTGTCTGCTGAGGCACGAAACGAACTACCGTGTTGGCTGGAAGTCGGGGCTTAGAGAAGTACGAGGGCATGGCCGGGGATCCGAAGCCGGCGGAGACGAGAGCTCGGTTCGTGGTGCTGAAGGCTCGGCCATGGGCGGCGATTGATCGTGCTGTGATGGTGGTGGCGGCAGCGACGAGCCGCGACTGCGACTGCGGTGCCCTGAGAGCCGCCCGCGTGAGGGACATGGCCATGATTGATCGATCGCGAGGTTTTCTGTGAACAGAGTCAAGAATGACGTGGGTAAAACACTGTGTCTGTTGATCGGGTGAGCTTGGGGAAGCTGTCGATATTCCGATATTTGCCCGGTAGAACAGGCAAGCTTAATGTGACGCGGGTGGCTAGTACAGTAAATACACTTTCCCTACCTCGGCTTTCTGTGGCTGGTGATGGCGGGGAACCCTTTCCCTTGGACTTGATCGCAGGAGGAAATGGAAGTCACCGCCTTCCTTTCTGTTGCTGTGCCCCGCGCTGCGAATCGACTGGATCCCAAAGTCACCCAATATCTAGCCGCCACTACACCAACGTCATCTATCGCGAAACCACACTGTTTCTTTCTTACTCATCTTCAGCTTTTCTCGAAAATCCCGAGTCAAAAAGATAACTTTTGCGATACACGTCCTCTGAGAAATTAACACAATGTCTGCCAAGGTTCCTCGCAACTTCCGCCTATTGGAGGAGCTCGAGAAGGGAGAGAAGGGTCTCGGTGCTGAGGCATGCAGTTACGGTCTTGAGGATCCCGAGGATCTTCTCATGAGCAGTTGGAACGGCACGATTCTCGGTCCCCCTCATGTGAGTGTTTGCGAACAGAACACGCGCTCCGTTTTGAAGTAATAGACTCCCAAGTAGCTCATAGCTAACCCTTCTCTTTCAGTCCGTCCACGAGAACCGCATCTACAGCGTAAAGATGCACTGCGGTCCCGAATACCCCGACATGCCTCCTACGATCCAGTTCATCAGCCAGGTCAATCTTCCCTGCGTCAACCCCAACAACGGCACGGTCGACCCCAAACAACTGCCCTGCCTTGCTCAATGGAAGCGGGAGAACACCATGGAGACGGTTCTTATTGAGCTCCGAAGGTACGTCAAGCTCCACCATCGGATGAAAAGCTATACTGACGATATCTAGATACATGGCTTCATCCCAGAACAAGAAGATCCCCCAGCCTCCCGAGGGTTCTACCTACTCTTAGGTCTCAAACGACGAATTACATATCACGCCTTTATGTCAAGATAAAAGAAACAAGAACATCAAGATTAACAAAATCTTTTGAATGGGTTGAGAGAGATGCCAAATGGCTCTATTCAACCGGTGTTCGAGAAGATGCGACTATCGCGAACTACAATATCATACACAAAGCTGCTTGTCCCAGAGAATGCCTCGCCCTTCCCATCCGTCTTCGTCGTATTAGTCCCGTACCCTCTTGTTACTATTCGCTTTTCGTTACGTTCATGAAACAGAACAAACTTGCTGCCCCCTCCCGTCTTGTCATTATTTTAACACGGATTCCAACGACTCGAGACATAGCCAGTTCGTAGAGATAGCGCAAGAATAAACAATTCAAGATATCCAAACAGATAATTGGGCATAATCATCCAGGACAATTTCTCCGTTCAACTCGCATGAAAAATGGGCCATATATCCCCGTACGCCGCTTTTGCCTCCCCAAAGAATCCTAATTGCAACAGCTCAGGTAATAAGACGAGTATTGTAGATAATCAGCGCTGACAAAAGAAAATGCGAATGCGCGTGTGATCATCCTCGTGATCAAGGTATCCAAGAAGAAAAAAAAAGCTCCAATCCCCAGAATGCTGTTTTGAAATACATATAAATGATAAAAAAGAAAGCGTTGGTAGAGTGTATCGTAAATCCACAGTGGGATGTAAATTAAGATTGTTGTTTAGTCTTCAAAGCCCCATTTGGCAGGAGGGCCGACGGCACTCAAGCGAGCCATCGTCTTGTTAACTCGAGGAGCAGATGTCGACATGGCATCGGGAGAGATGGGGCTGTCGGGTCGAGGCACACCAACCTCAAGAGTATCACGCTGAGCGCTAGGGCTGCGGTGTTGGCTTCGGCTTGTTGATCGGTTCTTGAGAGCTGAATGACGGTCCTTTCGTCCGCTGTAGCGGCGCTGCTGAGTGTACACGATGACCTCAGGGACCGTCTCTTCTTCAGACTCGTCGTCGTCGAAAGCGTAGTCGTAGAAGTCGTCCAGATCAGGGCTGGGCTCGGAATCGTCGATGGAGTGTTCAGCAGCAAGGCCCTTGTCGATGTAAAGAAGAATGCGTTCCGAATTGTTGCTGTGAGATCGCTGCCCGTGGTGAGATTTCTTGGTAGGAAGTTGGGTGGGGCTGAGCTCATCCGAGGTGTCATTGAAGGTTTCGTGGCTGAGATCAATAACGGTGTTACCTTCGGCGTTGACTGTTGTCTTGTCCTTGAAGGTGGGAGGGGCTGGGAAGTCAAAGTCCATCGTCTCCTCGGTAATGGTGGCTTCGGAGGGCTTGGACTTGTGGCCCTTTGAAGTAACCTTCTCGTCCATCTCAGAAAGGACAGAGCTGCGCATTGTCTGTCGCTTGTGGCGAAGAGCAGACAACAGCATCTCTTCCTGTCGAGTAACCGCCATGAATCGGTTGTGACCATCCTTTCCATCAATAGATGAGTGGGCGGAGCGGATGTAAAAGTCGACAGAGCTTGGGCTCAAAGGAGGTGTAGGCGCGTCGGTAGTAGTGGTGGAGATAGATCCATGAGGGATGTAGGTCATGGCAGGGAGGAAGTCAAGCTCGGGCTCATTTTCAGAGTCCTCAGTCTCCTTCTCTTCCTCGTAATCAGAGTAATCTTCAGGTGCAGGTTCGGGGTAAAGAGCGACGATCTTTGATTGCGGGTTGTTGAGGTTCGCCTTGCTGTGCCCTGTGTTTGAAGTGTTTACTGATGAATTGGAAAGGCTAGACGTGCGCGAGGGGGTTTGTCCAGCAGTTCCCTCCTGGATAGTGTTGGTGGAGCTTCCAGAGAGGGAGCTTGACCTGGGGGCGATGACGGGGTTTCGCTGGTGCCCGTTGGGAATGGTCAGGTAGTTACCAGAGCCTGAGCCTGTTGTCTGTTTGCTCGACCTGCTCAATCGTTTAGAGCTGTTATCAGCGCTCTCAGAAGTTCGAGATGTGCCTGGACGAAAGTCAATGGAAGACCCAGCGTCCGAAGTTGCGTACTCGGGTATCGAGGGGTGGCTCTTGGTAGAAGACTCGGTGTACGCGTCGTCATCTTCGGAATCAGAAGAGAGCGAAAGAACGCTCTTCTCCTGAAGGTCCGATTCTTGGAAACTCCTGCTCGTACGCTTTGAAGCCTTAGACGTACGGGTGTGTCTGCTAGAAACACTAGCAGCGCAGTCTGTAAGTGAGGATGAACGGGGTTTGTTGGCCATGATAGGCTGGGGTGGTTGGGGGAGGTTGCGTTTTGCGTATTGTGAGACAATGTGCTCGGCGTGGTGGCCAGGCGGTATGTGTTGTTCAAGCTTGCTCTGTCGAGAAATCGGCTTGGGCTGGTGCGAATCCCTAGACTTGGGCTGATGTGAATCTCTAGACTTGGACTTCTCCAAAACCTTCTCATCCTCATCGGGCTCATCTAACTCGTCATCAATGATTGAGCGGAAGGACATCTGCTCGTAGTGTTCGTAGAGATTAGGTAGACCGTTCAAGTGGTTTTGTTGCCGGCGGTTACTGTTACTCTCATCCGTCTTTGGTCGATTTGTTTCCGAGGTTGCTGATCTTAGACTCTCCTTTGTAGGCCGTCTTGACAACTTGCCCCTTAAAGATGGAGTGCTTGTGGGAGATAGAATAGATGGAGATCGGGTGATTTGATCCAGCATTGGACCCTCCCACTGTGCCTCGTTCTTCTTGGACCGTCTTCCTATAAGGTGAGACAAGTCGAGTTTTGTAGGCTTCTTTTTCTTGAGTTTAGCCTCGGCAATTGAGTTCTCCATATCCAACATCCTCTCCGCTTTTGACGGCATGCCCTTGGCCATGGCTGAGGCTGAGGTTTGTTGAGTTACGGAGAGAGGCTGCTTAGCCTTGTCGTACCACGAGTGGAGCGTTGATGATGACTGTCGCTTTCGCATGATGCTCGTCATATCGGAAGCGTCCTCGTCGTACTCATCGGTGGGCGCGCCGTTTACTCTGAACTGCCGCGGGACGATCTCAGACTCATCCCCCCACTCCCGCATTCCGCGCTCTTGTTTCGCCGGAGATCCACGGCCATAGCTTGAAGCCTGCGGTATCCCGGGAGCGGGAGCAGCAAGATTAAGACTTGAACTGGAAAAGTTGTTGTCGATATTGATAGCTGAAGCACCCAGGATCTTCTGAGCCTTGTTCATAGGCGGGGCGGTGACCGTCACGGTGGGAGCCTGCTTTTTGCGGCCGGAAAACCCGAACTTGCCCATCATGCTGGCGACGTCGTAATTAATTTTGGCTCTCGCGTCGCCAGAAAGATCGTCTTCCCCCCTTGGGGTTTATTTCGTCAGCACGATATCGACTGCTCTTGAGCCAACATGTGCGAAAAAGCGATGCCGCTGGTATGGTAGGTATTCGAACTGGATATCCAATACTTTAAATGTCAAAAGTAAGCAAGCAAGTTAATGCTTCCAAATATCGCAGCGAATTGGGTTTTCGTAAACAGTGTCTCAGTTGTCGATGACAATTGATTCGTTGGTGAAACGCTGGATGATATCAGAGGTCGTTTCGTCTGTTCTATCGTTTCGTTCAAGTTGGTATCTTATTGGCGTATCATCCCGCGGTGCATCTGCCAATATTAAGTGCCGTTCTGGTGTGTATGAAGTCTTGGTATTCACGATTTACTTCTCCCCTCGCAAGATTCCGACTGAATGTAACGACCGTCGGCGATCAAAATACTACAGTACAAGAAGGAGAAAAGAATTGGAGGGGGGTTAGAGGAATAAGAAGGACGACGTCGAGATGAATAGGGACGACCGGTGAATGTTCAGGTCGGGTGGATGGCTTGGATCGGGCTTGACATGGGTAGGTAAGTGAAGTGATATGGGGGGTGTAAGGGTGTGTGTGATGGGATGGAAGAAGTGGAGGGTCCCCCTGGGGTGTGAGAAATTGGGAAGGAGAGGAAGAAGTAAAAAGCTGCGATCACCTTTGCAATCTGCTAATTACTCCCACCCGAATCCAGCGATCAGGTAAAGCACAACCTGGAAAGGTCCTCCACTTGCACGCGACAGACGAGAGGGCAAAAAGAATGGGATCTAACCGACCAGCCGACGTGATCCTGACCCTGATCCTGACCTGACCTGACCTGACCTGGAGGTTCTGATGAGCCTCCACAGCATTGAGAATCAACTGAGTAGTGCGGCAACAGGGGGCTTGCAGAAGACAATCGGACTCCCGAAAGAGAAATACGATCAACAGAAGAGAATTAAATAAAAAGAAATATTTGCCTTACGTTAAAACATAAACTGGGCTTGAAGGTGGCGGCATTGACAGAAGCACACAATAAGATAGACCGACAGCCTAGGCAAGACAAGACACTGGAAGCTGAACAGCGGGCAACTCTAGACCAAACCGAACCAATGCAAATCACTCTCCCCGAGAAGAAAAGAATATTCCCATCCATTCAGAACAGTGCAAAGCATAAACACCACCTACAATAGCGGCATCTGCTAGGACTAACCCGGCTAAGACAACCCCCCGCCATCATTTACCTACTGTATTGAGTCCAATCCCCAAAGTCAAATGCTGGAAAAAAAGAGTCATGGCTTTGCTTTCTATGGGAAGGGACAGGATTGGCAGGGATTTTATCCCAAAGAATACCATATTAGCGATGGAACCTTCCACCAGAGCTGAAAGCAAGAAAGAGGCAGAGACCTGAGAGGCTCAGCAAATTGTGCTGCCTCGGTATAACACTGCTGTCATAAGGGTCAGTGTCAGTCTCCATACAGACCTAGATTGTTCCTTGCAGAAGAAGCCTTCCATTCTTGTTCGATCTCTCCGATAGCCTGAACGTAGACGTAGTCTGATCCAATCAAGCTCCCCAGTTGGGTCCTGAAATGGTTATTCTCCAGCCACTGTAGTATCCAGCCTCGGCAGTATAGGTAGGGACATGATACAACTGCCGTTTCCGTCATTAATTAGACTCAATGCATCTTTGTTCCCTTCTTCGTCTCTTTCATCTGAATATCAAAGGCTGCCCTGCCCAGCTGTACGGATAGCTAACATAAAGATAGTCACAATACAAGGGCCTCACGTTGAGTTTTGGGGCTAGAGCGTCCCGAATGGTGGTGACGGTGGTGAACCGAACCAGAAAGCTAGGTAACTTTTCCCCTGGGAGTCCCTCTTCTTACCCATGTCCAGGGGCCGCAAGACGGGGGAAGTCCAGGGGTATTCAACTTCCCTGGACGGATGCTCCGCCCAGAGCACGCTATAAGGATCCCAAGACCCGGACCCCTGCACCAGAGGATCTGCTGTCCCCTGCTCGCCCGTAATGTGTCGGGTCTGTTCAGTAAGGGCTGTTGAGGCAGTCAGGGCGCTCTGCTCACCTGTACCGTACAGCAGAGGCCGCTGAAGATGTCTTGAAAGGTTCAAACGGGCAGGGTCTGTGTTGTTCTATTGGGTGAAAACGGTCATTTACGGGATTGATTCAGTTTGCTGCAGAGTCAAAGCGCACTTCATTTAACATGTAGGTATGCCTAACGGTTCACGTTAGTGTTGTTGTTGTTGCTGTCAATTATGATCCAAAATATGAGGCTTCCAAGCTTCCTTCTAGTGAAAATGGTAGAAGAAGAGGAACACTAAGTTGAGCCCTGAGTGATTGATTCTCAGGAACCAAGATTAAAGTAGCCAGGACTTGATCCAATCATTTTGGTTCTTCAAGATCTGACTGTCGATCTCTTTCCCGCTGAAGTCATTGTCTGTGGTTCATCCTCCTTGTCTTATATTAAGGTACACACGGATAGATGTAGGAACCCTTCCCCGTCTGCTTCCAAACCCATCCATCACTGGGAACAACCCAAGAGAAGGCGGGTGGAAGCAAACTAGCTTTTGGAGCTATGGTCAGTTAGTCTTGGCAGAGCCTCTCTAGTTGCAGGATAGTGGGAAAGTTGAACGCCGTCGCGCGTGAAGAGGCTTTGAGCTATGGCTAAAGCAATCAACACAGGTCCCCTAATACTGGGAATTGTCTTGTCTGAACACAACCTGAAGCATTCGGTAGGTGCGGAACATGGTTGAAGGATGAACATGGTACATGGCATGCATATGACGGAAGAATTGATTAAACTGAACTACAGAACCCTGACAAGCTAGGTAGACTAGCAAGGGACTGGATTGACTGGTGGATATTCTAGTTGACGCGATCCCATATTGCGAGTGCTATTCAATGCTACGATGGATGTCACGCTGTTAAGAGAGCCTCCCTTTCCTTGGTCCCCAGATCTGATCTTCAAAGCTGTCAATCTCGTTTGTTCAGTAGTCAGTCATGGGATTTGCTTGTGATATTACACAACTCGACTCACCATTTATCAGATGGTTTCTTCGCATCCGCTGTTTGATCAGCACAGAGACACCACGTCCCCGTGCACACCCGACGGTTTCGTTTCACTCTTGTTTCCAAACTTGCAGTAGATTAATTGATTCAACACCATTTGTCTTACCGGCACGTCATCCGAAGATAGTTCCTCATTATCCGGTGTTTTGAGTAGAATAATTCTTAATATGGAAGTTATTTACCGTATAGGATCTCCGTATAGCGTACAATCGAATATATTTACCAACGAGGCTCTTGTAGATCTTTAAGCGATACGACCTCACCTAGGTCCATGCTCTTTTTTGCGGTTCCGCGTTAGAGGCGGCTGTAATGAAAACAATGTGCTTAACTCAAACTTGAGCATGATTAATCGCACGAGTGACAATCGGGTCGATATGCTGCTTGAGCCTCTTGATTAATAACATCAAAGCTTCTGCTCCCACAGACGGATATGTAGACACACAGACTGGCTCTGCATCCCTTATACGAAGTGGACTCTTGAATGTTGGTCCAGTTTATTGCCCGCGACTACTTCAACACCAACAAACGCTAACAACGGAGGTGTTTCCCTCAAAGAGACACAAGCTCAAATTTCAAGAACATTGGTTTCTCCATTGTTTGTTTCTAGCCGTTGTTCTGGTTGAAGTTTCTTTGTTGTTGCCCCTGAGCTTACATCTTCAGCCATGACTCGCATTTTTTGCCTCCTGCGGACAAGAGCTACTTTTGCAGCAATTTCCTGAGGGGTGGTGAACGAGACTTGTCCATCGTGATTGATCACAATTGAGCTTCATTTTGAGAGCTCTTGTCTTTCATCTGTCATGTTGACTTGGACTGAACAGGGTCAGGGTATAATATTGGACCCTCTCGTTCGTTCGCGTATGATGATCCTCTGTCTGGTTCAGCACAAGCGAATTCAAGTTCCCATCGTAGCTCGCCTACTAGGCCTCATCTGGTGAGCAAGTAGTCACTAAGATGCTACCCACGACTCATGCAAGCCTGGTTACTAACTTAGGTCCCTAACTATTGGAGTCCAAACCTGGGGGCATTCGACAATTATCATGCCATTTTATATATTGGCAATATATATCCGTATCTCTTAATTAAACGGGTCTGATCCCCCGATTGCCTTGATCTTTCGTTCTTTCGATATCTATATTTCGTCATTTGTGAGAGTAACGATGCTCCCCTCTCAATATCCATCCATCGGCCCTACCGTCCCTACGTCCGTTCTCAAGACAAATGGTCCCCTGGACTGAAACGCGGGATGTGAACAAGGCCAGTCCTTGTTCCCTTTCTTCTTTGTATAGTCTCGGCCAACTTGATCACGGATCAACAAACGGTGTCCAAACGTGAAGAATAAGCAGATGGTCTGTTTCTATTTCTTGGTGGTTTCAGGTGTTGCTGTCAATCTGTCTGTTCTTTCTCTTGCACAGCCTTGTTGGTGGGTATAGAAAGAAGCGACTTACAAGATGAAACACCAACATCATCCCTACTTGATTTGATATTCTGCTCCTTTCTACGGATACTGCGAATCTCTTGCCGTGTCTAAACTATCGTCTTAGTCGGTCCTACGACAGCCTCAAACTCGAAGCGATTAGAATAATTGCTTCTTTTATTCCCGTCTGACCCTGTCTCGTCATGGTTTCTTTTTTCCCCTTCCTTTTTCGCGATCTGATTTCCAGTTTGTGTTCATGACTGTAACGTCTCTCCACACATTACGAAGATGGCAATTTCAACACTTTTTGTTCTGGGTCATTACATTTTTCAGCCAATTACAGCTCGTAGATTCTCTTTACTTTTTGTGGCAGTTCCATGTTTCGTTTTGTTACAATGTTTTCGTCTGGTCTTTTGCTTTGTAACCAATGTAACTATGACATGCTTATGTAACAATCCCCAGCTTATCTTTGGTTCCTTGCCACAAACCTGCATTGTCGCTTTCACGCGTAGAGGGCGTTCGATTTAAGATCGAACCAGATGATCGGTCGAGGCCGTCGTTCATCGAAATACCCTTTCTTTGTTGTTCGGATCTTGAGGGTTCCGTTCTCAGCCCTGTGGTGTAGGGTATGTGTGATTGGAGGAACGTTTTGTTCATCACTCTTTGAGTGCAACATAACCCCATTTTCGATGCGATTAAGTCTTACAAACAGGAGGGTAAGCATTGCTTGGTATCTGGGATATGATGTAACATACTTGATCATTAGTGATTATGTGTTGAGCAACTAGGTCCAGCGGATAGATTTCAAATATTTATTCCGAGAGTAACAGCAGAATTGGTGCTAACAGCATAATAGCATAAGAGACGAAAGATTCTAGTCATTCTATGTCAGCTGCGGAGATTCACTTAGGCTGCTTTATTATAGTAGTCTAAGTCTTGAAAGACATTTCCTCTATTACCTTGGTAGCTAGCTGGCTATCACAACCAGAACGCGAACCATTATTTCAGGAGAAGTTTCATAGAACTTGGTAGCAACCACTGGCTATTTGTATTAATTGAGAATTCATTTTAACTTCAATAATATCAGAGGAATGTTTAAAACAGCCATGCCTATATTCTGGCCATGACATCCTGTTCGCTGATGTCCATTCTGATGTGGCTACCCTAGGTCAATGGATGTTTGACAATAGGACTTGAGTTGTGGCGCATTCGTCATACCTAATTAAAGATAAAGAAAAGATGGAAACACCCGAGCCAAGTGATGAATTGTGTGATGGTTATGGTTATAAAATTGTTAGATATAGTGGATTATCTGTACGGAAGCTGGAGCTGGGCATCGGCAACTATAGTGTGACCATTTTTTGTATAGACGTTGGTGTACAATGGTGAACGTAAAAGCACCACACGAGCATTGGACTATCATCTAGCAGAGGAACAGCAATTCAGAGGGCTTTTGTAGACTTAAGTTGAACATGTAATGTAATAGTATTATTGCTAGCTATACCAAGCATGGTATCTTGGATAACTGCATCTTTTTGGCATATATTTCTTTACCAAAGACGCTCCCAGCACCTCTTCACGAAAGGCATAGCAGCCAACTCCCGCTTGTAATTCTCCTCAATACCGCCCTCCTCCCAGTGCTTGCACTCTTCATCAACCTCCTTCTTACCACTGACAAGATCCGCACTCTCAGGACTGACAAACTTGGTCTTCTTGATGACCTTCCAAGCAACAAACAGGAAGATGGCATATCCGTGGCAGAAGTAGCTAGTAACAAAGCCCTGAGTACTCCAAGGCTCAAACTTATCAAAACCGATAAAGATGAGCGCAACGGTGCCCAAGAACAGACCAATGTATGCAGCGTAGGGGTTGAAAGGCGCAACGTAGTGCAGAGCAGAGTTATCAAGACCCTGAGCCTTACGAGCACGGTACCAGCCGACGAAGACGACGATCATCATGGTGTATGTGGCGATGAGACCGGTGGTGGTCAGGTCGACGAACCAGAAAAAGACAGTGACGGAGGATTCGCCGGCAACAAGGAAGGTGATGCAGCTGAGGAGACTGACAACTAGGACAGCGTACATGGGTACACCCGATTTGTTGCACTTCATGAGGAAGGCGGGGGCTTGACCGTCGCGGGCGAGACCGTAGAGAGTTCGAGAGGACGAGTAAAGGTAGGCGTTGCCGCAAGAGAGACCAGAGGTGAGAATGAGGAAGTTGATGAGATCGGGGAGGCCACGGATACCAAGGTTCTCAACTATTAAGGGTTAGTATTTGTCAATACGGTTTTCCATCTAGGATTTATCACTTACTGCCAATGACCCAGGGAGAAGCAGCAGCTCCAGCAGCGCTGTCCTCGATGGCACCAAGAAGACGCTTGTCATCAGAGCTGCAGATAATTCCGACAGCCAAAACTCCAAGAACGTAGAAACCAACAAGTCGGTAGAAGATAAGCTTGGCAACTCGGGGGATGGTTCGTCGAGGGTTGGCAATCTCGCCAGAAGACAGAGAGATCATATCCGGACTGTATATCGTTAGTGACAGAATACACAATATTGGAGACAAATAACTTACCCAGCAATGGTAAAACCAGCATAGAGGATAACCTTCCACCAGCCGCAGAAGCGACCAAGATCTCCCTCTGCATGGTAAGGTATCATGGCCTTGCCACCCTTCCAGTAGCGGAATCCGTAAGCATCGCCCTTGGGGTTGCCTCCACACATGGTGATAAGTGTGATGAAGAGAAGACCGAACAGAAGGATAACTTTGAGCGAGGCCATGATAAACTCGGCTTCACCGTAGTACTTGACAGCAACAACGTTAAGCAGGACACAAATAACCATTGCCATCGCAACCCAGGCCGCAGGATTTATATCAGGTACCCAGTACTGCATTAATGTCGCTACAGCACTGTATTCGACACAGACAAGCATTAGACCGGCGTAGAAATATGTCCATCCCATAGCGAAACCTATTCTTGTTAGCTCAAGTTCCAAACATAGCCGAGGTGTGTAAACTTACCGAGAGCAGGGTCGACGAAACGAGCAGCAAGTTCAAAGATGGAACCACGGATAGGAAGATAAGAGCACATCTCTGCGACACACAAGTTACAGGGCCAGACGAAAAAGACACCCCAGATCAAGTAACCAAGAACGACAGACAGAGGACCAGCTTTGGACAGAACACCACCGATACCAACGAAGAGACCGGTACCGATGGAGCCACCGATGGCCATGAGCTGGACATGTCGAGGGGAGAGACCACGAACGGTTCGGCCATATTCTCTGTCGACGGAGTTGTGGTCGATGAGGACTCCTGGGGAGGTGTCGGAGACGTTGGGAGCCTCGACGGCTTTGGACTCGGGGTCTTGTTGATAACCCATGATGAAGTAGATAGATACGCTCAACCTTGGACGATGGTGATGAGGTTGGACACAATCCTGGATATAAACAGTTGAGACGGGGGAGATGGTCCTTTAAGAATCATGTCGCTGTAACATGGTCAAGGATAGGAATCATAACCAACCGGCCCGGTTTTCTGGAAGAGGAACCCATGGTGTAAATTATCATGACAAGGAAGATCTAGCTATTCGCAACTAAGTTCCCCGAGGGAGAGAGTGAACATGCGGAGGTGAACTACACTGCTCAGACTACTGTATGTGCCATTCCCCACCACGGTAGGTAAACTAAAGTATGGGGAATGATAAGCTGTGTAGATAGAGGCAAAGTGCAGTATAAGACCGGGCCGGTGGTCTTCACTTGTTTGGGTAAGTTCGGGCGACAGAGTACCATTATGTGGCGGAGGCATGAAGGAGTCGAGTCATGGAGATGGGAATTAGAGTAGCATGATTTGCGGTGGTGGCTAGGAAGTTGGAGTGTCAGTTTGGGGGAGCATTAGAGGTGCCAAGACTGATGGAGACCAGGGCTGAAGACTAGACTACCTAGTGAGAGAATGCTACGGGCAACGGTTATCAGTTGGTGTCAGTCTCTGAGATAGGCAGTTTCACGGCGGATATCTCCACCGCGGCTAAGTTGTATTGTAAGTCTTCTGTATAGGTGATCTTTTGTTCACTTTGGGGAATATTTTCAATGCTGGTTATTACTCATTGGTATGGTTACAGCCAGAAGAGCTATCTATACAAAATCACCTCTCATACCTAGTTAATGTCATCTAGTGTCATGGCATCTATGGCAACTCCAACAGCGCGTTCCCAGACACACACTACCCTGACCGCGGCTCCAAAACTAGTTCCTACCCCAGACACATCAACTTGATTTCGTACGTAATAAAATAAAACCAAGTCAAGTCATGCGGAGAAGACCAATACAATACCGAGGCAACGGTACATTCAGCACTGAGAGGAATGGAAATGCGGGGGACAGATGAACGAGGTCTTTTTTTCCCGCTCTTAATTTTAAGCATGGGTTTAAGCTAAACAGCGCTGATCCTTGTCTAACGGATTGTGGCCGAGTCATTGTCAGAACATGAACTGATCAATTTTCTTGTTCTCTTAAACCAAGAGTGAACTTGAGAAACCGTCTCAAATATATGTTGCAATCAACTTGTAGAATGGAAATGACTTGGCATGATACGAGCCCTGTAAAGTCCAAGACAATGGGTCTCTTCTCTGGTTCTGGGCTGGGCTTTAGGTTCTTATCAGTGGCTCCCCTCCCCTGACCGCGCTTATTTGGTTTGGAGAAGACGCCCGCAAGATAAGAACATGCGGGAAAAATATGCTGTAAATAGTCTAGACTGAAAGTATTGTACCTGCTGTAGCACACTACCTACCCCAACTGTTCATGAGAAAATTTCTCCAAATCCAAGCCAAGTATTCTTCAATGCGAATACCTTCACGTTGCTCGCCAAGTTCACTTCCCCAGATCTCCCCGCAAACTCCAGAAAAAACAAAAGGCCAAATCTACAGATCATCAGAAAATGTCTGGGCTCGCGGGGCCCCACGAAACATCACGTAATGGAAAAGACACCAAGTGGTATCACTGACATGCCATATGGACTGTGGGCACGGAACACCCCGGCCCCTCACTCCAATTCTTGTATCGTATCCTTTTCGTAAACAAGAGGCTGAAAGCTCTGCCGGTTCTCAACAGCCGGTTACCAGCGCCACAGAACTACAACCACAGCTCTGAATGGATAGAAAGATCTTCTAGAAGAGAAACAAGGGTGTGTGGAGAACAGGAATCCTTGTCCACGATGAAGGACATCAACCTGAACAGGAAAGGAAAATAAGCTTAGAAACTAAGAATTGAGCGGTCGACAGCCGCGCATTAACCTACTAACTTAATCGTTGTCTCTTGCCTACTTGATTGAATGAACCGGGCCGGTTGATGAGACTCTTGCTTGACTCCTGGGGATAGTTCAACTGTTCGATCAGGATCCACCCCCGGATATCTATCTATTCCAGCTTGGCGATTTCGCGCCAAGAGGACATACACTTTATCTATTTAGTCTACATCAGGCTTGATGCTGAACCATGAAAGTCGATTTCTTGATCATATCGACCGGACTGAAGGATATCAAAGGGCCGGAATTACAATGTGCTGGACATCCAAGAGCGAGGGAATTTCTGTCAGTATAGCACAGTCATAACAATCTTGTACCCGTCATGACACCAATGTAATAGTTCGGTTGATATACAGAAAACGCCATTGTTCCTCTTATTTTCATAGTGCTTTATGCATGCCTATAAGTTCAAGTCCTACGCCCCCTTTTCCATAAAAGAAACGCTCCGGATGCTGCAAGATCATAATATAGACCAGTCTCAACAGGAGACTCCAAACTAATGTCGAATGACGCCTGCGCCTCAAAATATGTACCAATGCCAGGAACAGAAAACCTTGATCACCATTACCCGATGCTAGCACGAGCCGGCATCCCCCTTATAATCCTACTCTACCACGCGGCTTGCACCCATGCATATCTCTCAACTGCCACACCCTTTCCGTACACCCGGATTCAGGGCTGACATACCGATGTAGAGTTGTGGCGTAGCCGTGTATGACGAAAAACCTCTCTAGAGATATCGCGTCTTGAGCCACTCTTCGTCTCGCAGTCCTAGGTTGAGTCCATTTTGCGTCCACCATCGTCGAACAGCGCTCTGATCTCCTATGCTGTCTTCGAGCGCCTCTTCAATGTTGCACGTTCGGAACTCCACCAACTGCTTTCGACCTTCCATACCTTCAAGCTCTCCATGGGCGAAGTTGCGCCACCATTCTAGCACTGACAAATGCTTGAATATGGTAGGCGAAACAAGCACCTCGGCATCGAACACGAGCTTGTCATCTCCTTTGAGCCGTCGCCAGGTCTCCAAAACCTCGACTTGGCCCCAACGACTGGCCACTTTGGCGACGCTATCTCCATGTGCTGCGGGGATGCCTGAAGCATCCCACCAGCGCAAAACATCAGCCTGTCCATGCTGTGTCGCCCACAGGAGAGACCGGCCCGGCCGTAGAACAACTTTGTCGTCCTGAGCTGCGGCGTCGCGCCACCATTCAAGAACTAGGAGATGGCCATTTCCACTCGCCTGCTCCAGCGCGGACTCGGTATAACGCATTCCCAATCCAGATCGGCGCCACCACCAATCTAGCACACGAACATGGCCAAACCTCGAGGCACCGTCGACTGCTTCCGCATCATACACATGTCGGTCCCTGAACCATTCACTCTGTTTCCAATAATCTAGCACATCAGTGCGTGGATAATAGGCGGATGCTTTAGTAGGAAGTGTAGTGCCATCAAATGCCTTGAAGAGATCAGGTCGATTGGCTTCCATATATGCCAACACATCGATGAGACCAAACTTGATCACCAATTTGATGACCAAAGCGGATATGTCGTGGAATTCAGGTGGAGATTGCGATACCTTCTTACATATCGCAGCTGAGTTGCCGGTAAGTACCGTCCATTCGAGCTCGTGCTCGTACACCTTGAGTGGATCATTGGGGTCTCTAGGCTGGCTTGACCATGCCCTTGGCATCGGCAGATTGGTATACATCCCTAGAGCCTTGGATAGTTCCCAATCCCCTGCATAATCAAGAATGATGGTCCAGATCTCTGGTGGCAGCTTGCACTGGACTCTTACGTCGGCATCATCTGTCATGGCCAAACCAGTCAGAACCTCGATATCGCGGCCAAGTCCAAGTAAATCGGCTTGATTCTTGATTATACCCAAAACTTCGTTGAAACCGTTCCAGTTCGGCACTCGTTTTGGGTTTGGCGATCCTTCGTAATGCCACAATATCGGCGTCACTACACGTATCCAATTCCATTTGCGGTGCAATTTGCTCAAATGCTTTTTGGTCATTGGGTTTGACCACATATGCGTGCTCATGCCAGGAACCAAGACGATGCTCTTTTGTGTATCCCATCCTCTGAGTACTTCTCCAAGGAAGGTGTCCGTAACGCCGGCGAGCATCTTGGCGATACTATCGGCATCAAGTGGTACGCAAACCATGAGATCTGCCCATTCTACCAACTCGAATGCTTGTTGCCGATAGAATTCAATATCGTCAGCCCGATCGCCCGCGCCAAGCGCTAACCCTCTATTCTGCATGACAATAATGGTCTGTGTCAATCGCGGGACTACATCGTCGACGATTGCTCGCGCTTCGATCTGTGGATTTTTGGAGAGGCGCACAACGAGTGCTTGAGCCCAGGAGGTATCGCGGGGTCCGGTGGCGGCGACTAGAAGACGGAGTTTTCGGTTACGTCCCATATCGTGAAGAGACGAAGTCGAGGTTAATGCGGGACTCAACCGCGGCGAAAAGGAATGATGGTGTGCCATGCTGGAAGATGACCCGGATCCAACATGGTTTGCATGAGATAGGTGAGGCGGGCAAGCGGTGAAGTTTGAAGGCGAAGAGTTGTGACGGGGCATCAAATCACTGGTTCTCGAGTATGCGGGATCACGTGGCGGTTATTTGCTGAATGCGATGGGTTTTTGAAGAAAAGAGAGTCGTAGTCGCTTCGTTTGTGATCAAGAGTTGAAATCGCAATCGTGAATCATAAAATCAGTCGTTGGAGTTGGGAGTTGGCTTAGTTAAGATGATTTCAGAAATGATTCTCGGAAGGGTCTCGGTCTGGGTCTGAGTTTGGGCAACAAAGGAAGGTTCAAGCCAGATCCATTTTTTATCCTGGTAATCGGTTCCGATCCAAGCCGGCAATGGAAGGAAGTGACTGAATGGAGGGGTAGAGGCAGGGTAATTTTAGTGGCTACAGTGGTTACCCTGATCTGTTTTATAGGCGAAGACTGCAAGAGCTGAAAAATGACGTCGAACTGATTGGAAGGAAATATGTCGTCTTCAATTAGTCTATGCGGTCAAAGTAAGAGGCGTCTGGTTTTTAGCAGTTGAATCATCGTGAGGTGCGTTCATCATGACCGCTTCAATCCGTCTTTGCACCATAATTAAAGTTAAGCCCCCCGCAAATCCATTTCTAGCTGAAATCAATTGCACTGTAGGGAGTTTTTAGCTATCACATGACCCAGCCTACTGGGCCTTAGTCTTCACGAAAAGACAATGGAGCATTTTAGGTGGTGTAGCACTATTTACCTCCGTACGGATACCGTAGCTCCGACTGCTCCACAACTCAAACCCGGAAAGGAAAACTTTGAACCTCATCAATGGTTAACTTCTTGAATTCGATCGGAGCCTGATAATCCTCTTTCTAATCCTACAGAAAACATCACTTCTTTTGTGTGTCGCTATACTCACATAACCTGGGTGTTGCTCTTGACTGTGAATCACATACCTGCAACTTCCGATTCTAACCCGAGGCGCTCGCGGTTATTTATTCCTCGCCGCCAAAAATTCTTCGCCCCGCTCTTTTTCTTTCCTCTCTTTGACAATGTTGGATCAAATGGCGAACGAAATCAAGCTCATCTCGGGGAGCTCCCACCCTGAAATCAGTACCAAGGTCGCTAGTCGGTATGTGAATTCGAGTTCTCGTTTCTTGTTTGTATAGAGGCGTGACTCAGCGCCTGTAAGGTGGTGTACAAGTTGCTGATATATCTCCAGACTTGGTATTGATATCGCAAACACCATGAGCCTCAACTACTCCAACCGAGAGACCAGTGTTTCTATCGGCGAGTCTGTTCGTGACGAGGATGTCTTCATTCTTCAGTCTACTGCTCCTGGAGATGTCAACGATGGACTCATGGAATTGCTCATCATGATCCACGCTTGTCGAACTGCTTCGGCTAGACGTATCACTGCTGTTATCCCCAGCTTTCCTTACGCTCGTCAAGACAAGAAGGATAAATCCAGAGCTCCTATCAGTGCTAAATTGATTGCAAACATGCTCCAGGTTTCAGGATGTGTACGTTTGTCACTTAAACGATATTCGAGAAAGCACTAACACTGATGTAGAACCATGTCATCACCATGGACCTTCATGCTTCTCAAATTCAAGGCTTTTTTAACGTCCCCGTGGATAACCTCTACGCGGAGCCCTCTGTCCTTCGTTGGATCAGGGAAAACCTTAACGTGGAGAACTGCGTGATTGTCTCCCCTGACGCCGGTGGCGCCAAGCGTGCTACTTCTCTTGCTGACCGCTTGAACACTGGCTTCGCCCTTATTCATAAGGAACGTCCTCGTCCCAACGTTGTCGGCCGCATGGTCCTCGTCGGTGACGTCCAGGACAAGGTCGCCATCCTGGTCGACGATATGGCTGATACTTGTGGCACTGTAAGTGAGCAATAATCGTATAGTGAAACCAACTAACCATATTATAGCTTGCCAAGGCTGCTGAGACTGTCCACAAGCATGGTGCCAGCGAGGTTTATGCTATTGTTACTCACGGTATCTTGAGTGGTAAGGCCATCGATACCATCAACAATTCTTGCCTTTCAGGTTTAGTCGTTACCAACAGTAAGTGGCCAATTTCTTGATGCATGTGTTCATATGCTAACATTCGTCCAGCTGTGCCTCGTAAGTTTGACGTTGTGGCTTGCGCGCTCATATGCGCTTATTGATATTATGTACTGACTCGAAACAGTGGGTGATAAGATTGAGCGATGCCCTAAGCTCAAGGTTATCGATGTCTCCGGAACTCTTGCCGAGGTATGATATCTCCTCTTGTCCGTAAATGACCTTACTAACTGATGTATTAGGCCATTCGTCGAACTCACAACGGAGAATCCGTCTCCTACCTTTTCAACAATGCTCCCGTCTAAGACCATCAAATACTAGAAGCAAAGTGCTAAACAAGGTTATGGAGTTGGTAGGTCCAGCTGTATACGTGAAGTCACGATCGCGAACTAACAAACATCAAGCGGCGTATCATTTATTAGAGATTGGGCGTGGGCCAAGTCGATTTACGATCGTTTGGGTAAACCTCTCAAAACCCACAAAAGAAATTTAGACATGTGATGCATGAAATTTTGGGATATGCTGTTCAGCATGCGCCGCGATGTGGTTTCAGTCAACTCATGTAGTATTGTTCGCCAGCTTGGATGGTTTGCAGGGCTTGTTCTGCTTAATCATATACGACAGCACATATGAACTGAGTTTTGATTCAATTGATGCATCGGCCAGAGTCCCGTACTAGGCACCTGGCTATAAGAGATTCCATCAACGGGATGGGTTCAAGCTGAATGTGTCTACAAGGCTGCCGACTAAGAAATATCGTTGCAGTTAACCTCCTTGGACAACACATTTCGGTTATTGGCGAGATGTTCAACCGAGTATCATGCTTAGTTCATTAACATCTTGCCATGTACAAATGCTCTGACTTGGCTGTTATGGTGATAGCAACGAGAAATTCTTGAAAAGGTTCTCATATAAAAGAATTTTGAGAGAATGTCGTTCCAAAAATGGCTCTTTAACTTGTAGAGAATTATGAAATATACCAATCGAGAAATTGAACATCATTACAAGGGTGATTGACATGAAGGTCCGAAAAGGCCACGCTTTTGCACTCTTTTGACCGAATGAGCTCCAGTGCAGCGAATTATAAGAAAAGCATGTATTGGCCATCTCCCTCGCGTCATCGAACAAATCCATGTCGAGTAGTCATGATGGGAAGCCTCGAATTGCCATGATTACCTCAATCTATCGCATTGTAACGCCCCACGTGAATAGCAGGCGGTGAGGAATTCTGCCGCATCATCTACAAGGGACACATCACTGCCTACCAGCATCGACACCCTGTAAAGAGAGATACATCATCAATCGGCAAGAGAAAATTATTTCTTTAGCTGTATGGACATACGAAGAAACCATATGCTCTGTTCTGAGCTAAAAACCTGAGCGGTTTGCCCAAGATGACGACACAACTCCTTTCCACAGAGCTGGCCAATCTTATTCAGGAGAGCAAGAGGAAGCATAATGACCTGCGACAAGTGAGTGTGTCTTAAACGTCGTCACAAAGAAATTGTCTGACAATGAGTACAGGCCGCAGAGAAATCGCTAGAAGAATTAAAGAATTTGAGAAATCCGTCTGAACAGACTGCCCCTGAAGGTCTAAGAGCTCCCCGCTGTTAGTGGAAGCTATATCTGACTTTCATACAGAGCTATCTCAAAAGCCCAACTTTGTCAACCCTTTCATCATAGCATGTGGAACGAAAAATGCAAAATTCACTGCAATTGCCATCGTCTGTCTTCAGCGCCTCATCGTCTCCCAGGCCTTGCCACGGTCAAAGCTGAACCAGGTCTTGGAGGCGTTGATGCAAGCTACATCAGCTGGTCTCGATGTACAGCTCAAGATCTTGCAGGCGCTGCCGTCTCTTGTGCAGAATTACGCGTCAGACCTTAAGGGGAACCTGTTGGTCACAACGCTGAACATCTGCTTTACTCTTCAGAGTAGTAAAAATGCCATTGTGAATCACACATCAGCCGCGACGCTCCAGCAACTGGTCGTCTCGGTATTTGATAAGGTTGTTGCTGAAGATAAGAGAGCAGGAGAAGGACCTGGAAACAGTGATCCCGAATACTCGGAAAATCATCCTGCAGCAACCGACGCCTATCGAGTATGTGTTATCATGTTTTTAACTACAATTTCTAACCTTTTCAGATCTTCAATGACCTGTGTCTCATGACGGAAAACCAACGACCAGAGTTTATTCGTGTCTCGGGACTTCAACAGACATTTGGACTGGAACTTATCGAGTCCGTTATAACAAATCATGCCACTGTCTTCAGTAATCATCCCGAGCAAGCTCAGATCCTACGCAGCAGGGTTATGCCACTCCTGATAGCGGCACTAAAGGCGAAGCCAAATTTTGCAACCACCGTGCGACTGATGCGAATTCTGTACACGATGCTACGTAGGCACATCAGCATCTTGCCCTCAGAATGTCGCGAGGCACTGATTGTGCTAACCCAGATTCTTGATCATGACGAGACTTTATGGAAGCGAGCACTATGCATGGAGGTCTTCCGAGGAATCTTTGCGGATCATGCTCTTCTCAGGCGGATCTATGCCATGTTTGACGCGACTCAAGGAGAAAAGGACGTCCTTAAACCCTTGATAGCTACGTTCGTGCGGTTAAGTACTGAGAAACCTGCGGTGATCGGCCTTGGCCCTCAATCATCGTTACCGACAGCCAGCTCAAACACGGGAAACTCGTCTGAGCAAGCTATTGCTGAGGCCAGTGGCATGACTGGACTGATGACAGGGCCAGTTGGATCTGAACTTACAACAACGGGTATCAGCACGCAATTCAGTTCGGTTCGTGTTCCGTGTATCGATCAACTTGATAAGACGGAAGCCCCCGCCATCCCCGAATCCTACCTCTACAGCCTAATACTGAATTGTATTTCGTCTGTTTCGGATGGTCTTGCCAAGTTCGTCCTGTCCCTCACAGTCCCAAGCGAAGCTAGAAAGAAGAGAGCGTCCAGACAAGAATTTGGACGCGACTCTCCAGTACCCGAGCAAGACAGCGCATCTCCAAAAGGCAAGCTGGAAAGGTCGGCATCATTCAGAAGGAACCCTGTTCCCTTGAATCCACTCTCATTGGAAGACCACCCTCAGCATGCCGAGGTCAAGATTTGTGCCACAATCGTCGAGGAATGCTGGCCAGCTATTCTTGCGACTTGCTCAACGTTCTTGTACGCTGCCCTGGATTCAGAGTATTACCATGGACTGGTGCGTGCATTCCAACGATTCGCCCATGTTGCTGGTTTGTTGCAATTATCAACACCCCGGGATGCGTTCCTCACAACTTTGGGCAAAGCAGCTGTCCCACCTAATGTTCTTACTGCTTGTGTCAACTCTGGTCAGGGCCGCCCTCAAACACCGAGCACGCCAACCGATGGCAGTCTTTTCAGCAATGCCCGAGGGCTCCTCAGCGTCGATAGTCTGACACCCACCACGCCCACAGCTGATAAGGGTCGACAAGCATCCTTTGATGTTTCAGTCGCTTCCTTGAACACTCGCAATCTATTATGTCTACGAGCACTTTTGAACCTGGGTATAGCTTTGGGGCCGACTTTATCTGGTGCTTGGTATATCATACTGGAGACTTTGCAGCAGGCGGACTTTGTGCTTTACGTCAGTGGAAAGGCCCCTGGTAGGGCATCAACTCTAAGTCGGGGACCCGACTCAGGCGCGGATAATGAGACGGCAACGTTGATGCAAAACTTCAGTTCCGAGGTTCGTGCGGTTGAGACTGCAGCTTCGAGACTCATTGAGAGTACAGCCGACTTCCCCAACGAATCGTTCTTAGAAGTCGTGGCGGCCATTTGCAGTTTATTGGTGCAAAAGCTACCTGAGAAGTCTGAAGACGCGGCCTCTCAAACTCAAGCGCCGTCTGATGGACAGCAACTCAAGGCTCCCGCCGCACAAGGCCGCAGAGCTTCTGGGCAGATGAATTCTGGGTCGACACAGGAAGAAAAGTTTGCACTTGCCAAACTTGGCGAGCTCGCTAATATCAACATCGATCGACTTTTGGAATACAGTCCCAAGGAATCTGGCTGGGATGTACTAACAGAGAAACTGATTGACACCTTGACCTTGTCAAACACAAACTCATCTGTCCGAACAAGGGCAGCTGAAATTCTTGTCAAGTTGGTCCTGGAAGCTGCCAACGTTACTTCTTCATTACCGGAAGAGGACCGTGGCGAGAAGCAACTGCGCTTCTTTGAGGCTCTTCGTAGGTCGCTGGAGCCTCTACTCAAGGCAGATCGTGAAGTTTCCCTTGCAAGCCATTCAACGGATATTGACATCCACAAAATCATCCTTGATGGCCTCCAAAGTATCATAGAGAGTAACGGAGAGACCTTGATCAAGGGATGGGATATAGCTTTCGAAATCATCGGCACCATATTTGTTACGAGAGACGTCAACCACGAGTATCGTCGTGGCTCCGTGGCCAACCCAATCCTTCTCGACACCCGATCAGCAAAGCTCATCAGGTCATCTTTTAACTCCCTTCAACTCATCTGCTCAGACTTCCTAGCCTCACTACCAAACTCGTGTTTCTTGATTCTTGTCGATAATCTCTACAAGTTCTGCTCACAAGATGACGATCTTAATATTGCTTTGACGGTAAGTTTCTAGCCATATTGTTTGAATAGTGCTGATTTCTCTAGACTGTAACCTTCTTCTGGGTTTTAAGCGACTTCCTATCTTCCAAAAACGAGTCGCTCGACATTCCTCCAGAGATGATGCAATGCACGGATGCATCTGATCTTGAAAAGATGGCAGCCGACCAAAGCCACAAATGCTCTGATGCAGCATTGTGGATGCTGTTGTTGCTCCGATTGACGAATGTTACTACTGATGATAGACTCGAGCTTCGTAACAGTGCCATTCAGACTTTGCTCAGAATCTTCGATGCATACGGTGACCGACTTAACCCCGAGTCGTGGTCAATATGCGTCAAGTCAGTTATTTTCAAGCTTCTGTCGTCAATCGAGCAGGAGATCAAGGTTCTGCAGTCGGGAGAAGAGGAAGAAGCGGACGATGGTGACCGAACCGAGTGGACAGAGACAGCTGTTGTTGTTCTCAACGGCATCTCAAGCCTTCTGGCTAATTATCTCGATATTCTTGTGGTTCATCCTTCATTTGACGACCTGTGGAAAGAACTGCTCACTCATTTCACTACTTTGCTGGACTTCAGCGTCCTTGATATTAACACCGCGATATTCAAAGCTCTTGCTCATATCCTCTCCGAGACCAACAACGATGGCAAGTCTGATTTTAGTAAGACTGCGATTGACAGTTCGTGGGACCTATGGGCAAGAGAAGTCCCAACCTCTAAACCCATTGACGAGAAGGCCGAAGACAACCAAAACTGCCTCGTGGCCTACGTTTCTGTCCTGACCGAAATATATCGACTTATTAAAGATGATCTTGAGGTTGAGAGAGTAGGCAGGATCCTGAAGTTGCTCCGCGGAACCTTGGACGAAGCCACCGTTAGTGGTTATGTCTCAGACATCGAGTACGTGACGCCTTTGCAGGCACACATCCTTGAAGCTGTTCAAATGATCCGAACCGACATCAAAGGAGTGCCATCGGCCATGATCACACAGGTTGCGAATTTTGCGATCTTGCCTTTCGTCCAGCACAGTCCGTCCAAGCCTGGTTCTAAGCGCACTTACATTGCGCTCTCAAAGATGAGCATGCAGACACTTGAGAAACTCATCCTTGAGCATGCGCCAGACTCAGATATCTATAGCAGCAACTCATTTTACGAGGCTCTGAAGGCCTTGTGCAAACCAATTGCGCTGAAATACGGCTTCTCTACAATAACTAAATCGACACAACCATGGAGGCTGGCCACCTCTACAGCGCTTACCATTCTTGAAGCGACTCTATCACATATTATCAGTCTTGAACTCTCAAAAGAAGTTACTAAGAACATCTGGACCACTGTAGTGGCGATTGCTGATGGAATCATGAGCGCAGACTGTAGTACCGCTCCATCAGAAACCGACTTTTCAGACGACGAGGCTTTTGATATCGCAGCTTTCCACAAGCTACGGGAACTGATCATACCCTCTCTCGGAGCAACAGCTGTTCCTGAGAGGGCAAGAGCGGCTTACGCAGAAAGTCTCTTCAAGACATCGATTATCCACGCACCTTCGCCAGAAGAGGAGTCGATAATCAATGGGACACATGCGAAAGGTCTATCGGCACTGTATAACTCACGAGCAGGCCGAACAGTATCTGTTCCTCCAGCAAAGCGCGTCAGGATGGCTTATGACGCTTGCGAGGTTCTGTTCGCCATGGTCTCTGCCAAAGACGAGCCTACAATTGTCATCCAACCTCCGACGCCTCAATTCCCCGATCCCAAGCACAGCCGTTTCGCCGAGTCGCCCGTCACCCTCTATTCAAGAATTGCTAGCACGGCTGCACCATTCCTCATACTTCGATGCGCGTTGACATTAAGGGCGTACATTGCTGATCAGCCTCTTCGGGGCAGAATGCCTCAGCCTTTGAGTCAGCGAAAGGAGTTGACATGGATTCTACGAAAACTTGTTGATTTAAAGAGCGATAAGGACGCTATTCCTGAGTTGAGGAATGTCGAGAGCGAGGGAAGGAAGCATCTTCTTAGACTATATCCTCTTATTGTACGGGCTTCTGGTGTAAGTGGGCACGATGCAGTGAGCAGTTTGTTGAGAGAAGCCCTGGAGGTTGTAGGGGAAGAGCTGGGAATCGAGGGTTAGAGTCTAATTGAGAAGACTTAGACATGAATTAAATTAGATGATTAAAAGAGTCCTTAATAGATAATAGGAACTCGATTGATTCTCAGTTTCCAAGCCAATCCGGTTTCATAGAGGTCTTAGAGGGGTAACTTAGACGTAGGTAGGTATTTTCTACCCCACCAACCGCGGGGCACCAAATTCAGACTTCAAAAAATTCAACGCCGACATCACCAAACCGTCGATACCATGGGAAAGTCCTCAAAAGACAAGCGTGACGCCTACTACCGGCTTGCCAAAGAACAAGGATGGCGTGCGCGAAGTGCATTTAAGCTGTTGCAGCTCGACGAGGGTAAGAATCCCTGAGTAAGGGAGAATACACTGTAATTAACTTCCATCCTTGTAGAATTCGACCTCTTCGCCGATGTTACTCGAGTCGTCGATCTTTGCGCCGCTCCCGGAAGTTGGTCGCAGGTTCTGTCCCGCGTATTGATCAAGGGCGAGAAGTTTGGTAGGGCTGCTTGGCAGGATAAGGAAGCCAAGTTTCGACAGCAGATGATGGGGATTCTTCCTAAGGACGGCGACAGCGAGGCACAGCCGATCGAGAAGGAACAGCAGGAGACTGCAAAGCCAAGAGAGGACGTCAAGATTGTTTCGATTGATCTACAGCCTATTTCACCTCTTGCCGGTATCACCACTCTCCGAGCCGATATTACACACCCTGCGACAGTGCCCCTGCTACTTTCTGCTCTTGATCCTTCTTACGATTCCAAATCGGCTGGAAATCAGGCCGAGCACCCTGTTGACCTTGTGCTGAGTGATGGTGCGCCTGACGTCACTGGTCTCCATGATCTTGATATTTACGTTCAATCGCAATTGCTCTTCGCTGCTCTTAACCTGGCCCTTTGTGTCCTGAAGCCCGGGGGTAAATTCGTCGCCAAGATCTTCCGCGGAAGAAACGTCGACGTTCTGTACGCCCAACTCAAGATCTTCTTCGAAAAGGTCATCGTCGCCAAGCCCCGCAGTAGTCGCGCAAGCAGTGTGGAAGCTTTCATCGTGTGCATCAACTTCCAGCCCCCTGCTGGATTCCGCGCCAGTCTTGAGGAGCCTCTCGGTGTTGGTGGACGATTGGAGGAGATGCTCAAAGAGAAGGGAGATGTCGACATGCAGGACACGACAGCGAAGGACCAGGGTGTTGTGGAAATGGAGGTTTACGATGAATCGCCTGAGGACACGGAGAGAAGCAGTCGATGGGTCGCACCGTTCATTGCCTGTGGAGATCTATCCGCCTTTGATTCCGACGCTTCATACAAGCTCCCTGAGGATTATGTCTCTCTAGATCCCGTCCAGCCCCCAATTGCCCCTCCTTACAAACGCGCCATTGAGACACGAGCCGCCATGTCCGGATCACAGCGCTAACCAAACCCTCAACTTCGAAAAGGGAAAAAGTCACCCAGACAGAAAGTCCTGAGTAAATGCATCGCTAGATAACAAAAAAACAAGGACCAAAAACGCATCAGTGCTTGGGTGCAGGCTTCTCGGCTGGACCAGCCATTTCGAGCATTACTAGGCCGGCCGATGGTCCCTTTTCAAACTCTTGGGCGCCTAGTTCTCTTTGATACAGCCTTGCTGCGGCTTGGTCGTGGGTCATGAGGAGGAGTCCGCGCATGTGTTTCCATTCGTTGACTATCTCCTTGAGAGCCTGCATCAGCCACGACGCCAATCCCCGCCGCTGGAATTCCTCAACGACAAAGACGTCTGTGAGATAGGCTAGGGTTACATAATCGGTCACCACGCGAGCGAAACCGACCATCTTATGCGGAGAGCCATCTTTTGGCGAGGCGATGCCATTTCCTGGATTATTGTCAACAGAGATAAGAGCGAGAGGTCAATTGCGACTTACTCTTCATCTCCTCGGCGGTCTGAGGAGTATAGTACACCGCCAGAGTCAAGCAGTTGTCCAGCACCTTTTGGAGTTGTCCATTTGGCAAAGGGCTGCTCCACCAATTGTCGTCGAGGGACTTGTTGAAGGTTCGGGGACATAGATAGGATTTGTCGTTTGTGAGGAAGAAGTTATCGCGGTACCAGAACCGGGGTGCGCCCTCGGCTTGGTTCAAAGAGTCGTGGGAGCCCATATCGATGAATATACGAACTGACGATGTTATATCTGCGAGTTTCTGAAGTTTTACCGTTTCGTGAAAGGAAAGGTTGTAGGTTGAGTGTTTGAAGAGGCGGTCACAGTACTTGGGATCAAAAGAGTTTCCCTGTTCCTCGAGAAGAACAAGGATCGTGACAATGATGTAGTCGTCAGCACACAGGAGGGTGTACGGCTAGCGGCGGGCCTTGTCTTTGCGGGGGAGGAGCAAAAACAGGGCGTGTGATCGCGAGTTTAGTCTACGGTGTTTGACTCGTAGGAGTAACGGTTCGTTGTAGAAAAGGTCATGTGGGAACGGGAACCAAGCAAGCCTTTTGCGGGGGACGCGAGACAAAGAGAATAGTTCTGGAGTAAGACAATTCGATCATCAAGTTCGGTCAAGGTATGAAGCACAAGATGTATGTTTTCGAATACCTTGGGAATGTGGTCAGATTACGAATTGTCGCTGCATCTTCACGTTTTTGGATCTTTGTTTATTTATTGATCTTATATGCATCTCATCTCATCTCATAAGCAAGGCACGGCACGGCACAACCTATCTTGGAAATTGAATGCAATGTACAACACAAGGGACTAAGACGCCCTCTTGATCTAGATCTTGTCATTTGATAGCACGCGTTGTTGAATGGACCTATCAGCTTCAACGCCCTATTGCTCGTCGTGGTGGAACCCGGGGATCTACGGCGGAGGGCGGAAGGCGGGGGAGGAGCAACGAAAAAACGGTGACTAGATGAGAAACGGTAGATAGTAAATACGAGAGAGATGTCAAAAAGGCGGAATGACGGAATGTCATGGTTGTGGTGGTTACATATGGGTAAAGGCGTTTGCTTACGGGTCAAGCGGCTAGGCAATCGACATGTATTATTACGTATATAAAAAGTGAAAATTGATATCCTCCCAGTACATCCCGTTAATCTACAACATTCCAGCGTAGATGGCAGCACCGGCAAGGGCGAGGTAAGCACCGGCTGTGGGCATCGCGGCACCGGCGGTGGAAACGGTAGACGCCGGTGTAGAAGCGGAATCGGTCTCGGAGTCGGAAACAGCGGAGCCAGATTCGGATCCGGAAGATGCGGTACCGGATCCGGCTCCGGAGGATGCAGAACCAGAGGCAGAAGCAGTGAAAGTCGCATGGCCGGGTGTAGAGTGCGTGTTGAAGGCGCCCGTGTCGTTGGCTCTGCGGATAGTCGAGTAGATAGGCTTGCTCGCGATTTCAGATTCACTCTCAGCCTCGGACTCAGTGGTGACCTCGGGCGTAGCCTCAATGGTACCAGTCTGAGTAGTAGGTGCCTCGGTGATGGTAGCAGACACGCTCACATCACCAGCAGCACCAGTCTTAATAGGACCAGAACCAAGAGTCTTGGGGTCGATAAAGACAGGAGAGTACGTCTCTGTGCCTTCGTAGGCAGGACATCCAGGCACGGTAGTCTTGGGAGGAGCTCGGCCACCACCGCAGTCGAGGAAATCGCAGATCTCGCCCGAGTCGGGGACGTACCAGATTCTCGTAGCGTACATGCCATTGGCATTGCTGACGACTGTATCGTAAGTTGTGCAGCCTGAGAGATCTGTTCTAGCGAGGGCTGTCCCGGCTAGGAGAGCTGTGGTGAGGAATTTGGCAGCCATTATTAATGATTGAATCAATTCGTATAAGAGTGATTGGTTATAAGATGATTCCTTTTTCTACTTCTTCACATAGGGATAAGCAATCCTTTTAAGCACCATCGACACGGACCTCAGCCCGTAATTTCAGGACTCGATCAACGAAACGGCCCGTTCACGAAACACAGACCAAACATTGACGGGAGTTGGACCAACAATTCCGCGGCCTTTGAAGTGCTTACTCTGTGTCTCCTTAAGTGGAATATTCATCGCTTTGACTATCCTCCGGTCACTGCGTTGTCGTAAGTGGAATGATAATTATTAGCTGGCATTAGGGTATTAGAAGAATTGGCTGCTATGAGCATAAGAAATGAAATATTTAGATCACTTTATGATAAGTTTATACTATAAATTAAGCTGATTTACTCTGGTATTCTCAGCTTTAGAGGGTAACTTTTCTGTTAACTAGCAGGTTGGATAGGAGGAGTCTGTTGGTTGTACGCGGGTCTTTGTTGGTGTGCTTCACATAAAGAGCCGTGCTGAAACCGAAACGACTAACACAAGAACGTTAAATTCTCCGCTAGGGAAGTAGGAAATTGATCAGTGATGGGACTGGTTAGAGTTTTTTTGGTTGTATCGACTTTGCTAGAAATAAACAAATTGTGTTTCGTTTCGGTCGATCTGGATGTTTCGTACTATGAAACCCATGGAGTATTAAACTTCTAGTGAAAAAGATAGCAACCTACGACCAGCCGGGGATTACAATAAGGCAAATCCGAAATATTTCTCATTATTATCTACATATACTAATGAATAGTTATACATTATAGTACTGGGATACTCTCTATCTACTTGTCTTCTGCGTTAAATCGTTGAGCCATTAGCAGTCCACCCGTTTCTCAAAACAGGAGAGATGCTTACTCAATGTGATTCCATCATCTGCTGGCTCATTTCCCTTTGAGTCAACAATCCAATTTCAGATCATCTGTTGTTTTCAATTTCCCTCTGTTAGCCCTGGACCTAATCCATATATATATCTGAGACTGGGCACTGGCAGTAGCAGCGGCAGCGGCAGCGGCATCTTACAGACCATTCTCCATATTAAGGATTCAATATGAGTACCTAGCCTGCCAATCACCGTAACTGATGATACTCAAATATGTTGTGTCTTTTCACGGCGGCTTTCATTGTATCATAGTTCAAAATTGGCTGAGACTCTCTGTTCGATGCTTACACCATGATCCAATCACATCTCATGATGACTGACACAACTCACCCGTACAGTAGTAGCCGCTGCAGCCTGCCTCTGACCCTTGTAGCTTGTAGCCTATTTTCAACCCACCCTCTCAACCTTGTCACTTACACTGATTCTATATAATGAGAATATTCAAACCTTCCATCTTTCCACGATCAATATCTCGCCTCTTCACGACAATGGCTCCCCACAATGATGTAGAAGCCTTCCACGAGGCTCTCCGCTCCAGTAAACGCATCATCGCCCTCTGCGGCGCTGGTCTCTCAGCTTCATCCGGTCTTCCAACTTTCCGAGGCGCTGGTGGTCTCTGGAGAAACCACGATGCTACTTCTCTCGCTACTGTACGCTCTTTCAATAACGACCCTGGTTTTGTGTGGTTGTTTTACGGGTATAGACGTCATATGGCGTTGCGCGTTAAGCCGAATCCTGCGCATTATGCTCTGGCGAAGCTCGCGGAGAAGAACGAGGACTTTTTGTGTCTGACACAGAATGTCGATAGTAAGTACCATATTGTCATACATGGTGTCTGATTTACTAATGGTTGTTAAGATCTTTCTCCGAGGGCCAATCACCCACCAGAGCAACTTCGTACTCTTCATGGTTCTTTGTTCGATATCAAGTGCAACAATGAGAGTTGTTCATGGATCGAACGAGGCAACTACAAGGACCCCTTCTTTCCAGCTATAGCACAAGCTTCAGATGACGTCGAGCCTGGCAAACCATTCCCTCTTCTTGATGCCAGTCATCCTCTGGATCCCATCCCTAGAGAAGAAATCCCCAAGTGCCCACAGTGCAAGACAGGCCTTCAACGACCAGGTGTCGTATGGTTCGGCGAAAACCTCGATGAAGACATGATTATCGGTATTCAAAACTGGTTCTTCAAGGGTAAAGTGGTGAGTTATACAAAGAATAATCGCAAAATTTCGCCAATTAATTCCTATTCTAGGATCTCATGCTTGTCATTGGAACCTCTGCCCAAGTGTACCCAGCTGCCGGTTACATTGACAAGGCCAGACGTAATGGCGCACGCATTGCAGTCATTAATCCCGAGGCCGAGAATGAGGAGGAGATGTACAAGGTTAAGCCTGGAGACTTTGCCTTTGGTCAAGACGCTGCAGAGTATCTGCCTATGCTCCTTGAACCGATTATTGGGAAACTTGATAAGGACGAGAACTGAAAAACTAAGAACTTTCCAGGTGTTGTATCAGTTGGCCAGGGATCGAAGTCGCAGCGAGTTTCCAGTCTCTTGGTCTACGCCAAGGTGTCAGAAGAATTAGCTGCCGAAAGTATAAGAGACGAAATGATTCAGTTGCCATAGCTATGCTAGCTGAGACTACTTTATCTTAGCAGCCTAAGCCATTGAGAACCATTTTTCTATTGCCCATCTAGGCTACCATGAGGATGTTGATTGTCATAACTGAGACTTAAACTCGCAAATAAACTCGCCTCACGCCATGAGAAGATCAAACTTTCTGCCATTCAGATCAATCATTTGCCAATAACATCTTAAGTCTGCAGGGACGTTCTATAGATCATCAGATACTGAATAAGGACACTCAGACTTCGTATTTCCTCTTTAGACAATATATCGACTTACATCGTACACGGACCCCCACTAAGCAGTGACGTATCCCCACCACAAATATCGCCGGCGATCCCTCCATCCTCAATCTTCCCTTCAACACCATCTCAACACTCAATATCGGCTACGAGCCACAACAACCGCAGCCATGCAGGGCTTCAACATGGGACGTTACGTCCCCCCAGACGTCGAAGGCACAATATCCGGCAACGCTCTCAACAAAAAACACCCCCTCGGATCCCGCGCCTCAAAACCCGGCGCCCTCACCGTCCGCTTCGAACTCCCCTACGCCGTCTGGTGCAACACCTGTCCGAAACCCACAATCATCGGCCAAGGCGTGCGGTTCAACGCTGAGAAGCGTCGCGTGGGAAGTTATTTCTCGACACCGATCTGGAGTTTCAAGTTCAAGCACGTGGAGTGCGGCGGCGAGATTGAAATCCGCACGGATCCGAAGAATACGGCGTATGTGGTCGTCGCGGGCGGTACGAAGAGGGATACCGGTGAGGATGTACAGCGCGAGGGCGATGCGGTTATAATGACAGACCAGGAGAGGGAGGCGCTTAGGAAGAATGCGTTTGCGAGTCTCGAGAAGACGATAGCAGATCGGGAACAGCTCAAGAATGCGACGTTACGGATAGACGAACTTACAGAATCATCGGCGAAATATTGGGACGATCCATATACGCAGAATCAGAAATTGCGGAATGCGTTTAGAGTAGGGCGCAAAGAGCGTGAGCGCGATGCAGCAGCCACAGGCGCATTGCAAGATCGCATGAGTCTCGGCCTAGATATTCTTCCTGGCACGGAAGAAGATGCCCGGCGCGCAGCGCTCGTTGATTTTGGATCTGTGGACGACGGACGAGATCGCGCATTGTCGAAACCACTGTTCAAGACCGAAGAGAGTAAGAGGGATTCGAAGAGCGGCAGTAAACTCAAAGCCGATAAGGAGATCTTGAAGCGCAAAGAGATGTTTGTTTCGGAACTCATGGGCAATACTCGCGCTGCTAAGGATCCTTTTTTGAATGATGCAAGAAGTGAGACGAAGGGACCTGCTAGATTACCAGGTGTGAAGCGTAAGAGGCCAGTACAGGAAGCAGAGTCGCAAACTTTGGAACCACCAAACAAAGCGCAGGCGCAGGGGCAAGCTACAGAGAAAGCTGCATCAGGGTTGGTTGACTACGATTCGGATTGAGGAAGAATGGCAAGGCGTTCGGTTTATGTACAATTACTAGATATGATACCCGGGCGTAGCCCAGTTTATAGAGTTAGAATTCAATTATCCTTTCCTCATGCTGCAAAGCCTCGTAACAGAGTTATTGAGGTAACTGGTGTGTTCAATTGCTCTTACTACGCTGTCCAGCAAGTTACGACATCCAACACAATCATTCCGCCCAGCTCTCGACAACATACAAGCAAAGTACTTTGTAGCAAATCGACCTAAAGCCATAAAAGAAAATGTGATCCGAGTCCAAGCCTGCGCGGCGCTGCTACAACTCCGTCCAATGATAGCTCCTAATCCTTTGATCCTATGACGCCATGTATGAATCGCAACGCTCGTCCAAGTAAATCCTCCCGCGAACCGGTCCTCTATACATCATCCAATCGACCTGCGGGTTCTTCATCGTCGTCGTCTCCAAAGCTGGCAACTGAGGACAGCTCGTCGTCGTCTTCGCTCTCGGCTCCGGCTTCGTCTGCGGCATCCTTAGAAGCGTATTTCTGGACGTATTCTGATACAGTCAGTCATTGTGCCTCGTTCGAGGACCGGTTTCCACAAACCTTTAACCTTTGCATCGTAGCTCTTGGGTTCTCTAATAAGAAGTGCGGCTGCTTCGCCGTTGAGAGGGTCGGTCGGGTTGGGATATCGCAGGAGTTGGGGGAGGAACACCTCAAAGATGTTGATCATGTCGAACATGGGCGACCAGGTTTGGTTGATAACATCCAGACACACCGAGCCAGACCTGAAACTGTCAACCAAGGAGATCTTTGAAACGACGGATCGCACGAATAACATACAGCTCATCGATATTGGGGTGGAAGATTCGGTTCACGAAGCCGATGCTTGGAGACTTGTAAGGGTACGTATCGGGGAGCTCGACGTGAACTTTCCATGTTCCACCTTCAAAGGGTGCTGCTAGAGTCAGCGGCGATGCTCGATCGGTGTCTGTACAATACTTACTCTCGGCTGGTCCCTTGAATCTGACAAAGAACTCTTGCCTGCAAGTATCGGTCAGAATATGGCTGAAGCCACCAGTGAAGAAAGGCATACACTGATATCTGTTAGCGGGATTCATCCTGACCAGACACACATGTCCTCACTGTTGTCGTTGACTAGGGTGACCTCATAGTCGCTCATGAGCCTGCTCTTGTCAGTAAACAGCCAGGCGATTCAGTCAAGGTTCGTACATCCTGCGAATATGTTAGTATGAGAACGAGACGATAGTCTGCCAAGCACGACGCACTTCATAACCTATAAAAGATTCCGTATTAGTTACCATCCTCCGGCGACTCAATATCGTGCAAAACACTCACATCAGTCTCTATTCTACGGCGAGGGCTACTCATGATAGCGGTTGAGACAGCTTCCGATGTGGGGTTGTAAGGGTATCCAAAGGGCTCCGGAACCGGCGCGATAGATGATACTTGATGAGTAGCTCGTGGAAAGTACAAAAGACCGTGTGAAGAGTTGTGCTGAGTTTGCGACGAAACGTTAAAGGGGTGGCTGAGAAAGAAAGGGAGAAAAGTGAAGTTGGGTTTAAAGACAAGACAGTCCAAGTCCAATGGAAGTCACGAGGATATGATGTGGACGACCGTGATAAGCCGTCCACGTACGGCAGGTGCCGCTAAGTTGTCCATTCACAGTTGATCAGCTCACTGAGTGGCTGTTATCGATAAGGCCGCGGTGTTCCGCAATAAGGGGAGATCGACAGTTCTTGGGGTGTCTTATTGGTGGTAGGTTTTGGAGGCATGAAACATTGTCTGGACTGAAACAGATGCTGGATTCTAATTGAGTCATTCCCCTCATGAATCCAAGTTTTTAATCATGTTAAGCTTTGAGCTTGATTATGGTTTGACCAAAGACTCTTTGGTCTGACGTGAATCTGAACAAGGTAAGCACTACATTGATGATAGTGAAAGTTACCATTATGCCACAGCTGATTGAAGTTTGTATCAGAGATGTTGGATTTGTCAGGGCAACATATGCAAAGTAAACGTTGATGCAGTAGCTGGGATAAACGTTTTGGATGGCTGAATATCCAAACTCTTGGATCATCAATAAGCAGGTGGCTTTCAATAAGGTCATGTTCATAAACTTATGCTACGTACTCTGTACTTTGATATTAAAGACCCTCGGTTCTCGCATGCGTATTCGGCATGGATGCATCGTGAGACCCCTCCATTTCCAATTCCTCGGGTACAAGCAAGCAAGTCCGTCAAGCACCTGAACTGACCTCAACCACAACCGTTGCACATCCCCACTACAGCGATGTCAGTACACCACCATTTCGGCACCGAACAAACAACCTCGGCTCATCATAAATCAATGGAGATCTTGTATTTTCTAGCAAAGCACTCAGTAAATGAAAGACTATAAGAGAAATCATACACTCATTGTCATCTAGACCGCTTTCTCCTTTCGTTTTCCAGGGCAATTATCAGAAATTAAAACTGGCGGCTCAACATTTACTGGATCTTTACCGTCTGGCCCCCCTCCAATTGCCCTGAAGGGTCTAGCCCAAATTAAATTTCGATTTCCATTTGTTGACTAGAACCACCCGAAAAAGCGAAAGCGTGGGGCGAAGCTGCAGTTCCAGGGGTGCTGAGAAAAAACACCAAGATACTCAAATATACAACGTAGGGTTCATCATGGCTCAAACATGAATAAAACCTCTGCTTTCCCCGACTTTTTGAGCTAATTCTTCATCTTTACTGTCAAGATAAACAAAGAGCTTCACAAAATACTTTATTCATAAGTTTTCTCCACTCAAAAACGTTGATCATAGACTTTCTGAGCTATACTTTCTGTCGGTCTGAAATTTGTCCTGCAAGGTACCTCAGGTTCTATCACTCCCCAACTTAAACTTCAAGAGCTGCACGCGACACCTCATTCTTCATCACCAACACCCAGCACCACGACCCACTTCCTTCACATTCACCTTCCTCATGTCATCCCTTATCAATCCTACCATGAGGTCATGTGCCTCTCTCCTATCCCGGGTGTCCGTGTCCTCCCATCGGCCGGCCATCCGGACGATCGGCAGCTCCGTACGGCCCCTCATCCTCGGAGGTGTGGCGCAGTCCCGGTACAGCTCACATTCTCCCATGGGTGCAGCCCCTGCTACACAGCGCAAGAAGGTCACTGTCGGAACTCTTCGCTCTATGCACCGCAAGGGTGATCCCATTACTGTCATGACAGCTCATGACTTCCCCAGTGGTCATGTTGCTGATCATGCAGGCATGGACATCATCCTTGTAGGTGACAGTCTTGCCATGGTTGCGCTTGGTATGGAAGACACAAGTGAGGTTGTCATGGAGGAAATGCTTCTGCATTGTCGCTCGGTAGCCAGAGCCACCAAATCAGCTTTCACTGTAAGAACCCCTGCTCTCACATATGCAAGTCATTAACTAACCCCGCCAGGTCGGTGACCTACCCATGGGAACCTATGAAATCAGCCCTGACCAGGCTCTGGCGACTGCCATCCGTTTTATCAAGGAAGGCCGTGTCCAAGGTGTCAAGCTTGAAGGTGGAAAGGAGATGGCTCCCACCATCAAGAAGATTACCACTGCTGGTATTCCTGTTCTGGGCCATATTGGTTTGACCCCTCAGCGACAAAATGCTCTTGGTGGTTTCCGTGTTCAGGGCAAGACAAGTAGTGGTGCCATGAGCATTCTCGAAGACGCCCTTGCCCTCCAAGAAGCTGGCTGCTTTGCCATGGTTGTCGAAGCTGTTCCTGCTGAGGTCGCTGCTCTCATCACTGAGAAGCTGTCCGTTCCTACTATTGGTATTGGCGCTGGCAACGGCACTTCTGGTCAAGTCCTTGTGCAAGTCGACATGACTGGAAACTTCCCTCCTGGAAGATTTCTTCCCAAGTTTGTCAAGAAATACGGCAATGTCTGGGGTGAGAGCTTGAGGGCTATCGAGGCATACCGGGACGACGTCAAGTCCCGTCAGTACCCTGGCCCTGAGCATACATACCCAATCTCAGCGGAGGAGCTCGAGAGTTTTACCAAGGCGGTAAAGGATTCGTAAAGGTTGTTTGTTGATACCCAGATTTGTTTGATGTTTAGAGAGGTTTCCCACATGATGGACCGGGGCAGATATAGAGGTTGCATAGCTCGGAGTTTGTGTTAATTAGAAGATGGCAATAGCTTTTGGTTTGCTTTTTATCGTCATGAAGATAGAAGAAATCTACCTCGTTGGTATCATCCAAAAGCAGGCGTTAGAGAGTAAGCAACAACCAGTTGGCCGTGAGAGTTCTTGAAGCACTGAAAATGTTAGCATCTGTAGCTGTGCCCCAGTATATAAATACTTAACACTCACTTGGTGTAAATTCCCAACAACCTCATCCAAAGAAGGCGCAAACGCACTATTGACGTACAAGAAGACACTGTCCGTCTCTTTGCACCTCAACTTCTTTCTCAAATATCTCACAACCTCTTCAAACCGTCTCGTCGCACTGATTTTGCAAACATCCTGCGCCAAAGACGGCGCAGAGCCCACGGGTTTAAACCGCACTACGATCTTGTCCGTCTTGAAGCTTCCCGCAGCTGCGAGTGCGGCGCTGGCGTCGCGAGGAAGGTCGGCTAGGACGACTGAAGCGGACATGGTGAGTGGTAGGTTTGGAGATGCGGCACCGCTGCCTGCTGCTTCATTGTCGGCGAGAGGCATTGGTGAAGCGATGCCGGGTGACGGTGAAGGGGAGGGCGATGGAGCCTGATTTTGTGGTGGATTGTCTGACATCTTGAATATTTTATGTGAAGAGCGAAACTTATTCTTTTTCCGAGTCGAGTAAAGTTTGTTTGTTGAGGGTGAGTTGCGAGGATTACTCTCATGACTTGATGCTGTGAAACTGTCGCCTAAGGTTGCTTATGACAGCACAGTGTATGATGTTTAGCACTGTGCGCACTTATAGTAAACTCTGTCTCTATCATGACTCCTCCACCTCTTAGAAATGGATCTTTTGAGTTTATTTTCCTGTATCGCCCATTAACTTTTCTGAAGATTATTCTTACCAAGACAGTTCTCAAAGAATCTCCATGATACAGAAGCCACACGACGCAAAGACGATGTAGAGGTGAGATGTCTTGTCTAGGTACCTGTTCTACCTCGATATATTTTCCGAACCCTGTATTCTTATTGAAGGTTCTCTTGAGATAACCTTTCAATTTTACTGATCACTCTTTTTTTCTAGTTCACCGTCTTCAAACCCTGGCAAAGCTTCTCATACTCATCTTCAGTTCTCGGCCCCTCTCGACCAGCCATGATACTCTCCATGACCACATCCATCATATCATCCTTCAAGCTCTCATAAACCATGCTTACCCAGCTTCCAATAGTCTTTTTACCCGAAGTTTCTAATCCCTTCTGGACACTGTATAAAGGATCGTCGTCAATACCACACTGCGTCGGAACTCCCAGCCTTGAACGAACCCATGCGTACAAGGGAACAGTGCCGTCGCCCAACTTGGAAGCTACATCGGCAGGTCGGATCGCTATGTTGGGATAGAATGTAGACGAAGCAAATTCGACGACCGATTTGTGAAAGTGGCCGCGGAATTCTGCAAGGCTGGATATGGGACAGTTGATCTCTTCAGAGGTCAGGAACTGTGTAACAGGTGCCATTGCAGCATCGACTGTAGGAATAATACGGTCTTTCCAACAACCAGCATTGTTCTCATACCATGCCTTCTCAATTACTGGAAACACCATTTTACCCAGCTTCTCAATGGCTGTCTCGTCCAAGCCAAAAACATGGAAAGGTCCATTCTTTGTCTTGTTAAGCAAGTTATCATGAAGAATCTCCAAGAACAGCCGATGACTAGCTCGAAGCTCAACTGCCTGACACGAAACATAGATGTGACAGGCACACATATGAGCCACAAGGTCCGCTGCCTCTACAGTTCGACGAGCCGAAAGTAAAGCAAGTGAGTTGATACCTTGGTTATGCATCTCAGCAGACATGACATGCGACGAAACCGGGTGCGCGAGAGCAGCCAGTTCAGACATGTAAGCAGACATATTGACGTCGATGCCTTTCATAGTAAAGTTCTCTTTGTCGCTGACGTTCAAGTTGGCTTCGAGGCCGTTGTTGGTTGAGGGGCTGATCATCTCGCTGACTTGGGAGAAGAGCATGCGGCCTATCATCTGAAGAGCAAGACGTGTCTTGTCCATGGCAGAGGTAATAGCGACAGCTTGGAAATTACCACCAGAGTAGACTTCACCAACCGCCTTTCCATCCTTTTCTGAGGCATCTACCAGAGGGTTATCTGATGTAGAGTTGAGTTCGATGGATATTTGTCTTTGAGCAAGGAGCAAGTCTTCCAGATAAGGTCCGATCCATTGGGGGCTTGTGCGAGTTGAGTAGCGATCTTGCCAGAGCCCATCTCCCATTCTTTTGCGGTCCTCCAAGCCAACGACAAATTTCGAACCGCGAAGGAAGCTTCTGATATTGGCGGCTGCTTCGATCTGGCCGGGGTGTGGTCGTACAGCGTGAATGAAGGGGGCTGTCCATTCAACGTTACCACCCATAGATTCAGACGCAAATGCCGTCAACATTTGGGCCAGTAGAGCCAGTTGCTGCGATTCGTGCATGACAAGACTTGCAACGGATGCAGACGGTGCCGTCCCGTTGATAAGACCGAGGGCCTCCTTTGGACCAAGGCCACTTGGCGATATACCACTCTCCTGAAGCGCCCTTTGCGAAGGTAGCACTTCAGCTGATTTGCCATTGCCAACCTGCACAAAGATATCTGGATTCCCCGTGACTGCCCCTGCAATGTAAGACATAGGCATGAGATCACCAGATGCCGAGATCGTCCCTCGAATAGGAACCAGAGGTGTAATATCATGATGAAGAAGCTTCACCAATCTCTCCAACACTTGTAACCGCACAGAACTTTGCCCGCGCATATTCTGATTCGCACGAGCAACTATAGCCCCCCGTACCCATTCACGAGGCATAACATGAGAAGTTTCACTTCCCAATTCCTTGTCAGACGACGTGATGATAGCGCTCTGGGTATGCTGAAGAACACCAATCTGGTTCTCCAACCAATCGTCAGTCCTCACATCTGCACTTCCTCCAAAGCCAGTGTTGACGCCGTATACCACATACTTGTGGGATAGGTACTCGGCGAGGGCATCCACGCTTAGAGCGATGCGACAAGCGAGCTCTTCGTCTTGACTGATCGTGGGCTTGACGCCATATCGAGCGACTGCGACGAGAGAGGCGATTTCAAGACTATTTCCATCAAGGATGATCTTTTCTTTTCCTTTCTTGAAATTCTGGAGGCGTATCCAGGTGGCGAGTGTGGACTCTGCATGCGCTGAAGCCTTAAGATCCATTGCGAAGAGCTGTGAAACTTCAATGCCAGTTCTGAGACTTGGGAAATGCTAATGAGCTTCGAGTAGCAGGCCGTTAACTAAGGCTGGCTGGTTCTTTGTTAGCTAGCCATTCAAATTTCCATCAAGACAGAGCGAGCAATGAGTGTGTGATTCACTCCATCCACGGCAGCCAGTCAGGGGCAGCAGCGAAGAGTAACAACTTTGGCACACTCACAATCTTACTCCCCTCTCAATTTATCCATGAACCGAATAAATGTCGCTACCGCCTTGCAAATTGTAATAGAAGTTGTTGTCCGAGCTCAATTTCAGGTTCGGCATGTGATAATCGAAGAGCCCCAGTTCAGACTCTGAGGTCAGGACAACAAGCAGCAAGACCAAACTCGAAAGAAAGAAGAGCCGATGACAGCCTTGTCGAAACACGGTGAGAGACAAAGAATGTGCATAATGAATATGTGTGTATCCGTATACTTTCGTGCTGTCGCTCTCCAATCAAACTACTGCAGGTTAAAAACGCCATGCATACAGCAATAAGATGGGTGGACTTATTCCGAGACACTTGTTCATGATAGGGATGTCGTCAGGAACACAATCTACTGGCCTTCCAGTAGCAGTCAATCCATCTTCACTCATATCAGGGAGACCCAAGGCTTGTTCATGTACTCATGTTCTCTAACATGTAGGTACATATATGTCCTAACCACATATCTACATCAGACCTTTCTGGTCGTAATCATATAGCAGTCGCTGTTGCTTTCATGCATTCGCGATAAAAATTCTTCCGCTTCCATGCTCGGACTCTCTTTGTACAACTCTCATCACTTTCCATCTCAAACATGTACCCTGACCACCCCATGTCGACGAACGCCCCGGTATTGTAGTTGCCATGAAATGCAGTCCAATCAGAAGACAAATGAAATGGCCGTGCAGACCGTGGGGGTTTTAACGCGCCAAAAAAGAAGAAGCCATGCCGCTCTGCGCCGTTGCATGCAGTTCATGCTTAGAAGGTATAAGAAAGCGAAAGTAAAGAACATAAAGACATCTCTAACCGAAGGATAGCCCCGCAAATGCCGCCAGGAAGCACAAAGTTAACCAAATTCAGGAAGCATCTTTTCTTGTTGTTTTTATACAGCGTGTGGGTGGGAATCTGGGGGGAGGTGCTCAAAATGGACTTCATAAAAGGTTGGTTTTCGGATTGTGACTATCATGACCCATGAGTTGGGAGGCCATGGTATAGCCTGAGATGATGATAATGATGATGATGAGGTGTTGAAGAGGCCGTTTATCGTATTATAATATGGATAGTCATCACCATCCTTCCTCCTCGTCAGATCCAGGTGCGTACTTTGGCATCCTCTTGATTTGTGATAGAAGAGCGTCAAGCTCAGTCCAGTTGTCGTCGTTCTCAGCAAACTTGCGATGCTTGCGTGATAGAATGTGCTATAAAAGTCAGTCGTGAACTTCAAGTTTATAAAATTGGTTACTTACCTCGTCGAAATCGCGGAACTTATCTTGGCAGTTCTCGCAATAACCGGGCTTGAGGTCCTTCTTGCTCTTCAGCGGTTGGGACTGTGTTCTCCTCTCGGTCTTCTGAACTTCCTCCTCTTGCACGTCCGCGGGTCGTGAAGTGTGTCGACCCATAGTTGTTGATCGACTAGATGCAACGTCCATTGACACCTCGGCCAGGCGACGCGAGCTTACATCGAATGAAGCAGGAGCAGCCTTCTGTAGCACCTTCCTTTGCAGGCCATGGACTTCTTTGCTAGTTCCAGCCTTAGCTCCATTGACACCAGATGTCGACGAGACCATCTGTGATCGAATGGCAGAGGTAATATTTGAAGGTTGCACACCCGATGCCACGGGCTCGCCAGCAAAAAGACGGCCAGTAGCAGCACGACTTGTAAAAGCATTCTGCTGTTGTCGCAAATCTGCTTGCTTGGAAAGAGCTGCCTTGGCAGGGTTGAAGACATCAGTTGGTGTGGCACCACGCACTCTGTTCTGGCCTTCTTCCATCTCTGCAATAGTTCGCTTTCCTGTGACGGGCTTCGGCATGGGGACCTGGGGTGGCTTAAGAGCATGTGCGGCTTCCTCTCGCTTGGCCTGTCGAGCCTTTTCCTGTTCTCGTTGTTCTCGCTGCCTTCGGTGATCTCTGTCAGGAACATCATTATCTTCCACAAAAGGACATCTGCCGTTTCCAACACTTCGGAACTGTGGCCACTCTCCATCTGACTTGTTCGCAACCTTGGGGTATTCGCGGACCATAATGGGCTTGTTCTTCTCGTCCATGTCCCACACATAGATATGAGGGCCCTTGAAGTAAGTCAACTCGCGATGAGCAGCAGTCGGGTCGCGATCTGAAGGTCCATTCACGCGTTCATTATGCAATAGCTGGAGCAGGCTGGGCTCTCTGGAATTGCCATAATGACTTCGAGTGCTTGCAGATCTCGAGTTATAAGAGCTAACGCTAGTCTCGGCTTCGAGCAGAACGGATAGCATGTTCTGGAATTTTTCCAAAGACCATATCTTCTTGCCCATCTCACGAGCCTTGTGCAATACATCGTTGTTCTTGGTCCCTCTAGTTCGCTTCGTGGGGTCGTCCAGTTGTTGCGTCCTCGCGGGAGCGTTGCGGAACTCAGACAGAAGTTTCCTTCGTGCTTCGGTATTGCGGTTCAGTAACGACGGGTTGATAGTTTGGGGTTGCTCTTCGGATTCGTGATGCTCATCATGATGGACCTGTTCCTGCTCTTGATGTCCCTCTGGCTTCTCGGGTGGAATTGATCGAGTAGTGACGACATGAGTGACTGAGATGGAGAAGAAAGGTTCTTGCCGCTGAAGACATGTCAGTACAGTACGGTATAAGCGTTGTAGAATAACATACAGCACCGAGGTAATTGACTCTTTTTGTTAACCTCGCTCGAACGTCATCAGGTATGCTCTCGAAGTAAAAGACCATCTTTGGGAACTTGGCACGGTGATGTCTCTTCCATGCTTCCTTCTCATTATCAATATCACGGGCTACGTTTGTCGGGGCAGTCCTCGAGGATCGTTCCTTGGTTGAAGGACGCGTAGAGCCGCGTTGGACAAGAACCTGGGTCCGGGTTGACCTGGTTGGTGATCGAACCGCACGCTGCACGCCATTATCGAGAACCTGTTTCTTTAGAGGCGGCGGCTGGCCATAGGTTTCTTCACGCTGCACGGTAGCATATGAACGCTTCTGCTTGGCATATCCAGCCAGAGCAGAGGCTCCACGAAGTGGTGAATTGGCCACATTAGGGTTGTTCGTTAACGGGCCCCGTCTTGAAGACATGGCCGATATGGAACCGGGTGTTGGTGATAGAGATATGGTTGCCATATAAAGCCCGTGAACTGCTCTGGGGGTGAGTAGCCAGAGCAGAGGGCGTATAAGCAAGACGACAAAAGTCGATAGTGAACGTCAGAGGTGACGTGACGGAAGTTGGGCTGTTATTGGTGGTCGTCGATCGTGGGTGCTGGTAAGTAGTTCTACCTTAGTAGTGGGAGGGGCTGGGGAAGAATGAGACTTGTGACTGCACGCGACGCGGAGCCTGACACGTCCAGAGACAAAGACAATGGGAGGCGAGGGGGAAGGTAATAGATGATATCAGCACATCAGACAAGATTGGAGACAGATATTGAAAGAGGAAGAATTGAAGGACAAAAAACAGATCAAATAATGGACAACAACAAACCCGGTCGTTGTGTTTTTTTGTCGCTTCTCCTGGGCTGTCGGGTCCTGGCCTGGGTCTGCGTCGGGTGCTTTGGATGGAGGGAAACGAGCCAAAGTGAGGGACGGGTCCAAATGACTTTGATTGATGACTTAGCAAAGCAAATGTTGTTGCAGTCGCGCTTGGCACAACAGCGCTATACCTCTCCAGGCCCTTCTATGAGGGTCTGCCCGGGGGGCCTGTCTTCAGTGAGTGCCTTCTATGGTTCGGCACGCTCGCTGGGCTGCCCACTGCAAAAAACACCACCAAGCACGGGCCAGTCGCCTACGGCCACTACAGCAACCAGAGGATACTAACGTTACGTCGTGAATCGGGAAATTGGGATGGAGAGACGAGACCAGACAGCAAATCTCAGCCTTTTGCTAAAGACGGGTTTTTGGCGTGAGACAAGTTTAGACAAGTTTAGATAGGAAACAATAACAAGAGCTAAGACGTTGAAGAGGCTTTGTTATGTGCCCGTTAAAGCCAACAATTTGAAGACGGAATGCATTAGTTAGCAGTGAATCAAAAGCTTAGACAGGTAGACAGACCAACTTTATGCACTCATCCTCTAAGTTAGATTAACCCTTGTGCGTCACTCTGCCCCCGTGCATTGAAACATCCACCTATCCAATCTTGCTCTTGAGCCTCAAGCCAGCCGTTGTCTCGCGTTTAGCCTCGGCCATCCTGGTCATAATTTTGAACTGGCGTCATCATCTAGGTCATAGAGCCATTGACTGCACAATTGCCATTATTCTAGAGGCTCAATTGATCTGGGGGGGCTCCAGTTATCGCCGGAAAGATTTGCGCTCAAGCTCGATTAACTAGACGGGAAGCTTCATCCCGTCATGATGAAACTTTCTCGAGCTCCATTACGGAGCTTTGGCCCTCGACTACCCCCCCGAGCTGTCTCTACAAGAAACATATCAACGATAGGACTTACGCCGTCCAAGCCTCACCGAGCGTTGCCTTCAGGTATACCGGTCACCCGCCGAACATATGCCGTCTCCGCCTCCGATCTCCGATTTGGGCAACCCGTCCACGAAACACATCCTCACATCCTAAAAGCCGGCGAGCTTACACCGGGCATTACAGCACAAGAATATCATGATCGTCGAGCCGCCCTGGCACACTCCATGACGGATGGAAGTGTTGCTGTTCTACATGCCGCATCTTTACAGTACAAGTCCGGTGCCGTCTTCCATGCCTACCGACAAGAGTCCAACTTTCTATATCTTACAGGATGGATGGAAGGAGATGCTATTGCTGTGATCGAGAAGACCGGTCCTAACTTTGGCGATTATGTATTCCATCTGTTCGCCAAGCCCAAGAATGCAAGGGAGGAACAATGGAACGGCTATCGCAATGGTGTTGAGGCTGCAAGAGATATCTTCAACGCTGATGAGGCGCATTCGATCTACGAAGCGGAACACTTGCTACCCAAGATCCTCGACAAGGCCAAACTCATCTACGCAGACTCACCCCCTTCCAAGGGCGGTATTGCTGCCACAGCATCATGGCTATGGCGACTCATCTCTGGAAGAGATACTCGACCAACCCGAACACCCCTCTACTCTGTCATGAATAAGCTTCGTGTAGTCAAGAGTGAGGCAGAGGTTGCTAACATGCGAATCGCCGGTCAGATCTCAGGACGGGTCATCACAGACGCAATGCGCCAGCCCTGGAAGCGAGAGAAGGATTTACACTGGTTCCTTGACTACAACTTTGCGGTTAATGGCTGCGAGGGCCCGGCTTACATCCCCGTAGTAGCTGGCGGTGAACGGGCAAACTGTATTCACTACACGGTGAACAACAGCACATTCAAAGAGGACGAATTCATCCTCATCGATGCGGGCGGCGAGTACGGGACCTACATCACAGACATATCCCGCACATGGCCAGCTTCAGGCCGCTTCACCCCTGCTCAGCGCGACCTATACCAGGCCGTCCTCAACGTCCAGCGATCCAGTGTCTCGCTCTGCAGGGAAAGTTCTAAGCTCTCACTCGAGGACATTCACAACGTTACTGCGCGGGGCCTTGTTGATCAACTGCGCTCTATTGGATTCGATGTTACAATGGCCAACATCGACCAGCTCTTCCCCCACCATGTAGGCCACTACATCGGTCTTGACGTGCATGACTGCCCTGGCTACAGCCGTCGCGAGACCCTTCGCCGCGGCCACTGCGTCACCATCGAGCCGGGTGTTTACGTCCCTCATGATGACCGATGGCCGGCCGCCTTTCGGGGCATGGGCGTGCGAATTGAAGACAGCGTATGCGTAGACGACGATTCACCTTACATCTTATCTACGGAAGCGGTGAAAGAGGTTGACGATATTGAAGCGCTACGATCATGACCTGTACTACATTGACATTTAAACATACCCATAGACATGAGCCTGTATAAAATGTATAGTACAAAAGCTGAAATTCACGATACAACTGTAACGGTAGTTGGGTCACGCTTCATGACCCACCTGAAATTTTGTTGCTAGGCCTACAATCCTGTTGTTGCAGCTTAAGTTGAAAACAAAAGAAAAACGGCGCGTGATAGTTCACGACCGGGATCTCGAATAGGTTAAGCCACAACCGCTGCAGGTGAAATTAAATGCATGTAAGAACCCGTACATACATATGATTAATTAATCACTGTTGGTCTCAATCCAAACATAACAAGTTTGTTATGAAAACACACATTATTTAGGGTAATCAATCGTTCACGAAAACAAAGAAGGCTCCGTAAACTGCCATGGAGACCCCAGCCTCAGGCGGGTATTGTGAGAATCACCAAACCGTATTCGGATAATGAATACAACAAACAAGGCACGACGCGCTTATCGAAATAGACTGACAGGTGGGCAATAAAGGAACTGTTCTCTAAGGCTTAGGACATCAAAACAAAGCAGTCCAGGTGCTGGTCAAAGGCGCCATAAGATGACCAGATTATTTCGTGTCTTTTACTCGGCAGCCAATTCCTCTGATACCTTAATGATGGGGTAAAAGCATCACACAATATCAGTACAGGAATTAAGTCGAGTAGTATATACACCACAATTCATCGCTGGGTATATTTATACACTATCCCAAATACGCTTGGAACATTATCATCATGTCTATTCTAACAGAAACCTCTTGGGTCAAAGAGCGTCCGGCTGTGGTTCGGCATCAGGAACGGCTGTCGAGCTGATGCACTGAGAAGCTGTTCAAATGCCTGTAGGCGCCGGGCCAACTCTTGATGCTCCTTCATAATGGCCCTATTACGTCTTTCCAAATATTGAATGTACTCCGTTGCTTTTGTTAAAACAGTGCCCTGGGATGTGTTAGTCAAAAGTTCTACAATGCCAGAGGATAGCAACTGACCTTGCTCACTTTGGGCGCTCGTCCTGAGCTTCCCTCAGCTTCTTCATTTCCTCCATCTTCTGGAATTGAGTGAAGAGCTGGCACAGCCTCACGTAGTTCTGCAATCTTGTCCTTCAGATTTGTTCGATACTTTCGCTCAATATCGTTATGTGCCGTTCTGTCTCCAGGCTTGAGCTTCTCCTTGCCTTTGATATCGGACGTATCTGTGGTTGCGCGGGATAGTCCTGGTCTAGAAGAGCTAAACCCGGTCTCGCTCGAAGCCTCGGTCTTGATTTCTTGGTTCCGAGATGGCGCCTTTGAGCTATTGGCGGGTGTAGGCGTCTGCTTCTGGCTGCGATCTCCGGTTGGGGTTCCAAACAGAGAATCGATGTTGCTGTTAAAGTCGGACATTCCTGTACCAAGGCCAGCCCCGAATCCCAGACCAAAGCCAGTAGCGGGCATAAAGCTGGATGATGTCCGACCAGTGTTCATTGCAATAGCAAGAAGTCTCCGTTGCTCATCGTTGCTTAGAACCTGGTTGTTGCCCATACCAGACATTGCCGACATGGTCTGACCGAACCCTGAACTCATGGCTCCTTGAGCACTTCCCATTCCAAAATCCGGCTCCATGCGAAGACCTGGTTCTGGCTTCTCCCAACTGAGCGGTGTCGAGTAAAGACCCTCACGAGGAGGTACCTCCGGCGGTGGCATAGTCTCGATCTTTGATAGATGCTCTTCCAAGCTCATCGAATCAATTCCTTCTTCATCGTCGGACAGGGCGTTATCTAGAGCATTGTCGTCAAAATATTCGGCACCCTGGAAAGGGGCAGCAGTCGCGTACACCCCCGTACCAAGACCTGGTGTCGTTGAGCTCGACCCATATCCCGGACTTTGTCGCTGATCAGCCTTATGATTCATCAATACATAGCTTAAACATACCGATAGTGAGTGTTGGCATTGTTGTTCATGGGTTCATAACGTTTTGAAAAGTCAATTTCGTAACTTCCTGTTCTGTCGGCTTCATCATCATCAAATCGGATCCAGTAGTCCAAGGATTCCAGTGCAGAATCGGTATCGACCTTGGTGCGCTTCCTGTCATGCGCATGTCCTTCTCGCTTCCGTTGTTGTGGGTGATTTCTGGGGTGTCCTCTATTAGGTAGTATGGTACTGTGTGAGCTGGTGTAGGGCGATGGCATAGGGGCCTGGTTGAAGGAGATATCAGACGTTGCTGTCGACTGATAATCGAAAGATGGTCCCCCTTGATTGCGGGATGCGCCCATGCCACTCTCTAAATCCGCTGGCCTCCATGGTGAAGGTTCATGCTGTTGCTGAGATGACTGGTTGTTCTGATCAACATTATTGAGAGTCTGGTTGTTGGGGACCGCGAAGAAGTTAAGGAGATTGGGGTCCATTGCTAACACGGCATCCCGACCTTAAGGTCGTGTTGGTTGTCGTCCGGGACGGAGGGTCTTGTGTCAGCAACTCGTGTAAGGCTTAAGCCAACTCAATTGGCGATAATGAAGTTGATGCGAAACGATAGACCGACCGAAACGGTTAAGAAATTAACTGTGCTTAAGCGAATTGTATATGTAACAAGCGCAAAGTTGTCGCGATGATGCTGAGATATGTTGAGGGGCTGGCTGTCAAAGCATATGACAGTGGGTCCAGCAACTGGTGGAGGGTAAGACGGAACGACGAATAATCCTGTAAGAGCGATAAAGAAACGCAGAAGCTTAAAGAATAAGTCGTAGATGTATCGGTCGTGAGTTTGCGATTCAAAAAATGAGACAAACTTAGTTGAGGTGGAGTGTCGTCGAGATTGAGGCCAGATCCAGAGAGCTTAAAGGGAGGCAGGTACGAAATGGGGTGAGAAGTAGAAGAAGATCGGCAAAAGATGAGTACAGTATAAGATAGCTCCTGTAAGATGGGTCGACAGCGAAGGCGACGAGGCGAACGGGCCAAGAAAGGATGGTTTTTTGGCGGATTTGCTGAAGATTAATGCGGTAGAGCTTTGACTCTGGCGTGGCGGAAGTATATACTGTATAAGGATGCTGGTATTGGCTTTGGCTTCTGTAAGGTAGCCACAGTGTATTGATTGATGGATTTACCGCTCAGTTGTCATATAGTGAGATCGAGCGCAAAACAAGTAACGGTCATCGGTTGGTTGCCAAATGTAGGATGAAAGAGTGAAGGGTTTGACGGAGCCCAAAAGGTAAGAGCATCAGTCGATGGATGAACGGACATATGCGGCTCCCAATTCGTTCGTTGGCTGGAAAGCCCAGGCCCGGACCGAGAATGAGAATGAGAACAAGAAACGGGAGGGAGTCAATCCTGAGACCGACTGAATAACTACCTAGAGGAACCCTTATTTTTGGTCTTGTGAATCGTCGTATTCGCCTCAGTCAAGAGATCTTGTTCTTTGGGGGTCTGATGTCTGATTGATCGACTGAGCCGTTTCTTTGGGACAGGTAACAACCAACGTTGGGGATAAGAATGGGGTTCTTTCACAAGCCCATATGAATGACTTGACTGGTGATATGATGTTTACCAACAAATCAATCCTCTTCTCAACTAATTTTTTTTTTTTGTTCACTATCCCTTTTTCTCCTACCTGCAAGCGAGAGAGAGAAAGAGCCAGGGGGTGAGGGATGCACAACAAGAGCAGATTTCTCTCCCACTACCGGGTCGACGTCGTGATGTTCTTCGGCCGCAATGGCGTGACTTTTACCTCGACAAGACCGTCTTGTGCGGTTCCTGCTCCAGGGGCCCTTGAAGACCCCGGGAGTCCTGGACCGCTGGCGTAGCAAAAATTGGGCGACATCGTATGATGAGCAAGGCTGAGGAGGGGAATTGTACGATGGGCCAAGACCTTCATCCATTGGCTGACTCGCGCCGACCCGGGCCGCTGTCATTGGCCGCCGGATATTTTGATGGTTGTCATTCGAGAATGTGAAAGACGATCGAGGTTTGTTTCTAGTTCCTTAGCAGTTGTTTTAGGTCTATATCATTGCATTCATCCCCAGTCAACCCTGAGACTTATATGCATCATCACGTGGCGTGAACATGTCATGTTCCTCATTAAGTATTGGATGATTTTCGTTTCAGCTGTCACTACGGATACAGTAGCAGTAGCGGCTTATTGCCAGCTGGGGATCTTGGCAACGGTTTCCAACCCACGCGACTCTCAGCCTCGTGCTAGTGACTAGTGATGGCTTCTAGGCTCAGCTGGCAAGCTCTAGCCCTCATTGAGGCCACTCAAAAAGCCCTGTAAGCTCACTGGTGGAGTGGGGGTTCTCTCGTGATCCTTGTTCTGTCTCATATCATGGAACCTTTTCAAGTCAGTGTGCTTATGCTTCTCCTCGCTCAGTCTCTTGCTGAGGGGCTTTGTAGATCATGATCGCCACTTGGTAGACGCACGCAATTATTCTTGAGGTATAGAAATCGGATTGAAACGGGTTCAATCATGCTCAAACATGTTCGTGTGAATAATTGAACCGGCTTCCATACATGGTCACTTGTTCTCCAGCTGCAGCTTAATGTCAAGTTTAATATCCACACCTGGTCGGATTTAGGTTTAGGGTATTCAGCGGCCAACGGTCCATACTCCTAGCTCAGCTGTCACGACGACCTCACAGAGGTCTTTTTTTTACTTCTCTCCTACGTCCAATTATGGTAAAATGACCAAGTCATTATGCTTCTGTGCTTCTGTGTCTTTGTTCTTTTCTTATACGGGTTGGGCTTGTATCAACGACTGCAACTATCTAGAAAGAAAACCGTTGTCACTGTTTCCCTCTGTCTGATCTACAACATGTCAACTGCAGGTAACTCGTCAACCAGGATAGGGCCACCATACTCCATCTAAAAGTTGTCAGATATGATTCATCAAGTATCTGTATGGTGTTTTAAAAACAGCAGTTGTACTCATGCATGGAAAACCTTAAACACAGGCTAATTCTCAACGTTAGGGGAGCAACTCCAAGATACGGAAAGCAATGCTCTAGTAATCAATTCTCTGATAATCTGTCGTTCTTTCTCCAACAAGTCGCCAAGTTCGGTGTTATCCAAGCCTTACGACAAACACCTATGACTTCTCTAGCCCGACCATCATCTATGCTTTCATTATCATTACCCAAGAGGGTGCGTTCCGCGAGCCGTTCCATAAACCGTTTCCTTGATCGAAGTTATTTCGGGACCCATGGTTTGGGAAGACTTTCCTTCCTCAAACAGTCTGGGCATTTCTCCTCGTCGTAGACAACATCGTGCTTATGCGAAGGACCCTTGCACCCGTTGAAAACTCTCTGACACCAGCGGATATTAAGGAAACCGATATGCCCGCAAGCAAATTGTCGATCCACCTGCATACACATGCTGCTGTATAACCTAGGCCCACTGCGAAGTAGAGTAGAGCACCGTTGACTGGGGCAGAGTTCTTCTACTATCCAAGGTGCTTGATACAATAACCTGTGGCTTGGTGAGTCTCTAGTAGCTACTTTGGAAAAGCATAAAAGACTCTTCTATAATACGCAGATGACCAATACCTTGCTAGAGTGTTCAAATTTCCCGTAGAGTATTTCCTGATTCGAATCCATACGTCTGATCTTCCTGATATTCCTGCGAACGTCTCGGTCGCAAGAGTCTTCGGCACGGCACTCGGGGGCTGTCTAATAACAGCGCACACACACGGCCGGCTTGATAAAAACGAGAGGGCGAAATCGAGTTCGATGAGGAGATGAAGCCGTTGGGTTCAAGATAAAACCCGAGCCGTTTAAAAATCAACCACCAACGGTGGTAGTAGCCGAGCCGGGGTCGTCAACAAAGAGCGGACAAATCAGATCAGCGATCGTCAAACGAGAGCACCAATGACAAAACAATAACTGCAGCGCGCCCTGGCCATGGGCACATGTGAGCGCACGCAGCTGCTGGCCTGCGTAGAATATCCAGATCCCGACGCAGCTCCAAGGATCAGATACCTACACGCGCGAGGCTGAGGCTTGGGGTATCGTTGGGTCTCGATCGAAGGGGGGTTGTGCCTTTTTTGGGGAAAAAAGGGCTTGGGGTCACGAAACTGAAGCATTTCGCCAGATCGATCGCGATGTGCTTGTGCTTCTAGCCTACTATACTTAGCCTGTGCCTTCACCTGCCTTTGCCTTGGCTGGCACGCACCATGACGTTAGTTCCAATTTCCAAGTGCACGGCTGCTATTTCCTCAATTGATTGGGCTAAATATAATTTTAGCGTCTGCCGAAAGCTATTGTGCTCCCATTCAACCAATGCCCCATTAGCATCACCCCAAAACAAAGCGCCCCCGAGCCTCCAAAGGGCGGCTCTGAATGTCGTCACAGCTGGGACGGGACGACTCCCTTCCTGTTAATCGGTGGGGGCCGCCCTGTGGAAAAACCATACGATCGACTTTGGCCTTACAGAAGAAACTATTGATTCGTAGAATTAGCTCTCGGATCATTTGTGGACATTATTGGCCAATCGGCCAATAGCTCTCATACCCTTTATGGATATCTAAACCTTCCAACGTCTTTCTTTCTCCGAGGCGAAGATATGGTGTAGATGTTCTCAATGAGCCCATCATCGAAGGCATCGTGGTGTCTGAGATCGAGATGAAGAATATTTATGTTTCAGATTATTCGCTTTGATTGGATGTTCCAGTGTTTCGATCTTGATGTCTTTCAGCTGCAAAGGGCCACTGCACTTATCACTGCTTAACTCAACAACACGACATGCATCATGAGAGATTCCAAATAAGTGAGTCGCAGTGTCAGATGTATAACACGTTGCTTGTTGTGCTGCCTCAAATCGTGATTGTACTCAATGTTACACAGGAGTCCACCGAAAACATCTTTAACCAACCACTCTCAGGCACCTCTACCCATTGTTCGATTCCGTACCTACTACAATCAATAGCGGAGCTAAATTTGACAATAGCTCTGAGACCCTGATTCTAATAGAGAAGCAAGAGTGTAAATATTCTTGGCACTTTCTTCAGAAAATTGATACACTCCTCTTTTAACAGTCTGCACGAGGACAGTCTAGCTGTTCGCCCAAGCCCAGGCAGTAGGATTGTCATATCCTACCTTCTGATTTCCTCGGTAGAGGGTCATGAAAAGGAGGCTCGTATCAATGTCATAGATCGTCGTAGAAGTTCAGATGGTAGGAACCAATCTCGATAGCACAATATTCTCCTTGAGCAAAGTCCATATCTAGGCAGTGAGAATATCAAGTGCATCATAGAAACAAGGTTGAGTTATCGTTCGTTTGTCGTTCTGTAGATGCGCTTGTCAGTAAACTGGGATGAATGGAAGGAGACCCAGACAAGTTGTTTAATCGACCAGCTCTGTCCATACTATTTCCCAAGCTACCATCCCGTTCGGAGTAGTTCCTGCTGTTTGCGCAAACACAAGGCAGGAATCCTGTACAGGTGGGCGCTCCTCTTTAAAAAGTACCAGCAATTCTTTTTAGAGAAAGAGGGGACTGATGCTGCCTTCCACTACAATCGCACCTCACCTTCCTCGCACCATTCCTTGCGCACTACCTTCCCACACTACCTTCCACTCTCCTCCCCTTCCTCACACATCATCATCCTCGCTCCTTCAAACCTCCAACCCGCGTTCATCTCTTCATCAAATACTCTATCCTCAAAGGCCTCTTCTTTTCTCACCATCTCGAACTTTGACCCAAAGCGGCAAGCCTTTGAGTCTCCCTATTTAGGTTGCTCATGCTTGATGTTGTCTATCAAGATGCTCTCCAAGCTAACAACCATACTCTTTTTGGGACTGCTCTTCCTTTCTTTCTTCGCCCGACCGGTCAACTGTTTCTCATGGAGGCCGCATATGCTTTCTAATGGTATAGTGGTGTGCTTTACGCATGCGCTTTGAGGCTAACAGTGCTATAGGAGGGAATCAAGTCACAGTTGAAGCAGATCGCAAACTCTCCCACGTCTACAGCACCGCTCTGGAAGAGCTTCAACACTTGGAGTCAGAGCCTCTTTGTCACCGGATCGCCGCCCGCCAACTCGTGAACAACTGCCATCTTCTGGATGGTCAGAACGAGGCAAAAATACATATCGACAGTGGGAGAGCGGCACGGGACTTTGTAGACTTCTACGCGGCTAGCCTTGCGATTTGCGACTTGGAACGCGGTAGCTTTACAATTCCAAAATCGTGCTTCAAGTTTCGAGAACCATTCCTGGCTGCGCTTCCTACCCCAACCGTCGCAGAGCTTCATGTCGCGACCAACGAGATTGATGCGTGTCTTGAGGGTCTTGCGCAGTCGGACTCCGCTTGGAACACTTGGGTAAGCTACCGACACAAAGCGCTGAGGTTCTGCGACGCTGCAAGGGTAGACAACCGGAAAGGTAAGTAACGGTTGAGGACTGTCAAATACAGTCACGCTAACAATTTTGCCAGACGAGGACATCTTCGTTTATCAAAAACTCACCAAGATCCTGGAGAAGCTTACCGACAACATTGAGGCAGATATGGAAGAGCGTTTCCGATCTCTCAACCGAGCTTTCGACGCCACAAGCCAATCTGTTGAGAGTATGGGCCTACAAGCTAAGCATTTGCAGATGGATATGGAAAAAGCTGGCACGATTCTGCGAAACGATCTGCGCCATGCGGTTCAGGTATGCAGGTCTTGAACCCTATAGAGCAGTGGACTGACGGATACAGGACTCTCGTGATATTTTGAGAAGTGGTCTGAAAGAGGCGCAAACACTTCACGATCTTTTGGAGATTCTCGTACATGCAGTCCAAGAGAGGTCAGACAATATTGCTTTGTCCCAGGAGGTTGCTCTTCGAACAAGCACCAAAAAGCTGAACGATGAGGTTGGACTTCTAATGACAGCACTGGCCGCAGCGGTGACATCCTCACATAGCCAAATAGTAGGTTTCATGCGCCAGCCTTGGGATGATACTAACGACTTGACCAGGAACTGGCGGCAGTCAAGAGTGCGGATGTCTTGGAGAAACAGGCCAAGATTGAAGAAGTAAGTTCCCGTCTCCTATATGTTCAATTGTTAAGCTGACCAGTCATAGGGCATGACCAAGCTGGAAGAACTGGCCGACAACTTGGCTCTCAAATATGGCAGCCAGGAGACTCGGTTGGACGAGGCTTTGCAGAAGTCCAACCAGGTACTTGACGTTCTTGAAGAGACTGCTGCTTCAGCTGCTGGGCTTCAGGGGTATATGTTCAATAGTCTCGTTTCCTGGCTCCGGCCCTGGCCCTACGTCGTTTTCCCTGTTTTATCACTTACGATGGGGTCATACAGGCTTGAGCCTTCGGCCGTGCGAAACCTATGGCTCTTCGGTATTGGTAAGTCACCCAAATGTGCTTAGAAGTCTGAACCTAACGTCGATGCAGGTGAAGTTGTGGGTATACTTGTGTCTAAAGCGACCTATTTCATGAACCTGATCAGCCGTACCACAACCTCTAAAACAACAACGGCTCCAACACCCAACCAAAGCCTCGCTATTGCAGAATGGGAAGTTGCCGACAAGCATTTGTACTTGGCACATTGAGTTTCGAAATTACTCGCTGCATCGAACCAACCTCGTTTATTTGGAATCTTTTTCTTTCTTTCTTTCTTTCTTTCTTTCTTTCTTTTTTCTTTGCGATTTCCATGGGATGGTGAGCATTGCTGGTAGCATCGGACTTATGAACGGGATGGTTCTTCACGAGAACTTAGGCTCGTATTTATGACCTATCTTTTGCACATGGGATTTTGGGATGGGTTGCAAATCAAATCGGGCACGGGTATACATAATGGGCGTACCAAACATGCTGAGGCTATTGGGTGGCGCTTATAACATATCGAGTTTCTTTGACATGGCTTAGGAGTTTTCATAGAGTTGATACCAACGGGCGCTTTCTTTCATCATTTGGCCTGTCTTTCCATTTCCGGCATCGGAGAATTGATTGCCCCTATGAACCAATTTTGATTTACAAGACAGAGCCTTGCCCCACCTGAGAGTCCAGCCTTGTCATGGCAGGGAATGTGCGAGAGAAAAAAAGATGCAGGTGTCCGTGTGACCGAACATATGCGCGAATGGGACGCACGTATGAGAAGAGAAACCACTCTGAGGAGAAATTGCGCCAGTAAAGAACCGCGGTCATGCTGTATATAAGTTTCATCATCGAACAACAAGGCTGAATGAGAAGAGATAAGATAAGGAGCATAGCGAATCAATCCCGCCGACACGCTCCACTTTGTTATCACCACGTGATCGTGTCAATACTCAATCGGCGTCACCCTAGCCGCAGGAAGCTCGCAACATTTGTACGCAGCTGGGTTTTACACACGACGAAGCACCCCTCGTCAACAACTATTTCAACCTTCGTGTCATTATCATTTTCATTACTGATCTTGCGCGAACTCGTCTCCATGTAGAGTTCTACCGGCGATAGCCTTATTCTACCTGGTGTAAGTCTTTGCATTGAAGATGTCGCGAATCATCCTTCTGTTCTCCTGATCTCTGGGCGTCGCTTGTCGCCCACGCGCATAACGCCCACGATCTATTCGTCTTGCCGTTATGCTCTTTACCAAAGCTCTCGAGAGTTTGATTCTGAAAAAATACGGTGCACATCATCAATTAGAATGTTCTGCTAATGCTCCAGTTGTTTAGAACAGCATGAACAGCCAGAATCTTGGCCCTGCAGGATACGATCGAGACCGCGAAATGGACGATAGACACCGAGCTTTACAACAACGCGAGGAGATGGCCCGTCGGGACCAAGAGCGAGAACGTGAGCGCGAACGTGAGCGCGACCGGGACCGAGAATCCAACGAACGATACCAATCAACACCTCACCATAGCAGCGCTGGCTCCATTCCCATCCACCAGCCTGTCGCGTCGCGGATTTCCGGTGCGATCCACAGCCCCGGGGGACTGCTCGCAAACCATAACGGGAACCCTCAGATGCCCCTCAGTACCTCATCAGGTGGTCCCCTAGCCGCCTTTGGAGGGCCACTACAGAACGAACACAATCGACCGGTCCAGCACGGTGGGCCAAATAACGGCAACACTCAACCACAGATGTTTGCTCCGATGCCGCATGCGACTGGGCCGCCCTCGACTCAGGCTGCTGCCAATAGCGTGGCAGCTGTCTTCGGCGGTCCTCTACAGCAACAAGCTCAGGAGGGCCAGCGAGGGGCTCAGCAGGGCGCGCCATTCAACCCAGGAACTACATCAGCAGCCCATCAGCTTCCTGGGGGCATTACCCAGGGCCAGCAGCCTATTCTTAATGTAAGTAAAATTTGTTTGTAATTGGTTGTTGGAGAAAACGGGTTGTCGTCACTGGAGGGGCAGCGGGACTGGCAGCCGTTTGCGCACCCGGCAGCCACCCGCCAGGTTTGCTTTTACGACCTGGTGATGCGACAGCGCGGGCCACTGCCAAAGGATGCGCAACCTTTACATCCTCCACCCTCTCGGCCTTATGCAGCTGGGCTTCAATCATCCCCCATTCGGACCTTTCAAATGCCCCGCCAGATCTTGTGTATTACACATCACCTTGGGCATTCTGTTTGTGGCGCACCCGTTTCCTTATTGCGATAGGATTCGTTTGCCGAACATGGAGGCTCGTGCCCTCCTGGCGAGCCTTCCGGCAAAACCAGGAAACCTCGTTGGCATTTTCAATTATGAGGGAGAGGGCATGGTTCTCCTTCATGGCCAAGAAGCTGGACTCTCTGCTTCATTTCCATTTGTCAATGTAGCAATTATCTATGTTAACACCGCTTACGATTCATCGGTCGCTAACCGCTTCTCTTTCGCTAGGATGCTCTCACCTACCTTGACCAAGTTAAAGTCCAGTTCCACGATCAACCAGATGTTTACAACCGATTTCTCGATATTATGAAAGACTTCAAGAGCCAGGCGTATGCCTCCCGTTGAATCTAGTGGTTGCAAGTTAGCTAACAGGGGCACAGTATTGATACTCCGGGCGTCATAAACCGAGTGTCGGAGCTCTTCGCCGGGCACCCGAATCTTATTCAAGGGTTTAATACTTTTTTGCCTCCCGGCTATCGTATCGAGTGCGGCGCGGGCAACGATCCCAATACAATCCGAGTTACTACACCTATGGGAACCACGGTTCAGTCTATCACTGGACGCGGAAACCAGGATGGCCACGGTCCTGCAGCTAACCAACCTTTGTTCCCGGAACGGGGTGGCCAATGGCAGCAGCAGCAGCAGAGGCCGCAGCATAGCATCGAGAGCCCAGAGGCCCAGTTCAGTACTCCAGTGCAGAATGGTGCGAGTCTCTTTGTGCAAGCTGCAGCCCACAATGCTGCTTTCAACGAAAGCAATCAATCCGGTCAACGACGGGCTTTGCCACAAGGTAGTGCGGCTCCTGGCGATGGTCCCAATGCTCGTCAAGCTTTAACACCTACCCCAGGACAAGCTGCAGTCAACGGCAATGCGGCGAACCAGGCAAACATGGAACGCCGGGGACCAGTTGAATTCAACCACGCCATCAGCTATGTGAATAAGATCAAGGTAAAACCCACTGCTCACAACAGTTTCTGTCTAAGCGTCGGATGTACTAATCATGGCAAAGAACCGCTTCCAGGACAAGCCTGAGATTTATAAACAATTTCTTGAGATACTCCAAACATACCAGCGCGAACAAAAGCCCATCCAGGACGTATACGCGCAGGTTACTACTTTATTTAACTCAGCCCCCGACCTTCTCGAAGACTTCAAGCAATTTCTACCTGAATCTGCTGGCCAGGCTAAGCAAACTCCTAACCGAATGGAAGACGGACCTCCGTCCGGCCCCAACCAGACACCCCAGCCTGCCATGAGAGATGGACAGAAGATGCCTCCGCTTGGTAGCTTTGCGCCACCTGCTAGTGCCACCAAGGATAACAAAAAGCGCCCACGAGCTGACAAGCAGGCTGCCCAGCCTGCGACCGTCCTCGCGGAGGCTACTGCAGCTGCGCGCCTTGCGCCTCCTGCTGTGAACGGTAACAAGAGACCTAAATTCAACCATGCAAGACTACTTGGTGACACCTCAGCAGTCGAACCGACATTGACGCCTGTCATGCCGGAGCCTTACCCTGCCAGGTCCTCTTCAACATCGAACCAAGAGGAAATCGCCTTTTTTGAACGGGTCAAGAAGTATCTCAGCAACAGGTCGTCAATGAACGAGTTTCTGAAGCTTTGCAATCTCTTCAGCCAGAACATCATCGACCGCAATACGTTATTTCACAAGGGTGCACTATTCATTGGTGCTAACCCTGACCTGATGACCTTCTGGAAGAGCTTTGTAGGTGTCGATACTCAAGACGTTATTATTGACAACCGTCCTGTGCCCCCGACAGACAAGGTGTCTCTCAGTAACTGCCGAGGGTATGGACCTAGTTATCGATTACTTCCTAAGCGAGAACGCCTCAAGCCCTGCAGCGGTCGTGACGAGTTGTGCAACTCTGTGTTGAACGACGAGTGGGCTTCGCATCCTACTTGGGCGTCCGAAGACAGCGGGTTTGTTGCTCACAGAAAGAATCAGTTCGAAGAAGGCCTTCACCGTATTGAGGAAGAGCGCCACGACTACGATTTCAACATTGAAGCTAATCTCAAGTGCATTCAACTCTTGGAGCCTATCGCACAGCAGATGCTTGCTATGTCTGCTCCTGAAAGGGAGACCTTCCAAATGCCCGTTGCACTGGCCGGCCAAAGCACATCCATTTTCAAGCGCATATGCAAGAAGATCTATGGTGACCGAGGTATTGACGTCGTCAACGATATGTTCACCCATCCTTTCGATGTTGTGCCTGTTCTGTTGGCCCGTATGAAGCAGAAGGATGAGGAATGGCGATTCTCTCAACGTGAGTGGGAGAAGGTTTGGCATGCTCAGACCGAGAACATGCACCTCAAGAGTTTGGATCATATGGGTATCCTGGTTAAGCAAAACGACAAGCGACATCTGACCGCAAAGCATCTTGTCGACGTCATCAAGACAAAGCACGAGGAGCAGCGCCGTGAACGATCATTGAAGGGCGGAATCCCTCGCCATCAGTTCAGCTGGGACTTTAGCGACAAGGATACCATCATTGATCTGCTACGCCTGATGATGCTGTACAGCTTGCACAATGGTCAGCACAGCAGCCAGGAGAAGGAGCGCATTCTCGAATTTTTCGAGTCTTTTATCCCTCTGTTCTTTGACATTCCTGAGGAGAGCATCCAGGACAAGCTCCCCAAGATGCAGCCGGACTCTGGTGAAGAAGAGGTCGAGGATCACACACCTGCGGAACTTACAAATGGCCGTACCCGACGTAACGGCCGCAAGGGTGATCTCCTCCGAGGAGTCCTCGACCCTGGCCGCAATGGTAGCAAACCTCGCGGCAACAAGGAGGACAGTACTCCCGGAAGCAAGGAGAGCACCCCTGATGTCACCTCCGCGAATGAAGAGGAAATGCCTGACGCCTCAGAGGATGCCGCCAACACAGAGATTTCCAACGATCGCTGGATGCCGAATGTTCCCAAACCCGTGGTTGTTGGCGAGAGCGACGCTATCCTGAGTTCTGATGGTGAGCTGAAAGCCGATGGCTTCTTCACTCGGCCGTGGTACAACTTTTTCTGCAACCAAACTTTGTTTGTTTTCTTCAGCATCTTCCAGACCCTGTATAGACGTCTCCAAGATCTCAAGGAGGCTAAGGATGTGGTCGCCAAGGAAGTTGAACGTCTCAACAAACAGAAACCTGCCCGGGACATTGGTTTCACAGAGAACCACATGAAATTCTTCGACACTAATGATGACCCTGATAGCTACTGGCCCAAGACCCTTGAGCTAATCGAGGAGTATATCTCAGGCGATGTGGACGAGAGTCGCTATCAGGATGTCATGCGACATTACTACCTCAAGACTGGATGGAAGGTGTACACGATCCAGGACCTATTGAAAACCCTTTGCCGTCTCGCTCTCACCTGCAGCAGCACAGACGCTAAGGAGAAGACTCCTGATCTGATTGCTCAGTACCAGGCCAGTCGTGAACGGGAAGAGACAAGTTTCCAGACCGAGATCAGTGCTCGCAAGTTCGCAGAGAAGTGTGTCAAGGACGGAGATATCTTTGTGATATGCTGGGTAAGTCAAGACATTATTTGCCATGCACAACTTACTAACAAAAATTCTAGCTGCCTGCCAAGTCTGAGGCTACTGTACGATGGCTTCAACGGGAGGAAACAACATTCTACATGGATGAAATGCAGTTGCGCGAGCGCTGGCAATACTACATCTCGTCCTTCATTCGGGTTGAGCCCACTGAGGGAGTTCCTAGGTCGAAGCTCCAGAAGGTGGTGCTCTCCCGCAACCTCCCATCTGCCGATACCGATAATGACGACGATGCTATTCCCAAGCCTGTGTCCTATAAGGAGAACCTGACGATCAGCATTTGCCTTAAGAGTTCAAAGATGGTCTGGGCTCCTGGAACTTCGGAATACGTCGTTTACGATCAGGCTCCCAAGTCGGCTGAGCAACGCCAGCAGCGTGAGAAGTTCACCCGTGCTTTGAGCACACACCGAGAGAACAAGCTTCTCGAGAAGTGGGTGCACAACCCAGCATGGACGAAGGATCTCAGCCCAGAGGAAGTTCAAGAACAGAACAAGAACTTCCGTAAGTGGATGGATGATGGCGTCGTTCCGCCCAGCGCTACTGAAGATGTGGAGATGGACTAGCCCTCCAACTCCCAACAGCAGCAGGAGCCGAAACAACAGCGCGACCAAGAGGTCGTGATTACGTCAGTTCCACAGCCCATCTTCAAGCTTAACGGCAAGGCGCCACGAAAGAGGTCTGCGGACAGGATTCTCAGTCCGCCAGCGAAGAAGTCACGATGCAGTCCCCGTCTTGCCAGGGGCTGAACAGAGAGCATGAGTAAGAGGTCAAAGTAGGGAGAGCATACTTCCAAGGGAGCAAAGCGAGAAGGGAGTGCTTGTATCACATCAGCGTTTTTACTGCTTTCAGTTTTTGTCCAATTGTTCATTTAGTGTTTTTCTTGTAGTTTTTGGAATTTCTTAAAAGGCGACGGGGGACGCGGACTCGGAATGTATGTATGCCGTACACCAGTGTCTTTCTTATAGGGAAAGCTCGTTATGATTATTTTGAGGGAGGTTCGCAACTCCTTTTGGCCTGTACTCTAGACACCAACTATATAACTAAGAACGCCATGACTGATAATACCAAAACGCCCCTGATTTTTGATCTGAGATTTCTGTGTCCATGTGTTGAGTGAGCTGAGTTCGGATAGAGATGTTCGACCGTACAGCGGTTTCCTTCGCACCCAGCTAGTTGGTAATAGAAAAATTGTCTTAAGCTTAGGACACTGAAATAAGGTAATCTGAGTGCTGAGCTGGTGATGGAGTGTTAGCGGACACTGAGAGCATCCATGAGAATCAGTACTCACTCACCAGCCCTCATTCCGGCCGTGAACGTAGCTCCCCCATCCTCTTCCGTTGCCATTGCTCAGATTCCCGTTCAACCAAACTTGTCATGCTTGCTCTTCACCTTGATCTCCAATAACCTCTCATGATAATCTCCCTCCCTCCTCGCCCTCTTCAACTTCCTCACCTCATCCTCATCCAACCTTCTCCCCGCCGCCTCTTCCAGCTCGCGCCGACTAATCTTGGCATGCGCCTTCTCCTCTTTGGACGCGCGCAGCTTGGGCTTGAAACGCGCCTGCATCCTGATGCGCAATGTTGTATCGAACGTGATGGCGTCTGCATCGCCGCGCACGTCGCAGGTCTTGGATGATGCTTTATTCGGGGCTTTGATGGTGAGGAATGTGTCACGTAGGGTCTGGATTTGGAATGTTCCTGGTGTGTCGGCCGTGGGGATTATGTTGAAGGATTCGAGGGGGGATACGGCTTCTGATGTTGCTGACAGTAGACCGATTTTGTCGCATGATAGGTATCTATAATTTGCGCATTAGTTGTGTGCCATACAAGTAGGGGTAATGGTTAACTTACTTCCCATGGTGACCCTTGAAGCGAAAGTTCTCTGTGCCAGCTACGCGATTCGCAACCCAAACCTGTCGCACATCATGCGGTTCCGCCGTAGAAGGATTCCCATCAACAATGTTCTCGATTGGAATAGTAAACACCTTCCCAGCCGCGTCGCAAGCCAAAGCCGAAGGCGTATCCGTCGGTAAAACAATCATAACCGGTCCCACGACATCAGTGTCCGTCTCAGCAGACACCCAACTATCATCATTCTCTGCCTCTTCGCCAGTCTTCTGGACCTGTGTTTCCTCGTTTACAACAACATCGTCGCGGGATGATTTCTCGGCGTCAGTTCGCTTGCGCTTTTTGACTTTCTTGTCGCCTTTGAAAGACAATGGTTTAACCATGGTTGTTGGTTGTGATGTAGTTTAGGTCGGTAGTTGACTGTGTTGAGTTTGGACCGACGGTCAACGCCGGGATACGGCGAGCTCCACCCCCAACGGCAGGTCAATTTAAAGAAGGTGATTGGTTATGTGATTCTCCCCCGCAACTCATGGTACTATAATTCTATAAGAGAAATACATTAACAATTATGATTCTTGACTTTTGTTTTCATGATAATCCTATTTTCTTCTGATTGAGTTGTTTCTGTTTGTATATCATCATGGTCGCTCAAGCACAAGCTATTTCCGTGTCTCTCAAGGACCTCAAGGATGGTATGTACTACTCATCTCTTACACTCATGATAGCGCCGCTCTCATGATGAGAAAAAGCTCCCAGCGAACCAGCACTAATAAGCCACAGGCAACATCTCCTTCGAGACCCTTAAACAAGCCTTTGGACCAGATTCTCTCGGCATCCTCGTAGTAAAAGATGTCCCTGAAGAGTTTCCCGAACTTAGACACCAGGCCCTTTCCTATGCCTCATATCTCGGTAACCTCCCCAAAGAGGAATTAGGTATGTGAATTCTGAACCCAAAAGTCAGCGTTACTTCTCTAATAATCTTGAAGAGAGGCTTGAAAATGTGCGAGCCAAATACTTGACCGGCTGGTCCCTCGGCAAGGAAACTCTCAAAAACGGCCAAGTCGACACCTTCAAGGGCTCGTACTACGCCAACTGCGCATTCTACATCGACCCATCCCTCGAATGCGCCAAGCCCACTGAGGAATTCTCCATCGACACATTCCCAGAGTATCTAGCTCCCAATGTCTGGCCATCAGAGGATGTCCTCCCCGGCTTCAAGCCCTCTGTGACCTCGCTGTGCCGTCTCATCATCGACGTGGCTGTTCTAGTCGCTCGCGCATGCGATCGCTTTGCGCAGGAGGACATCCCTGGTTATCCTGCCGGGTATCTCGAGCACGTTGTCAGTACCTCCAGCACCACTAAGGCACGTCTGCTGCATTATTATCCTCAGGAAGCTGAGCCTAGTGCAAACGGAGGTGATGAGGATGACTGGTGTGCTACACATCTTGACCACGGCTGCTTGACGGGTCTTACATCTGCCATGTTCATCGACGAGCATAAGACCAGCCCCGCTGTGCCAGATGTCACAAACCTGAACGGTGCTTCTCTGCCACCCCTCGACGAGCTTCCTTCATCTCCTGATCCTTCAGCTGGTCTGTATATCAAGTCCCGCACCGGCGAGACCGTGCAAGTCAAGATCCCTCGCGACTGTATTGCATTCCAGACTGGCGAGGCCCTCGAACGTATTACTGCGGGTCGCTTCAAGGCTGTACCTCATTTTGTCAGGGGTGTAAGACCCAGTGTCAGCGATGGAAAGGTTGCTCGTAATACACTGGCAGTGTTCACTCAACCTAACTTGGGTGAAGAGGTGGATATTGAGCAGCACCTCACATTTGGAGAGTTTGCTCGCGGCATCGTTGACAAGAACACTGTATCATAAGAGTTAGTCTATGAGCATAAAGCACAAGGAACAAGCCATTCACCAGTCCTTGCATATCGCTTCACTGAAGTCGTTGTATAATATGAGCCACAGGTGGGATGTTGTCAGTCATGATAATACATAATATGATAAATGAGTGTATTTGGAGTTTGTCCAGCCTAGAAAGGACTTGAGAAACCATATCATGAAGAGGCTATTCTACCCGTACATATATTTATTCTATATGTACTCCACCGTAACGTATCTACTCAATGCACCTAGAGATGATTCCCAGCACCCTCTGGACTTTTGTATTTGCCGCGAAAAGAATGGCTGCAGTAATACAATTACTGAAAAAGAAAAGCAAAATAAACCACACTGAACAACAATGTTACAGTCACATGCTCAGACTTGATTCCTGAGCAGTGACTTGAAGAAAGAGAATTGCCAGAGAATTGCCGTGAACGCAGCATGCCGAAAGAGAGAGAGAGAGAGAGAGAAAAGAAGAAGAAGTTGTCGCGATACTTTGCATCACTTGTTATCATCAAAAGGTACGGCTTATTTAACGACTCGCGCCGACCGCCCCCTTAAATTCTGATATAGTGTTCCAAACAAACCCATAGCAGAACTGTGAGCAGCTCCATCAAGCCCAAGCGCCCACGAGACTCATGAAGAAAGCCCCGAAGAACACAAGGAGGCAAGCATAAATACGCTTGCGGCCACGGAGGAACTGCCAACTCTCATCGCTAAGGAAATCTTGCGAGAGAAGCTCAACCAGAGAAGCAAAAGTGAGCAATCCAGCTGAGATGGCATTCATGACGCCCACAACAATGAGCCCAGTTTCAGAGTTGGGGCTGTAGAGAGTGTGAGTGGCAAGACCGATGGCTTGTCCCAGAGGGGTACTAGTCTCATTGTCAGTTGAAGATACGACAATAAGGGTAAGATGACTACTTACGTGCATCCATAGGCGAGGGCCATGAACCAAGGCTGCAGTTTACCCTGTGGCCACTTAATGGCAGCAATTCGGGAGCCCAACGCCAAACCTTCAAAAGTTTCTGTAGCCATGTCAGCCATCAAAACAACGAGAATACTAGCGGGACGAATCAACTTACGGTGGAAGACAATGGCAATCAGAAGAATGATAAACTCGTTGCCGATCGAAACGCTAAGCGCCATACCAATAAAGATGCTGTGGAAGAGAATACCAAGTTCAAGCAGAACACACTGGAGAAGCTCCTTGCGTTGTTGCTGCTCTGGGGTCAGAACTGGCATCTGTACAGCCTCGAGGCTCGTCTCCTCGAGGTTCTTTCTTCCGGATTGGACGTTGTCGTCATCTTCGCAAGCCTCCTCTTCTAGATCCTCCATACGAACGTCCCTGCTGTTAAGGGCAGACAGATTCTGGCCAATGCTTGATGATCGTCCACGAATAGGTCCCATGTCCCGAATTGGAAGCATGCCTGTACCCCCCATGCAACCGCCGCTGTTTGAAGAAGCGCCTCCTTCCTTAGGCGTTGTAATCTCAGCGGGAGAAACATGTCGAGAGGGGTGGAACACCATCTCAATCACAGTGACGAAGAAGATAGCTGCAAGAGCGATAGCGCCAGGCATAGCCTGGTAGTCCGTGTTCCAGAAGCTACTCAAGCAAGGGTCACCAAGAGAGATGAAGGCCGTTGGGAGGAGATGGACAAAAGCTGTGGCGATCAGCACACCAGTACCGAAATGACGCACGGCAAAGAAGAAGCGAGTCGGGATCCTCAGCCCTGGGAACTTGGCAGCCATGATGGGGAATGCACAAGCGAGGGTGGAAACACCCAAAATGATGAAGAGGGCGCCGACATGAAGAGGAGTGTTGTAATCAGCTTTGTTGACACCTCCTTTTTCGCAGGTGCTGGCCCGTTTGCCTAGAGGCGAGACCTGGGCAGGAATCGACTCTTGGACCTTGGGTTGTGAAGTCATGACAGCAGGCGCAGGGGAGTTCCAGTAAGAGATGATTGTAGAGACGACAAGAACAGAGAGGACCCAAACAGTCCAGCTCCAGATGTGCGAGGCACATGACGAGAGAGTGCCTCGATGAAGACGGAGATGGCCATCACCACCATCAACCGTCTTAAGACACGAGGACGGTCCTGGGGTTGTTAGTACTTATATGTGGGTTCGACAAGGAAGAATCATGAGATTTTGAACTTACCCGAGATACGGGACAGTCGTCCCGCATCCTTGATAGAGCCTTTGAAAGGCTCTGTAAGATGATTCCCTGCTTGATTACTATCATCGTGCCCATTCAGTAAACCCCCAGCCGTCCCTCCGCTTCCATCATCCTGGGCAGCGTCGACATGTTCGCGAAGATTGGAGATGCCATTGAGATCCTGGCGCGTAGTATGCGCAGCAGCCAAAGGCGAAGGAGCCTGGTTCCAGGTCAAACGCTGGTAGTAAGATTCATCTGCCTTGGAGAGACAAATCATTGTGAATTGTTGGATTGATCGCTTGGATCGTGGATTGAAGCAGTGGCGATTGAAAAGGGTCGCTAGTACCGTGGATGACTAGACGTTAAATTCCTTCACAAGTAAAGATGCCACGCGACAGCACAAAAGACGAGACAGAATCGGACCGAGTAATAATCAATAGTTTATCAATGATCAAAAGCAAACAATATCGATCTCAAAAGGTTGAAGCTAGAGCAATTGAGATTCGATGGGGAGCTTGATAGATAAAAGTATTTTACGGTTTGCCCAAGCGTTGAAACGGCAGGCAGGACAAAAGGGTTAAAATGCATGCAATCCATTCAATGCACCTGCACTTTGGAGACGATAAGGCACTAGTGACGCTGGCTGGGGGCCTGCCGTATCCACTCGCACCTGCCCTGAGACGGGAACGACATGCAGAAACTGGGGGAGGAGCCCCGCCAAGTCAGGAAAGGAAGTCGAGATCCCCGGTTTCGCCCGCGTGACCAAGACCAGTCCAGATCAAAAAATGCAAGAACCGACGACAGCCATGGACATGAGATACACTGTTTTATACGGAAAATTACTAGCAATTCAAAGTACTCCCCGTCCTCCCCGCAATCTCTCATCCGTCAGTTCCCGGACAACGGCCGTGACTGTTAAAGAAATCTGCGGCTCAGAAGCTCGGGAAGCCTCCGTAGCCTTTAAACCAGGATCCATGAATAGAACCCGATCCAAGATCCTGGACATTCAAGTCCAGCCACCAGCGAAAACTGTTGATCACTTGACGACAAGATAAACTTCAAGACCGCCGAGACAATAAGCGTTGATTTCTCCTTTTGTTTTGTCTCGTAACCCCGCAAGGGAATACGCAATGAATACGCTCAAGAAGCCAAGCGTATTAGAAAAAGACTTTATTGGTTTCATGACTGCAGAGCCTTTAGTATCCCCGTCTTGGCGTTCTCATGCCGTGCTAACTTACATGTCACTTCGGTGAATCGAGGTGAAGCCCGAAAGATTCAAGTGCATTAGTTTTGCTCACCGTATATGCTTGTCTTGAATTGATATAGTTTAGACTTTGTTGTTCAACGCACATCGTGTACACGGTGAAGGTTACGTAGTCCTTGTAAGCTTAAAAATATGCCGAGGCTCACCACCTGACTTGTTGCACATGGCAGAGAGTTTATAAATTAAGGATAGAATCATCATAGAGCTAGACTAGCTTGGCGAAAGCTCGAGATACCTCCATCATATTCTTAGGCTCCGATGATGCGGTAAACTTCGGAATCAAATGAGGCCCGAGTGACGATATAGCTCCGGTCGTTGCATCGATGATGCGTCTGGTCATAAACTCTTCTCCACCAATTGATTATTCCTGGTTTTGGTAGCTACTGGCAGGGATCCAGCAGGCTCTTCGCAAGCTCTATCAAGGCTGACCTGACTGCCTACGATAAGCAACTGCCGAAAGTCAGAACATAAGAACCTAATAGAATGGAAGGCTAGAGCCATAAGTAAGAAATCAGCGGGTATCATGAGATGGGTCTTTCTTACCTTGATGTCTATACGAGACGAAGAGCTTACATAAGGTAAGGCGTGATGCAGCTGACATCATCCTTCACATGTATTCAAAGCTCTCATATCTCAACATCGTAGTCTGAACCTCAACTAACCTATTAACTAACACATTGTTTCTACTGCAACCATGGCTCTCCCTCCTAAATTCGCCGGGCAAAAGCTTCAATTCGCCCACCCTCCCGCCTCAGACTCAGACTCAGGTGTTGCTCACACAACTCACATCCTCGAGTTCTACCTCGACTACTGCTGTCCCTTCTCCGCCAAGATCTTCCGCACCCTCCGCTCCGATGTGATCCCCGCCATCAAAGCCAACGAAGGCTGGGCTTCGAGCCTCACTCTTATCTTCCGCCAGCAGGTTCAGCCATGGCACCCTTCGTCAACCCTCATGCACGAGGCCGCCCTTGCAGTTCTTCGTCTTGCACCCGAGCGTTTCTGGGATTTCAGTGCTGCGCTTTTTGAAGAGCAGAAGAGCTTCTTTGATGTTTCGGTCGTGAACGAGACGCGCAATGATACGTACCGCCGTCTGGCCAAGATCGCTGCCAAGAACGGCGTTGATGAGAATAAAGTATATGAACTGCTTGTGATTCCTGACAAAGCTGGGGATGATGGCGCTCTCAATGCGGGGAACCAGGTCACCAACGACCTCAAGGTTATCACCAAGATGAACCGTCTGATTGGAGTGCACGTTACGCCTACTGCTGTGTTCGATGGTGTTGTGCAGGATGTTAGCTCAAGCTGGAACAAGGACCAGTGGGTTGAATGGCTGCAAAAGAATGTTGTCTGACTACCATTGGAGGTCAATAGACGTACGAGCCATAAGCTCTAATAATAATGAAGTTCTCTGTGTAAGACAATTGAAGCTGTCGCCATCAATCCGGATTGGTGGTGCTTATGGTGATAATCTTTCCGCTAGCCCTGTGTGAAATAGTGCACTGAACCTCGTGCTTCTCCCCACTAGAATGGCCTCTTTTTCGACGACATGCTCATGAGCCTCTCATTAAGCCAACACACACATCAATCACAATGCTTCAATTAAGAATGACAATACCACGGCTACGGCCAATCCAATTCGCTTCAGTCACGCGCCAAGCAACAACTATTCCGTCCTCAGCCCTACCTCGAGGCTTTCAGCGCTCACTTCAAAATTCTCTACAAGCTCAATTGAGATGCTACTCCAAACCCTCACATGCTCCCAAAAAGCCCAACAAGATAGAAGATGAGCTTAAGCGACAGGCTAGAGCTGTAGCCAAGGAGGGAAAGGACTTTGGTAAGCAGTACCTTGATGCGGTTTCATACCACATACTAACTGGCCCTTGAGAGCTTCCTGAGAGACTCATCATATACCATGGCGGTACAGGCCGCACCACATTCATGGCCATGCTCAAAATCACAACTCTTTTCCTCGGTGCATTCTTCTGTGGTATAGTTGCACCAAGCTATGTCAAAGCTGAAAAGCCCGAATGGGTCACCGCAAGCAGTACGTCCATCTCTCGCCCAGGAAGATGAGACCACAACTAACAACACCAGTCATCCTCTGCGGCATCGTCCCCATCTTCTTCGTCGGCTACATAACCTCCCCCTTCGTAACACACATCTACATCCACCTCCCTCCCTACGCACGCACCTCGCGTCCCATTCTGGAACGCTTTGTCAAGACTCTCCCGCCCACGACGCCCCTGACCCTGGCGACCATGAGCGCCATCTCCAAGCCTCGCTACAGCAGCGTTCAGGCCGGCGATCTGAGCCCTGTGCGACGCCGCTTCGGGCTCGTCAACTACGTGCGTGACACCACGGAGGAGAACGCTCAGCGCAAGTGGTACATGTTCCATGCCGTTGGGAAGTTCTACGTCCAGGATGCGAAGCCAACAACGAGGGTGAGGTATCAGAAGAAGAAGGATAAGGTAGATGGTTGGATTTGGGATTCTATCAAGGAGCGTATTGATAACCGAGCTCTGAAAGCTGCGTCGCCCTATAAGGGTGACCCTAGGATTTGAGCTATCACGGGATTCTATGGTAGGATGCTATGTAGTAGTACGTGGGAACCGGATCCTAGATGCATGATGTAGAAACACCTTCACTGTATAATAGCCACGGCATTCGTCAATCTTACAAACTGATGATGAGTGGCCGCCAGGGTATTAGAAGACTTAGCCGCTGAAAGCATAAGAAACGAAATAATTTAGGAACCTTATGCTAGCTTATACCAATACTTAGACAAGCACTTGTGTTACTTTGTTTTGACACCCTAAGTCTTAGAGGGCAATTCTTCTGTTGACCACCTGGTAGCATCCATCGAATATGATCTCAGCCATCGAGGCAAGGGGTTCTAGAAGACCTTGGCTGTGGCACATAAAGCCCTGCGATGGACAGAAGCATGAAACATAGCTGGCATGCTAAGCTACAAACTCCATACCGCATCTCTCAAGCCAGGTACTGGGACATCACAAGCCTTCAAGTTCATCTGGCTCTCTTGGCTTTCACTAGGTCGACATGTCACAACGTACGAGGATTGAGTATCGAGTATGCAAACAAAGCGCCAGCAACACGCAGCCATGCTATTCCTATATGGCAGTCGATATATCTAAGAACCATTACTCCGTTCCGTTTTCCTGTGTTCCCAATGCTCCGTCCGAAGCTTTCCAGGTCGTCAATCACGTAGACAAATATTGGTACATGGGTCCTGCCTGTCCAACCAAAACGCACCTCAAGAACCTCGCCCGGCGCATTTACTGCGTCCGGTTCTGAGTGTTCACGCCGCTTCCGTCATAGCTCGTTATATGCCCCTGTTATCCGTCAAACCAATATAATCAACCGAATTCTGTACAATGATGCAAGCCCCTTTCCGTTGTTGGCCGCATACAAATTCTGTCATTGTCGACACAAATTTTCAGGAGTCGTCTTATCAACAAGTATTGTGAGACTTGAGAGCCTCGTGTCTTCGGCCCGAAATGCCAGAACTAACCCAATGCTAGAGGTCAAATCTGGCACAGAGCCCGTCGCCGGATCGCGATTCGCCTAATAAGAACCAGCCTCAAGAGTATTCAGCCTCACAAGGTGATAGCTCCATCAGCAATAGCCTCTTTTCATCAGTGTCTCTTCATCACTGGAACACCATCGTAGTCCCAGCCTCGCTTCAATCCACCTTCGTAAACGCTTGCAACCGATTGTTGCCACATGGCTGGAGTGACAAAGTTGGGGACGGGAGCAGCTGAATACTGAGGTGGTGATATTTGATGCGATCCAGTTGGCATTGATGCTTGGACTGCCTGAATATCCTGGATAGTGGGAACTTCGGTAGCACCTGAGGACGACGCGTTAAGAGGGCTCGTGTGAGGTGGGGTAGTGGCGGAGTGTGTTTGGGAGGCGGGCGTACCAAATGTGGTGTTCCATTGTCTATCGTCAAGTTAACAGGTTGTAAGGGGAGAAGAAAAAGCAAGAGAGCACCAGCGACTTACTCAAATAGACGAGATGGATTCCATCCCGGTTGATCTGCCATCGACATGCTCTGGGGCATGCCAGGAGCTTGGGTTCCTTGCGACATCATGACGAGCGACTGTACAGCTGGGGAGTCACTTTTGCTGTCCATTGGGCCGGCTGATATAGGAGGTGTAATGGGGTGGTTGGTAAAACTGACTTGTTGGGCACCGTGTGTATCCAAGTGCTGGTCTATGGATCCTGTTCGATGAATCGCTGGCCTGAATGAGTCGGTACCTCGAGGAGGGCTGGAATGAGTTGATGGGTGAGGGCTGCCGTAAGGGAAGCTGGGCTTCAGCACGAATGGCTTTCGAACATCTGCCGAAAACGCCTCTCGCAGAGCGTTGATCTGCTTCTCCAATTCGGGCATCGACCAAGACTCCATCACCTTTTCCAAGACTCGCATATGTCTCGTAAAGTATTCACGGGCATCACTGTTAAACTCTGGGTCGGGTGAAACGATGGCAACCTATTAAGACGAGTCAGTACAAGTCCGGAGTATTCTTCTCCGAAGACCTACCAAGTGAATAACAATGCAGGAGAGGCCAGCATAGAGGGAAAAGCTGAAGCCTCTCTGCATGCACTGAAGTCCAGTAAGTCCAAAGGTATTGAGTGTTGCCTCCTGAACACGACACAACGCCTTGGCGGAGCTGTAACAGATCATCATATGGCGTTTCCACTGGCCATCCGCGGCATTAGGGTCAAGAAATGACAGGATAGGTCGATGGAAAAGAATCAGAGCCAGGTAATAGTAGCCATGCATGTTTCCGATAAAGTGTGAAGGGATCCAAGGTGGTGATCCGTCCTGCGGGAAGGAGATAGCTAAATCCGGGGGAAGCTCCGTCAGCCAGTTGTTGAAGCTTTGTCCCAGTTGCTGAAACTCAGGGTCGACGCCCCAGTCTTTGCGTCTTCGAAGTCTCGTGTAGACTTTGCTCATTGCAGCCACGGTTCGCACAACCTGGGAGAAGTAGCTGAAATTGCGTGACGTGTGATATTCCGATTCTTCGCATCCGGGAACTGGTCGTGAAGCAGTGAAATCAACAGTGTTGAGTTTGACGGCATGATCGTGTCGGCCCTGAGGGGCGCCAACCATGACCTCACACACAAAGATCAGCTGCCAGATCCGTTTTCGAAGCTGGCACTCGGCGGGTGTGAAATCACAGGCCATGCCTGCTTGGTGGTCCTCGTAATGTTCATCCAGGCCCAGATCCTTGCCCATCTGAACACACTGCACAACTGTCATCCAAGAACGATAATAGTAGCCTCTCTTAGGGGCAGCTTCGCGAGCCTTCAGAATCATAAGCAAGGCTTGAAGGGTACTCAATCTCGGAACATCCATGAAGGAATCGGCGTGTCCTAAACCCTGTTAGCTTCTCAAATTCATAAAATCCAGGAACACTTTAAGCTCACTGGATGCAAGAGCAAGCCATTGCTGGCCCTCAGTCGGTTCCTCAGCCAGTCGTCCTCCCATAGCAAAGATCGCCTCGAGAATCAATGGGGAAATCGCATCTCGATCCGTGTTCCACTGCTGGTAGAAAACCGTCTTGCATAGTACCGGGACGTAAGGGTGGACGTGAGTAAAGTAAAGGTCGAAGTAGTTCAGTGCTGTCTCGTCATCAGGCATCAACTCCGGTGGGATGCGAATCTTGTGGCCGGGAGCAGGCATCATTGGAGGAAGAGCACCCGGGAAATCGTCATCATCCTCAACAGCGGGCTGCTCTTCATGTCTAAAAGACGCCTTATTTCTAAGATATGGAGCTGCATGAATATTAGTAGACGCCCAAGTTGTGCGGAAGGAACCCGCCAAGCCATACCTGTGCCCGTCTCGTTGACCTTGAGTGTTCCCAGAAGATCCGCGAGATCTTGATGCTGATAGTCGCCGGGAGAAGAATATGCCTCCGGAGAGGGTTGCTGCTGAGCTCCGGGGGGCGGTGGGGGCTGTTGCATCGGAGGAGTAGGAAACACATTCTGGCCCGCATATTGATGATCCATCATGGAACCAGGAGGCGCAACAGCTCCGTAATGCATGCCTCCCGGCTGTTGAGAGGTATCATATGAAACATGTTGATATGAAGTGCTCGCATCAGGGTAGACTTGCTGAGGTTGAGTGCCATACATGGCAGCTGGCGAAAGCTTGGCGCCTGGATTCATAACTTGATGTTGCATAGACATTTGCTGAAATTGTTCGTTAGGCATAGGCGAAGTATCATAAGTCGTCGAGTCGGTGGCTCCATCGAAACCGTTTGGTCGTACGCAGTGAAGCTTAAGCCGTATGCAGGCCGAGCAGGGCCATGTATTTGTCGTTGCGGCATCACATTTAATCTTCCGTCTTCGGCAGCCTTCGCAAGCTCTCATAACTATATCAAGTTTTAGTAACCAATTGCAAAGTCGATTCCCAGAGATGGGTAAAGTCTACCTTTCAACCGCTTGTGGCGGTTGTGCTCGTCAACGAACACATAGTCTACACCGATATGTTAGTCCTCGCTCCAGAGCACTGCATGCATGATCGTTTAAAGTAATGACGCACTCTTTTGAGTCTCGCGCTGCGTATATTGCTGCGGCGCAAACGAAAAGGAATTCATTTGGGATTGTTGTGGTAAAATTCGGCGAACAGAAGGGTCTTCGTTGGACATGTTACGGTACAGAACAGTCCTGAGGGTTTGCGCCTCTAAGAACGTCGAGTGTTGACAGTTGTAGCGGTCAACATGAAATCGTGCGCAGAAACGAGTCGACAGAGGTCAATCGTGGTTGTACAAAATTCGAACAGGTAGTGAGTAGGATTGAGTAGGTAGTAGGTAGTAGGTAGTTGTCGCGCAAGACGACGAGAATCGAATCGCGGGGTGGAGGGAGGCTCGTGGGGACAACCGAAGTCGTAACGGCAGGTGACAAAAGCAACGACAGACGGATGGGATGATGAGCAACAATAGGCTGCTGCACAGGTGGTGCGACGTGTATAAAGGATGTGAAAGAAAAAAGATCGTGCAGATAAGATCGTAAGGAGGCGAAAAAATACAGCAGCGACAAAGATATGTACGAAAGCTAAGGTGAAGTAGACCAGCTAAAAAGACGTAGGTAGTATTATCGAATTGGCTGGGGGCGTGTCGGGGTACAGCACTGTAAGTACTCTTTTGAGTTGATTGAAGCTTGGGTCGAGTACGGTACGGTAGGTACGGATAGAGGAGTTTAAAGTGAACCGTAGGGTCGGGTGTTTGGGGGCCACTACGAGTGGCTAGGTACTAAGGTAGTTATGAGTTTTGACTTTGTCTTGTCTTGTTGGACTAGGTGGACTCGGACTGGGACTGGGCTGGCTGGCTCTCACAGGGCAGGGCAGGGCGGCAGCAAGCGTAGGTACTGTAGCGCATTGGGCATGAGCAAGCATACGGGTAGGTGGGCAGGCAGGACAGGGCAAGGCAAGGGTGTGTAATGATCAAGTGCTGCAGGTTCTGGGGGATGTGGCCCTAACGCTTGGTCTTGGTTTTGGTTCTCAGCTTAAGTTAGAGGGGTGAACTAGCAAGAGAGGGAGGATGGAGAGTTTGAGTTGAGTGTGCAAGGTGCCCTGAAGACTGACCTGGGAAGGGATGGGATGGGACGGGAACGTTCCTGTCCTGCCAACACTTGATTTGGGCGTGTCTTGTTCAGATTGCCTGACGGTCAGTCCCCTCCTCACTTCACCAGACTAGTGACGAGCAGATGGTGGAGAGTTTCGGGTTGGCGTTCTTTGGATCACAACAGGGCCACGAGCAGGGCTTAACTAGCAGGCAGGATAGAACAGGACAGGGGCGGGATGGGTCAGGCTAGCCTAGGACAGGTCCAAGGGGGTCTGTAGAATAGATGGGAGATGGGAGATGGGCACGATGGGAAATGCAGGTAAGGAAAAGCGGCGGCGTTGTAGCGCGGATGTGGATTGTGGGATGAAGGTCCAGAACCAGTATCCGTACTGAGATTGGGGCGAATCTAGCTTCGCTTCTTTTCGAACCAGACCAGATCAGAATTAGAAGGGACTCGTCAAGATAGAATACAGTAACTGTATATAGCCAAAGTTGAGAGTCAACGTCAAGCAAAGCTGCTAGGACGTGCTATAGACTGCCGGCCCGAGTGAACGGCGTGTTACAAAGAGACATATAACAACGGATGTGGGTTCTGGCGCCTTCGGGGCACTTTTCAACAATGCAAAGGGAGCTGAGGCCAGATACTCAGATGCTCAGTGCGGTACGGTACGGTACGATACTGCAAGTAATATGCAGTGATAGAAGGGACTCTTAATTGTTAGTGCCGGTGGCTCAGCAATAAGGGTCCGAGGCTCCTCGCGCACGGGATTAGCGGACTTTGATGAGTTCAATGCATCGGTTCGTGTGTAAGCAGCACAGAGCTATCCACGACATTCGAGAAGGACGGAAATGAAATGACGAATGGAGCTTTCAACGGGCGGCCACGGCGGCAGCGAGAGTTAATCTGTAAGTGTAACACGGTTCGAACAATTCAGTGATGACAATTGTTTGGTAGTCTCTCAGTAGTAGTCAGCAACAGCTACAACCAAAATATATTTCCCGACGGCAGTTTCGCGTGCTTATCCAATCGAGCTTTGATGAAACGTATGCCGAGACTTGATCCAACAAGGAGGTGTCTGGCTGTGACAGTCAGATGCAGTCGCAAGACGCAGACGCACGCAAATGCAGACTGCAGACTGCAAAGCTGGCAGGTTGGAGACACCCATCATCCCTCCCCTCTCAGAACCTGATTATGTACAAGACTGATCGTACAGTCCAGTACTCGGCCAAGGACTTGGTCTTGGACGCCTGGGAGGTTGCAGGAGAGGGAGGGGGTCATCCCGTCTCATGGATGTGGATGTGGATGTGTGACAGGCATTTCATTTCATGGGAGAAAGTAGCCCAGTACCTAGCCAGTGCCAGGCCAGACCAGGGCCGTTGAATGCGACAGTATTGCAGGATCTCTCGCACTGAGTTGTCGGTGTGCTATCGCCTAATATCCCATGTCGTCGATGATGAATGATGAAGACAGCGGAAAATCTAAGGAATGCCGATGGTGTGTTGATTAACGATGATGGCGGTTGGCTCTTGTAAGACCTCACCTTCTCTTTCTCCTCCTAGTTTCCTTCCTCTTCTGGTCCCCACGCAACTGCCTCGCTTCGTCCCCTCCATTCTTTCCAGTTAACGTTCGCCATACGCGGGTTCAGGCACCTTCCGTCACGCACATGCCATGTCGCAGGGCTAGTTGCAGTATGCACATCACCTATTGGAGAAGGAGAGTAAGTAGATACAGTACTGGATGTGACTTCCACTTGACCTTAGGGCTGAAAATGCTTTTCAAGATACCCGGTCTTGTCAAATCGACACTGTCCATGACACAGTATAGAATACTACCTACGGTACAGCACGTCTCCGTACTAACATTAGTAGTTAACTAATAGTGCCCGCGGAAACTCTCTTCATCAACCCGCAGCCTTATGATACAATGAATGGACACAGATGCAGAGAGGCTTGCGGGCGTCGAGACTCCTCTTCGCTACGGTACCTACATACGACGACCCCGTTTTTACATCAATCAGCACTTGACGCGACATGCGTAACGATATGTATCATGTATCATAGGTGCATTGCAGGTTTGGACAGCTCTAGCGTCATGAATTGTCAAGATTTTGGGCCATCATTTAGACTCGTTACGTCCTGGCTAAGCCTAGTGTGTCAGGTATCGCCCCTCGGCTGTGATGAACGGTTATTGAGATTCTCAAGGGCCATGTATCTTGATTGGCAGTGCATAAGTAACTTTATGCCTATCTTCAGTGATCTTCTATGGTAAATTGAACATGTTCTCGCCAAGACGAGATGTGGATGGTTGATCATGAAGCTCCACCATGGTCAAAAAAGCAAATACAGATAAACGGTCGTAATTTGTTACTTTATGTGACTCGACGTCTTTGACTCTTGCATTCTGACTAGACATCTGATGTCTCAGAACACCGGCCTCTTCATCACCAGGCAATTTAAACATCGCGGAAAGAAAGCGCTTCACCAATGTTCAGTACGGAGAAGCACTATAAACATGCACACCAGTATGATCGCCACAATGAAACCGCCTTGAAAGCTCCCCCTGTCAAGTCAGCTATTGGTAATTACTAGACGAAGCCTATTGCAAGTACCAAAGTGGCTGTCGAAGCTACATCCTAGTCAATACAGAGTTAAATATGCACTATTGTAAGGAGTGCCTCGGCTCTGTCCCAAGTTTAAACCAGGTTTTGGAAAGGGCTGTTTATTCCTCCGTGAAACTTCGCTCTTACATAAACCTTCCGATTCTATTCATGGAAACCTGATATTCATACCGAATCAGATATGATTTTCCATCCTGTTCGTTTCGAGCGACTACAATTCTCATCATGTTCCTGTCTCAACTACCGACGTCGAGGACATCGAGTCAGAAAGCTTCACGTCACCAACATGTCTTGAATCGACCCTCACAGTAGCATCCCCTCGTTGGATTGACTGGGGGTCCCTTGGACCCTTGCGTGCTACGTGCTGCGTGCACTGTTGTCATATTCTCCTGGGTCAGGGTACGTACAACATTTACATATGGACATCAATCAGTCTTGCAGGTAATTTATCTGCCTTCCGTCTTGGGCCGTGTCTATGATCTGGATTGATAGAGCCTTGGTCCATTACCGACACCGCGGCCAACTAGCGTCCTTGGTGGCCCAGATATCAATCTCCTCGACCCACGAAGACGTGGATGCTAAACAATTCCTGTCCCAATATCTGTAATAGACCAATTCGGGAGACACCAAACACGCCCTGCTTCTGGATTGGGCACAAGCACAAATGATGTTATCATTCATGTATGGCTCTTTTGCTCAATTGTATCATTATCATTGTAGGGTGACTTGATTTGTCGCATACATTACCCAACCTTGTCAAGCAAGACCAAATGACTCTAGTTCTGCCATTGTAGAACGCCTAGTATGGTATCTTGCCACCACGCCGCAATGACGACTGGAGCTCGCACAAAGGAGAGACAGGGAGAAAAGGAGACTCGCCCAGACTTTTGACTGTCAAGAAGGTATTGCTTTTCATTTCAAGTGGTCGCATGAAGATCGCCCGTGCAGGACGATGGCGCCGGCTGCAGCTCTGCCACGCGCCGGGCGTACCCTAAGCAGTCAGCTATGCCGGAGGATAGAAATTCGGGGGCCAAATTGCTATGGTTCAAGAGTGAACGAAGACACTGTTGGTTTGCGACAGACTTGCATGAACGTTGGGCAATGTCTCGGAGATGAACAACATGCTGTGCAGTTGCTGAAGACATTGTACCACCAACCCACTCGATCTCGTTCCAGCGTGACATATCATATTCCATTGCGCGGAAAGTCTTGCTTATTCCTTGCGGATAGTTAGCACTGACGGTGGAGCAAGGGATCCATGATAGCATCAACGTTAGTTGACAGACATTAGCAAATTACCCATAGTACCTATTTTAGCAAGTACTGTATGTAGACTAATTACATGTTGATGTTGAGGTACTGTAAACCCTCCTTCCTCCATTTAACCCCTACCCAGAGAGCTAGAGCAGTGATCTATTCCTCAAATGGGAAGAGAACTTGTTATTCCCTAGCGCTATTCTTGAAGATCGGCTGGAGAAACAGGACAACGCAACGACGGTGAAGAGTGATCCATGTTATTGCCTCCTTGGCCTATTTCGCTTTTCGTGCTCGTGCATGAGAGATACGAGAGTGATTCGTCTGCGGCGTTACTTGCATTGAAAGGTGCGACTATGTAATTCGTACTAGCGACGACAAGACTGCTTCATCACATGCGTTGTTTCTATCCGTACTGCTGAGACACCGTACTGTACCAGGGACGAAGAGGGGAGTGGAGTTGTGGTTGAACTTTGAGCCGAGGTCCAGTTCCCCGACAGAAAAGTTCCTCGACGGGGATCCCCGTCTTACTGACATGAACTCCTTTGAACAATTAAAAGAAGGAATGGAATGCACGGCCCGACAGTTGGAAGCCATTCGGGGAAATTACTAAACATCTTCATACTATGGCGGTTTCAGTGTTTCTGTAGCGAAAGCGAGATATTGCTTTTTGCCCACGGAGGCGACTTGAGTGACTCGCTATGCCTCAAGTCCATGTCACCTGTCGGCGTCTTCCGCTCCAACGACAGAGCTTCGTCTCCTTATGTGGACAACCAAAAACCGCGCGTCAATATGAATGGCTTCTCCAGTTTCTTATTGGCGGACGATAATTGCAGCAATTCCTTCAGCCTTTTTAGAGGGCTCAGACGTGAGCCTTGAGTGTCTATCCATGCACTGCTAACCAACCCCAGGGTAAATCGTTGCCCCATTATCGTTGCATTACAGAATTGAGCCGGCTATAGTGCAGTGGGCAACGATCCTCAACTGTTAGTAATAGTTGTGTAAAAATATCTTAGCCGTGCGGGCGCTGTGTTGGTTAATTCTTTAAGCCCTTGAATTATTTCTTCAATCTGCCCACTTCGAATCGGCCCGCGGAGCATATGCAGACACATACACTACACACACTTACACTCGTAAGCTGATGGATGATCAGCGTCTAGAGTTGACGGTAGTTGTGAAAAACGTGGGAGCGGACCGGATGCTGCCCTGCATACGATCCTCCGGTCTGGCACAGTAGCCGTCGCATCTTGCTTGAATCTCATCCCAATAGTCGATTAGGCTACCCTATTCAAGAAACCACCTCCGAAAGGTTGACAGAGATCGTGCGCCACGATCCTTCGATGCGATCAGAGCCACGCGATGGCCCGTCGTCCAATCGCAACTGAGGCAGCGCTTCTGAGTATCTTCCAAGCGCCTTCTTTGCAAGGATACGGCACCCGGATGACTTCCACGGACGTTCCAGAAACACTCGGCCGGCAGCCCGTCTTTCATCTCCATGCCATCTATGACTAGGGGTCATCAAGCTGTGTTCAAGACGCCCCTCCACCCTCACTTCACCCCTAATATGGGACCTGTCAAACGCCATCCGTGCTGGCCGTGCGTTCAAGAACTTTTTAAAGTAGTGGAGAGTAGACATTATTAGTTTCAATGGAAATTATTATCGTTTCTCACCGCCAGCCTTCTTGTATGTTTGTGACTGGATCTGCTCTAGATGGATGCTGGTCTATAACTGTAAGCAACCCAGACTGAACCCTGCAACTTTGTTTAACGTAGATATAATTAGTTGGGAAACAGATGATCAAAATCTAATATTGACTAAAAAAAGACCCGGTGAAAAATTGTTCTCGTTCCTGGACATCTGCCGAATGTTAATCTTTACTATAAGATTCGACTTAGTAATAGAAAATTTACTTGGTGCTGAAGATAAGTGGTGCTGCGCCACGCCCAAGGCTTAACCGATGTGGCGTAACACCTCTGCTTTGATGTAATACCCCTCCCCCTCCTTCAACTTCAACTCCTTCCCCATACAACAAACAACCTGGTTCATTAACGACTGAACCAAGGTCTCAAAATTAGCATACAGTAGCAGCCATTACAGCTGTCATCGATTCTCCACCATCTCATCTCCTGTATCTGTTCCGTTTCCCGGCCCCTGATTTATATTCCTTGCCGCGTCACCTTCGTCTTAATAGCCTCGAAGCCTTGGCCACTTGAGATCCCTGCATATCGCACAACTATCGCAGATTCAGATTCACAATGGCGACATTGGACAATGCCAATCCGACTATTCTGAGTGCTTCGGCCCTCCCTACCCGGCAGGCGAAGGCTGAGCCTCGCCGGGGTCCTGAGTCGAAATACGACGATATTATCTTTGCAAAGCCATCATATCTATCAGGCCCTTTTGTCGGTCCGGCTTCTTCAGCATGGCCTCGACTTGACGATCAACAAAATGAGTATTCATCAGAAGCCATTGACGAACAAGAAATTTACGGTACGTGCCTTCAAACCCCATCTGAGTAATTTGTTCGGCGAATTCGCCACCTCTAAAGCTTCTACTCAACTACCCTGAGGGTTGAGCCCAACAAGTATCACGCTATTTAGGCGACTTGAGACATTATTTCCGCTTCACAGTGATAGAATACTAACGTCGAGTAGATCTGATCTCAACAATCTCGGATCCTGAGCACCCGGTTTCACTGGGCCAGCTGTCAGTGATCAACTTATCTGATATTCACATCACTCCCTCTCCTGCATTAGGTGTCCCCAACCCAAACACTATTGTGCAGGTCATTGTGGAGATCACACCAACTATCACACACTGCTCGTTAGCTACTGTTATCGGACTTGGAGTTAGGGTCAGACTTGAGCAAGCGCTGCCACCCAACTACCGTGTGGATGTGACCTGCAAGAAAGACAGTCACAACCAAGATGACCAAGTGAACAAGCAGCTGGGCGATAAGGAGCGAGTTGCTGCCGCTTTGGAGAACGATACTCTGAAGGGAGTACTGGATAAGATGTTGGAAACATGCGCTTAGTCATGACCCACCATCGTCAATTCCCATTCTTTAGAAGGTTCGAAAATCACAGGGACCCTGCTTGCTGATCTTCCGTTGCGCAACATCCACCGCCCTCATTGCTACTCTACTCTACTCTGGTGATCAAAACGCGAAATCGTTTTCGTACCGAAGCTGGCTGGCAAGAGCGAGAATACCACCACATCCCATGTCTTGAATCTCGGCATTCAAGAAAGAATGGGGTACAAAGTTTCTAGTCTCAAAGACATTAGACTGAACCGTTGAACTGGTAAAGAAGAGACACAGCTGGGGAAAATGCCGAGTTATGATTGGGGAAGAGGAACAAGGACACCAGCCAGGGCCCCTCATTCATCTAAATAAGGTTCAAACTACTACTACGAACATGTCACGCTGCTCAAAGCAGAGGGACATATTTTCACAGCAACCTTGTGGACATTTCGTTCTTTCAGACTATTGTTTCTTGGCTTCTTAGCGGGAGCCTTGCAAGTGTCGTCACTTGTTTGAGCTATTACTAGCTTTAAAGCTGGTGGTGTCGCAGCCACGCACGTCCTAGGTTTTAGCGCAATTACTGCTGCAGAATACCTATACAGACTCGCAGATATTCGCACTCACACAGATTCCTTCAACAATGTCTCTGATCTGAGCCTCTTCTCTTGATGTTATGATGCATGCAATACGACGTCGACCAAATCCCACGATTAGGTTTCCGTTTTGGGAACCATCGTCGTATCATACAAAGTTCCGCCCTATTATGTTACGCGTGCCAACGTCCCCCACTTTCGCCGCAAGTCCAAACGTCCTGACCTGAGTCTGGGCCCCCATGGTTCATTCTTTCTGGCCTCTTTCCTTTTGACAGGTGCGGAACCTGCCGCTGAAACGTCATGCTTGACTTTGTCGGCCCTTTTCAAAGCCAAGCGACCAGGGCGCCTATAGGGCGCTATCAAGAGCCGTCTCGTCTTGTGCCTCCCACACATTCTATTGCCCTCGACTACCGTGGTATGTCCTGCCAAGGCGAGTAGTTCCCGTTTGGCAGGTCGAAAGAGCTGGGGAATTAACCTCGCCGCCATACTTGATCATATCATACTAATTCGAATAGAAGCCATGCTATTACCTGCCATGGCGCCTGCACTTTACCTACAATGGCAACAAATGCTCATGGTCGACAGTCACGCCCCTAGCTTCAGGAGTTCTATCTTCCAGACTATCCGTACATATTATTCACAACCCAGGGGTTAACCCCCGCTCCCCGTATACCTGGCCTATGGTGTTGTGGACGCCGGGGATCAAAGGTGCATGCCGCTTCCACAGTCTCAAATGATATGTTTGGGGAAAGCAACCATGCCTTGCGCCTGCGTGACGATCCCCCGATCTTGCAACTCCCGCAGTGAACCCCCCGGTCACGTCAAGACTCAGGATTGGTTCGCAATTGAACTCGCAAGATTCGCAGACATGCATCTTTAGGTGCTGACCCGCGAGTAAACATGATCGGATGCATTTGTCCGCTGTCCGCACTTCGCACAACTTTGCCATGTACTGTAGTCTACATATTCCAAGACATACTGTAACCTATCGTGCATCTCCTACTCTCTTGTGACAGCCACAAATGCCTTGGTCAAAGCTTCGACAACCAATGGGGACCTTTACCAGCGAGTGGACGCATCCTTCGTTGCTTCTTTGTCTTGTGGTCAGCACTTACACTAACGTCCCACATTCAGGCATGCTTTTTCATCCTTCCTTCACCGAGATGGGATGTTCCTGGCAGATTTGCTCGTGGCCATAGTTTCTTCCCGATATCCTAGCAAACCTTACGTCCTGTCAATGAATCCCTGTAACCGAATGCTTATCAACATCTTCGTCATTCATATGTGCTGTACCGTGGTCCCTGAAAAAGGCAGGGTTCCTGTGGGAAAAGCCCGGTACGGTTACCAGTGAATCGTCCCATAGAAACTTCTGTAAAGCGTTGGTTTTTCCTATTACATCGGGCGTATATATTAATTACTTCTTAACTGATCGTAACGGGTACACTAGTCCTAATGCTATGTAATATTTTGCTTGGACTTCAGTCTGTTGCGTAAACTGTCGTATACATAACCCATGACGCTACAATATGCACGGCAAGGTTGGAGGATAAATTCCCCTCTCATCATTGCCTGTTGATAAGGGAGTAGAAGCTAGTCAAAACCGAACTAAATATGCACTTTCATTTTTACGACAAAATGGGGACGAGACAAATGTTGAAGAACCTCTAACACCTGGCCTTGATTTTAGATTATCGTTCCCTGTTTATATGGCCCATTTGAAACCTTTCCAATCATCCTAATTAACCTCTAACATTTTGCAGCGTGCCACTAGTCTTTTAACTGATCCTTGTAACGAAGCTCATATTGCCAAAGCCCAAGTGTATGACGATTTCTATCATGGTAAACGTTCCAACCTCTTGGGTAAAGCTACAAAAATATCCTTGACGGAGTCCCTTCATGCAGCCTTTGTTTCACAGGCCTACCGAATTAAACCGTCCGGACTTCAGTGTTTAGATCTCCCCCAGCATACCGCTCTCCATTAAGCTCTGATAGAATTCGGGCTCAAGGAACGTCTTAACGCTGACGTCTTCGCTGAGACCCTTGCGTCGTCGTGTCTTGAGAACGAAATCACGAGCGGTGGCTTGAGCAGTAGCAGGTTGAAGGGGGCGGATGATCTGCTCGCGATCGAGAGGATCACCAGGCACGATACTCCAGCTGTCAAAGACAAGACTCACCATGGAGCTACCCTGAGTCTTGATTCGTAGATCTGTTTCGAAACCGAAACTGTCGATGACTGGTAGCAAACCGTTTACGCGATATAATGGGGTGCCGGCAACAGGACCGTCTGATAGTACATGGCCACGACGACGTGAGAGAACGTTATAGACCTCCATGTATGATTCTTCAGGTCCTGTCACAGAGACTGAGTAGACAGGCTCCATGAGTCGAGGCGAAGCCATGAGAAACGAGGAGTAACATGCTCGTCGGGAGGTAGGGATAATCTGGCCGCCTCCACGGAAGATGGCCTCGTTGGCTAGAGATACATCTGTAACCTTGAACTTGGTGTTTCGTATCGCTGTTGCCTCATGTTAGTATCGTTCTGTATCGATAGTGTTGCGTATAATCTGTATATCTTGTGCAGCGGTTTCAACAGAGTTGTGTTGTCTACCGCCAAGGGGGAAAGGATCGCCGGTTACTGTTTTCCGTTTTGTTCCTGATGGTGGTCAAACGGGTCTTTCCGTTGTACAGTACCATCGAGAATCAAACGGCCAACACAGCGGAGACGGGTGGCACCATCACGACCTTGCGAACACCAACACCTGGAGACGCCAAGTCTTGTGCCAGCAGTATAATATGTCAGCAAGACATGGCGATTGTCAGATGTGGAGAGTTCGAAACTCCACACAAGGAATTGCCCCCCTGACGCTGTCACGATCCACAACCAGTCAAACTAACTGATAATGGAACTATCACAATATCCACTCTTCAGTTGAAAGAGAGTACGGGGGTGCTGTCGGCGCGACGTGTCGTACAAGATACGAAGATCAGCCTGCAGAGTAAACGAAATAGATGACTTACGTTCTTCACACAAGGGTCCCTCGCGGGTGGCCCAGCTAAATCCCTGTCGAATGGATTCCCTGACTGCGTTGAGGGTTTTCTTGTCCACCTGAATCATGGTTAGTCGAGCACATGGAATATGGGTCCTGCTACAGGAAACACTGCAGCGGGGGCTGTCCAGAAAACTTACCTCAGTGGGAAGCGTATCATCCTGGAGAATGTTAGGACCTGTCTCTTCAGGTCCAAATGCCCAGATACTGCGGGCAGCAAGCTTGTCCCAGCCGTGCTTCTCCTCGAAGAACTTAGCAGTCTTTCGAATGGGATCGCGGATGCGCACTGCTCCGCTCTCAATGTCATTTGAGATACCCTTTTCCAGCTGCTCGGCAACCATTGTGATCTTGTTCTTCTTGTTCGGTGTGATGGCGTAGCATTTTGTCGCTGATGTCTCGACGACGGTCTCGCAGAACCGTGTGACAGGATCGGAAACCTTGATATCCATATCGGCGTATAGACGACGCAAGTCGTGCAATACACAATCCATATACAGCTCTCCGGTTCCGAGGACGACATGCTCTCCTGACTCCTCGACCTTGGTCTTGATAAGAGGGTACGACTTTTGAATCCTTCTTAGACCGTCGAGCATCTTGGGAAGTTCTGAAGGGTTGATAGGCTCAGCGGCGACCTTAAGAACTGATTCTGTAAAGTGTGTGATAGGCCGGAAGATATAGGCATCCTCGTCATCTTCAAGCTTGGGAGGGAGGATGGTAGCTGACTTGACGATGGAGTTATCGACGCCACTTAGTAAAACGAGGTTACCAGCTGGAACACCATCTGTAGGAATGTTATATCTTGTTTCGCCGATAAAGACTTCCGCAATACTCGCCATCGCCATATCTTCCTCATCATCCAGAGAGTAACCCTCACCAAGCACGCGAACTTGCATACCTGGTCGGACCGTACCACTCAGTACACGACCGAAAGAATGGAAGCTCTTGGCGTCTGATGTGTTGAAGAGCTTTGTGATGTGCACGACCAATGGCCCGTCCTGATCACAAGCCTTCATCGAGGCAGCGACCTTGGTGTCTACGGGGCCGGTATAGTATCTCTCCAATAACCGCTCAGCAGTCTCAATAGGGGATGGGATATGCTTAACAATCATGTCCACAAAGCCGGTCGAAGGACCAAAGAACTGCTCGCAAACTAGCTTGAGGAGTACCTTGGCATCGGCCTTGTATTGAGAAGGCTTAAGCTCGATACCCAATGAAGCCAAAACCGGCTTCAATTGCTCGGGACTGTCGCTGATGGAGTGGGTGAAGATCTTGTAGATGGGTTCGAGGATGAAGTGAACGAATGAGCGTGCTGAGCGCTCATCGATAGGCTTTCGTGAGAAGTTTCGCTTTCTCGGGTTGTAGTAGATGTCGCCCCATAATCGCTTCGCGAACTCGTCGACATTGATATCTCCGAAAGTATCTGTGTACATCTTGGCGAAGCTTGGTAGCGTAAAACACCAGCCCATATCCGTGCAGGCAAAGAGAACGTTGCCCTTTTCGGGACTTATACGCTTTGAGGCAGCCTTGGTAGGCGCTGTGTTTGTGATAATGGTGTTAACCTCTTCAACAACATGCTTGAGCTTAAAGTATGCATCCTTGGGCGGCAGCTTTAGCTCAAGGATGAGGCGATCCATCTTGTTGATGATGAGGGTCAGGGGGATGTCCTCAAGAACAGCATGCTTGATGATCTGCTCTGTATTGATTTGAACTCCCTCGACCACGTCCACCACCAAACAAACACCGTCGACTAGTCGGAAAGAAGCAGCAACTTCGTCGACAAAGTTAACGTGTCCAGGGGTATCGATCAGGTTGACAAGATGCGACTTGCCCTTGGTGCTGGGTAGCACAAGACTCATTGGCGCAGCCTTGATAGATAGACCTCGTTCCCTCTCCAAGATGTGGATATCTGTGTATCGCAATTGTTCATCGCGGTGCTTTCCAACTCTTCGTTCTAATCGATCTGTGATGTCGTGTGTCTCGAGAACCAACATATCCATAAACGCCGTTTTTCCATGGTGTAGATGTCCTGCCAACGCTACGTTTCGTGTCTGTTCGGGAAAGTTCATCAAGTCTGTCATGAATTCGCGGTCGAAGAAGACGGGTGGGAGATCGGCTTCCTCGATATTGAACTTCTTCTGCTCGATGGGCGCGATGATGGGTTGGGTCAGCGGCTGAGCGTCCTCCTCTTCGACACGGGTTTCGACATCGGCACCGTACACCTGCTCGGCGGTCGGGTAGTACTGTTTGTCCTCGTGAAGTATGATCGCGTTGGATGGTCCATCTGTAGGTCGCCAAGTTAGCAGATATCCATGGGAGCAAGCTTCTAGGATCCATACCGTCAAGCTCCATGAGCTCCTGGCCCGTCACACTGGGGGCCTCTGGCTCATCATCATAGACGTAGTCATTCGCCTCAACACCAACCTCGGAGCCCTCCTCTGACTCGGCCTCCTCGCCAATGAAGTTACCAAACCTGTCGCGATAAGTCAGCGCGCCGTCAACATGTCAAGCTTGAAACGCGACTAAAGCAAGGAGATACGTACTCGTCGTAGAGATCATCCATCTTTTCCGATTATTAATTAGATGCGCAGGTATTTTGTAGTTGATGCGCAAGTGATTGGCGACGAAAGAATGCAATGCAGCCTTGAATCGTCAGTCAATCTTGTCACCTAAAACTCACTTTGGCTCGCCTGGCGTTGCGCGCAGCTAGCTCTCTGTCGCCAACTTTTTCGATATCACGTGCCTTGGATCATAAAACTGACTTGACTTACCTTACGGAGGCAGGTACAAGTGGGGCCGGAATTTACGACAGGGGACTTGCCCGCTGTCCACTCAATGCCGCCGACCGACAGCGGCCTGCAGCGTATTCGCAATAAGCCGTGCCCCTCCAAAGCCTCCGAGTTTTGGTGTAAAGTTTCCCGAATTCGAGGACAAATGTGATGGCAACCACCCAGTGATACGGAAAGAAGGATGGGCCTAATTTACTCTGCCTCCCCTACTGCCCAATACGGTCAATGCCAGGCTTAAGCTTAGATAATTCGGAAGATTATGGAATCAAAGTCTCGGTTGCAGACGTGCAGCTACTAACAGGTAAGGTTGCAGCTTCGCTTCTGTTGTCCTACTCAACAAATTTGCCGCCGATTTCCGCTCCACCCAAGTTTGTTAGCTCCTTTTATATCAATCTATAAACTAAGAGCTCCCATCTGACGATCTTTTTGTCTTCTGTAACATTCATCCATCTCATCAACCGTCAAAATGGCCAACCTTCCCCCCGTCTACATCGTCTCTACTGCCCGTACTCCTATCGGCTCATTCCTTGGGCAAGTAATAGTCTTAAACTGGATACCATTGGTCTCTTCTGTGCGTTGACTAACATGATTATAGCTCTCTGTCAAGCCAGACCGCCGTTCAGCTGGGCTCCCACGCCATTAAGGGTACGAACAAACCACAACACGAGAGGAGGAAAATAAACGGCCGATATACTAATTCTACTATATAGGAGCTGTTGAGCGTGCTGGTATCAAGCCTGAGGATGTCGACGAGGTTTTCTTTGGCAATGTTCTCTCTGCTGGGTAGGTGTTTTCCCATACCCCGCCATCATGATGGCCGACCCAGGGGAACGAAACCACCGAACCCAAGATCTGCAAGTTCGGCGGATTTTGGTGTTGGCGGTTTCGTTGCATTCCTCTAAGTCAATTTGAGATAACATTGGACTTTCACTGACTCAGTTGCTTCTAGTGTCGGCCAAGGCCCTGCCCGCCAATGTGCCATCGGTGCCGGTCTCCCCCAAACTGTCATTGCCACGACCGTGAACAAGGTCTGCGCTTCTTCGCTCAAGGCCATCATCCTTGGTGCCCAGAACATCATGCTCGGCACCTCCGATATTGTCGTTGCTGGTGGAACCGAGTCTATGTCCAACACTCCTCACTACCTCCCCAACCTCCGAAATGGTGCCAAGTACGGCGACCAGACCCTCGTCGACGGTGTCCTCAAAGACGGTCTGACCGACTCTTTTAAGAAGGATCACATGGGTATCTCTGCTGAGCTCTGTGTCGATGACCACGAGCTCACCCGTGAGGCTCAGGACGAGTACGCCATCAACTCCTACAAGAAGGCCCAGGCCGCCACTGAGGCCGGTCTCTTCACTGAGATTGTCCCCATCGAGATTCCTGGTGGCCGTGGCAAGCCCGCCATCAAGGTTGAGCGTGACGACGAGGTTAAGAACCTGAACGTTGACAAGCTCAAGGCCATGCGCCCTGCTTTCAAGCCTGACGGCACCGTCACTGCCCCCAACGCTGCCCCCATCAACGATGGTGCCGCCGCTGTTGTCCTCGTCTCTGAGGCTAAGCTCAAGGAGCTCAACCTCAAGCCTGTTGCCAAGATTCTTGGTTGGGGTGATGCTGAGCGTGAGCCTGAGCGCTTCACCATTGCTCCTGCTCTGGCTATTCCCAAGGCCATCAAGCACGCTGGTCTGACCGCTGATCAAGTTGAGTACTACGAGATCAACGAGGCTTTCTCCGCTGTTGCCCTTGCCAACATGAAGATCCTTGGCCTCAAGCCTGAGCAGGTCAACGTCTTCGGTGGTTCCGTTGCCATTGGCCACCCTCTTGGCTGCTCTGGTGCTCGTATTGTCACCACTCTTGCTTCCGTTCTCAAGGAGAAGAAGGCCAAGATTGGTGCCGTTGGTATCTGCAACGGTGGCGGTGGTGCTTCTGCTATGGTCATTGAGAGCCTGCAATAAAAGGTGTGACGGGTTGATAATTGACGATTTTGGATGACATATATATGAACGGGCGTGCAATGCAACAAATTGCAAAAGTTATGTCAGTCGCCATATCTGGGGTTTCTCGACACGGCTTATGATTTCTTGCTCCAAGATACCACTTGCACAGCCATTAGAGTAGATATAAATATTTTTAATCAAGAACAAGAGACCAGATGAGTCTCTGATGTTTGAACACACAACATTGATCCGATCCTCAATCAGTGCAAGTTATTGATAGTTCGTTTTAATTTGCCATGGAATAACCTACAATATTTGGAACTACTTCTACTTACCTTTAGAATCACACAAGTTTCATTGTAGTTAGGAATAAGATCAAACGCAATAAAGTGAGGCTACCCTATCTGCTCATAGCCAAGATCTCCTGCTGGTTCATATTCTCATGATTTAAATGCCGTGTTTCTATTCTATTTTATCCGTTTCCTATTGATCAATTAGGCCTCCAAGCCTTGACAAATCCATCTTCACCAGCTGTGTATACAACGTGTGCCTCGTCAAAGAAGCAGAAAGATCGCACGATCTCCTCGCCATGAGCACCAGGCAGAGTAACACTGTTGTCACGGTCCAAAGCCCATCCCTCGCCATTGGGGTTCTTGGCAAGGAAGACAAGCTCAAACGCTTGTTTACTATATCATATTAGCACTCACACACACGCGGGATCTTGGCGTTGGACTTACTCCTGAGCTCCTGCGCCGAGAACAGCGCCGCTACCATCCATTTTGGGCGTGATATCAGCAACATATTGACATCCAAGAACAGATCTCATATCGCCAAATTCCTGCACAGCGTCACCGTTTGCGTGCTCTTCGCTCACATCGTACAAAGCGCAGCGCTCATCGTGAGAAAGAGCTGCTACTTCTGTCGCAGAAAGCCAAGCAGCGCGATGGATGGAAGCATCGACATTGCAGGTTTGCACAGTGAGGTCATCCTCGTCCTCGACACGGGTGTCGTAGACGTTTACCAGACCGTCAGTTGAGCCGGAGAGGAGAAGAGCTGGGTTAGAGGGGTTGAAGGAGAGGTCTGTCACATCGTCGCTGTGGACTTCTTGGTAGTGTGCTTTGGCGGTTGGGGTTGAGCGGACGTCCCTAGATTTGTTAGAGGGTTGATATAACTGAGACGGGAGGAAGTGTACCAGAGATGGATAGATGCTGAGTGGTTCTGAAGTTCTGTTCCAACAGCAATGGTCTGTGTTTCTAGACTAGCAGCCATAGAAAGAATAGGCGCTTGACTCGCTGAAAGACCGTCAATACATATCCCGACACTTACTTCACGTCCAAACTCACCTTGGAACTGCATAACACTAGTTCCCTGTCTCAAATCCCACACTCCAACAGTACCATTCTCACCCGCCGTGCAAACAAGAGCAGCATTGCTATCAACCACACGCAACGTCGTCAAATTACCATGCTGAGTAGCAAGCTGGTGCTGAGGACCTGCCGAAAGACGAGTTGGATCGAGAACAGACAGGAATTGGTCTGACGAAATGGCTGCGAGACCGGCTGAAGTTCTTTGAATGTCGAGGACGTATACGTCTCTGCCGAGACGGATGCCATCATCGCAGTTGAGTGAGTACATGATGGCTGTGAAGTGTTAGTAAAAGGTTTTCTGAGAGGAAATATTGGAAGATCTTTGGTTCTATTCACAGATACCAAGATTCTTTTAGGAGTAGAGAGAATACATAAAGAATACCTTTGAGCTTTTACCAACTTGAGATTATTTTTTGATCTTTGTATAAGCCTCGATGCGCCTGTTCAAGATCGAAGTCTTCAAAGTCCCACTTTTGTAGATGGCGGCCTCGATAACTGAATATCGCCGCCCAACTTTTGAACCTCACTCAGCACAAGGTTTGATGATGGGGAACATTTTTGTCATCAGTGCATTCAGGACAATTTCTTTTGGGTTCTTCGACATTGGAGAGTGACGACTTTGACTAGAAATAGTCAAATACGGGCATGCATGGACATATGAGAGTCATTGAGTGAACATTTCTACTCTTACATGTAGTAGTACAATTATTATCTATCTGTGAGGTATTGAGTACAGTACAGCCATCTCCCTTCTAACCAGATCGCCAGCTAAAAAAAAAAAACACCAATAACAATTCCAAAGAGAAGAGTTCTTATTTCACCTCTTCGCCCCGTCCTTGTAACGCCAAATCATCGTCTATAAATGCTTTCCAGTCCACCATTTGTTTCAGGGTATTTCCTTTTCTCTGTTTTCGTACATCATTCCTTGGTGCCGTTTAGACGTCGCTCGTTCACACCGCGGAACGCTCGCTTGCCCACCTCGTAGCTGCTGATCATGATGGCACATGCGGGCGCAACCTTGAGGGTTCGCGGGATCCATCCCTTCCATAGACCCGAGGCTCCTTCGGTCTTGAAGATGTGCCAGAGGAGACGCACCATACTTCGCTCCTCGGGCGCTGCGTTGACGGCGCTTTGCTGGGCCTTTTTTGAGCCATCCTGGTAAATTTGTGTTCGTGTCTTGCCGACGTCGAAAGGCGTTGTGATAAACGAAGCGAAGGCTCCCGACAGTGCGCCGGCTGTGAAAGCGTCCACAAAGGTTTCGGTGTGGTTCTCTTTGACTTGAGCCCTTCTTCTTGATTCTGCCAGATGGTCTTCGAATGGCAGAGAGCTGCCTTGGCGACTTTCTCGGTAGTCCGTCAATCGTGATCGTATCGATTCGTATCCCCACCAGTACAGACCTGAGAAAGGAACATCTCTCCACAGAGTCAATGTTAAACCTCGCCATAGCGCAGTATATCCGTGTGTTCCAACCATCCCCTTGACACTTTCAAAAGCCTCCACTAGGTGGTTTGTTGTCGAAGCTCCAGAAGCAGCCTGCATTCTTGTCTTGACAAGTTCAATGGGGCTCACAGCCGTAGCCGCAAGGACTCGAGCAGCCGATCCAGCCGTCAAAGGAGCAGATGTATCAGAAAATCGCGAAAAAGGACTATTCGAGTTAAATCGCAGGTAATCGTATCCAGTAAAGTAAATAATATTCGAAGGGATAGCCATGACCAGCGTAGGTGATAATCCCCGCCAAAGAGTCGTGACGCCCTCATTTCGGGCAATTTTTCGCAGGCCATCAAAGGTAGAGCTGAAAGTGCGGCGCTGGACTTCTTCGACGGCGCATTCGGCTGGAGGTGGAGGCGCAGAGGTGATGCCGTCTATCCTAGGTGCTGCGAGACAGAATTCGGCGTTGCCACCCGAGAAGAAGACTTCGCGACAGCATGATGTGATACCCAATTCGGCGGTTTGGGCGGGGGAGAGGGAGGAGGTTGTGATGGCGAGTTTGGAGAAGTCGACGACTGATTGAGGAGCTTTTTGCGATTGCAGGCGCACGCGGACGACATCTAGAGGTGTGACTGAGCGAGACAAGTTAGTATTTGGGGTTCTTTAGTGAGTAAGAAGAGAGACATACCGAGCAATGATGTTAACAAACTGCCCGACATGGCCGATACCATCTTCTGCGTCGCAGTGATATCAACGACCCCATTCCCATTGGCATCGCCTGCAGCTGGTATTGAGCTACTGCCGCTGAGGATATCCCTCGTGTTATCGGGGCCGTGAGGTTCAGCATCCATCATATGGCGTAAAGAGAATTCGTCGTCATTCTGTAGAGGGTTTTGGTGGTGGTGGTCGTAGCCACCGGGGCGATTTGTGCCGACAGTGGCCATTTTGGTGGGATGCGAAGTGTATATACAGTCTCTTCAGTTCATGGCCGAGCAATTGATACAAAAGACGAAGCAATTTCGAAGGACCAGAGGAAATATGTAAAAGATAAGGGAACCGGTAGATAGGTATGTATAGGTCTAGGCCGTTGTGAGGTGTCGATGACGATGACTCGATGTGTAGCGGTTTCTGGTGGATAGCTCCTCGATAGTGGCGATCTAACAAAAAGCAAGGGAACAAAAGCTCCTTGTCTATGAAAGATAAAGTATATCGAATTGTGCCGTCACTTTTTTGGAGAAATTGTTCGGAGGTAAAAAGCCGAACAAGACAGAATAGAATGTTGGGGAATTAAAAAAGCGAAAAAAAAGACACTCCTTCTCCCGAGGCCGGCCGGAGGAGTCGAGTCGGGATCGGTCTGTCGGCTAGTATCGTCTTGATACTGGGTCCCTCTCTGATTGCGCTTTAATAGTGTGACTCTTAAGGCAGTTTAGATGACAAAGAGTAATTCTACAACTAGTTTGTTTTTCTCTATGTTTCTTATCGCAGTTGCGTCTTCTTACCAAGCAAATGAACAAAAAATTATTGCCTCCCCGGGGTCGGAAGCTCGGTGAAGCGTGAATGGCTGGACAGGTACAGAAAAAACGTCTTTTGCGCCTTTCACAGGCACATATTGAAGGGTACGTACCGGAAATATGCGGTCATTTAGCTGTCAGGTGCCTGTGAGAGCCGCAGATTTCCGTAGGCATGATGTCACGACGGGTTTTGATTGGTTCGATGTTAACTCTCCCAAGCCAAAAGGGTGCCCAAGCTTTTTAGTGGATCATGATGGTTTCGATAAGATAATCAATCAGTCGGATACCAATATCAACACTCTACGGATACTGATACCGAGCCGATGAATTATTCTGTAAGGCTTAGAGAAAGAACCAAAATGAAATAGCCTAGCTTCTAGTCTAAGCTAGCATAAAGTGACCAAAATACTTCGTGCCTTCTGCTCTCGGTAGCCATTTCCGATACCTGGACGACGCACTAATTACTCGTTTCCAACGAATTCAAGCACTGCACGTACAAATTCCTCAGGGTGCTCTTCCGCAATCCAATGTCCGCTCTTGGGAACCGAAGCAACACTAAATGTCCCCTTTTCATGCACTTCTTCCATCATCTTTTCTGCCACTTGACTAAACTGACATTCTCCGCCGTTAAGACCCAGCGCTCTCACCTTACACTTGCCATGCTTGGCAACCCACTCACGATTCTCCTCTGAGTCTTGTCCAAATGCTCTATACATGTTGAAGCCACAGCGTAAGGCTCCTGGTCGACTGAACATTTTGGCATAGTAGTCAAGATCCTCTTGGCTGATAGCTGAGGAGTTGTATGAGAGCTTATCGTAGAAGTGACCCAGGTAGATCTCTTCTTTGCCCGAAACGAGAGCTTCAGGAAGATCGAGAACTTGGTGGAACCAGAAGTGAAAGTGGAGGACGCCGTGGACTTTCCATGTGTCTTCGTGAGCTTGGGTGCCGGGCAGGGGACATTCTCCCCAGATAACGGATGCTGTGCGGTCTGCGTATCGAGAGGCAAAGGCATAGGCTATCATACCGCCAATGTCATGACCGACGATATGAACCGGATCTTTGATAGAAAGGTGATCAAGCAGTTGCAAGATATCCGATGCCATTTCCGTTTTGGTGAAGCCCGTCTGTGTTCTGTGCGAGTACCCGGCTCCACGGTAATCCGGGGTAATGACACGGTATCTAAGAGAGTATAAGTATTTGTTTAAACAAAGCATTCTTTCGGTTCACTCACCCTGCTGAAGAAATTGGACCAATTACTTTGCGAAACTGATATGAAGTTTGAGGAAAGCCATGGATCAAAACTACAACGCCTTTCTCGTTCCCCTCGGAAGAAGTATCCGTGTAGGCGATACTGACATTGTCAAGAGTAGCGGTATAGAAGGCACGATTCATGGTGTTTAGCTTGGGCAATTGATCGAGAAGATATTAATTAAGGTTTTTGTGAGTGAATTGATTCTGCACTGTCTTTATGGCTGTCTAAACTGAGCTCTTATACATCGTGAATCTCAACGTTGGCATGACGCTCGATGACGCTGAAGATTTGAGATGACAAAGCGATCATCCTGCATCTCACTCTTCGTGCAGGGAATCTACACGAGATTACTGTCTTGCAAGGTTTATAGCTTGATAAGAAGCGATTTTGTTCAAGTTAGACCTAGTGATGTTGCAGCCATCGGTTGAAGACTTGGACTTCATAGACCTGTTGATGCTATAGGGTATCGCTAACAAGATAGGGTGCACTGCCGGGTTATTAAAACAATTGGCCGCTGAGAGCATAAGAGACGAAATAAATTGTGCCAGCCTAGATTAGCACTTGGGCTACTTTGTTTTAACATCCTAAACCTAGGAGGAGGATGCTACTGTTATCCGTCCAAGTGTGAGATGCTGCGTGATTCTGCTCATCTCACAACCGCTGTGATATGTATGACAAGAGCACATCTCGATCGCGTCATCACAGGCAATCAAGAGTCAATATGATTTTTAACACATGGCCAGTTTACAACACGGGAAATAGAGAACACTTCATAAGGATCCAATCGCGACCGAGATATGGAGTTGAAATATGAATATATCCTCTCATAAGATTGGGAATGACCTGTGAATACATCTTTTGGTGTAAAAGGGCTTTTTATTTTTATTTTTATTTTTTAGCGCTCTTGTTAAATCTTTATCCTAATTCATACCAATTATAGGCTAATATTTAAGCAAATTCTATCCATAGGGCGTTCCCAATCTCATGAGATTCTACGGTACTACTCCCCAAATCCGTAGCTCTTGACACGGCTAAAGAAGAAGGGCTTGTCGTTCTTTAAGTGAAACTCTCCCCAGTCATCCGTAAGTTTGTTGTAGCTGTAGAAGCCACGCCAGATAAGCTTGTTGTTGCGGGAACCTTTACCCTTACCAGCACTTCGCAATGAGAGATCCATGCGGTACATATATTTGGTTCCAACGCCCTCAGTCTCAATGAAAACATCACCTTCTGGATCACGGTCTCGATCTTGTGCGCCTGCAACGGCTGAGGCTGGAAGATCTATAGTTGATGGGTCGTCCTGGTCGGCGGCGGAGGATAGACGCCAGCGACCGCGGAGAGCGTAGGACATGACCGCGGAGGGTAGATGAGGTTGTGCTACACCTCGGTGAGTGCCGAGTTCGTCGCGTGTGAGGTGGTGCACTACATCTGTGGGCTCGGTCGTGGTGAGAAGGCTGATAAGAGTGCCGTCGCGGAAGAAGCGAAGATATCGGTAGTAGGTTACGATGTGGATTGGAGCTCCCCAAGTCGGTTGGTTCGACGAGGCTTGTCCAGCGCGGATATAATTGACCGTAGAGATATAGCAGCCATTGAAGCGGATTCGTGGTCGTGAGCGGAAGAGATCCTTCCAGGTGGAATACACAGATGGTATCAGAGACTCTGTGAAGGCGATGTTGGCGTCTTCTCTGCGCTGCGCAAGCTCAGAGGGACTTATCACGAAACCATCTTGGATCTCCGGGCCTTCTTGCTCCTCTTCTGGAAGTTCATCCCACTCTACACCCTTCTCGAAGCGGTAAAGCTGAGAACTAAAGCCGACTTCTGAACCAAGAGCTACACGGCGCCAAATACGCTGTTCCGAAGCAACGAGGTACGCTAAACGTTTACAGACGCGGGACAGACGCCCAAAATCTCCGACATCCGTGATGGCGACCTCGTGGAGAATGTGAATGAGAATTTCGTCGGGGAGATCGGCAAGGGGGCATGGCGGCTCTGGCATACCCTCTACAGGAGGCGGAGCTGCTTCAATCTTCAAGCCGGCGAAACTTGCGAGGAGTTCACCTATAGGTAGAGGTTTCGAAGCTACTATTTCTTCTGGCTTTGGCGGTTGTGATGCTGCCTCTGTTGTGCTTGCTGGGGCCGGTGTCTTGGTGGCTGTCGGTGAGACTGGTCGTGGAGCTGCCTTTTGAGGGAAGTGCTTCTCACGGTATCTCCGATCAACGCCATTATCAAGCTGTAAATAAAGTCAGTTTCGTCACATCATAATGTAGTGAGTTGTACATACGCGATAAGCTTTGCGATAAAGCTTCAAGCTGTCACCCATATTACCCTGCCCCTCCTTATGCATCGCCTCCTCAAAATGATCCAGCGCCGAAACAAGTTTCTTTCCTTTCCGATCATGATGAGCCTCCTGAGCCGGTTGTGTTACAGGCGGTTGATCCTGATCAAAAGTTTGACTCTGGACGTAATCATCTTCAGCATCATCGGCAGGCGCAGGAGCGGGCTTGTGTGGCAACGATGAGATAGGCCCGTGATGAGGCCGTCTCGAAGGGCCTGCCGCAGCAGGTTCAGGATGCTCATTCCTCGTTTTAAGATCAGAAAGCCATTTCTGCCGGAACGACTCGAGTTCCGAGTTTAATTCGTTTTCGTTGGAAGACATTATGAGAGGTGTGTAGTCTGTATGCCGTTATGTCCGGTTATCCGATCTTTATAGTAGCGATTGAGTTTTCTTTTCTACAAAGGATTCATTATCACGATCCAGGAAATTCAGGATTGATTTTCCGGTTGAGTCAATCTCAAAGTGGAAAAAGTGAGGGTGAATATAGAAAAGGGTTGATTCGAGGTGTTGAGATAGATGATGATGCAAAGAGGGCCCGGGATTGAAGGCTGTGGTTCGCCGGTAGAGTCATACCGTCTAAGCAATTACGGTGGATGTATGGGGTTAGTGCGCTAGAATTACGGTGAAAGCGGATGACAAATCTCAACGGTGGGTAAAGAACAAGAGTACTCGAAATCTGGATTTGAGTTGAAGAAGCATAAGAATGTAGGAGCAATCATAGCGTTACAGCAGGTACACAAATTTCGACGTCTTTACAACCATAACAATTAAGCAAAAAGCAACATGAATGAACGATGTTACATACTGGAAGACATTCACGGTGAGATATCACTATATAGATCACTTGTACGTAAATTGTGAATATACTTGATGCCATCATGCATGGCCGACTTTAAATTCTTTCTTAGATATTTGTACTTGTAAATTCCTTATTTCCTTTCCATCAATTCATCCCCCAACAAAGTCGTCCCAGAATTTCAAGATGCAAAATGGATTAACATCTTTGCCACCCAATAAACCCAAATCAGAAACGCCTTCATCGCTGGCCATTTATGGCATGCCAAGACAAAGAAAAGTTTCATCGTACTGTGGTAGTGCCTACGATGTATACCAAACATGGAGTTGATAAAATGAATTGAGGTGGTCGCTTAGATATGTTGTAAAATCAGGCGAGTGTAGTCGCCGGGTATAAATTCGCAAAGATACGAAGCTTTGCATGATTAAAGGACGATGGACCAACTGCCCACCGTTAGAAACCCCCGTGCCATATGGCTCATGTAGCAATTATCGAATTCTCTTTCCATCCAAGAACTTTGGACTATGGCCGTCATAATACTGATTCTGGTACTGGTTCTGGTACTGCATGGCCTTGCGTGCCTCGTATTCGGCCTTTTCATCTTCATCGAGACTGAATGCCTTCTTAAGCCATCCAAATGCGCTCTTCTTCTTCTTGACTCGCTTGCCTCCAGCCTGAGTCGTAGCCCGGGAAGTCACTGTGGCAGCGTCGTCGTTGGTTGCTGTTGTCACGCTACTGAGGGTACTCATACCTCCCATTCGAGATGGCTGATTACGCTGGTGACCTTGGAAATATCCCGAATTATGGTATTGATCAGCTGGACCGGCTGTGTGAGGTCTTTGCTGCAATGGCGAATGAGGCGATGCACGAACGGCGTGATATGTCTGCTGGTATTCGGATAGAGGTGAAGGTAAGGTAGGGGGAAATCGTGGAGCGTTAAAGTCGGCATGGGAGCTAGCACGGGCTAGTCGATGAGGTTGCTGTACCTCTAGCTCAGAACCATGTTGCGATCTGCTGGGACGTTGACTTGTGCTAGCAGGGGATGGGCGGTTATTCTGTGCCTCGGTGAAGTTTCGTGGGGGGATTTGAATGGATTCAGGAGGACTCCTTTTGAGTGAGACTCGTTGTCGCAATGATGTCTTCTTCTGTAATCCCATTGCATCCTGAACAGACTGGGTAAGTGTCCGTCTCTGAGCTGGTGGTTCTTGATATTGAGTCTTAGGTAGTTCTTGATACTGAGTTTTAGGCAATTCTTCAAGTGAAGGAATATGCATCGAGGGTGTAATCGTTCGTCGTTTGGCCTCATCCTCAGAGGGGGGAGTGTCGGGGCGCATTACTGCAGGCGAGGTGGTTTTGGGGGTATAAACCTTGGGTTGGAGGATGTACAGCGGTCCATCATCAAAGCTGCTGTTTGCATCACTGTCGTCTGCCTCTTTATGCGCCTGCTTCGCATCACCCGCAATAGACGCTCTAGGAGTAGTTGCACCAGATGAAGGGGTCAGAGCATTCGTATTAGGCGTAGAAGCTGAAGGTGATGCGCTTGAGCTGGTGTGGGGCCGGGGTGAAGCAGAGGATGCGCTTAAATTCGGCGAAGGCTTAAAACTGGCGCGGTGATATGTGGTAGGTGGTAGTAGAGGAGTGCCTCCTGGCAGAGGGAAATCGCTTAATGTGTTGATTTCAGCGCGTGAGTCGTAGCTCATGATGCTGGGGGCGATGCTTGGGGCGACGCTCATCATGGACTTCGTGTTGTGAGACCTTAGTTGTGGGGGAGACATATTCGTTTGCTCTTGGGGCTTCGGTTCATCCGTCGGTATAGTAAAGGGAGGAATGGTTGCCTTCTCTTGTTAGCTCAGTATTCCACACAAAAAAAGGTTCAACTTACCCAGGTCTTGCGGCTGACCTCACCAGCTGTCTTCTCCATCTCTGCCACAATAGTCATGAGTTTGATAACCAACCCATTGAGATCTTGTGCTTGGTTGTTGAGGTCGTCAAAGGTATTGAGCCATCCATCAGCATTCCCCTTCATGGCTCGGTAAATACTCTCGAGATCGGGGTCAGCTTCAGACCAATCGACATCTTTGTGTTCGTTGAGCCACTCCATGAACGCCTCACTAGAACGAAGTCCTGCATCGATATCGTCGTCCCATTGTTTCATGGCAGCATTTGTTCGAGCGAGTATATGGTCGATCTTCTCATTTCCAGCAAGAATCTGAGCCCGGAATGCTCGATCTTCAAGCATGTTCTCGAAAGCTTGTCTATTGGCCATGGGAAGTTGAAGATGTGCGATACGCTCAGAGAGGTCCTTCTGAGCCTGCGAAAAGTCCTCCAACATCACCTCAAGAAACTCGTCCACCTCATCGATATGTCCTTGAAGAATGGTCACGACCTGGGCGTTGTCGGCGGCTAAGCTGTTGAGCAGGAGGTAGACGCCAAAGGTAATTTGCGAGATAAGTTTGTACATTTCATGTTGTTGTTGGCCTGGTCGGTACCGCCATAATGAATCAAATGGCTCGTCTTCGGCATATTGTTCCAGCAATTTCGCTCGACGACCTTGTGCGTCAAGCTCTCTCAATTTCGGCTTCCCAGGTCCGTCGGATTCGCGTGTGACCTCGTCCAAAGATTCGGCGAAAGCATCTTGCAAAGACGGGATGGGATGCGTGGGAATGGATTGGTCTGGTGCTCTGTAAGACCTATAGCTGTCGGATGAGAATCGCCGGTCGACCTCATAATCCTGAACATTATTATCCTCATCATGTCCATCGTCGGAGGTTGGCACTAAGACAATTCGTAGCTCACCGCCGTCATATGTCAACGGCTGAAGCTTGCTGGTGGCCATGGTGGCGGTGCCACTGCCCGAAATAGACACTTGTGACGAAGGCCTAACGGCCGAGGTCATCATGGAGGCGGCAGGCGTCGGTGGTCAGTTGCAGTCGAAAAACAGTACGCTTCCTAAAGGGGTTTCTGGGAAGCACGACGGTGTCAAGAAAGGCGCCAGGATTTTCGGTACGACTTTAATCGAGGAATCGGCGAATATGTGCGTGAGACGACGTGGTACAGCGTAAGGAATCGAGCGAACGAGTGGAAGTAGTTGGAGTCAAAGGAGGGGGCTGAATCTATCGCATCGTGTAATCGCTGATAATTTCAAGCGACAGAGGAAGTCATGGCACAGACGATGAAGCGCAATGTTGGAATTGAGTTGGAAAGTCAGTAACGGGAATTATCGTGGGTGATAGTCGTTGTGGTTGGAGTTGATCGTTGAAACAATAGCAGTAGAGATCTGCGGATGAGAGTGGGAGCTGGGAAGATGTCGCAGCTAATCTGTAGCGTTCTTCAAAGGGGAGAGATCATCAGCTGATCAGATCAGGGACTGCTGGACCTGAGCTATGAAAGGCCACAGATAGGCTGCCCAAGAAGCCAAGCGTAATTGTTGCTGTTGGCTCGGTTTGACAATCCGGGGTTAAGTCCACTAAAAGAGTAATGAAGGATCCGCTATGGCGATGATATTGCTCGTGCGAGAGTTGACAGTTATGACCGATGCATGTCACGATGAAAAAAGGAAGAAGAGAAAAACCAAAGATCAAAAGACTTTAGGCGAGTAGAATATCATAAATGAGTTGATCAATGATACAGGTCTTCTCAATCTCGTCTCTGATGGATTAGATTGGCTCGTGGTTGTCTCCAGGGCTTCGCCTCCTTCACACATGCCCAGTTACAAACAAGACCTGGGTCGGTCTTTCCATCCATCTCTTTTTCACCAGACTGCTGTTGTTCCCGTCCCGTGTCTGCGTGTCTCTCTTTAGGTGCCCCTCCCCTGAAAAACTGCACTAACGTTCGGGTGGCTCTTGGCGTAGCGACCGACGCGACCACTAAGTCCAGGTACCATCGCGCCGCCCCCTGCGTCTAGCTCGGGAAAGAACCCAGGGGCCCGCTGCAGTAGGGGTTAACTGCTGGGCATTGCTGAGATTGGGCTTTCACTTTGAATTAAAAAGTTTTTTACTCTGCAAGATTTGCCGGCAAATAGATTGATGTTTGTTGATTAATTTATTTTCCCACTGATTGTATCTTGTGTGCCATTGACCAATCATCGACAAGACCTCGGTTCAGCAGAGTCGTCGCGTCAATTTCAAAGGCTAGTTTAGGTTCCAATGGGCGGCTAACATTCTGATCGAACCCGCTAGACGGACTTAACTCTGTACCTGGCTAATGGCGATAGTGGTTGGTGTTTATCGCCACACCGACAATCACAGGAATTCAAAGAGCAATAGCTGAGTTTCTGATTTTTCTCATCTTGATTATAAAACACTAAGGTGGACATCAAGAAATGCCTCATGGCTGACTGTTCGTGCTTAGCAGGCACATCTGTATGTATCAGAAAAACAAGACATGCATATAGGTCGGACAACTTGGATCAGTATCCAATCGACCAGGAAGTCCAATACAGCGTCGATCAATAGTTCTAGACCTAGATTTCCTACTCCTCTTTTTTACCAAGGTTCTGGCTTTCTTGGCGTGCCTTTCAACGGCGGCGGCTCAACAGTCACTACTAACAAACGAACAAAGACAAGCCAATCAGTCCCACAGCTCAAAGACAACAAGACCCATTGCATTGCATTCTCGATATTCGAAGGTTACCGCGCTTCGCCCTAACGACCAATGTCGCCATCCTGCCAAGCCGATCAGAACTAGCTTCCTGTCTATCGATGACAAGCGCCCGACGGACCTGTGCGGGTACAGACATTGAAATTGCATGCTCGTTAACTTCACGACATTGCAGTACCTATACGGTTGTATCCGTCCGATTCTAGTTCAGGGGCAGACATAGACTTAATCGAAGGCTCCATGTTGTGTGTTACGCTGTCGGCCCCTCAGCCTCAGCCAATAACTTGGCGACGCAAAAGCTTTACCACGATGGGCAGGTTAAACACTCGAAGGGGTCTTGCGATCCGATCGCTATGTCATTCCGTCATTGGGCACTGCCTGTTGTCTCATCTGCAAGCAGCACGGTTGTCGATTTCTTTGCAGGAATGCTCCAAACATCATGTCTAAGACACGCCGAGACACCACGGCTGGGCTGGGCTGGGCCCATACAAATGGATGGATGGATATGCACGCACGGCTTACCTATTCTAAAATAAGGTGCCCAAAAGTTGACATGGAACTGTGGACTTTCGGGAATTACTATCCCGTCCCACTCATCTATGTCAAACTTTCACTTAAAGAAAGTCATTATCGTTGACCGACATTCCATTCCTTTCAGCCTCTGCAAGTACATCGGTAATATCCATTGATTTGCCAAAGATTCAAGGACAGCCCGGTCATATCACTCATTACTCAGGTCAGGGATTGACCCTCATGGCCTTGTGTCAAATATGAGGAGCAATCACCCTCGGCAGTGCGATAGAGTTCAGTAGTAAGCGCTAAAGCACTGTCCGTTGTCAGAAGCTACAGCGACCATGATCCTGGGTACGGATGCTTCCGCTCAGGCAGCGTCGTACGTGGATAGCTTGGCTAAACTCAAAGCTAGAAACTCAGACTCAGAGGTGAATCGAGTCAGCACACGAAGCTCCGTGGATATGAGGTTCAGAACCCTCGGTTGTGCCCTATATCAAGTCCGGAAAGTGGATGTCCCGTACATCGTTCAGGGTTTCTGGAAGCAATGGTTAAGATGAGATGTCCCATTAACAGACGCCACAATTGCAGGTAATTTAGGATGACTGTACGCTACGTGGAAAGATGACAGCGTTGAACTATTTTAGTTCCTTCACGGGCTATTCTCTAGCATCGCGTGAGTCAAGCCACAAGACTCTTGGCTGCGCCTTGTATGATCATTCTACTCATCATCAGGCTGAGCAAGAGTCTGAAATGTTCAAGAAACAGGTCTTCCAAGGCCAGTTAACCAAGAAATATAACTCAAACTTACTATCATAATGGCCATATCGTAGAAAACCTTACCCTTAATTTAGTCCATCCTTTGAAGTCATAGCTTTCCCTAGCAACACTGCCCAATCAGGCAAAACGTCCTCCAATCTGAGCCACGCCGTTGGGAAAACTAAGTACGGCTCTGTCGCCAGCTCGACAGCTGAACCGAGAAAAAAGCTGCAGCTCCAGGGACAGAAACAGGGCCCTGAGATCTTGACGACCAACATACCCTTCTTTCCCCGTCCTTCATTTCCACGCGCCCGCCCGCGATGGCTCCAAAGAACCTCTTTCGTTTCGGCAGCGACCTCTGGGATCCTTCGAGCCGCTTCGCGACCAGTTGGCTCTTGAATCCCTGGCTTCTCTTCGCCGCCCGCGCGCTCATCAGCCTTTACGCCTTCGTCACGCGATTCTTCATCATCGGTTGGCAATGCACGCACGACGAACTCGGCGGGTGCAGGGACGTGAAGCGGTCTTTTAGCTACTTCACCATCCTTACGTACTGGGGCATCGCCTTCTATTTCGCCGTTGCGGCGCTGCACACCGTCACGTATGCCATTCGGGGCCGATCTCTGCTCGATGGTTTTCCTCGACCGTTGCAGGCGCTTCATTCGCTGTTCTACTCGACTATCGTTACATATCCGTTCCTCGTTACGATTGTATACTGGGTTGTTTTGTACAAGGGGCCTTGGTTTCCCTCGCAGTTCAATGCCTGGAGTAATGTCAGCCAGCACGGATTGAACAGTCTATTCGCTCTTTTCGAAATCTTTATTCCTCGAACGAACCCCCCGCCTTGGATTCATATTGTGTGGTTGATCTTTATCCTCGCTCTTTATCTCGGCTTGGCCTACCTCACGGCCGCAACGCAAGGGTTCTATGTCTATAACTTCCTCGACCACAATGATGTTGGCGGACGGGGCATTGTTGCAGGATACATTTTTGGCATATTGGTCGCAATTATCATCATCTTCTGCCTTGTCTGGTGTATCATCTGGGTCCGCCGCTGGCTGACGGAGACAAAGCTCGGTATGGACGGCAAGTTTGCCAGTCAGCCTGCGGACACTAATGATGTTGAGCTCGCTTCTGGCAACAAGTACGCCGCTGTAAACAGGCACGAGGCCCAGGCGAGAGTCTACTGAGTCTGTCTGTCGTTATGATAGCATTGGATCTGTCAAGTGTGATGCATGGGGATTTCTTGCATACTGAAGCGTTTTTGAGAGATACCCTTTGTTAGAGGAGGTTATCAGAATGTACTGGTTAATCACTTAATCACTAATGAAAGAAGAGTCGGGGAACACAAGTCTCGGGATATCAGAAGAATTAGGCCCTAAAAGCCTAAGAGACGAAATAATTTGGTCACTTTATGTTAGCTTAGACTGAACTTTGGCTACCTTGTTATAGTAAGTAGCCTGAGCCTCAGATGGTAATTCTTCTGTTACCCGCCTGATAGGACTCGCAAATAGTAATGCTTTAAAACCTAATCAAGCTTTATGTTTCATACTGCATGACTATTCATATAATCCCCTTCTATAGTTTTACCCTTGTAACAATATCACAATGTATGTACGGTGTCCTTGTGACAGAAGCAGCTGCCATGCTGCTGTTCCAACTCCTTCTAACACTTTACCAAAATTCCACGTCGCTTCTCGGACTCGCGAATCTCAAACATGACCTGAATACCAACAAATAGACAAGAGCAAGCTGTAATGAGGAAAATGAGACCTGCCGATGTTAGTGTTATCCCCACCACGACTCTTGTATGCTTAAACGTACCTGACCAGTCATGCATGATGCTCTGAATGATGCTCTGCAATCCATCTAATCCAACAGCAAAACCAACCAAATTGGCGGAAATCATCATGAGAACGTTACCCACGCTTCCGACGCAGCACAGCATACGGTACGCTGTAGGTCGGTGCTCCCACTTGCTCTTGGGGAACAAAGCAGCAGCAGTCCATTCAGGTACCATGAACAGCACAATCAACCAGCCCCAAATCAGCAGACGAAGCTGAATGTCGTGCCATAGTGCCACAAAGGTAAACACCATAAGGAACGTGATAATAGATCGCGCGGTAGTTCGCCAGTTGCGGAACGACGAACCTCCCAGGGGTATGTAAATGTACCTGATCAGCCATCGGTTGTACGAGCGGTGCCATGCTCGCCAGAAGAGCTGTGTGCTGTAGTTGTTGCTCACGCATCGTACCATGTTTTCAGGCGGGTCAATTCCGTCAACCAATGACCAGAGTCGGAACATTCGCCAGGGTAGCAGGAGCTTGAGCCAGATGATGTGGAGGTTCATGAATGACAACATAGATAGTTGTGCTGCTGTGTAAGAACTCCAATCAGGCTTTCCCTTGCTGATTGCGTTGACCCAGTCGTAGTGCAGAATTACCTCCATGGACAGTAACACCAAAACGAAACGAATACCGTATCGAACGGTACGGTTTGTCTCAATGCTGGCAGCTCGGTACTTGGATTGTGAGATGTAGTCGTTAAAAGTGATGATAGGTCCTGTCAGGTAGAGAGGCGCATAGATGGCATAGCCCACGTAGTTGCGAAAGGTGAAGTCTCGGGGTTCAGCGGATATGCTGACACGATCTCTTTCAGAGAGGTTTGCTGGATCCAGTTGCTTCTTCTTTAAGCATCAGAGCATGATCAGAAATAATTCCCAGCGCCTAAACAAGAAAATAACTTACCTCGAGCGCATTTGAGTTGCCGCGGTCGATACTCCAGTAGTAGTCCAAGTTGAAGCTAACAAGACGTAGGATGGTGATGTTGAAGAGAACCTCCCACCGTGCCAGAATTCCTTGGAAGGTGCCATCCATCCTGGCTCCAAAGTTCATCAGGTTCGAGTTCAGCAATCTCTCCCTGCCCTTATACCAGCCCATGACTGGAGGCGAGATATAGCTAAACATGACCCGGAATCTCCATCCCTCCGTCAACTCATTGGCAAATAGGATTGCGATGTTGAAGATCCAGGTAGCAGCGGGGACATAACGTCGCGGAAGCTTGGTGGCCAGCTGGAAGTTAACCCAGAGGATGAAGAAGATCTTGAACGCTGAGAGACCGTGCAGAACGAACAGGAATATGAATGCGAACAGGAAATCGAAGGATGCTCGTTGATCGAGTCGGTAGCGTCCTCCTTGGCTTCTTTCGGGGACTGGGTTGAACTTGTTCCAGGCTTTCCTCAACAGCGGATGGAAAAGAAGAAGGGAGCCCATGTAGGGCAAGTTCTCGCGGAATGAGCCATATTGCGAATCGGAAATGTCGATCTGGCGTCCTGGAATCCAGCCAGGAGATAGCCATTTCTGGAACTTGGGGTATCGGGGGTCGGTTTCTAACAGACGTTAGCTATTGGATTGCCAGATACGAATTAGCCAGAACATACCTCGCGAAACATCATATGTGATCCAGAACATATACGGAATGGCAAAGGCAAAGACAACGTAGTAAAGGTAGAACTCGGGAGTATTCCATTTCGACGGTTGTACTCTGCTCTTCTCCTTGGAGGCAGATTCCTTCTTTATACTAGGATCCAATCGCGCTTCGATAACATTCTGGTAGGGAGTAGAAGAGGACGTGGTAAAGCGGGTGTCGAGGGTGTCATGGTCGTAGAGCTTCCTGAGGAAAGCTAGGGGACCCATGATGGCGGCGGTATGAATGCGACGGGCTGCTCAGGTCATGGCGGGGTTAAAGTTCCAGTGAAGGATGAAGGATAGAAGAGAATTAAGATGACTGAACAGACACAAAAAGCGAGTGTAAGAAGGAAGAGAAGATGCAAATTTCGCACGTGTAAGAAATTGGAGATGTCGTGGCCTTCGCCTTTCGTGGGGTGGAAAGTGAAGTGGTGTTGAGAAAAAGGGACCAGACCTGGAACATTGATCCGAGGCATGGGGCTTAGCTTGTCTGCAGGGGGTAGAGCTAGGGGAAGCCCCTGAAAAAGTTCAATTAGGGAGGCTATCACTCGTTCACTTCTGAAAGTGGGGACACTTCTTCGACCACTACATAGGTATGTATTTATTAATATTTAATTCTAGATCGTCTTGATGCTTGCTCAATTGATTTTCATTGTGCAGTTAGACTTATGCGTTGATGATTGTTTATTTGTATAGGCAGGCGTCCGCATCCAGATCCCTTCACAGTGGCCAAGATGCTGGTAAGCTTAGGGTAGTCAATGCGTGAACTGCCATCTAACAAGTGGTTAGTACTAAGCCAAATTATGACACAGGCACACTCATCATTCCTTTACGATACATCTAATAGTGTTTCATATGAAACCAGGATTCATGATGAAGAGGAAACTAGTTAGAATCTTCTCATGGTTTGTGGTACTTTCATACCGGTGTGGTCTAGCCGTTCACGATGTCTTTCTTTTGGGATGGCTGCCAATGTTCCAGATCGAAATTCCAGGGAGCAAATAACCCATCTCAAGCATTAGGCTTTTCAGTACTTATTGACCTTGAAAGTAACCAAGTTTATTATCATGCTTGGATGAGCAACACTAAGATCACACAGAATTCTTGACCTTCAGTGCGTGTCAGCTTCTGATGAATTATAGTCCTGCCAAAACTGTTTAGACTTACGCTAGGCCATATCATTGAAGTTGTAGTGTGCTATAAATGATAGAAGAATCATGAGATTCTATTGTGGCGAGTTTGTGAAGTTGTGTTCCTGTGCAGTCACAACAAACAGTCTTCTCAAAGTTCATGCCCGACGCCAACCACGGAAACATTCGAAAGACGAAGAGTCAGAAAGATAAGAAATGTTGTACAAAAACTCACGATACCAAGAAGAGCCAAAGAGATAGTGGTTTGCAGTCAAAGATATCAAGTGTTGACAAACTTTCATCCCTTCCACGTGCCCCATTAGCAAACTGCAATATTGTATCATGTTCGGCATATAATGAAATTCAGAACAAATAAGATAACGTAGTGAAGCGCCAAGGGTATAAAGATGGCTATCTAAGACAAGAATTCTTTTCTCTTCGCTTATACCAGCAACCAAATCCAAATCTCTACCAAACTCGGCTCGAGTTCCCATATCCAAATATTTCACTCATCCATCTCTCACTTCTTGCAATAAGCAATCAACCATCAGAATGTGCCATTGGGAAATCTTCCTCTTCAAATGCAACTGCTACACCCTAGGCATCAAAGAACACTGCCATCAACACCGCCTCAAGCAAACCGCCAACTGCCTCGAGTACCAGCAAATCAAACAAGAATGGGTGCATAATCAAGATAAAGTGTGCGACAGTCATGAAGGGCAGGAAGAGATTTATGCCAATGGGTCAACTATCAAGTGGGATGACCTTGAGAGGCATGCTTGGAAGCGGGCGACGGAACATGCTGCGAAAGGAGATTTCCCTGGGAAGCCTTAGCTACTGTTTGAGTTGATATGACTTAAGGCTATTGAGAGAATTTACAACATTATTACTACAAATCTTTCGTGATGGTACATATAAGTGAAAGCCAAACCTTTTACCCTGATGCTTCTATAATCTCTTGCGTATCTCCGCCGTGATATTCTGCATCGCCTTCACTAACGGCACAACATCCGCATTACCCCTACAAAGTTCCCTCGACACATCACTCAGCCTCTCAAGCGCTTTAATATCTGCTATATATACCCGCGGGTCTTCAGCCCGAAGTATAGTATTAGCCATATAAGCGAAAGCAACGAAGCATCGATATGCGCCAAACAGTGCTGTCATTGTGACTCCATAAGGATAAATCACTAATAAGCGGTTGAGTACGGCGATGAGTCGACGGGCTGCATCCTCGACTATGGGAGAATCTGGAATGTCTAGATCAGTCGTCGGTGGTCGTGGAGAGTTGGAGTCGAGAAGAGCCATTTTGCGAAACATGTAAATTATGGAGGTGTAGCCTGTTAATATGACATCGGCTACTACCCAGATATCCTTTTCGTTTTCCTGAGCGGCCTCCATCCATTCGTTCTGGTGCACGATTAGCAGACGTATCGAGAGATAAAGCATGTGACTTACCAGTTGCCATTCAGCAAAGATCTCTTGCATCTCCCGACAGAGATCCTCAGTCTTGCCCACAATATCAGACTTAGTCGCGTTGGCTGGGTCGTCCAGCATAGCGAAGAACCTAGCGACGAGAAGAGTGACTCGTGAACTTGCTAGGAATGAAATTGTCTGCATGCCCTGCGGAACAGTTCCCGAGTCGAGGTCTAACCAAGGCAAGTTGACCTTCCAGGGATTATTCGTGATGGCTGGAGGCGTGTTGAGGATGAGTCGGTAAAAGAGATCGATCTGAAGAACTTCCCAGAATCCTCTTCTTTCGTCATCACATGTGGCGTCGCTGAAAAAGGTATTGTTTTCGTCTGAGTCTAGTTTGTGTAGGTTGAGAACTTGACAGTATTCGCATGCGTATTTGAAGGATCGCCATGCGAGATCATAGTCGAAGAATTCAGCAGCCACACGACTCTAAAGACATGTGAGAAGGTATGAAGTGGATGTGGAGTTGGGACTTACTGTGTACAGCGCGGCAATTACATCTGTCATTGTTCCTGACGCTTCTCTCTCCCAACTAGGGACCGCACGGAGGCATCCCAGGTAACTCGCGTTCATGTAAGCATAACTGTCATGCGCAGTGATGTTACTCGCTCTTAGACTGCACCCGTGATACATAATGCTATAGTATATCACAAGCATTACCGGGTCAACATGGATGTGCGGTAGATTGGTGATCTCAGGGAGCAGTTCGAGGACACGCCTGTCAACAAAGCTAACAAACATACAGGCAGGCATGTACTCGAAGAAGTCTACAATATTTAGATGATGACCAACGATTGGAAATGAGGTACTTACTTGCGACCCATCTCTTGGCTAGATTCGTGGGAATCTTGATCGGATTGGTTATGACGCTGGGACCAAAGGACCGTTTCCTCAATTCTTGGACATGATCAACTGCATCCTTCAGGACAGTCATAGCGTCCATGATACGACTGTCATTTCGAGGCGTCAATACACTGGAGCCATTACGAGGTGTCACTGCACTGGACTCATGGCCGTTGGATGTGCTGAATGCCACTGGTGACGAAGAGGCTTCAGAGCCACCAACGGAAGGAGTTGGGATGGCTGCACCAGTAACGGTTTTCGCCTCGAGACGTTGCAGCCGATCAAGGATTGTGTTAAGAGCAGCATTTGAACTGTCTGAGGAGCTGAATGCAAGTGTTAGCCACTCATCCCCAATAGGTGGTTGATATCTACTCACAGGGCTGGATCGATCAATGAACGCGCAGATCTCCTCTTTGCCCGAATAGGATATACGCATTCAAGGTCCTGGCTCTTGCACCGCGTACATGTTGGCATAACACGGCTGCAGCGGACCTTGCGTTCTTTGCATCTTGTACACTTGGGTCAAGTTAGACGCGTTGAAGTTGACAAGACGGTGAAAGCTCACAGAGAGGCGGTTGATTTGATCCGAGGCACTTACGCCAGCGGCTGACATAATGCCGAGAAACCTCAAAGATGAACGAAGTGAAAGTCCGCCAGGAACCGATTATGAAGTAATAGTGGAAGTTCCATGAGAGGGCGGAGATTCGGTGTTATCTACCCCCCGCACTCAAGATCGATGATGTATCCGTATGGAGAAAAGGACTTTCGGCACATGAAATTAAGTTTAGGAGGAGAACAATACGAAGATTTCTGTCCGTGCCCAGCCACATGGGTAACGAGAATGCAGGAACGGACTCTTGATGGGTATTGTCCAGTTTTTGGGGATTTAACTCAAAGGAAGCAGGGGATTACATTTACCTATTGAGGTAATTCAAAGAGAAGAAAAGTCCGAAGACCCGCTGACGACATTCGGGGTCCGAAAGTCCGAAGAGCCTCAATCCACTTGATAGACTATTTAGTGGTCTAAGTGGAAAATGCCAAGGGACTGTAGAGTACGGATGGGCCTGAGATGATGCAGGCATGGAGAAGATCTCTTTGTTTCGGGAACTTGGACTTTAAATAAATACTTTGATCGCTGACTTGAAGAGGAGGATTGAAGCAACTTGTGCTCTTTCACAACTGACTTGCTTGAAGGCTCTTTATTCTGATATTCATATTCCCCTTCTACTACTATAATCAACTGGAATCACAACTTGACAGCTTCAGCATTTCCCAATGGCATCCAGCTCCCAGCCTAGCTCTGGGGCTGGTACCCCCAAGCCATTCTACCAAAACGACGTCGGCTCAACATGCTCAACCCACGCATACACCGAGAAAAACATCGACGGAAACACCGAAGTTCCCTGGAGCGATGGCGAACCAGAGCCTCACACCGATGAGGTTATGCAGCTTGCTCGCCAACTCACCAAGCGATCGAGCGCAGCACCAGGAACTCTCTTCCCTCAAGCAGACGGACCTTTGAACCCCAGCAGCCCAAGCTTCAATGCCAAGAAGTGGGCAAAGGCATTCTATGAGCTCAGAACTGATACCTCCGAGGGAAACCCTCCAAGGACAACTGGCTTTGCGTTTCAGAACTTGAATGTCTTTGGATTTGGGTCTGATACTGATTTTCAGAAGAGTGTTGGAAATGTATTTATTGAAGCGGGGAACATGGTCAAGAGATTGCTGAACAATGAGCAACGAAGAGTTGATATCTTGCAGAACCTCGAGGGCGTTGTGCATAGTGGTGAGATGTTGGCCGTGCTGGGTCCCCCTGGCTCAGGCTGTTCAACCTTTCTCAAGACTATCGCCGGAGACACCCACGGCTTCCACATCGACGATGGTTCCGAGCTAAACTACTCCGGTATCCGCCCTGAAGAAATGCGAACGGCGTTCCGGGGTGAAGCTATCTACACGGCTGAAGTTGACCATCACTTTGCGCATCTTACAGTTGGCGACACGCTTTACTTCGCAGCTCGAGCGCGATGCCCCAAGAATATCCCCGAGGGCATAACTCGACATGAGTACGCGGAGCATCTACGAGATGTGACGATGGCGATGTTTGGTATCTCGCATACTAAGAATACCCGTGTGGGAGATGACTTTGTGCGAGGTGTTAGTGGAGGCGAGAGGAAGCGTGTGACCATCGCCGAAGCAGCTTTGAGCTATTCACCACTTCAATGTTGGGATAACAGCACGAGAGGCCTCGACAGTGCTAATGCGCTGGAATTCTGTCGAACTCTGAGAACGCAGGCTGATGTTATGGGTTGTACTTCTGCTGTTGCTATCTACCAGGCGTCGCAAGATGCTTATGAGGTTAGTACCCTGATGCCATGAAGAGAACTGGACTAACTGTTGTAGGTATTTGACAAGGTACTAGTGCTGTACCAAGGACGACAGATCTTCTTTGGAAGAACAGGCGAAGCAAAGGCCTACTTCGAAGGACTGGGCTTCGTCTGCCCCGAACAACAAACCACAGCTGACTTCCTCACATCAATGACAAGTCACCAGGAACGAATCATCCGCGAAGGCTTCGAATCCAAAGCACCTCGATCACCCGATGATTTCGCCCAAGCCTGGAAGGACAGTGTTCATCGCCAACATCTCCTCTCAGAAATGAACGAGTATCTCACCCGTCATCCTTTCGACGGCGAACACCTCGAGAAATTCGCCGATTCACGAAAACGAGACCAGTCCAAGTCACAGCGCATCAAGTCTCCGTTTACACTTTCGTACATTGAGCAGATGAAACTCACTCTTGGAAGAAGCTGGGTCATGCTCAAAGCTGATCCTAGTGTGACTGTTACGCTTTTACTGTGCAATCTGGTTGAGTCTCTTGTTGTCAGCAGTATCTTCTACAACTTACCCGAAGATACGTCTGCCTTGAACAAGCGTGGCCTATACATCTTCTTCATTCTTTTGATGAACGCTTACAACAATGTCTTGGAAATTATGACCCTCTACGCCAAACGAAACATTGTCGAAAAACACGCTCGATATGCTCTGTACCACCCAAGCGCTGAGGCTTTATCGTCTATGGTTGTGGATTTACCGTACAAGATATTTAATGCCATCATGATCAACACGACCATGTACTTTATGGGTAATCTTCGTCAGGATGCCGGACACTACTTCTTCTTCCTCTTGGTCTCTTTCATCACGACGATGAGCTTTTCAATGCTTTTCCGACTTATCGCATCTCTCACCAAGACTATCGCCGCGGCTTTAGCTCGTGCCTCTATTATGTTGCTCGTCATTGCTCTTTATACTGGCTATGCTATCCCACCGCAGTACATGCCCGTCTGGCTCGGTTGGATTCGCTGGATAAATCCGACCTACTATGGCCTGGAAGCTCTCTTCATCAATGAATTTGGAGGAAACCAGTATACGTGCTCTGACTTTGTACCCCGAGGCCCTGAATACTCCGATATCTCATCATCGTCTCAAGCTTGTGCAGTGCAAGGCTCTGTCCCAGGAGAGAGCTTCGTTCGAGGTTCTGCATACCTGTCTTCGGCCTACGGCTACCTTGACGCACACAAGTGGCGCAACTGTGCCGCTGTTGTTGGTTTCACACTTCTGTTCATGGGCTTGCACTTGATCGCTACCGAGACTATCGCTTCTGAGCGGTCCAAGGGCGAGGTCCTTGTGTTTACACGTCAGGAGATGAAGAAGCATGCTAACAAGGGTTTGGGCGACGAGGAAGCTGGTGCTACTGGTGGCACGCAACTCGCAAGTGGAAATGAAGCTACCGAGGAGGTTACGGATGTGGAGGAGCAGACTTCTGTATTCCACTGGAAGAACGTCTGCTATGATGTCAAGATTAAAGGAGAAACTCGTCGCATCTTGGACCATGTTGATGGTTGGGTTAAGCCGGGAACTCTCACTGCGCTAATGGTAAGTCATTCTTCGTTCTAACATTACAATCACTAACCTTGAACAGGGATCTTCAGGAGCTGGCAAGACTACTTTGTTGGATGTTCTAGCAAGTCGAGTCACAATGGGCGTTGTAACAGGCGAAATGCTCGTCGACGGCGCCCTCCGCGACGAATCCTTCCAGCGCAAAACAGGCTACGTCCAACAGCAAGATCTTCACGTCCACACTTCAACAGTCCGCGAAGCCCTCAACTTCAGTGCCCTTCTTCGACAGCCAGCCCACTACACACGTCAGGAGAAGCTCGACTACGTGGACACCGTAATTAGTCTTCTTGATATGCAGGAGTATTCTGATGCTATCATCGGCGTGCCAGGCGAAGGTCTCAATGTGGAACAACGAAAGCGTCTTACCATCGGTGTTGAGCTGGCTGCGAGACCGCAGCTGTTGCTGTTTCTAGATGAGCCTACGTCTGGACTCGATAGTCAGACGAGTTGGTCCATTTGCAACTTGATGCAGAAGTTGACCAACAACGGCCAAGCTATTCTTTGCACTATTCATCAACCTTCTGCCATGCTATTCCAGCGCTTCGACCGTCTTCTTCTTCTTTCTCGCGGCAAGACCATCTACTTTGGTGACATCGGCAAGAACTCTAAGGTTCTAGTGGATTATTTTGTTCGCAATGGAGGACCACAGTGTCCGGCTGGTGTCAATCCTGCTGAGTATATGCTTGAGGTCATTGGTGCTGCACCTGGAGCACACACGGAAGTCGACTGGCCTGAGGTTTGGAGTCACTCGAGGGAGCGTGAACTTGTTCAGCAGGAGCTTCAGAGACTTGCAGTGGAAGGAAACGCTCGAGCTAAGCAGGACGATGGTGTGATGTACAATGAGTTTGCTGCTACATCTTCTATGCAGTACTGGCAAGTTACCAAGCGTTTGTTTCAGCAGTACTGGAGAAGCCCTGGATACATCTACTCCAAGGTCATCCTATCTGCCGGAGCAGTAAGTACCCTTTAACGCTTTATAATTCCACATACTAACCCGAGGACAGTCACTTTTCATCGGTCTTTCATTCCTCAATGGAGAAAATACTGAGCGAGGTCTTCAGAACCAAATGTTCGGCATTCTCATCTTCCTCACAATTTTCACACAAGTCGTTCAGCAAATGCTCCCCGACTACGTCGCCCAACGCACCATGTACGAAGCCCGCGAACGACCCTCGAAGACATACTCTTGGAAAGCATTCATGGTATCGACGGTCTTGGTAGAACTTGCATGGAACTCGGTGAGCAAATTATATCTATGTATGAGACAAATTACTAACATGAACAGCTCATGGCTGTGCTTTCTTTTATCTGCTGGTATTTCCCAACTGGCATGTACCGCAATGGCTACGAGACCGATGCAACGCACTCGCGCAATATCACTGTGTTTTTGTTTGTGTGGATGTTTTTCATGTTCACGAGTACGTTTGCGCATATGATCATTGCTGGATTCGATACCGCGGAAGTTGCGGGTGGACTTGTCACTTTACTCATGATCATGATGTTTTCCTTCTGCGGGTAGGTCACTCTTCTCACAATCCACGATCTATGACTGACTTTTCTCTAGTATCCTCGCTACACCAGAAGAACTCCCTGGTTTCTGGATTTTCATGTACCGCGCCTCGCCGTTTACATATGTCGTCGAAGGCCTAATGGGTACATCCATGGCCAATGCCAGCGCAGGCTGCGAATCCAACGAGTTGATCACTTTCAGCGCGCCCAGCGGATCAACATGCGGAGAGTACATGAAGAGCTACATCTCTGAGATGGGCGGATATCTCGCCAATAGTGGCGCAAGCGAGTGCCAGTACTGTCCAATCTCTGATACCAACAGGTTCTTGGAGGACAAGAGTATGAGCTATGGAAACAGATGGAGGGATTTTGGTATCTTGTGGGCTTTCTGTATCTTCAATGTTGTTGCGGCCTTTGGCATTTACTGGACTTTCAGGGTGCCTAAGAAGGGCAAGGGGAAGAAGGAGTAATTGTGGGTTGGATTTGAGGAGGATTTGTTGAAAATGTAATTGTATGAAAAGCTGGATAGAGGATAGAGGATTGTTGTTAGAACTTGGGTATATAGAACTGCGACCTGATCATTGGGATCTTAATATCATACTATCTCTGAGTATCACTTTCGTCAACACTAGATTCTGTGCATGATGACTCACTCTCATGCTTCAATTGTCTCTGCCAGCCTTGCGAACTGCGCCACAGCCAATTCACTTCTCAGATTCCATATAAGTGTGCATCGTGAAAACGTGACAATTATGTCAAGAAGAAGCTCATGCACGTTGACGGGTTAGTACAACAGCGCCCAGCTCAATTAGCCTCAAAACTTGGCAGGCACTAATTCTTGCATTATGTCGAATGTGAGATTACCTCACTGCTGTATGCAAGGTTAAAAGTCCTACAATTACTGTCCAAGTGTTGTCTTGTCAATCCTTTCTGAAACTGGGATCAATGGAGCGACCCTAAGCGAAAATGGCCAGCATTGCGATACCAGCCTCTACAGTTGCAAAGAGACTGGGGAAACTGGAACTCGGAGTTTAAGTGACATGACATGACGCAGAAGCAAGATGCAATCATACGGCCAATACCTAATTGGGGGGTGTTAAACCGGGCAGCCTTGCAGCGATCTGCATTCTTTCCGCAACCATATTTTGGCCCCCAACTTTTATATCATTAGTATCGTCACTGTGAACTAATGAAAGGTAGACACTATCATCAGTCAACTATTGTATCGTGGCACCATACAGACATTGTCGATGCATTGAGCTAGGTTAGGTGGTGATGTGGCATGACAATTGTAGTGATGTGTAGGCTGCTATTGGAGGTGAATTATTAGTGCGGCAAAGCACATCAAATCACAATTACAAAGGTTGACGGTAAGCTTGAATCTGGAAACGTTTTATTTCTAATCAGCACTCTAGCGAGGTGCGTGTAGTAGTGAGACAGTGTATGTTGGTATCCCTATGATAGAACGAGCAACAATTTTATAAGTCTCTCTCCAGAAAATACGAAAAAACCACCCAATTTCAACGGGTATCAACGCCGCAGTAGAACGCCGTGGATCCCCAAAACAACTCATTATCCTCCCAGGAGGTCGTAAACATGTAAAGTCGTAAGCATACAAGAATATTATACACACAATGTCGTCAGATAATTATTAAGCGACAAAAACAGCTGCCATGACGGCTGCTGCTGCGGGCCAGTAACCCATAGCCTCGATCATCGTTCGGGCTGCAGCAGAAGCGTCTCCACCAGAAGAAGAATCTCCATCTTCGGGAAGTTGAGTATCCTTAGGGAGGGTTCCGTTGATGAGAATTGTCGTTGTGCCATTGACCTCTGCAACGTCGACGATAGACTTGTTAAGATGTTCGTAGCTGCCGTTTCCAATAAGCTGGTCGTAGAGTTCAGTGGCGTTCTTGTTATCGTCCTCGTCGCATCCGCAAGATGCCTCTCTTGAGCATGCGCAAAGAATAGGGCGCTCCTCCTCCTCTTCACTTGTCTCGTTGTAGTATCGGTAGTTGTGGTTGTAGGGGTACATGTACGCGCCGTACAGCCAAACACCGGGCCAGAAAGCCAGAGCACCACCGACTAGAGCAAATGGCAAGATGCCACCGGGAGACGGTCTTCCGGAAGAGTAGGGCCTTGCCGCACCACCGGGGTATCGACCGCCAGCATAGCTGGGCTGGGGGCCTCGGGCAGGGACACGAGCACCGCCGCCGGAGCCGCCGCCGCCTCGTGAACCGGAACCGGAACCTGAACCTGAATTACGAGATGAGCCTGATCCTGATGAACTACCACGACTACTGCCGCCGCTGCTACTTGAGCCGCCGCGACTGCCGCCGCTGCCTCCACGGGAACTCCCACCTCTGCTTCCACCGCCACCGCCTCCGCGACCACCACCTCCACCGCCGCCACGACGCTTGAACAGCTCGTGCTCGTCGGTGTTGGGGGTTGATTCGACGCGCTTGATGTGACGGGGTCCATCGATGGCCTGAGCGACCGTCGAGGAGAAGAGCGTGAATAACACGACTGCGAGATCGATTCTCATTTTGTGACTATTCGTAGGTAGGTTCGTTTATAACAAAAAGTTGTCGCGTGTACAAATCAAGACGATTGACAAGTCTTGCTTTCTAATAATCCAAACGTTGACGATAAAACCAAAAAGTTCGTTCAAGTTTGAGGTGATTTGATTGGGGTCTCAAAGTGGGCAGTTCCAAGGTTTAATACCCGAGATGATGGTTTGTAAGATTGATGACGGGGATCTTTTGGACTTGGTGCAAGGATCCACAAGGACAAGGCGTCAGGGATTGATCAATGCGTCCGACTAAGCAAAACTCTGACGAAAGTCTGGGCTACCAAGAGCTGGAGGACGAGATCACAGGGTCAAATGTATGATCGATGAATGATGATGCGCCCAGAGCAGGGGCGAATAGCGGATAAACAATCAATGATGTAGCGCTGAGCTTCCAGAAGGATTGGGGGGTGATGGTGATGTGATCGGCCACTAAGAGCAAGGACGAGTGTTGTCTTGGCTGAGGTCACAATGTGGGCGGTTTAGGTAATTCGTTTTCAAGAGCTGAATCCTTTCTGATGGAGAACAGAGGAACGAAAAGCCAAACAAACATGGGACCATCATGTCTTTATGTATTGAGGTTTGCAGGATTAAAAACCCTTGTGTCATAGCTGTTGGGCCGGGCGTTTTTGGCGCTGACAGCTGAAGTGAAGGAACTTACCTAGTGACCCAACCTCCATCACAAACTGGGGAGTCTGGACTCTGGAGACAAGGCACAGTACAGTAGTTAGTTAGTGCTATGACGTTCCGAAACCAATCTAGTACATGACCGAATCGGTAGATTGACTTTTTGCATTCTCGATTGAGCAGCCCTACGGCTGTGGCTTAGGTGAATTAGCCATTGAGCATTTACCTCTCTCATCGCCGGATGAGAGAGAGTCAAGAGAGTCCATTCGGCTCAGCCTTGGTGATCCACTGAATTGACCTCTGTATGATGCTCATACTGTAACCCATTGTCTGAGTAGGGTAAAACATGCCTGTGCAGAAGTCATGGGTCAGTGACATAACAGGACCCTTGCTTGGCATGGGCGTGTTAAGCTTAGCGCACTTAAGCTTGCAGTGCCTGAGACATCGTTCTCTAATTGGTGCAGATCCCTGGAGTGGGTGGAGCAAGGCTGTCGCTGAGGCAGATTGCACTTTCAATACGCTCAAAGTCCGCCGCCTGTGGCTGATAGCTGAATAGATGGAATTGTACTACATTCTGGAATGAGTCTTAAAATAGGAGTCATTCAATTTTTAGACGAGGGCTGAATTGCAAAATTCCGCTACCAGAAACACTCAATATCGCAGCAGAAAAAAAATATGTTCAAGAGAGGACAGAACTTGATGCGGCTGTGCAAGAATTAGCACGTGGGGAAGCAATCTTATTAGGAAGTCTCCGATAAACCTCTCATATCCTCTCCTTTACTATATACCCCTTGGCAGCGTCAAAAACATCCCATCTCCGATCACAAGCATTGTCTCTCGCCACAGACCGTCTGCGAGGCTGTGCAGTGATTTTCTAGAAGCATGCACAACGTTTAGCCTCGATCAGGCATCCTTTTTCTTTTTTGCCCGAGGAAGGCTTGGCGAACTAACTTCCATTGTGGCGGACTTGCCACGGTAACTGGGCGGATATAGCGCTATTGGTTGGCGATCAGGATGACAGTAAGAGCTGGGCATGGAGACGAAATACTCTGGTTGCTCTGAGGCAGTTTGTACCAGCACCTAGGCTACTATTTGGCACCCTAGACGATCGTCTTTCTTCTATGCAGCTATTCAGTAGGGCGTATCAGCCTTGATTCCTTCACTATCACTAGAGCTTCATTAGTGGTGATCAGGTGGATTTCGATGTGTTTAGGAAACTTCATGTTGATCAATGAGCCCAGGTTGTACAGGTCTCCCTGTAGCAAATCCAATTCCTCTAGGCTGCCTCTTTGTGCGCGCTCATCGCCACAGTCCATACTCCTGAGCAAACTTGCAGCTACGACATTCGGGAGGGTAGATTACAAACGCTTATTTGACGGCAGTTAGTCTAAATCGTTCATTATACTCGATGGTGACACCTGGTTTGTATTTGCTCTCGAACGCAAAGGCCAATCCATCCAGACTTGATCATGGTATACATGAATTGACGATCGAGAGTCCTAGAGAAAAAAATGATGTAGTCGTTTCATGCTAGCTTAGACTAACATTCAGGCCACTTTATCTTAGAGCTCTGAGCCTTGAAGACAATTAGGTGGGGCCTTTATCGACTCAGACGATCAGGTATCGCTTCTTGAGCCACTTAACGATAATTGTCCGCTCAGAAATCCAGTTCTAGTCTGTGCCCAAGCTCCCCTTCCATCTGACAAGATGGTCTGTTGGAACATCATCTACTTTCTCAAGGACATCAACTATCGGGTATCGGTGCATCCTCATCTCCAGGGCTCGTCTCCCTAGCCGGAGGTCGACAAGCATTGGGTGGTTCGAGAACTGTTGGACGGTCATCAAGTGTTTCCACCCCTCAAGCATTAATCTCATGGTCTTCTTCGGTCATTTGAAGGCTTCATCTGTTAATACCAACTGTTTTGATTCCTCGAAGCTCGCCGTCTCAGCACCGAGGCGATGGCTCACGATAACCTTAGCTCGGACCTTGATGAGGATAAGGTTCATTATAAAATATAACTCTCAATTGAGCTTTCGTGTGATCAGAAGTGTTGTTTTATTAAGTACGCATTGCCAGGAATTTTATCACCAGATGTGTCACTAGCAGACCACAAAAGTAGCACCGAGGCAGCATCTCGAAGCCTGCTTCTTTAATGACAGGCAGGCAATTGGGCAATCAGAACATAAGCTTTCCATCATGCATCACACTTTTCATAGGATATGACTCGATGTTTACACAAGACCCTTTGTTGCTTTGCCTTGCCATAATATAAAGTTTCAACTGAGTATAAAATACATGCGATCAGACAACGAACGGGAAGATAGTTGCGCTCTACTCTAGGAATCTCCAGCTTTACACGCACTCGACCTCCGTCAACTAAAATGCCGACCACAAACGATCCCATGCGCGAAACTACCGTGCGCCTTTCCCTACAGTCCCTTGACGATACCCTTCAAGGTGTTGAAGCCAACCTTAGCAAGACGCGGGAAGCAGTGAAAGAAATCGACGCCAACCTTGGCAAGACAATGGAAAAAGTTGAAAGACTTAACAAGCAGCTGGGAAAATTTGGTCAAGCTGTTGGAGCTAAACTTGACAAGACGTTGGAAAAGGTTGAAGGACTTGACAAGAAGCTGGATGAACTTGCAAATACCCTCGCCAACTTTACCGCCGATCCTAAGACTACTTTCGAAGAGAGACAACCCTAAACTGTAGGCAATACACTTCCGAAGGTCATCAAACAGAATAGGACTCTTTTTTCGGGAACCTCCCAGCCGCCTCTGAGTTTTCTTCATGATTACTTCGGTTATCTTTGGACTCGGCAATATCACCTGATCATCAACATCTATTATGACCATTCGTTCTCGTCACTTCCGCAAGTCAATACCTGAGACTGAATTAACCGCTGGCAGTAGCCAGAGCGCTATCAAAATGAAGGAGTTGACTGTGCTAATATGATTAGGCATGATTCGAAAGCCGATACGAACCGGATAGCTTTCTTGTATTTCCTTTTGCCTTCTTACTCCACACCTCATGAGCCTCATAACTCCTTTGCTCCTCTGAAGTCGGAAATCTGCCGGAAGCCAGGGCTATCCTATTTGTATGGTGCCGATAGTAGTTGTTACGGGCCCATTGATAGGAATGCGGGGTTGATAGACAGCAACAGACTTCAGTCGTCTCTTATGGGATGTCCCGAGCATCTTGTTGGAGCTCAGCCAAACACGCACTCACCTTACCCCATTCAATCAAGACTCCAGCTTTGCACACGCCCGACCCTAATATTGCTGAGCTTCATTCAAGATGTCTACCAGGAAACATCTCTTTCATCGAAATGCTTTGCAAGGGAGGCTAGATCACTCGTATCTGAGAATTTATCTCTAACCTTAGGACAACCGAGATAATCTGTCAGGGTTTTGTGTACTGGCATGGAATGGTCGAATTATTCCTCCTATTTTGACAGTTTTCCGTGGAGGTATAAGCTGGTTGATAACATCTGTTCGCAGACAGATCTGCCATCTTTATCTTTACTCTATCGTATCCATCATCTAGCATGACAGCATGAATATTCATACCACTTTCATATCCACGTCGAGATCTACTACAAACTTTAAGGTAGCGTCTCGAAAGTCAGGAAAAGGGTGATCGAAAGTAGGATCACTTTGCTGGTTCCATGACCGCATACTCACACACATAGTCCAATACCTCAGCAAAGACCTTTGAAGTGAAGAGCACTCAGTGCATCTGTTTACTATCATCATCTGCACAACTTGCAACCAACAACGTACGACTGTTGGATTCCGGTAGCGCGAGAAGGGAACATTCAAGGCGGGTACCATTGAGTTTGTTTCTATTGATGATGAATGCCTCAGTATCCGATCCGTTCAGGATGGCGGACTAGAACGAACCAATCTCGATTAAGAGAATCTTCTCTTCAGTAGTCCAGGCATCTCATCAGATCCCTTACGTAGAACCTGAAGCTACGTTGTAACATAGTTCTACTTTCGGCATCATTTCCACAAGACCCAACAGGCCTCTCCTTCTCTCTCGCACCACCAAACAACCGCCAAATCTTCCTCTAACGAAGCCTTGCCGCTTGAAAGTCCCGACCAGCGGCTACCCTTGATAAAACCCAGCGAGGAACACTCGCGATAACAGGTTGCCGTTTGAGTAATCCCACGACTCGAATTCACTGGTCTTCAACAACCGCTCCAACAACAACAACATCAGCAACAGAAACAGAATCAACAGTGACAGTATCAAAACACCTGGCAACTTCTTTCTCTGACATCGCGGCCAAGACTGGCCGTCGCACCCCGCTTGGGCAAGACACGTTTGATGTTTCTATGATCAGAAAGATGTACCGACATACGTTAACAAAGAATGCAGCCCAAACGGTGAATTCAATCCCTAAGACCACACGATTCGGCAGTGTTGTTTGACTGAGACCAAGCTAATGGGATACTGCCTACATTGTGGTGTATCTAGCCTACGTTCTGGCAACAAACATGAGTGATGATTCACGACGCCGTCATTCGCCTGAGCGCGAGCTCTGAAACTACATAGATACTGCAGCAGCGCCGAACTCGTTTGTCGGATGTCGCGCTCCCTTCCGAGATAAAGCTAGACTTCACCCAGCTGAACACCTTCACCAAGTCGTCTACAGATAAGAGGTCCTAGAGGGTATCTTCAAAACGATTGTATATTGGCTGGACAGCCTATCCTGTCTTCGACCATGACAACAAGGGAGGGAGGGTTCCGCCGCCAGAAATTCGCCCAAGTTCCTTCCCAAACATACACACCGATCCAGGCGGAGATGCATCATCACTGATAAAAAGACCACACCACAACGCTTCACAACCATCTCTTTCAAAAGGAAAAAGAAAGACATGATCGATAGAGCAAAAAGAAGAGCAAAAAAAGACAAAAAGAAATGCGACCGAGGGGAATCGAACCCCTCTCTAACGCTTGGAAGGCGTTAATGCTAACCACTACACCACGGTCGCTGGTGATTGAATTGTTGAAAGTGGAACTGTATTTTTAGTATATATAGTACCAAATTGTAGGATGCAGAAAGCATTATCGATGTGCTCGACCGTTCTTACTAGAAACTTGGTCTGCAGTATACAGCTCAGTGGATCTAAGAACAACTCGTTTCTACGAGGCAAGCCGATACTGGAGCCAAGTTTCCTATCAGGACAGTGCATTTAATGGATACGCTGATAGTTAAGAAGGTTGGCGCATGTGGCACTAGGTCAGTAACGGCGGGGCATGGACTCCATGATTTGCGGTGATAAATTGCCTGGTCAAGCATAGGCACTAAAGTCTCAATGTTTATCAGACATTGTGTATTAGTTACATCCGATTTAGGGTCTCGTTTTGTGTCCTGTCTTAACACTTCTTTCTCTTGATTACTTATCTCAGCAGAGTCATCTATCTCTTTCTCTTTGTCGCCCTCAAAGCGAGTTCATAGGTGAAATTGGCAGATCGTAAATGATGCAAGCGACAGCTAGTTATGCAGGGAGTCCCTCGGATCGCTGATATGTCGGCTAACTGTGAGATACTCACAAGCTTTGAGAAAGACTGGCAGTGCCATGCTCTCTGTCAACGTTGCCGGCAACAAGGAGGCCACCGTTGAAGTGACATAGGCATGGGTGTCCAAGAAAGGGGCGCAGGGTAGAATGGAAGTCATGGCCAACAGACTGACTCGAAGTTTCAACATGAGAACAGGCACCGAAGGGTGTGAGAAAGCCGAGAAATTATCACTGCTCACACATCAGGGTGTCGGAGAACTTGGCGGCTCATTTATTAGGGACGAAAGAATTTGGTAACTCCGTGCCAATCTATACCAACATTTTGAACACTATTGTCTTGCACTCAAGCTAAAGATGACCTTATGTTGCCCAGTAGTCGTAGTTAGCTTATCACATCTGTCATGGCACAACTTCACTTAGACGAGGATGCGGGAGATATTCATAACAATTTATTTCTTGTGCTATTATTATATCATGTCTAGGCATGCAGCTATTTAATTCGTATATTTTTGTGCAGTTCTTTTACTGCTTTGTTCATATTGCTCATTTACATCTCAATAGCCAACTTGCTGCGGGCTCGCAACTTGTATCCAAACTTGAACATGACGAAAGGAATCAAGCTCAGAACAGTACCGAACAAGGCAAGAATGAGACCAGCGTATTGGCTGCCAACGTTGTGGAAGAAAGCGTTGGCGAAAAGAGGTGTGACAGCGCCGAGAGTGTTTCGCATAAGACCCTGTCCGGCAATGGCAGACGAAGAGCTCTCACCGTAACAATCGGCAGTGTAACTGTATGTACTCTCGAAGACGAAGTAGATACCGAAAGCAATGGGAGCGAGACCGATGGCTGGACCAACCCAAGAGACGTGGGAGTATTGGGTGAAGCTGTAGATGAAGAGACCGATGGGGAGGAACATGGCTCCGTACATGGCACCATAGAGACGGGCTTCGGGGGTAACCTTGATATCAGGATCGGCAACGAGACGGTCGAACTTACGCATCTGCCAGTGGTGAGCCAACCAACCGAGGGTGGTACCAATGCAGAGAGAGATGTAAGGGAGACCGGCGACACCCTCACCCCAGCCATGGTGCTCCTGGAAAGTGATGGGAATGACAGAGAGGAAGAGGAAGACAACAGCCCAGCAGAAAGCGATCCAGAGACCGAAGGCAAAGACGACAGGCTCAGTAACGAGCATGTGAATAGCCTTGACGGAACTGGCCTTAAGCATAGCCTGCAGACTAGGAGTCAGGATATCACCAGCAGAGACATATCGCTCATCACCAGTAGCTTGTCTCAGAGCCTTGGCGCGCTTGTGAAGAGCGACACCACCACGAGTCTCAGGGAAGTAGAAGAAGATGACAAGCAGGAGAGGAACATTAGCAATGCCTTGGATACCCTCAATCCATCGCCATCCGATAGACTGATTGATGAAACCAGCGTAGATAGGAGCAGCGACAGTTCCAAAGATAGCGACCCAAGAAAACATGGCCATGGGTCGACTGCGGTGGTGAGGCTCGTACATATCATCGAAAGTACCACCGACAAGAATGGTACCGACACAACCGAAAAGACCGAGAAGGAGTCGAAGTCCGATGATGGTGTTGATGTCCTGGGCAAGGGCGAGCCCGATGAAGAGGAGCGAGAAGCACAGGAATGAACTGGCGTAAACGACCTTTCGGCCGACCAATTCACAGAAAGGAGCGAGAATCATGGGTGCGATGGCACAGCTGATGTTGAATGTGAAGAGACCTAGTTGGCCCTTGATGTTGGGGGCGTCGAGTTCCTCACACATACTCGCGATACCGGAACTGTAAGCAGTAGTCGCAAGACCAATGAACAGAGTCATCAGGTTCAGAATAGTAGAGATGGATCGCTTGTACCAAGGGTTCCAGTTGAAGGGATTCTCCTTATCTCCCGAAGCAAAGCCCAGCACGATGTATTCCTTTCCATTCTCCTTGACAACCTCTGTTAGAGTAAGAGGCATGTCAATGTCGACAGTCTTGATAGCACCGAACTCGGGGTCGATAGACTCATTTTCGTCGTTGACATATTTACCACCGACGATGCGTCCAGCAAGGGGTTCACCCTTTTCGTTCTTTAGAACCTCGACATCTGTAGAATCGGGGTCTGAAGATGTCTTCTCCTCGCTGTTGGCCAACGAAGGCTGCGCGACAGAGTTCTTTCGCGAAGGGGGAGCTACAGAGTTCTTTCGGGAGGTAGGGGGCGCAGCAGAGTTTCTCCTCGTTCCCACAAACGAGTTTGCTCTGGAGTTGGCGTAGAAGCTGGTCGGTCTGGAGGCCGAGGGGGATCCTATGGGGAGAGGGGAGCCCGGTCTGGAGTTTGGGGCAGAGAATGAGGGGATGTAATTAGACATGGTGGGCAATGTCTCTCCAAGTGTGGGTTATGTGTGACAACGGAAAGGGGAGATGTGACTGTTGACTCACGAGAGAAGAAAGAGATAAGAGATATAAGAAGGACGACGATGCTTCGTCTTTTCCTTGCTAGTGTTGGTATGATGACATCGGTTGCCTTGCCTTGACTACTTGCCTTATCATCGCACGTTCTTCATTGTTTGGTCGTTGTACGGTGGAGTTTTGTGCTTCTGGTCCACTATACGACCATGAAGACGCCGAGGTATCGGTGGGCATTGTTCCCATCTCTTAGTTGTGTTACAAAAGACTAGATGAAAGATGACGATCACCTAGCATTAGCTTCAGGGGCAACATAAACTAGAACATTTGCCTCTTTTCCAGAAGCTTAGTTGACATTGAATCATCATGAATTGCATTTTTCTTGGTGGCCATTTGGAGAGTTGTCGATGTTTTCCCTCAACGGTCCCTTTTCGGACTTACAGGTAAGGAATAAGACTTGCGGAGCCTCCGGGAGCGCCGGTCCGCCGAAGTGTGGGTCTCGGTCCGAGAAGGTATGACGTCTCAAGGGCCCGATATCTCGGCGTTAATCGAAGATCTGATCCTCTTTATTTCCTTATCAGTGCTGAAGCTGAGACCTGAATGAAAACTCTCACGGCCTTTGATCCTGAAATATAGCTATAGTGGAACTTGCTGCTCAAGTATAAAGCGGTGATGCCTTTTCCTTTGCGTCACTGAGGATTTTCTTGTCTTTCTCGGTAGATATCAAGACTCCGGGTCTGACTCGCGTACCGGTGCCAAGGTGTTGAGTGAATCTGTCATGAGGCTCCGGGAGGGTCAGGAAAGGACCAGGACAGGGAGGGTCCCTTTGTTCCGCCCTGATATGCCCTAGCGTCGTATGCCATACGCGCGATCTTGAGGTCTTGGTGAGGCGATTGAAGGATTCAGTCGTGCGATTGAGGCTATTTGCATTGATGTTGATCGTTTGTTGGGCAGTGACAATGACCTTTTGTTTTGTTCTGAGTCGACAGTTGCAGAATGCAGACATCACGAGAAGCAAAGCAATGGATGAGATGCTATACTATACGATGCTATAGGATACTACGCCTATACCCGTCACTAACCGTTGCAGTGAGGAACTAGCAAACAATCTCGATGCCACGATGTCTTCAGCTTCAGCATCAAAAAACAAGTCTTGCACCCGGCCTTTCTCGCGCGCATTCCAAACAAACCCGAAGCGGAATTACAGCACCCCTGACCCTGTGACCCACTGATAAGGAGAGAACTGCCGTGAGGCTCCCTGTGGAGTCAATCCTCGGTGAGGTGGTGGATCCGTGAAGAGATCTTCCTTGGCGCGATGCAGGGATAGTACAACGCTAAGAAAAGCTTCCATACGGGTTCCAGAGAATCTTTTGAGGCAAATCAACGATTGTTTTCACTAGAGTGATGGCCGATGACGACATTTTGATGTATTTGAAGCTAGGACTTTTCAAAGTTTGACAGGAGCTGAAGCTCCCAATGATGTGGGTTGAGCAGTTACTCAGTGTTACTATTGTACTGACTTGATAACTGGAGCTTAACGTTTGCAGTTTACTCGGTATGTCCGTGAGTCCAGTAAACTGGGACGGTGCTCGTACATGTTTTGATGATTGAATAATTTAGAGATCGGCGGTCTTTGAAACGTGGTTGATAATGTCACAAAAATACGCCACCACAACGGTTCGATCAAGTCGGAGTGACAGATTGTACCAACGTCCTGGATCATTATTAATTAAGCTTAAGTCGCCTGCAATTTCTCAGGTCTTCATTTGACCGAGAGAACTGTTGATTCAGTTTATTGCATACATAATGTGAAACTGGAATCGGTGTCGTAATGCATGTGGTTGCTCTTAGTGATTGGAAATCTCATACCCTGGACCTGATAAGTGACAACTAAACACAACCTCAATTCCTGCAGTACATTACGTTACAAGGAATCTGTGATTTCTGCCAGAATGGAAAGTCAATATGATTATAAATAAAAAATAAACAAATACATTTTTCAGTGATCTGCGGCAATCGCGCATCTGACGATATCAGTGGAGAGATCACATGATCCCCACTTCTAGCCAGAACCATAAAACCAATATACCCTCAACCCCTCCCCAACAACCATCAGCACCACCAAACCGTCATATCCACATTAAACCAACTCAAAATGGTCTACACAATTGTCGTTCACCTCTACGCCAAGGACGATGAGGAGTCCCTCAAGAAGCTCACCGCCAAGCTGATCGAGGCTAGCCGTGTCTACTCCCAGGACAAGGAGACTCTGTCTTGGCACGTTATGCAGTCCACCTCTGACAAGCGCGCCTTTACCATTGTTGAGCGCTACGAGCAGGAGAGTGTAAGTAACTCCAGATCTAGAGGATGGGATTGATGTACTGATTAGTTGTGCAGAGCCAGGAGTATCATCTCAACAACCCCTACTGGAAGACTTTCGACCCTTACGTCATTCCCCTGCTTGAGAAGCCCATGGACTTGAGACGTTTTGAGGAGCTTGATACTAGCAAGGACGTCGAGGTTCCTCAATAGATTAATCAATTGGCTATAATACAAAATTGGCGATCAAAAATCTCAAGTTGAGACATCCAATATCAAACATCGTCATTAACTGAGTGGAGCCATCATGAAACAGAGTGGAAATCTACAAGAGTCCCCATGGCAGACTCACTTGCTATAATTCAACTCAGGATAATCAGGCAAATGCCACCCTCCTTTCTCCTCACTCGAAAACCTCGAAACCAAAGCCGGAATCCTCAAAAGACAAATCAACCAAGCAAACCACTGAAGCATAGTAACGCCCCACTGCGTATCCGGTATAAAAGTTTTGATGACATTCAACTTGACGTTCTGAACCTCATCGATAAACGGCCGCAGAGTTGCATCGTAGTTCACAAACGCTAGATGTAGATCATCAGGGTTTCGACTGATTTCTCCAGCTAGAACATATGCTCCTACGAAACTGGCTGTAGTGCCCATTCCGCTGAACGGTGAAGGGCAGTGTGCTGCATCGCCGAGGAGGACGATGCGGTTTTTGGACAAGGTAGGGGTTTGCACTTGGACGACTTCTTGGGAGTAAAAGTTTTGAGTGGTTTGCATGCCTTTGAGGAATCGGTCGATCTGCCATCCTGCATTGCGGAATCTTTGAGACCAGAATTCTTTCTGTTGTTCGACAGTTCCTTTGTGAATGGCGGATATTTCAGGGGAATCATCTTTCAGGATGAGATAGACTTGCGTCTCAGTTGAATTGTGTGTTCGACGAAAGATCATTCTTCCTTCTGAGGCAGAATACGTCCTTCGGATATTCGTATCGCCCTCCTCCCGTGGAATGAAATAATACGCCATGTGAAGACCAAGTTGGCGATAAGGATCTGGCATGCCAGGCGGATTAATCGCTCTTCGAATCCTCGAACCCTGTCCATCAGCCCCAACCAACAAATCAAACGTGTCAGACGTTCCATCCGAGAAATAAGCATAAACCTGCTTATCATCCTGCTTAAAGCTCTCAACAGTCTTGTCAAACATGTACTCCACATCATCCTTGGTAGCATCATATAAAATCCTCACTAGATCACCTCTCATGATTTCATACTCTGAAGTAACAGACTGAGCCCCTTTGCCTGATTTATTGGCCATGATTGTACCAATGATCTTTCCGTTAGTGTCGACAAAGCCCACACCGGCTTCGTCGACGAGCTTTGATCGGATGACTTCATCGAGACCCATGCGTTTGATGGTTTGAATTCCTTGTTCACGGAAATCGATTTGGGCTCCTGTTGCGCGTAAGGCTGGGAAGCGTTCGACGATTGTTACTTGGTGGCCTAGACGGACGAGCCAGAAGGCTAGTGCTGGGCCGGCACAACCGCCTCCACAGATTAAGACATTGAGTGACGACATGGTAATAATCGCAATGAAGTATAGAGTGTTTGATCTGCTTTACAGAAGTCTTGGCAGGGGTCTTGTTCACTTAAAAGCACCAACTCGGATAACTCGGATGAGGCGTTCACTTGTAAGACGGCATATTCCAGATCCGATTGTGAGTATATCCTATCAGAAAACCGGTTATACGAAAATCAATTACACGTACTCTTTGACTAAGATCTCATTCCAGAGTTCGAGTAATCTCCAAGCTTAACGTATCTCCGGCATGTAAATCGCGGGGAGACTTGCAGTATAGGTTCTGGAGGTGTGTAAGCTCACCTACACAATCTTGAGAGTTTCTGAGATTGAGATGCCAGCTACCCACGGAGTACTGGAATCGAGCGATCTCGTCCTCGGAACCAATGTATTCTAAAAGTGCATTCTCTTGGTGGTGACATTGGCATTACCTAGTTAATGCTCAGTCGGGTTTGCATCGGGTCTGACCCGGAGGTCATTTTCGGGAATGAGCATATGCGGGGTCGCCCGACTAACACCTCCCTCCCGACTTCGGTCCCTGGACAATTAAATGTCAATTGTTCCAACTCTCTTAGAGACTAAAGATCATCAAATTTCACTATGACGACCAAGAACTGGGAAGAGACCGCGTCTCAAAAGCGAAAGAAGCAAGCAGAAGACATCACAGCTTTTGTCTCGGCAGAGTTGTCCGATGCTGAACAGCGAAGGGAGTACTACAGCTCAATCACGGGGATCGACAATATTACTCAATTAAAAGAGAATATTGTAAACGGGAAATATTCTAGTCAGGATGTTACAAAGGCGTATATCTCACGGTGAGTGCGAGAACAATTATCGCAGTTCTGTTGATGAGTACTGATAGAGTTATGTGTAAGCGCAATTGAGGCGCACAAACGAGTAAGTCCACCAATGTTCCCTGTTAAGTTCTGAGCATAAGCTGATTATAATACAGACAAACTGGTAAGTCAATTCAAATATGTTTGGTACAAGAAGTCATATTGATCAGAAGTTTAGCCTCACTGAGGTCCTCTTCAAAGATGCCCTGGCTCAAGCCCGAGAACTCGATCAGTACCTCACCAAAGAAGGCGAAACAAAAGGACCCTTCCACGGAATTCCAATCAGCTTGAAAGATCAATTCAACGTCAAAGGTCATGATACCACTCTCGGCTATACTGGAAGGTCTTTCAAGCCAGCTTCTGAAGATGCAGTTCTGGTCAATATCCTGAAGAAGCTGGGTGCTGTCGTAATTTGCAAGACCAACTTGCCACAAAGTATCATGGTAAGTGGGTGCGACCGTATGGAGATGGCAATCCTAATTGATTACAGTGGGCTGAGACTGATAACCCTCTTTGGGGCTTGACTGAGAATCCGATCATTCCTGGTTACACACCTGGAGGTTCGACGGGCGGTGAATCGGCGCTCCTATACTCTCAGGGAAGTCTTCTAGGATTTGGATCGGACTTGGGTGGTAGTATTCGCATGCCAGCTCATTTGATGGGATTGTATGGCTTCAAGCCCAGTGTAAGTCGTCTCTTCCTTGACCGATCTTTACTGACAAGACGTAGAGCCCTCGGCTGCCTTACTATGGCGCTCCAGTTACAACCGACGGTCAAGAACATGTCCCCTCATCAATCGGTCCACTCGCGCGCTCAATGTCATCAATTCACGATGTTACCAAAGAGATCATACTGCAAGAGCCATGGACCCAAGACTGTCGCTGCGTTCCCATTCCCTGGCGCCAAAATGCTTACGACGACGCCCTCAACCGCAAGTTGACAATCGGTATCATTCGAGACGATGGAGTCGTGAAGCCTCATCCTACTATCTCTCGCGTACTTGAAGAAACAGTCACAGCACTCCGATCTGCTGGTCATGAAGTAATTGAGTGGATCACAGATCGTCACGCAGAGGTCATAGAAGTTATGGACGCCTACTTCACCGTCGACGGCCTCGAAGATGTCCGTCGTGATGTAGAAGTAGGAGGCGAACCTTTGATCGCCGCCGTTCAAACTCTCGTCGACCGTGGAAAGGCCATCTCCGTCTTCGAATACTGGCAACTCAACAAGCGCAAGCGCGAACTTCAACAAGCCTACCTAGAGAAGTGGAACAAGTCCATTTCGGCAGATACTGGACGTGTCGTAGATGCGCTCATAACACCAGCTTTGGTACACGCTGCTGTACCACATAACAGTATCAAATGGGTTGGATATACCAAGGTGTGGAATTTGCTTGACTATACAGCTTTGGTGATTCCGGCTGGAATAGTTGAGCCGCAGGATCTGGAAGCGAAGTGGGATCATAAGACTAGGAATGAGAAGGATGAGTGGTGTAAGAAGCTTTGGGAGGAGAGGAAAGAAGAGATGGCGGAACACCGATTGCCGGTGGATATTCAGATTGTGGGAAGGCATTTGGAGGAGGAGAAGGTATTGGCCATTGGCAAGGTCGTGGATGATCTTTTGCGTAGTCGATCTCAGTAGTTCGTATTCAGGCCCAGCTGTTATCACCGAGTCTTCTGAAGGTCGAAGCACTGGAGTAAAATAGACTAAATGTTCATGTTAACTTGCATAAATTGTTCAAATTATCTAGTTTATCCCTTGTGCAATTAGGCTGCCTAAGGCAGTAGGTAGAAAGAGAAGTAATGTTACCATCTGCCTGGGTCGGGAACTGAAACTTCGTCCACACTACCACAATGTATACGTAGTTCACCTTCGATAACTGGAGAACGACAAGGTTGCTGACCTCGCTACCATTGAAGCGAAGAAGCCCCTTTGCACCGAAAGCGGCCGAGCATATATCGCCGATGAGAGCCTAGCACAAATGGCCTAGAAGGCGACGTGCAACAGGGCAACCGATCATCAGAGAGGTAAGCTATTCTCACTAGGTAGGTAATTATTGCAGCAGACACTAACCTTGACAGCCTTATAATAATCCATGCTGCACGAGGTAGACGACTAGACTTTTTGTACCCTCTGGCTGTCATCAATGACCGCGACCGTGGTGATCCATATTGTTGATACCTCGATCAATGCCGCGAACAGGGGATATTCTGCAGCCTTCCGTCTCACCACAGCCACCTTTAACCTCCCCTATCGAACTACAAGAACACAGTCAGGCAATCAAAATGCTAGAGGTCGGTCCTATCCCTGCAGACAGTCTTGATAAGTTCATCAACGACGTGAAAGGCAAAGCATCTCAAGATGCGCCAGAAAGTGAAGGAGAATCAAGGAATCTTGCAGCGCTATAATTCATGGTTCCGCGCCTCCATTCGGGACACAGAGAATTTCCAGTGCTAAATTCGCAACGGCCACTGGACGCCTGATCAGCATCTTCTTCGGCCATTCGGTCATATTACCTCAGGAGTTGTCAAATTGTCGGGAGAGACCAAGATCCGCATTTACAATCGTGTAATCAGTTCTCAGGAAAGTAACTGTCTGGGTCGAAACAACAAGTTCTTGTATGTCGTTGACGACTCTGGGCTCGTGGTACATCTGACCAATTCGCTTACTCGGGTTCCCGAATTAGGCAAGGAATATCTGGCTCATGTTTGCAAGAAGACAGCATCTTGCTTCAAGTCAAACAGTTCAATGAAACTGTTTTCGGAGTACATCGGCTCCCACTTTGATCTTGACCCTGCACAGGCGCCAAAGATCTACGCCCATACTAGGATCGCTGATGACGACAGTCTTGAACAAGGTTTCGCTTTCAATGGCTGGGGACGCAGTGCCAAGAATTACTAATATCTCTTGTTGTTAATAAAGATAAGTAAGGGAAGAAGTCAAAGCGGGACTGTGGTGAAATGGAGAAAGATGCGAGAGAAAGGGAGATGTGGAGGGAAGGATGAAAAATCGAGAGTAAGGTTCTTATATGCCACTTTAGCTATGCTCTGTGATTCAGCATGTCTATGATTCAGTGTGGAGAGATGTTGCTAGGCATCTCTGTATCACCTTGGACCCGAAAAAGAATCTATTGCTTCATACAAGTTTATATAAGCATTTAGTCTATTCTACTGTAGTGGTTCAACTTTTAGAAGACCACCCTTCTGCTAGGTGACGCCAGCTTTCTCTTCAGCCGCTTCCTCATTGTCCATACCTCTGAACAAACTCATGAAACACAGCAGTATCATACGTAGCAACGCACTGCAAATAAGTTGACTTCTCAGCTTCTTCCGTTCCACTGAGTTCGATCATCTTCCGCGATAAAGCAATCACTTCGGGAGAGTGCCTCGCAATACCAAGCCATATTCTTTCATCCACTGGTACGTACTCGAAAGCGTTTGTCCAGAGAGAATCCCACCTATCCAGAGCGCGCAGGACCATGGATGTGTAGTCAGGTGTTGTGGTGGATGTGCGGCAGTGGAAGACGTGACGCATTAGACCTGTTCAGAGAAGGATTAGTAGTGAGGCTAACTTTGGGTAGGGCAAGATAAACCTCCGCTGATAAGAAATAGATCTGTGGGATCCAACCTCCCAAAAGACTCTTTAAGTGAGGTCCACTCATCTGAAAGCAGTGCAGATACAGCCTCATAGCGATTCGATGGATATGCTCTTGTTAGTTTATGTCTAACTCCTTCAAAAGTCATACCTGAGTCTGCCTCCCACAACTCGCTCAAGCAAGGAAGATGTCCCACCATTTCCTTCACAGTCATGGCAGGTGGATGATTGCAGAATAAACTCATTAGGGTATCATTGGTAAACGTCCAAGAAACCACTCTGATACAAGTCTCTCGATGGACAAACTCCTCCCAGCTGACCTCCTCTGGGGCATGTTTGAGACCGACCACACCAGTCTTTCTCAACACTGCCACAAGCGTTGGTATGCGCTTACTAGCAACCCTTCGCCGAGCTTCAGTGTGATTTGTGCTACCCTCGAGACTATTCATCAGAACCGCAGCTTGACATATCTCAAGCATGTGCCTAGATGTAAGAGGAGTGGTATTCTGATCCGCCAGTCGCTTGAGCTCTTTGAAGATGTACTTCTCAGCAAGCTCAAGTAGAGGTGCTGTGAGGAAGTGCTGTGGAGACTGATCGAGATATTGCAAGTAGGCAGTTCCGGTTAGAATGACAGCTAGGAGAAAATGAGGCGCTATCTTGTCAAGGTGGAACATTGGCCAGTGGATTGGGGGCTTGTGGTAATATCTGCGACGGAAGAATGCAATGAACGCATTGTGAAAGTGGGATGTAGTAAAGAAGCCTCTTTGGTCGATATGTTCCAGGCCCTCTTTTAGATGAGGTTTGTTGGTGACCATGCCTTGAAGGTTACTTGACAAGGTGGCGATTCGTGTTGTGAGAGTATCGGTCGCAGTGGCTGGAGCATTGAAGATGTTATGGAACTGGAATCCATCCCCAGAATTCGTGTAGTCCATAGGCTCATCGAGTAACATGTCCGAAAAATTTAGAAGCAGGAACTTTGGATCAACAGTCTCTGCATCCCAATGATCCTGATGTCTCCAAGTTGGCTCCTCCGATGTCCTCTCCGGCTCAGCAGCAACAGTTGCATCCAATGAAGTATGGCTAGGATCACTAACCTGCAACAGGAACGACAAACTATGCCTCTGATCCTTGTGTCTCTCATCAACAGGGGGCCTGTGTGAGGCATCGTGACATAGCGCGCTGTAAACACAGACAAGGCCTTTACACTCACATCGCAGACACGGTAAACCCGCGTTACAAGAAAGTTTTACCCTCGCGCAATTATCACAAGCGCGAAGCTTTCTTCCACGTTTGGCGGCTGGTGGTAAGGCTCGACCTTTCCGGGCTGGGCATGAGCGGGTATGTCGACGAGCGACATCCGCTCTACTAAAGGACTTGTGGCAGAAGTGACATTGGGCTTGAGGCAACGCGATTAGCTTGCTGCAGGTTGGACATTGTGGATCTGCCATGGTAATAGGATGGGAAGGGTGAAGAATGAAGAATGAAGTTGATGATGTGGGAATTCTCCGAGAGGAAGGAGAGATAAGTGGGGCAATGTGGTTATTTCCCGAAGAGGACCACCGTGTAAGTGGGCATGTATTTAATGGGACTTCCTTTGTTCTCTCCTCTCCTCTCAAATCAATTGTCGTCTATTTTTTACACTGAACTTCAAAATGAATCGATTGCAGCTAGTCAAATGTAAGTATCCGTGAAGGATCCGTTATTCCGCTTGACTTACACCTTGTAGTTGCTACCCGACCACTAGCCCTCACATCAAGTATCCAAACACCAACACTCAAGTTTGGAGAACAAACAAGAAGAACATTATCAACAGCTGGCACAAAGTCACTTACTCCTCGACATCCAGCGTCTTTAGCTGAAGAGAAACCAAGTAATTTGGTCGACTATGCTTTGTACGTACCGCCCTACCTGTCTCAACACCATCCTGACAGATCATGACACAGAACAACCGTCGACAAACTCGCCAGCTGGGCGAGGCAGGGCTCTCTTTGGCCTTTGAGCTTCGGTCTCGCCTGTTGTTCTTTGGAAATGATGCATGTAAGGTAAGCAGAGAAGTCATGGTGCTTTGGTGAAAGTGCTATTCTGACATACATTTAAGCATGCCAAGGTACGATCAAGATCGTTTGGGAATCATCTTCCGCGCCTCACCTCGTCAGGCGGATGTTATGATTGTAGCAGGGACAGTAACGAACAAGATGGCCCCCGCTCTTCGCCAAGTCTATGACCAAATGCCTGAGCCGCGGTGGGTGATCAGCATGGGATCTTGTGCTAATGGCGGAGGATACTATTATTATAGCTACAGTGTTGTACGTGGAGTTGACCGTATAGTCCCTGTTGATATGTATATTCCTGGATGTCCACCTACTTCTGAGGCTCTCATGTATGGCATCTTTCAATTGCAGAAGAAGATCAGGAATAGTAGACCGTCTAGGATTTGGTACAGAAAGAGGTAAAGGTGGCAACCAGCAGACTGGGTACACTAGTTTATTGTATTATTGTACTCGAAACCTGGAAGGGTATTCTTGGAACCAAACTTAGAATGGACTTTGAAAGAGAAACCGGTCCAAGTCAGAGTAATCGAAGCCTGCCAACTCTCCTGCCAAGTTGTTGAACCACCTCATGTCATCCATGACCTGCGGTGGAGCCTCGACCTTGGGCTCTGATAGCGGAACAATAGGAAATTTCTTGACGATATCACCCAAATTTGTCGCACACTTCTCTTTTCTTCGCTGCTGCATCAATATAAGTAAGGATGCTGTGTTCATCGCCTCCTTCGTGGCATTGGTGTCGTATACTGTAGCAATATTACTAAGACACTGCATAGCGTCTTTGAGTTGTGCCAGAGATTCTCTTGTGTCAATAGCTAGCAGGAGACATATGATCTGAAAGGGTACGTTGGCCATCTGGTGCCATGGAGAACGAGCGTCGAGGATAGCTTGGCCGGCTTCGATACCTCTGAGAGTGATTGAGAGTATCTTATCGAGTGTCTTGCCTGTGAAAGATGTGTTCATCGACTGTAATCTACGACAAAGACATAGAGCTAGGTTGCACTGAGCCATGATCGATGGGGGTACTGAGTGAACGCGATCAAGCACTACTGAAAGTGAAGCTTCGAGCTCAGATGCATCCCTTGTTTTGTTTGGATCGAGATCTGTCGAGTAAGGTAACAGCTCCATGATTTCGTATGTGTAGTCCCCTTCTCTCGCTACTGGCATCTCCAAGGTCGAGTTGCAGAGAATAGTTCTTGATCTTCCCATATCGAAGGAGATCCAAATGTTCAAATGTTCTGAGACAGCGAAGAGTCTCCTCCGAAGCTCTGCATCGACTTGCTCCTCGGCCACTTGGAAGACAGACTCTTCGCTTGGTTCACAATGCAAGCCTGCTGCTTCCAGCATATGCATGACAATAGAGCTCGCAATCCAAGCTGTATGTGGTGTCTCCGCAGTTCTCAGATAGATGACTCGAAGTAACCACCCTGTGATCTCAGTGGAAGAAGGAGTATCAGACATCTTTTGCTCGAGGATAAATCTGGCCGTTTCTATCAAGTCAAGCTCCAATGGCGATGGTTCAACTTCAGAGAATAAGGTTCCGATGGCCGCTATACCGCACAAAACTGCATCTTCTGATGGATTAAAAGTGAGACCATCCCATCGGTTTTGGGTGATACGTGAAATCCAGTCGCGATCAATGAAGCCGTAGATGATGTCTACTTTCTCAAAATAGATGCTGCAGAGATTACTCATCTCATCCCGAGAAAGCATTTCTGTAATTGGTCTCGAAACAGGAGACTGAGATTCTCTTCTTGCTCCAAGAAAAGCATTCCATGAAAAAGTGTGCATCCGAGGCGCACTTTTCGGATCCAGCCTCAATGCCAGCCTTCTAAGAAAGGCAGCCCCAGAGTTTGCTTCAAGGGATTGAAGATGATGTGGTGACGCCGCACGAGGTCGAGCTTCTTTTTCAACATGTACTGGAGGCGATGGCAGGGGAGCAGCCTGTTCCTGTTCGACTGTCTTTCTCTTCTTGTTGGCAGGGGTTTTGTAAGTGCACTCATACTCGAAGCGGACACAGGCTCCGCAGGGCTGATTGCCGTCACATTTCCGTTTTAGGTCCCTGCATGTCTCACAAGCTAGTCTGGAACGTTTGCGACCTTGAGTGGAGGACATGGATTCAATATTGAAGGTACCTGATGAACAATTGATGAGAGTGTAGGTTGAAATTGGAGAGTGCACAGGAAGTGTAAGCTGCGGTCGGATGGTACGGCCCGAGCGGGTATGTCGGCTATCTCGGAAGTTTCGGAACGTCTTCCTAACTGATTCCTCACATATCACTTCCAGAATTCCAAATGCTACGATCCATAGAACGTAGCAGCTATTAGAATAATACCCTCAACAAGCGTGTAGATTTCATTTCTCCTGCTAAGCTGAGCGATGCTCTTCCAAGACTGAGGCATCGTATGAGGCCATGCACATCACGCCAAAGCTATACTGGAAATGCTTCCTGTGGTCGACTCCCGATATTCTTCACCGGCTGACTTTCAATCGGATTCTTAGTTACCTGAGTAGTAGTACTTAGATACTTGAAAACTGCCTACAATTCTTCCCGTGTCTTATTAACTTATTCTTTTAATCAACAATAGCTCTCCATTTTTTCCCGACTAACTCTTCACTTCTTCATCTCTCTTGTGAGTTCGATTTTCGCCTTCTCAAGATACTTTCAGTCCTGAATCGCCTTCTTCTTGGCAGCCTTCTTATATCTTCAGCGATTTGGGTACTGGTATTGACAAAGTGTATTCTTAGCTCTATGGCCTTGATTAGTCTCGAGTGAAAAGTCGTTTCAAGTAGTCCATGCCAAAAAAAGACGATTTATATCGCTTCGCTTTGGTGAACTCGGACGAACTCCATGCAGCAGCCCAATCTTCATCCTTTATTTCTAGCAGCTTCTTGAACTCTTCGGGTTTGACTTCGCTCAAGGGACTCAGTTTCTCGGATCCAGATTCCAATATATCACAAAAACGCATCAAATCCTTCCAGCTTTCAGCGTCTTGCGGATTGTTGAGAGTGAAAACACCTTCGTTGAATTCCCAAGTTATGTCAAATCCAATAGATATGGTAGGCCCATGTCGGTGACAAGCGTACGATAAGGTGTCTCTATTGTCTTTCTTTCCATTGAGGAACTCCATATATAGCTCTGCATACTTGGTATGACAGAATGTAAGTTTCTTACAAGCCTTTTGGAGGTTATGTCGAGCACTGCTGCGTATGCTGCTGTTCTCGTGGTCTTCGTGGGTTTGATCACCGAGATGAACAATGACTAAGGAACAAGCATTGTGAGATACTTGGGATTGGCGGATATGATGCTCAGGTAGTTGGTTGCAGGCTTCGAGTTTAAGAACCTTGATGATGTTCTACTTTGAGTAATTCGTGAGCTCAATTGCCTTTAGTATCCAGCCTCGTGGGTCTATGGGCGTAAATGCACCGCACAAAGTATTCGGCTGGTAAGGTCAGCGAGGATGATCTGTGATGAGGATCTTATCAATCTGATCATCCGAGTGGAAGGTATCCGAAACGTTCAAGCGAACAAATACAAATTAGTACTTATACGTTTGTTCCCTCATTCCTCCAGAACTGTTGGATCAAGTTCCTTTTCAGTACCTCTTGCCAGTCATGGACCGTAAGCCGAAAGCTCTCATAGTAGGCGCCGGAATCGCTGGTCTTTCTGTAGCATGGTGGCTCGACAAAGCAGGCTTGACCACTATAATTCTCGAAAGAGCACCCTCGATCCGAAGCGGTGGCTATATGATGAGTCTGTCAGGTCGCTGTCTCCGGACCATCAAACAAATGGGTTTATACGACGATCTAAAAGCTATCTCATGTAACTTTAACAGAAATGTACTTCACGTTAACAAAGGCAGTGAGCTTATCAGTATCAATTATGAAGACGTTCACGGCGGGTCGAAGAGCTGTGCTGTTTGCCGAGGCGACTTAGCTGTGTTACTGGCTAAAGCCTTACCTGAGTCGGCTACTATCCGGTTCAATGAGACATTGGACAGTGTCATCGAGATTGAGGAAGGGCAGAAGACACGGGCGACTTTGAGAAGTGGCAAGATTATGGAAGCGGATTTATTGATCGGCGCTGATGGGATCCGACCATCGGTTCGAAACATGTTCTGGAAAGACGAAGATTGCTTGGAAGACCTTGGGCTTTGCTTTGCAACATACAATGTCGAGCAGACAGAGTCCCTCAAAGCAAGCTGTATCTCATTCAACAGCTTAGATCATTTGGATATCCTGTACAGACTCGCGGATGATAGACTTGCAGCGCTTCACATCTGGCGCGACGACGGTTCTTCCTGAACGATAGAAATCTCAAGTTTGGTCTTCTGTGCAAGGTTATTTCTGGGCCTCCCAAGATAACCCAAGTCATCGAACGTGCAGAAAAGTCTGGCTCATCACCCATCATCGACAGTCTGGCACTGGTCAAACTGCAACAGTGGTCAAAAGGCCGCATCCTTCTCCTCGGCGACGTAGCGCATTGTCTCACCTCACCCTCCTATCAGGTCGGGGCGCTGCTATGACCCTTGTGTCGGCTGAAATCTTGGGGAAAGAGCTGATGGTCACGGAGGAGATTGCACAGACACTTTTCAATCACGACAAGAAGCTTTGACCGACTATTGAGAGGCTTCAGGATAGGATTAAGAGCCTAGCTTCAACTTATATTCCGAAGAATGCCTTTTTGTATTCCTTAGGGAATCTGTTTATGAGGTTTCCGCCGTATTCATGGATCGTGTCGTGGCATTCGAGTGGTGCCGAGACGGATTTCATCGAGCATGGAGAAGGTCGGACCCAGAAGCAGTAGGATGAGGTTGTGTAAATATGCGTTCTTACAGGCTGAAATTGTTACTAGGCAGCATTCACAATAGTATCACAGGTAGGGAAACAAGCAAGTGAGTGATTCGAACGATGTAAATTGTACTATCCTTCGCAAATGATATCATCCATTCATAGTCCTGCTAAAAACAAAATGTCATAAAATGATCCGCAAACATTTAAACTTCAGAAGAAGTCTTCTTCTTGTGGAAGAAGCAAGGCATGCAAAGCTGAGCCATCTCAGTCCAGAAGCCAACAGGGGGCTCGGTGAAGGTAGCCTCGTAAGCCTCAATCTGAGGTCGCTCCCAGACAAGGTCAACCTCGTGGGGCTGGATGTACTTGGTCTTCTTGAAGACCTTCCAGCCAACGAAGAGGAGAACAGCGAGGATCTGCATGGAGTAGTTCTGGAAGAAAACCTCAACGTCGAACTTGGGTCGGAAAGCGTAGTATCCATAAGCCAGGACAAGGACGAATTGGACGGCAAGGGCGATGTAGGCACCATATGGTTGGAAATAGCCGTAGTAGGGACGCTCAGTCTTGCGATCGACGCCTTGAGCGACACAGGCACGGTGGTAGTTGATGAAGGTGATATTCATGATCATGAAAGTGATGAGACCGCCACCGGTGACGATGCTGATCAACCAGCCGAGGACCTTGGCAGAGCCGTTGGCGACCTGCAAGAAGGAGAGGAATGGGAAGAGCATGGTGATGCAGAAGCAGTAAATAGGAATACCGCTCTTGTTGCAGTATCGCAGGAATTGAGGGGCGCGGCCTTCAAGGGAAAGAGAGTAGAGAGCACGGGTAGCACAGTAGGTGTATGTGTTGCCGGCGGAGAAGATAGATGTAAGGATCAGGAAGTTGACGACGTGGGGAAGACCCTTGATGCCAAGGTTGGTCATGGCAATGACATAGGGAGAAGAAGCAGCGTTTCCAGTGCCACCAGCGCCGAAGTAGATGTCAACGAGCTTAGGGTCGTTGTAAGCACAGCAGATGCCGACAGCGAGGGCACCAACGATGAAGAAGATGCAGAATCGGTAGTAGACGGTCTTGAAGGCGCTCTTGATGGTGAAAGTGGGGCGTTGAGCCTCAGCAGAGACCATAGAAATGTACTCGGGGCCGACGACGGTGAAGGAAGCACTGAAGAGGGCAGCGAGGAAACCTTCGAAGCGGCCCTTGTCGCCTTGGCTGAGGTATGTAGTGAAGGACCCGGGGTTGGAGAAGTGTCGGAAGCCGTAGGCGTCGTGTTGGGGATTACCACCGCACATGGTGACGAAGGTGAAGGCGAACAGGAGGAAGATGAGGATGAGCTTTCCACCTGAGAGCCAGAACTCGGATTCACCATAGAAGCGGACGGCGAGGACGTTGAGGAGACTGGGAAAATGTTAGTCTTGGACAGTCGTGGGTATTAAATGGCAACTTACCCGTAGCAAATAATGACAGCAGCGCAGATACCGGCGGTTGGGCCAGCTTCAAGAGCTTTAGGACTCCAGAAAGAGATGACAGAAGTCAAAGCAGTAATCTCAAAGGGAATAATCAGAGCCTCGTAAAGGAAGAAGTTCCAGCCAGCGACGAAACCAAGGGCATCGTCAACCCAGTAACCAGCTAGACGAACAAAACCACCAGCAACAGGCATGTAGGTGTTCATCTCAGCAATCGAGTTGTTGACAAGAGCAAGGACAAGAGAGTAGAGTGTGTAAGCGATGAGAAGACTGCCAGGACCGCCCTTGGCGAGACCTCCACCGATGGAGATGAAGAGGGCTGTTCCGATGGAACCACCGGCGGCGATAAGCTGGATCTGACGGTTGTTGAGACGTCGATGGAGATGACCCATGCTATCGTCGATGCCATATTGAATGCTGGTGGCATCGCCTGCAACGGCTGAAGCCTTACCGGCTGAATTTCTTCTCTTTTCGTCGTCTGACATTGTGATTGCGAAGAGAGTAGGAGTTTGAAGAGGAAGGAGGTGATGAGGGAAGATGTTTGTTGGAGACGAGGTCTGAGGAGAGAAACAAACACTGGAATGGGGAGGAAAGAGCGAGTATTAAATAGTCTGTTTCTTGTCGAGAGGCACAGATAACAGTGTTCAGTACTGCAAGCATGGTGTAGAGAGCTTATCTCGAGTGGCCTGTCTAGCTCTAGCCACTGCGCTAATGTTGCAAGCCATGGTCCAGGCCTTTGGAGTTTAGACCAAGTTGGTGATAGCCTCTAGTCAGTGGGGAGTCGACGAGGGTCTACCCCACGGGGAAAGCTCGTGGGTAGCTCGGTGGATCCGAGTTAGCAGCCTCTAGTCTGGGGAAGATTGAACAATCACGTCTCATCGGCAGTGATAGAAAGGGTGTATGTCATTTGATCACCATTGGTCTCCATCAAAATCACTCACTCTAAATTCCCAAACCTGGGGTAATTCACTGTGGCTCACTGTAGCGTGAAATGCCCAGATACGGTCTAGTTTGAGTCTAGACCAAAGACAGAGTTGGAGTTATGTGAACCAACTGAAACTGTAAATGCTCAGAGCCTTGGGGGCGTTAAATGAGGCGTTGGGCATGTGAGGAGACAGTGAGTGGCAGTGACAAAGAGATGAATTGAGAGGAGACAGCATAACGATAACGGGGACAATCCAGACTCTCGGTAATCTATATCATGATGTCTATCTAACGATATAGTGTATTAAATGGGTCTTCTTATCATACTAGCTTCTGATCGATTGATATGATGACGATATCAAGGTGACTGGCCCCAAAATCGCTCACCTTAGATGGCCTGATCAAGAGTCTCTCTTATCTGCCCCTTTAAGCACTAACGCTCCCTTCAGCTTCGACCCATGCAGTCGGGTTCCCATGCCGATCCTTGCACGAGACTTACCTCACACTGCAGTACCGCGATAGCCTTGCCTTACCCTCCATCTCCTCATCACACTTTCAGCTCTCTCTCCTCACGGTATCTCCGCAGCACAGCACCCTCTTCTTTTCTCCAAGACCCCAATCGAACCCTCCATCACGGCCATCTAGAAGCACAAACATCTTGGCCGATCATCCAATTGTTAACTTTGAGTTCGGCTTCCAAAGCCGAATTGTCGACAGTGGCAATTTCTATTTCTCGATCTGTAGATCTGCTCTCGACTCAATTCGATCATTTGGCTAAGGAAAGTTAATTGCTATCATACTGCGGCGAATTAATCATTACATGTTGCTTTGCTCAGCAGATGGTCTGTCTACAAGTAGATTAGTCTGGTGGTCTAGACTACCCGTCGCCCTGGGACTATCCAGACATGCCAAAGAAGTTGGCAAGAATACACGAGGCACACCAACTTGCAATCGCAATTGGCCATCCTGTATTGGCCGTCATCGCTGCAAGGAACAGTTGGCCAAACATGAACATGATAGGGCACTTGAGTTGTCCTAAGATTCTAGGACTAAGACGCGTAGCATGCGGAGTAACCCAGACAATCTGGCGCTTACAGTAACTTGATCCTGATGATGCCTTGAGAAGGTGTCGACTTGTTCCTTCGAAAACCATATTCCAAGCACATCAAACGGATAACGCGGTTGGTATTTCGTATGGCAAGGTTTGTGACTCGCGCAAACAATACTGTGCCGCATCTCATATACAATGCTTGCAAAGGGTTTCCTCAAATCCCTCTCCGTTCTTGGGCGCTGGTTTCTGCATACAGAAGCAATGGATGTCGCCTCCTGAACCAGCCTGCCGGTGTCGCTGTGCTACCTGTCACAGCAGACTCCCACAAACGTGGCTTCCTCCATGCAACCATCTCCAATCAGTAGTGATGCAGCTATCTTGAGCCTCATGTTAGCTCCAATTCATCTCTGCCACATACGATACCAGAACTCGCAACGTAAAGATAACTCGAGCTTTGCCATTCCAATATCTCGAATCATGAATACGACACAAGAAAGATAACAGCTTGACAATTGATTCGAAAGATATCACCATATGCTGGGATCCCGCGGGATTTCTCATCGGATCCTCATCACATGATCGGGTTCTCATCCGATCCCCGTACCGTGCCGCTCTTAGACTATCCCTCCTTGCCTAAACGGGTAGGTGTGATATCTCTGGCGTAGTAGCAAGCAATGTCGACCTCCTCTCAAAGATTCAATCGATCTTCTACGAATGTTCTGCTTACATCTGTCAGACATAAGCAGTCCTGATACTGATGATCTCCCGCACAGCATATGCGGGCGTTATGGCGGACGTTGGTAGAGGCGCAACCGCACCAGGCATATTGAATTCAGCCTCAACGGCATCGAAGGAGTACCTACTCCGACTTCAATCTCCCCTAGTTCATGATAGCGCCATTTCTCCTCACTCGTGCCATCATGGTTGCAGATTATAGGACTTTGTCGCCCAATTTGTCTGTGCTGCAACCTGTTCAACTACCCGAGCTTCTTCGCCCGGTTGAGCTGGAGCTGAAGAATTGCTTTGCTAGATTGATTGCAACTGCCCATGGCGAGTAAGCATCAGATAGTCATAGGTAAGATATGGCGAGTTGTCTCCTCTTCTCCGGATGACGGACTAACGGCACAGACTCCGTTGAGGTTATCGTATCCCCCACACATCTCTATGATAACGCAAGTAAACCTTATCGTGAGGAGATACGTTAGAGACGCAATGTCACCAGCCACAACCGCGACAATGAGGTTCCTGGACAAGCGAGACGCTTAATGAACGCCATCCCGAGAAACCTCCATGAACTCCGCATCTATCTCACGGCGATACTGCCAAGATAGGTCAAGAATAACTTCTCCGTCTCTGTGACTAATGCAATGGGTTTGGACATATCGATAGGCTATACTTGCCTTTGAACTTGAGAGTGGAGAGCAAAGCAAGCAATGACCAAGTTCTAAGAGCATAGTCGATTTAGATTGAATGGGCTCTTCAAATTTCAGGGAACCAACAAAACACGCCCCTTAGAAACGTGCTCCCCCGCAAACCAAATACCCCAGATCTCACGACGCATACGCTAACTCTTGACGATCCAAGACGGCTTGTTTCCCCGGATGCGGGGATTTGCACCCAAGAGGGTCTTGGGCAGGGTTACCTCGTGGAGTAACTGGCGTCTGTCAAGGTAAATTCTACTGTGCAACTGAGTGACGTCTCTGTCTGGGGTCATGAAGACGATATCGCCACATGGTTGACTGAATATCGTGAGACAGGGAGTTTACCCCGGATTGTCAGGCGGTCAACGTGTTGTTTGTTAGGTGGATCTGGGGAATGAAAGGTTCACTGGCCCGAAGGTTGGGTATCAAGTTCGTGTAAGATACTGGACCGGATGTGAGGTAATTTTACTGAGTCGTTACGCATGCCTGGGCAAGGATTATGTGACCACGTACAGGTCAATGTCAGACTTGCACAGCCGCAGCAAGCGATTGTCAAAGCTTTGATGAATGGCCTCATATCTGGCGACATCGAGGCATCTACAAGGAAGGAGTCTTTACACCAGAAGGGGATACGGCCTTGGCGTTACAGGCAACGAGTCCCAATAGATCTCTGAATCAGAACATTACTCGGGTGTTTCATTACATGAATCCCCTATTTCTCCCGGTGTTGTCAAACTCGGGGTCTGTGATCCGTTTAACTGCGTTTCATTACGGAGACATTCGCCAGTCATTCGATGACAGGTTCAATTTCATCGGTAAATCGCCTCCTTAAACACCCGCATGGTATGCCAAGGTATTCATAACAGGATGGTGATGGTGTTCCGATTCGGGTGTTGTGAGCTTCTGTCCTCAGTCGAGGTGATTCCCCCAGGATTGCATCGGGATGAACGTGGTTGGCTCGCAAAGGATCCTGTACAAGAGACGTAATTGCGACGGCCGACATATCTCTTGTCAGTAATGAGGCTTGGTAAATATGGAAGGCACAGGTTGCAGACTCCGAAATCCCGACTATCCAATTCCAAGCAATCTTCTTACGGTGAGCCTCCCTTCGTGTTTTTCATGTTGTCAAATCGGAAGCTACATTCTGGTGCTGTCCCTCGGGTTATACATAGTGAAGAAGATCGAGGAGAGCCTCAATCTTTGAGTCCCTCAGTGTGGTCTTTCTGGCTGTCATGTCTTTTATGCGTTACGATGTAGACCATCTGTGTGTAGAAGTCGAGCACCCAGTTTCAAACTCTTGTCCTCCGACGCCATCACTCAAATTCGTATGTATGTCAATTCAAGGAGCATACTAACATCATATGTCGACTATAGAGTGCTTGTAATGTCTGCAAACAAGTCATGCGATATCGTCCAGCGTGTCTCTCCTACATTGTAGACTAGCAAGCCGAGATGCCTGTCATGGGTCTGCAACTGGCGAGCGGATGCACATCAAAGAGCCTCAAGATAGCAGGAATTTTTCCAGTTCGTCCTTTACCACCCAGAAGGGCACTTTTTGAAGTTGAATAACATGAGTTGACAGAGAGGGGCGCCTTGCGAGACATGGTATTGAGCAGACGCAAAATAAACTACTTGCTTGGATTGACGCAACACTGTATGAGCACTGCAACAGCTTCATAAACAAAGATGATTTCAGGTTTTCTTCCAATTTCATTCATTTATCAATCTTTGTTTGGGATTACTTGCTCATGTACAAAGTTGGAAGTGAAGGAGGCGATTCCTTTATCAACGCTTAAGTGTAGGGTAATTAAAATACTCTGGCAATATTAGCAGAAGAACTGTCGACAATATGACAAATATTCATGTTTCAAAGACTGTATCAAACCAAAACAATAGCTAGCTATGATTGCTAGACAGGAGGTAATATTTCTTGTTATGAGATTTATGCAACAACTGTAGGATTTGACCCATCATAACCAGCCCTCACTTTTGTTGATGTCAGTTACAAATAAGAACATTTTTAATCTCTGGGAAAATAATTTATAGACAACAGCTGTTGCTGATGTCTCCTCTTGGCAGTAAGCTTGTTGGGATTTTTGTTGTTCATTTTTGATGGAGAATGGAGCAGGACGGAAGAGGCTATTCTGAAGACAATAGTCATCGTTATGCGTATGGATGATATGTAAAGTTCAGTTGCTGTGAACGACTTCCATTGTTATGTTCTATCGAGTTTAAAGCGACGAGAAAGAGGTTAAGCTTATTGTCAATATTACCTACTGAGAAGAATTGGGAAAGTTGAGCTTTTGTTGTAAGATGATTACTAAGTATTGTTTGAAGTCGATATGGCATATATATTCTTGGACTACCAATGAATTACAGGTTTCGGCATTTTGTACGTGGAAGAACTTCATTTGTAGTGCTACAAGCCATACACTACGAACTCTCAACATCGTTCAATAGTATTCAAGTAAAACAGTCGCCATTTGAACTCTGATTATGCCAGGTATAAAGTATTGCTCAGGTTGCGACTACATCGTCTTGGTACAGGTTCAGTGGATGCAGATTGCCCCACATCGAATACCCGCACAGACCGTTGGCTTTGCTTGCTCCTGCATCCAACTTTGATTGGCTAACTCCACGCTCTCTCTGCAACATCTCCTCGAAAACGCAACCGTGATCAACTCAACATCACAAGAATCATTACCACGCATCTTTTGCACGTCAACCACGAGCATCTGACCGACGCGCGGTCACCGAAAACGCGAGAAAATTATGATATAAGCATCACGAAACTGCCGCCGCCCCAAAGCGATCGGACACGAACATTGCGACACCGCGATCATGGCAGAGGAAAACGACTTCTCGTCCTTTGATGAAACCGAATGGAAGGCCCAAAATGTCGCCGATGACCGCGAAATAGCCAAGCTCCTCGGTGATTCTCAGGATACCGGCGGCGCTGGCATCAATTTCGACGCCGTAGAGTTCGACCAAACTGGCAAGGCCGACGACGCTGAGGACTTTGAAGACATTAGTGATGATGATTTACCCGAGGAGGAACCCAGTGCTAGTGCTGGTGTCTCCATGGAGATGCCAGGATTAACAGACGATGGAGGTACCAGTAATGATGCAGATGATCTTTTCGGCGAGGGTCCATCTTCACCTGATCCGATCCTCGGCCCTTCCTCTCCTGCGCCTCACGTTCGCGATACAGACACTGGCGACGATACGCAGACCGACGCGGGCCTAAGCTTTCCTGGAATTAATTTCGACCCCGAACCCCATCTCGACAATCAAGATCACGATATCCCCGCGCCCGCCGAAACCGTCGAAGATCTACTCAAAGCCACATGGCCTGCTTACAAGAAAGGACACGTTCTGACATGGAGCGAGCTTCTTCCAGCCAAGAAGGCTACTTGGAAGGAGAAGAAGCCTGCAAAAAAGCCCAAAAAACTCGTCACCAGCAAGCTTACGCTCGATCTCGCTCCCGATCAAGAGAAACTCTTTCGAATCCCCGGTACCGCCACGATAACTCGCAAGGCCAGACAGGGAGAAGAGAGGGGTCTGGTATACTGTGGTCTCGACCAGGAAGGTCAAGCCCAAGATAATATCCAGTTCGATCTCGATCAAGACTCCGATTCCGAAACGGTTGCCGGTTTTAGTTTACGCGATATCGAACTTGCCTGCGAAGACTGGAACGCCCACATTGCTACAATCGAGGCTGAATTTGAGGCCCGGCAGTCTGCTGAGCAAGAGAAACAACAAGCACAGAAGCGTACGCATGAAGATGAGGATGAAGAATGGGACGCAGAGTTTATGATGGACCTTGGCGACGATGAACCACCACGACCAAAGAAGCGCAAGACGGTTAAGCTTGGTCTGCCAGAAATCCCCCGCTACGCTGCGCCTTCATTCGACAATTTCGAGGACGCAACCCGCAGAGGTGCCAAGCGCGTTCAGCTGGATATGAGTGATCCTTATCTGCTTATCGAAACTCAAGATCTTCAACGAAATGTTAAGCGACCTCGTACAGACAACAAACTGACGCGCATGGCGAACGGTAACCTCGGTCGGGGTGTCGCCAACCGATTCAATATTTCTAACGACGAGGCATACGAAGCATTGAAGGAGAATCATCAGAGCAAGGTTCGCGCCACACTCGGCAACATTTCCGTCGAACACAGTATGCCTGCCATCAAGCTGTCGTGGCCGTACTACAAAGTTAAGCTCGGTGGTACGACTGACGAGTACCATCGCCCTCGATTCAGGTACAAGAAGTTTGCTGGCCACATCATTAAATTCGAAAAGCCCGCGCATCAGAAGCGCAAGATGATGAAGGGCAAAGCACATGAGGTCTTTATCAAGTCTAAGGATCTTAGTATTAACGATAACTCAACTGCTGTTCTTTATGAGTACTGTGAGCAGCGCCCACGAGTACTCAGCAGCTTTGGTATGGGCAATCGCCTGATCAATTACTACCGCCGAAAAGACACAGCCGAGGACGAACAACTTCCTAAACAAGATCTGGGAGAGTATCGTATGCTTCTTCCTGAAGATCGTTCACCCTTCTCCCTATTTGGTACCGTCGATCCTGGAGAGACCGTACCAACACTGCACAACGAGATGTACCGGGCTCCCGTATTCAAACATAACCCAAGGGGCAGCGACTTCCTGGTTGTGCGCAGTACCACTGGAGAAGGCGGTTCAAGGTGGTTCCTGCACAAGATCGACCATCTTTATGTCGTTGGACAGCAGTTCCCTTCAGTCGAGGTTCCTGGCCCGCACAGTCGCAAGGTCACCAACGCCTCAAAAAACAGGATGAAGATGCTCGCTTTCCGCATGATAAGACACAGCGATACCGACAACTGCCAACTGTCCGATATCACGAAGCACATTGCTGACTCTACTGATACCCAAAACCGACAGAAGCTAAAAGAATTCCTTCAATACGACAGGGAGAGCGGCGAGAAGGGTATGTGGCGATTGAAGCCTGGAGAGATACTGCCTGACGAGAGCGCTATACGATCCATGATCAAGCCCGAAGAGGTTTGTCTCCTTGATGCCATGCAGCTGGGTATCAAGGAACTCGAGGATGCTGGATACGACCCTCGAAATGCCTCGCTTGACGAGGATGTTCAAAACAACGACGCGGAAGGCGAGGAAGAGGACATGGATGATGAAGGCAGCAAGGTCGCCAAGGGTGCCAAAAAGCAACAAGAAAAGCAAGAAGAAACTCTCGCTGACAAGATGGCACCATGGAAAACGACCAAGGCATTTATTGATGCTTGCGCCCAGAAAGCCATGCTCCAGCTTCACGGTGAAGGAGACCCGACAGGTCATGGTCTGGGTTTCTCTTTTATTCGTACTAGTATGAAAGGAGGATATATCGAGGCAGTTCAAGGGCCTCTTGCTACGTCTGCAGATGCGATGGAGCGTGAAAAGCGAGCTAATGGTGGCCACGCCTACAACGTCAAGAAGCAGCAAGCAATGTACGAGGAAGGTATTCGAGAGATTTGGGAGAAGCAGAAGACTACTCTATCTGACGGCCAGGAACACGACGATAAGGATGTCGCGGTGACCGAAGACGAGGACGACCGATTTAACGTTCAATCAGCCATGACTCCGGCCCAGTTCGACGATGGTACCAGCCAAATTAGTGGTTTGACTTCCGCAAGTCGACAGCAGAAACGCGCTATCCGCATCACTCGAGATATCCGAATGCCCGATGGCAGCACGCAGAGCCGAGTCGAAGTCGTTCACGATCCGGTAGTGATTTCGCAGTATATGAAACGGCGAACAGAAGCGGACCTGGAAATGAGAGAGTACGTGCACCCACCCAACACGACCCAAACAGTGCAGCAAAAGCAGAGTAGGGGTGTCGTATCTAAAGAACCTCAACAAAGATACGGCGTCGGCACCCCTGGCTCACAAACGGATATCATTGGATTGGAGTTCAGAGCACCAGCTTACGTATATCTATCAACAGCATCTATAGCTCGCGCCCTACGGGTAATGCCGACCATGACCGTCTTGCAGGCATTAGGTATGTTCTACGCTAAATGTGTAGTGGCCAGTACTAACGATGACAAAGAATCAAGAAGGAGCTGGAACGACTCGAGAAAAACAAGGCCCGAAGACAGGCTCGAGAACAACAGAAAGAGCTTCATCAGAAGGCTAGCACAGGCGACGCCGGATCACCCAGTGTCAATGGCGATAAAGTCCCCACTGGAACAACCCGCAAGTGTGCCAATTGTGGTCAGGTCGGTCACATCAAGACCAACAAGAAGTATGACTCCCCCTTCTTCACCAATTCTTTCCTTTGTTTCACCCCCTCCCTTTGTGTCGTATGACTGGTTTGGAACTGCCGAGGATGGGAAGACAAAGAAACGTCGCGCGAAAAAGTCTCAGATGCAGATCCTTATGGAACGGTGCGATAAAGACAAGGCTCGAGAGGCGAAAGCCACAGCCATACAGCAAGACAAAGAGCGGCGAGCTGCCGAAAAGGAAGCGCAACGCGCTGAACAGGAAGCGGAACGCATACAGCAAGCTGCTTTAGTCAAGCAACTACGAGACCGGCGAGACGCGCAGCGAGCTGCTGCCGCCGAACGCCAAGAAGAAGAGAAAGCTGCGAAGAAGGCGGCCAGAGAGAGATTACAGCGCCAGCGCCGAGAGAAAAAGGATCTCGAAGAACAACACAAGAGGGCTCTCCGCGAACTTCAGCGAATGCGACGCGAGGAGAATAATCCTACTCCGAAATGGCGAAATGGGAGGGGATGGCGTTGAACACATCACACAAAACAGCACTTTTTTTTTAAACGCATTTTACTAACTTGTCACTCAAGATTATGTCCTTTGCTTAACGGCACGATGAAGGCAGACAATGGCGCTGCTGAGCACGGTGGATTTGGTAACTACAATGCTCCTGGAGGCGCGGCTGGATCACCGAGTTAAGCGGCCGGTAATGAGGATTGGGGTTAAAAGGGGAAGAAAATGGGGTTCTATCATTCTTCGGTTTGTTGCTTAAAATGATCGATGGCATTGGAATGGAGTTGGTGGGATTTGCTTCATGGAAAAGGGCCGCGATATCAGCGGAAAAGGCATCACATATCGAGACTGCAACGTCAGTCAAATCGTTCACAAATTTAATAAAATTCCCCAGCCAGCACATGTGCTTTCTCTGTGCTTATAACATCATGATAGTGGATGTGTGTTTTTGCAAGTCAATGATGAGTACTTGACCATTATCAGGACTCTCTCACGGAGAGACGGATGCATCCCACAGCGGAAACCTGCCGTTCCGGGGGCTGAGCCCGTGATACTGATGCGACGTGATGTGATGCTTAGCGAGAGCTGCACACATGCGGTGAGGATGTCCAAATACGTAGGTAGCTTCATGGTGGTTCAAAGTCGCTGACCTCTTACGTCTCAGAAGTGGGCAAAATGGGAAATGCAGATTAACCCCCATTTCGCTTGATCCACTCGAAAACCGGGTTAATTGGCCCAGGTAAGGGTGGTAATGGAGGGGCTTCATGCATGACCTGGGTCCCAGGTGTGAGGCTGCTATGCATAATTGTATTTTTAGAATCTGGAAAACCACGCTTGGGACTAGGGCCCGGATCTGCCATGAGGGGATTGACAGCTAAGGGATGACATCTGATAAGAGGAGATGGTATAGTTGTAGTCGATGGACAAGTAGATAGATATCAGCGTTACTTTGAACCTGAAACTATTCCACTGGCATAAAACCGGATAGAAAGATTAGAGAAACAAAGACCCATTCAAGTTTACAACGCAGGAACGAATCCTCCATCAACAGCCAAGCAGGTTCATATGCAGATGCTGGTTCAATACGAAAGAAGTTGCAGCGAAAAGGGTGGGAACAAAGGAGGCTCGGTTCTTTCAAGCATGGCCTCAGGGTATTAGAAGAATTGACACCCAAAGCATAAGAGACGAAATAATATGGTCACTTTATGTCAGCTCAGACTAGCACTTAGGCTACTTTATTATAGCAGCCTAAGCCTTGGATGACAATTCTTCTGATGCCTATGCATGGGAAGTTAAATCTTAACAGGATGCTTTAGCCTTGTTTGTTCTACGGGTAGTTGACGTGTTGTTTCCGTTCACATGAGCCGGGTTATGGCCTGTGCTAAGTTGTTTCAGACTCTTAGTGATTGGTTAGCCTTGATATATCCTGTCATCTTATGTCGCTTAGAACTTCAGTCTCGATTATTGGGGTTTGGAAGAGGTCGTGGTAAAGCTCTGGGTTTTTCGACAAGAGGAGAGTCTCAAAGAGGCTAATCTGTCCGACCACATCATCATCTGCACTTCATTAGGCAAGGGGGAAAAGTAACGTGGTATGACAAGAAATTTGTTCAGGTCAACGATGTTGTTCTTAAAAGCCGGTGGTTGGACACTGCATTAGGTCCTGCCTGTTTCTCTCCCGTCTTCTAAACTGGCGTCTTTTTAGGGGACTCTTCCAGGGCATAGAGTGCCGTAGCCTAACCCACCGAACCCACCACGACGGTGAGCACCGCTTGATCCCAACCAATCACATAACCCTTACCTAAGCAAGGAGGTCTTGCAGGTTTCCATGGCTGCTTCCATTTCTTTTTTCCCACTCCCGTTCAGTCCCTATTTCTCCATCACGCACGAGTAGGTGAACACGATCCGTTGGGCTATTATTAGAAGCCATCCCATCCCAACCGCAGACAGACGCCAGATTCAGCCCCATCAGACGTCTATCGATCGTCACTTGCTTTTGGGGTTAATTGTCTGCTTTTTTCTTCCCTAATTCACTCGCGACTCCAAGCGCAAGCGCAAGCGCCAGATCAGCTTCATTATCTTTGGGACTTCAACTTGAAGTTATCAGCGCATCCCCATACCGCGTCGCGTCGCGCAACGGCTTTTATTGAATCTCTTAGATCGTTGTCGCATCGTTCATCTTGAACTCAGATTTATATCCGCACATCGAATCTCATAATTTATGCGACTCGCATGTCTACATCACTCATCTTATCCTTCACTCTCAAGTCCTTCATCCCCAACAGGCTCCCCTCAGGGCTAAAAAAGGGTACCACCAAAAGCCAAGCTTAAAGAGTTACTGGTACCGTCAACGCGCTATTGCATCAGGTACCCCTCCACCAGTTGCCGGCCACTAAGCTACAAAGGTCTCCAACGACCTCGGGGTCCTCTCATCTTTTGAAGGTCTCGGCTTGTCCCAGCTCCAAGCAAAGCAGAGCAAAACCAAGCCAAACCACCTTCGCTTCCGTCGTCAAATCCTCCTTCCCGCTCCCACTCTTTTTTTTTTTCCTCTTGTCTTTCTAAAACTACCTTTCCACGGCCACCGCGACAGCCGCCTCCGTCATCTCACCCACTCTGCTCCTCTTTCTTATCGGCTTTACCCATCAAGCGTTTACCTGACGTTTTTGCTATTCCTCCAAGCGTTTCTGGGCAACATCCACTTTACCACGCCGTTTTAACTACTAAGGTATTCTTTGTTCTCGCTTACGATCACGACCACAACCGCGCTTCGACCTGGACCTGGCATCAGCGCTCAACTTCACCCGCTGTCACCTGTTGACTCCTTTTTCTCTTGCGACGATCTGCGCGACCCCGTTTCAATTCCCACTCTACTCCACCTGGCGCCTCCGACGGTTATTTCATCGTCCTTTTGGCCGCGACCGTTTAGCTTTCCCCGCGTGGAAACGCGACACATTTCTCCAACCTAAGACTCACAACCGTTCAAGATGGGACGAAGAAAGATTGAGATCAAGGCGATCAAGGATGACAGAAATCGTTCTGTGTAAGTAGTATCGACAAACACCAGGCCTGGTGTGTAGCAAGAGTCGCGACTAACTGGCGCATATAGCACCTTCTTGAAGCGAAAGGGTGGTCTTTTCAAGAAGGCTCACGAGCTTTCCGTCCTCTGCTCTGTCGATGTCGCTGTCTTTATCTTTGGCAACAACAAGAAGCTCTACGAGTATTCATCAGCAGATATGCGAGAGCTGATCCACCGATACCAATATGTGAGTTCTGCTACGCCTCACCTAGCGCATCTTGGATCAAGGTGTGCTTTAGCATGGTATACTAACAGTTGAAAGCACGGCGGTCCCAGCGAGCACAAAGGTCCCGGCGACTTTAACGGCGGCAACGATGACGAGGATGAAGAAGAGGGCGACGGTACCCCTCCTCATGGCCACGAAGGTGTCGAGCACCATATGATGCCCCCTCAAGCTTATGGACAGCATCAGCCTCCATTTCCTCAAATTCGACATCAAACGCCTTCAGCTTCACCACCTATCGGCAATGGCGGCGGACCTTTCCAAGCACATCCCGGACATCCTGTCCAGCGAACACACACCCCACAACCGTCCATCGGTGGCTCACGACCGACATCACGAAACGATATGCGCCGAATGGGCCCCGGTATGGTTCAACCTCCGCCTCCGCCCGGTCCTCAGCATCCCGCAATGAACTACATGGCTACGCCTCCGATCTACAACTCGCCTCATCCTCCTTCTGGTCTAATTCCTCAACCTGGTCCTCCTCATCCGCAATACGCATATCACCAACAATCCGCACCTATGCCGCCGCAACACACGCAACATCAGCACCACCAACCACATCCACAAGGATCCTATATGGATGATCGACGTTCCCCGATGCCCTCGCCAATGCCGCCTGCTTATAGTTCACAGCCGCCATCACAGGGAATCCAAGCTCCAGCTCGTCCTACGCCGTCACCTCAGCCAGTCCAACAGCATGTTCCTCCAACATTGTCGCAAATGTCGCCGCCGCCTCCTCAACCTGAACGTCGCCTGCAAGATCTTCCACCGCCGCCGCCACCTCCCGTCGAAATCAAGACCGAACCTCAGGAACGTCCTCAGCCACCTCTATTGAATACGGATAGTGCCATCAAGAAGTTGCCTCAAAGAAAATCACACAGCATCTTCACGCCTATTGAAGAAAACCGATCTATCTTATCACAGCATCTTGCATCATTCACGTCAGAATCCAACAAATCAGAATCCGCCGCGGCCGCGGCTGCTGCAAATGCCGCCAATGCCGCAAACCGTTCTCAGTCGGTAGATGTGGCTGCATTGAACCGGGCCGCTGACGCGTCCAAATCGTCACCTCATATGCCCCAGCGCGCCAGCACACAAATGGATGATAAGAATCGAACTGGGTCATTGTCTTCAATACCGGAAACAACGTTGACGCCGCCTTCACGTTCAAACAGTGCAAAGCTTCCTGGCGGTCCCGGTGGGGCTCGGCCGCGCGGTCCCCGTTTAACGGTGCAGATTCCTGATGGCGGGTCAGAAGGTGGCGGCAGCGCGCGAACGGCAGAGTCAAACTCACCGCGAAATCCCACCGAGACTGCTACACAGGTGCCTCAACGTCACAATTCGCAGTCGTCGCTCGTGCTTCCTCCTCCCTCTCCATCTGCATCAGCAATACTGTCTGCAGGTGCTACGGGACCACCAAATCCCTTTGCCCGACCTCCTCCTCAGCAGAATGTGAATGGTGAAACTCCTGTCTCTGCATTGCCATCACGTTTCTTGACAAATGAACTTCTGCCGAGTCCTAGTAGCTTCTATCCCGATTGGAACTTCCGGGGAGGTGACAGTAATACGCTGCCTAGTCCGCTCAATTTTGCAACTCCCGTTGTTGGTTCAGGGCCTAGCTTCCTCCGAGATGACTTGAACGCGACGCCAAATGCAAATTCTAGTATCTTGAAGGAAGTGAAGGAGCCTACATCTAATGCGAATGGAGCTTCGACGCAAAGCTTGAGTGTTGGTGCTAGCAATTCAACTGCGACGAAACGAAAGACTCCTGAGTTGGGAGCCACAGCATCGAGTGAGGCTGCAGAAGAGTCAGAAGCAAAGAGGGTGAAGATGGAATAACCGTCGCCTCTCATCTTCACATATAAAAGTGCTTTCCGTTATACGCTTCAATCGACAAGGCATCATAGGCTGGCCTCTGTATGCCAGTCATGAAACGTCATCAATCTAGTCAGTGTCTATCTATGACCTCAGTCCTTTGTTCATAAGCCAATCTTGCCCGTGTTTCGCTTTTCTCTATCCGGCCCCTGGCCCTTCAAGATCACAGTGTTGAAGTAGCAGTATATTGAATGACCTGTTCGAAACACATCATGGCGGAAGGATGGAGGGCGCTTGTTACGGATTTCTTGTCATCTTGTTATAATTTGTCTGCTTGGGTGGTTTCCTTTGGAGTATGGATAGATGACACCGGCGACGTGAATATGTTGACCTAATCAATATACTGAGTGAACCAGCATCAGTCTGAACCATAGTCGTGGTTTTAATTTCCAAGTTCGTTGTTTCTATTACGGTGTTGTCTGCAACGAAGGGTATCAAAGCCTATAGCCTAGTCCTGTAGTGTACAGCCGGTTCCCGACTTGTGTATAATAATCATTAATATATCGTTACTCGTGTATCCTATAGCCATATCCTGTTGCTGTCATCTAGGCGTAGTTAATAACTCCCTTGAGAATCCACTGTCATGAGTTAGCGTTTTTCTTGTGGGTGTCGATCATGATCAACTTACAAGCTCTCCGTTACCAACTTGACTAGCCACGCGCTCAACCTCAACCTCATCCGGCATAATAACCTTTCTCCCGTCCTTCTCAACCCACCAAACCTCCTTTCCACCCAAAGTCTTGATCTTCTCCTCCTTCTCCCACGGACTAGCCGGCACAAGATGCGCCTCCACAAACCGTCTCATATTCTCCCTCGCGCGATCCTGACCTCCATCACCCTCATACGCATCCGCGCCAAACGCATTGTAATCAGCAGGTTGTTCCCACGGTTTGCGCGGGAGCGCGTCAACAGCAGAATTAAGCGGTGCGAGAACAGTGGTGTTGGTTGATAGATCGGACAGACGTGTATCGACGGAGGGCTGCATGCGCGCGAAGGAGGAGAATGAGGTGAGGCCGCGGTTGGAGCCTAGGATGTCACCTAAGGCGACGGAGGGTTGGATGGAGGGATTATCGGAGGTCATTATGGGGAGATGCCCGTGGAGTGGTGGGAGAGCGGGTTTGGATAGGGGCGCTTGTTCGTTCTCGCGGAGGGGTATCTGGCTGGATACGGTGAGGCTGAAGAGTGCTGTTAAAGCGATGAAGGGTTTCATGATGATGGTGATGATGTAGGATTGGAGTATTGAAAGACGTCATGGGGGAGGACTTGATGAAGAAATCATGTGGAGGTGGGGCAAGGCTGGGTCCAATCAGATAACACGATGCTGAGGCGCATCAAGAACAGAAGACGAAGGTTTTGTTCATGTCTATTTTACATGAGACAAAATCTGATTCACTGGTACAGATTCCATGCCAGTTCTACAAGGACTCAACATCATACAGGCGGTGCAGTTGCATCATTAGTTGTCATAAGTAGCAGCAGTCTTGCGAGCAGTATGATTATTAAGCAAGTTGTAATGCAAGTCTTATAAGAAGTCAAGAACACATCTAATTGCGATTTCTCGTCGGGTTAGTTCTTTTTCCAAGATTGTATATCACGTTTTTATTTAAGCAGTGACGGGTTATAGAGAATTTAATAGCATTTACTTCAATATCTACGTATACCACTGGCTTGATGTTCGTGTATTCCATCATGTTGATACCGATGGGGAAGAGGCAAAGTCAACCCGTATGTCGGAAGGATTACAGATATTCATAACAGCATAGGTTCGCTTCGCCGAGGGCCCTATCTTCATTTGAAGATCCGTTATTAAAAGGAATTTTACGGCCGAGTTGGAGGGCAAGCATTGGCGTGAGAGCAACGTCAGACGGTAGACGTCCTGCCAGGCACATCAGCTAATATAGAGGTTTATAGCAACAAGCCTTGCTGAGCGATAGAAAATTACTTCCTCTACTCTACGAGTACGCCTATAGGACTATAATTCGCCATGTTGCCTTGTCTCGCTTCAGTTTCTTTGGTAAGTATAGACTCGTAACATGAATGCTTGCCAGCATTGAGGGCATCATGCCAACGGCCACCACATTGCAACTGTATCAATATACGTTTGAGTTGACCTCCGAAGTGATAGATTTTGTGATAATTGAGCAACCGAAGCATGGTTCCGGTTCAAAGTTCCCTCGTCTTGATTCTTGAATGATTGAAGAACGTACTGTTGGGAGATTGGATGGGAGACTAGATAATAAGGCAATAGATAATCTGAGATACCCAGTTCATGCCAGGTTCAATATTAGCATTGGGAGATGCAGGTATGGAAATTGTAAAGCAATCCTTCTTGAGTTCGATTGTCGAGTGCTCGGATTGTCATCTTGTCAAGTTTCGTGCTTGATATAACGCTTCGCGGCAGGGTAACCCTATGGTTTCACTCTCGTAAAAGAAGGTCGATAATGCATGGTTTGATATCAGAGCAAGGTGGCCCAGAATCGATGTGAAGCTTACGACATGTCTTTCTATCTTAGTTACGCTATGGAGTTGCATTGACCCAACTCACATCATGGATACATTCACATGTGAAAACCCCGGCTGACTCAGCACAGCCCCCAGGTTTCAGTTCGATGGCCGAGGGCCTGGACAAATGGTCAAGGACAAGTGGCGTAGGCTGAATCGATTTTCCGGGGTCAGATGATGCACGTGTAAGAATCCGGGGAAAACTCAAAGTGTCTCGTCTACGGCAAAGAATGAAACCAGGAGGCAAGACTTTCACGTGCTTTTCTTTCTGGATTTGACAAGACAAATGGCAAGGCTTGCAAAAAGAGTCCAGCTGACCAGATCTGACTGTCACAAGCATCTTGGAAGAATGCACCTTAGTCATGAACGTGGGGAACATGGCGGCATGCTCAACGTCATGGAGTGCGAGCACATGAATCGCTGCATTAAAGAGACAAACATGTGAAAGTCAAAGACTTTTGGGATTTTATCATGCATCTGCAGCTGGGAATACTGTTGCTTTAAATCACGTGTGGTCTTTGAGAAGCGTCCTGATTTAACCGTGACGGACCGGTTACTTGGCCGAAGGGGTCGGTCACAAGTCCGGTTGTGTGGGGATTGGAGAAGGAAGACATGATTGGATACTCCCAAACGTTTTCAAGACAAGTAAAAGGCAGTGAATGAGACTCTCACATGCTTGTTATTGCAGTTTAAGCAATCGTTCACCGTTTGATAATAATAGTAATAATAACACCACGTGTTGTAACAAGACCTCATGTTGTTATGTTCGACATCGCCCTGTTCCAGGGATTCAGAACAGGAACAGTGATGCTGCCAAGTTAGGAATTATCCATTAGCTTCCCCCACACATAACCTCATCTCCTCGAGTAGCGGAGACCTCGGCACATTACACGCGAGAGAGGCTGTAGTCGGTGGGTTGCCCGGCCGCCGGGGTTAGAACGGGCGGTGTTTCGGCGTAGTTTACGGCGAGGGAAGCGATGCAAGAGGCAGAGAAGGTTCTCTGCTGGCCAAGGAAACTAGGATTGAATACTACACTCGTCAAGAAGGGAAATAATGCGAATGCCAAAGCAAACACGAAATATCGACACAATCAATGTCCATCTCCAATCCCCAAATCTTGAAGCCCGTAGCGGGGGTGGATACAGCGGGTGGACGCTAAGTCTCAGTGGGTATGAGAGCCGCTTCCGGGGAGCAATCCTGGCCTGCGTCTGCTGAGAAAATGCCAGCATCTGATTTGCGCCTTTCCTGTTACTCCCCGCAAGTATTTGTCCGCGACAGAAGAAGTCAAGACAATAAAGAACGACTTCATAACATTTCAAAGTGGCAACAAAGTAGATATACCAGTATAAAGTTAAATAAAGAACAGTGTCTAGTCATATCGTGACTATCATCAAGTACCTAAACTTTCTAATGGACCCTAGCTGTTATACTCAGGTGGCCAGAAATTGAATGAGTGAGGTTGGATGCACGCGCTCATCATGGGGATATGGGTATAGGGATGGATGGTTCGACCTCGGCTCCTACGCCTGGGACCAAGCACCAAGGATCTTGCCCCTCGGCCTTGTGGGCGTCGCATCCAACTAAATAAGACTTGTCCTTGATCCTCTTCTCTTCTCCCTCCGACCTTTTCTTTTTTGGACTTGTTTTCTTAATTCCTCCAAGAACTCTCCATCTCCATCTCTCTCTTTTTTACAAAGTCTCCATTGGCGTGGGAGTCTAATCTGTCTTGTGTCTTTCTTCATATACCCTTCACATTACTCAACACACACATACACAAACGCTACAATGGCTCCCAGAGTGATTGTCGTTGGCGGTGGCCGTAAGTTGACACTGCTTCGCATTGCGCGACCGAACCGTTTGATACTAATTGTCTCCTTCAGTTTCTGGTCTTTCTGCTGCGCACACCATTTACTTGGCTGGCGGTAACGTCATTGTCCTCGACAAGCAGGGTAAGTCTGAATCCTGAGCCCAGCGCATTCGTGCGCCTGGTCTCGGCCGATCGCCGCGTAACTTTACTGACATGCGCAGGCTTCTTCGGTGGAAACTCTACCAAGGCTACTTCCGGTATCAACGGTGCTCTCACAAGAACGCAGGTCGAGACTGGCATTCCCGACAGCGTCAAGCAGTTCTACGATGACACCCTCAAGTCCGCCCGTGACAAGGCCCGCCCCGACCTCATCAAGGTCCTTACCTACAAGTCCGCTGCTGCCGTTGAGTGGCTCCAGGATGAGTTCAACCTCGACCTCACACTAGTTTCTCGTCTCGGGTATGTTCAATTCATCACGTCAAACAAAAACACCATGCTGACAATCGCTACAGTGGCCACTCCCAGCCCCGAACCCACCGAGGTCACGATGCCAAGTTCCCCGGCATGGCCATCACCTACGCCCTGATGCAGCGCCTCGAGGAGCTTGCCGAGAGCGAACCCGGCCGTGTCGAGATTGTCAAGAAGGCTCGCGTCACTGAGCTCAACAAGGAGGGCAACAAGATCACCGGTGTCAAGTACGAGCTCAACGGCGAGACTGTCTCTGTTGACGGCCCTGTCGTCCTCGCTACCGGTGGTTACGCTGCTGATTTCTCCGACTCTTCTCTGCTCAAGAAGCACCGCCCCGATACCTATGGCCTTGCCACCACCAACGGCACACACGCTACTGGTGACGGTCAGAAGATGGTCATGGCCATTGGTGGTAACGGTATCGACATGGACAAGGTCCAGGTCCATCCCACAGGTCTCGTCGACCCCAAGGACCCCGGCTCCAAGTGGAAGTTCCTCGCTGCTGAGGCTCTCCGTGGTGAGGGTGGTCTCCTGCTCAACGCCGATGGTGATCGATTCTGTGATGAGCTCGGTCACCGCGATTACGTCTCCGGCATGATGTGGGACGAGAAGAAGAAGGACAAGTTCCCCATCCGTCTTATCCTCAACTCCAAGGCTTCCAAGGTCCTTGACTTCCACACCCGTCATTACTCTGGCCGTGGTCTCATGAAGAAGATGACCGGTAAGGAGCTTGCCAAGGAGATTGGCTGCACTCCCGAGCACCTCCAGAAGACCTTCTCTACCTATAACGACATTGCCGATGGCAAGCAGAAGGACCCTTGGGGCAAGAAGTTCTTCCACAACTTGCCCGTCAACGTTGACGATGACTTTCACGTTGCCGTCATGGAGCCCGTTCTCCACTTCACCATGGGTGGTATTGAGATCAACGACAAGGCCCAGGTCCTTAACCAGGAGAAGCAGCCCTTCGAGGGTCTCTACGCCTGTGGTGAGTTGGCTGGTGGTGTCCACGGTGCCAACCGTCTTGGTGGTTCTTCTCTTCTCGGCTGTGTTGTCTATGGCCGTGTTGCTGGTGACACTGCCAGCAACTACCTCTTCCAGAACGCCCTCAAGGGTGGTGTGGGCAGCGCTGCTGAGCGTGTTGGCCAGATCTCTCTGCACCTCGACCCTTCAGTCCCCAACCAGGTGACCGTCTCTTGGGGTGCTCCCGGCGCTGCTCCCTCCGGCTCCGGCCCCTCAAAGGTTGACGAGCACGCCAGCTCCGCCGCCGGTCCCAACCCTGTCAAGGAGGACGGTGCCAAGGCCGACAAGCCCAACGACCCCAAGGCCTTCAAGGTCCCCGAGAAGGAGTTCACCATGGAGGAGGTCGCCAAGCACAACACCAAGGACAACGTCTGGGTCGTTGTCAAGGGTGTCGTCATGGACCTGAGCAACTGGCTCGAGGAGCACCCCGGTGGCGTGCAGGCCATCCTGAACTTCATGGGCCGTGACGCGACTGAGGAGTTCGAGATGTTGCACGACGACGAGGTTATCCCCAAATACGCGCCCCAGCAGGTCATCGGCCGCGTCAAGGGCCAGGAGGTTACTCTTGAGCCTTAAAGGGGGAAACACTTGATGTAACGATGGTGACGCGGCAAACAAAGCCGCGATGAAACTTTGTTGTGTTTTTTGTGCGAGTAACCCTCATGGCCGAAAAAAGGTCTCGTTTTGCAATAAGGCGTCCAGGATTTGTTGTTTGTGTATTGATAGGCGAGATGCATGCATATTGTTGCAATCTAGTTTATACAATTTATGAAGAAAGATATATTTACCTATCTACAGATCTCACCCTTGCAACGTGATTACATTCGTATCGAGTGAGAGTTTGCGGCATGACGTTGATCAATGGGATGGCTTAGGGATAGCACATGTATCACGATGGTTCTTTTGCGACTGGACTTTTTGTAGCTGTGCCTGACGATCAGGATTGTTAGTGGTGTTTGTTACACTACCACGCGGCCCTGAGAAAACGTTGCATTGATCAAGTATCTTTGTATGATCGCAGGTGAAGCGTTGCTATCAAAAAGCTGAGATGATGAGTCTATGTGTGTTGGGGATGCTATGTCCCAACCCGATAGCAACGACATAGGATTTGTGGTCTTTGCTACCCCCACACGCTGAACACAGCTATCTAGATTAATTAATGAAACAATCCGCTTATGCAAACACAACCATTTAATCTACAAGTTTAGCTGTAGACTGGTGATGAAAGCTCCATACTGTAGTTTGCTGGTTGGACTCTAGGGTATATTCACGGCTCAGTTCAGTCTAGCTTCACATCCGTCTACCCGAACAGCCACAATACGTGCGTGAAAAAGTAAAGTCTGACAGTCGCGTATGATCCACGTGAAGATGACTGCTGGTTGAGATGATCAGCGCGGCATTCCTCACTTCTTTGTTCTGCCAAGGGATTGTTCGGCCTTGTGGTCCATCCTTGTTCCCGTACTTTTGCTGCACCCCGCAAAAGAGACGCCGAGCATGTGTTAGAGCTTGACTGTACCTGAATAGCTTCAGACAAGTGTGAAAGTGAGACCAAAATGATATAAATATGCTTCTTAAAGTGAGATCATGAGACAGGCAGGTCTTATATCAGGGTTTCAATTAGTTATAGCATATCTCTCTAAAATACAGAACATTCGTCCCTATTGACAGAAATCCCTCGGTCAATCAGTATTTCATCCGATCCTGAGTTGGATGGGCAAAGAACTTGCAAGCTTCCCAATTGGGACACATTCTTCTGTAGGCTTTGATGTAGAGTGACCAACAAGCCACAAAACACGGCATGTCAAAACCAAACGCCGCCAAGAAAAGACGCGTCGCCTGACCTTAAAAGCCCTTGGACGATGTCAAATATCAGGTTGATGGATGTTCGCGGCTTCTAATTGACTGATGGCTGTGAAGAAAGAAAAAGATCTGCCGCTGCTGTTTCGGCTTCCGAACTGACAGGAGCGGCTGAACCCGCGAAATGGGCTTTTGGCTGCTGTCGATCAATCAGGCCATTTTTTTAAACCTCGCAAAAGCCACTTTAACCTCTGTCACTGTCAAAGAAAACGTAATGAAATTCGCTTCTTGATCCTTTGTTGAGACGCGTTATAGCGCGAGAAGGCTTGAATTCAGTGTCGTTATGATCATCAGGAACTTTTTCTCCTCAAGAAGATACCGTTTTGTCTTGTCATATTCATACTACCCACAAGGGTTCGTTCTCGACACTCTCGCAATTCAAGTACCGGTACCGAGACTAGACCCTTGCTGGGGTTGATTTTGATTGTCTGGGGGAGAAACTGGAGACTGTGCAGACTGTGTCCAGTCGCACGTACCAAAGGGGTACTTGTGCTATGATCTGATGGCAGGGAGAAACTTTGGTCTACAGTAGGAGATGGTTTTCTATTGGAAGGGTGCTAGGCCGGGGTAAGCGCTGCATGGCGGAGGCACCGTTGCGTCTTGGATGGCTGGGTGCGACGTACAGTGTTCTAACTGTGCTGGATTCATCTGAAGTTGATGCGAATACTCTATCAAGGACGACTATCCGTACATACAGAGACGATGATGATATTGCAGTAGCATCAGCCATCAACGTATCTTACCTTGGACTAGACTCTTCTCAGGCTGAACACTAACAACAAAGAATCAGTTCCGACTTGGCGGAATGCTACCTCTTCCCCTGTTATCCGTACACGGGTTACCATTCATGTCACCCTCGAAGCAACCGTCTCTCTCGCTTTCTGGCTATCAAATGCAGCTAACAGAAAGTAATGCTCAACCGAGTACGAAAATGAAACTATGGCTTGAACAAGCTCAAAAAGCTGAACGTTGGTGCTGCTTTGGCCTGACCTGACGTCCATGACCTGAATCCGCTAGGGGACAAGGACCGTGTCTGGGTGACTCAGTTTCAGATTCGTGGCGCCCAGACAGTCGAGGTCTCCCCGTCGGACTTCTGGAAGGAGACGCGTGCGTGATGCTGTGCTATGTGAAAATTGAAATAAAATGTCCTGGGGAGATTTGGTATTGTGTAATGCTACAATCAGAAATGCAAAATGGAGAGTTTCTGGGGATCCTAATGTTGTATCGTCAACCTCAGAAGAGGAACGCACTGTGGCTCGCTTAGCTCAGCCAGTCTACGCTCTTTCCAATGCAAAGAATCCACTGGCATGGCTTGACGAGGTTCCAGTGGCTGCAGGGCAGGAGACTAATGATTTGACTTGATCAGGAAGGGACTAGTCAGCCCCCAGAACGATGATCCCTTCCAATCTGGCTTCTTCGTCTGGAGACGGAACACTTTCCATTGCATTCAGGCCTGCCCCTCTCTGTCTCTCTTTTCCCAGGACATGGACCTTTTTTACAGCTGAAAATAGAAGATAAAGTTACGCATTTGTCTTTGCACGACCCGGCTCATGGTATGTATATCCTCATCAAGATATTCTCCCATCTTGGACATTTCTTTCTACTCCATGTACCACGTGCTATCCCTTCCATCCCCTTTCCAAGACTAGCCAAGCATTGGCTCTAACTCTCAAGTACCCAGTACCCAGTGCGAGGGTTCTAGTGCTTAAACAACGACCAGTGGCCATCCGCCATCCAATATTACCCACACGGAATCGCCCAATGTCCCCCCGTTGATCTCTCAACCCCTTCAACCTCCACCAAAATCTCGCCGACCCGGAGCCTTTCGCTCTCGACATCGCTGAACCCTGGATTGACGACTTCAACACCGACACCATGGCCATTGCCATGGGCTGGCAGAAACCCGACAATGTCGCGGGCTCGTCGGCGCCGGCTATTATGGTCGGCCTCTTCGTTGCCTCTGGCGGGTTGCTGTTCGGCTACGATACTGGGTAAGACAGACCACTGATTCCTTGAACTTTTTGATGTGCTTGGATGCTGGGATGGGGCATGCATGGCCGTTGGAAAACGTACGGCGATATCGAAAACTACGGCAAGACAACGAAAGACGGATTGTGGGATTATCTTTGACGATACCGACCATGTTCACGATTGACGTTTCGACGATGCGACGATCGCGGCGAACCTTGTGTGACTGGGGTTACGACGCCTACATCACCACATTGGGACCTCGGAAGAACGTCCAGCGATAATACTATGGGAGAATGTTGGAAGGAATTATTTTGATGCCGATATTCGAAATGAGATCGACTCATTCGCAAAACCGTTACTAAACCGACAACCGAGCTATCAACCACCATCGCTTGCCCCCGACCATGCTATTTCATCGCGTCACATCATTCTTCAGTCTCAAATACTGACCACTTATCTTCACAGAGCCATCAACGGCATCCTTGCTATGACAGAGTTCAAAGAGCAGTTCGGAAAACATACAAATTGCTTCGATGAGAAAGGCGCCATCGACATTTGCACAAAAGACTCATCCATCATTGTCGCCATTCTAAGTGCTGGCACTGCCCTTGGTGCTTTACTTGCAGCACCTACTGGTGACTCCCTAGGTCGCCGCAAGACTCTTCTCTTGGCCGTCGCCATTTTCTGCATCGGTGCCATCTTCCAAGTTGCCGCTAACAATATTGATCTGTTGCTGGTTGGAAGGTTAGTTCCCACTTAAACTGACTCGGGCAGGATCATATCATTAACAGTCTGCAGATTCTTTGCTGGTGTTGGCGTCGGCCTCATCTCCGTTCTCGTTCCGTTGTATCAGTCTGAAATGGCTCCCAAATGGATACGAGGTACACTTGTCTGCGCATATCAATTATCAATCACCTTTGGCCTCCTCTCCGCCTCCATTGTCAACATCCTCGCCTCCAAACTCAGCAACTCATCTGCATACCGCATCCCCCTTGGCCTTCAGATTGTACCAGCAATTATTCTAACCGGCGGTCTGCTGTTATTGCCGGAAACACCCCGCTTTCTTGTTAAGAAGGGCTTACACGAAGAAGCCGGCCTATCACTCAGTCGACTAAGGCGACTAGACATTACACATCCAGCACTCGTCGATGAGCTGCAGGAGATGATTGCGAACCATCAATACGAATTATCATTAGGACCTGACAGTTATACGGACATATTCATCGGCTCGCCACATCTTGGTCGACGAACATTTACCGGCTGCGGATTACAAATGCTTCAACAACTTACCGGCATCAACTTTATAATGTATTACAGCACGACATTCTTCGACGGCGCTGGTGTTGAAAGCCCTTACACGAAATCACTCATCATCAATATAATCAATGTTGTATCAACTGTGCCAGGCCTATTGGTTATCGAGCGCTGGGGTCGACGAAGGTTATTGATGATCGGAGCCCTCGGCATGGCTGGTTGCCAACTCCTTATGGCGTCGTTCGACACTGCAACCGGACAGAATTTTGAGAAAGCATCTCAAACCATACTCATCACATTTTGTGCTATCAACATTTTCTTTTTCGCTGCGTCCTGGGGTCCCGTTGTGTGGGTTGTCACCTCTGAGATCTATCCCCTCAAAGTGCGAGCAAAGGCTATGTCTGTTTCAACAGCATCCAACTGGCTTCTCAACTTTGGTATTGGCTACAGCGCGCCTTACTTGGTTGGCACAGGGCCAGGGAACGCCTCTTTTGGACCAAAGATCTTCTTTATCTGGGGCGCCTTTTGCATTCTGGCCGTTTTCTTTGTGTGGTGCAATGTGTATGAGACAAGCAAGATCAGCCTGGAACAGATCGACGAGATGTACGAACGTGTGAACCATGCATGGAACAGCAAATCATTCGAACCAAGCTGGAGCTTCCAGCAGATGCTCAATGATGGCTGGTCACCGAGTGCTCAACCTCCCGCTGGCCACGAACTACAAACGACATCAACTGCATCGAGCGCAGACACAACCTTGGGTGACGGTGACGCATCTTCAATCACCGTGAGCCACAACAATAATAACAGTCCATCGCCTAATAACAACAATGACCAGAACAAAGGCCCACCAGTATCCCTGGCTAATGTTGACTTCAGCTATTAGGCTCCTGGTCGTCGATATGTTTGTTTGTCTATACTGCGTGTCCTTTACCCTCAACGTCACATAGGGAATCAGCGATGGAGTTTACGACGAAGCGGAGTTTGTGGGGTTTGCGCGTTAATATCGTTTTATTACAATGAATTCTTTGTTCACCCACATGGGTCAAATCACCCCCTGCTTGGGGTCATGGACTGTCGGTACCGGGGATTTGGGTAGGATACCAGCTTGGCTCTTGGATTTTATATCATGGTTTTATCATTCTTTCAGGGAGTCAAGTGCTTTTTACGTCTTTGATGAATGGATGCCCAGATACCCTGTGGGCAGCGGCTAATTGTCGAGCGAAGCGAGGTGAAGGCGCATTGCCATGGACTTTTTCTTGGGTTGAGTTACAGAAAGGATAGTGTATCAATCTGATTACCTTTCGGCTTCTAATTCACGGCTTCTAATTCAGCGCGCATTGCTCGTGGTGAACTCCAACATCGTAGGGGTACATGTCAAATGTTATTGTGTTCGTGTTCAATAACTGACAGGCTACAGGGCTGCTCAAGACATTGTCACCGGTAGGTCTATGGCTTTGTTCTCCTGACAGCGCTCTTGATGATCTTCAGAGAGACGGACAAGGTTGCTGTTCAGTCCAGTGTACATGGAAGTGCCACCCTTTCACCCTGATTTTGGAAGTGTCAATATAATTTAAAGGTCTTCCGTCCTGCTGCTGCCATACTTTACTTGCTTTCTAACTTTACGCACTTTCCATTTCGACAACGACTATTTGTCAAAATTTTCTGTGGCTGATAGATATTGAGCCTATATCAACCTATACTTTCGAGAGAGGGGGATATTCTATCTAGATCCTCCCTTCTTTGGGGAACCGCAGAGTTTACTCTCTCATCGACCCCAGCAGACACCAACTTCGGCACTGACACGGACTCAGACAGGCGCCGACACTGGCATCGACACCGACACTGGCACTTCTGTAGACATCCACCATGCCTACAGACCCAATCGACCTGGTCCATCCAGAACTCTTGGACCTGGTCTTCCGCTTCGAACTTCTTCCCCCTGAAGAGAACCAGACGGAATCTACCCTTGCAACATCCATCTTCTTAGCCCTTCAACAAGCTGATCCCGTCATGCAGGCTTTTCTAGTTAGCCGAATCATCCCGGAAGAGGAATTGGCAGCAGAGCGACTGCGCTCCCCTGAAGTCCAAGACATCCGCCATCGAGTTGTACTTGATCATGAAGAACGAAAAGCCGCTTTCCGTTTCCCCCCTAACGAATTTCGACCTCCAACCAACGGTGAGGATTGTCTTATCTGTTCAGAGGATGCTCAAGTTCAGGCTCCTTGTGGTTGCAACTATTGCCTTTCTTGCTTTCGTGAAGCCATCAAGATCGGTCTTCGTTCCCAAGAAGAGTTTCCTCCTAAATGCTGTGTACCATTCACCGAAGCAGCAATTCGACTTGCTCGCTCTGCTCCCCTAGTCCACCTATTCCGACAGATGGATGAGGAACATAAAGCACCGGTCCACGATCGACTATACTGCCACGACGGTAACTGCGCCGCTTTCGTCCCCCCTGACCAGAACGGCCGTTGTATGCTCTGCCACACAGAGACCTGCCCTGACTGCGGCGGAGAAGGACACACTGGCCGTCTTTGTGCAGCAGGCGACGCAGAGGAAGATGTCTGGGCTACCATGGACGCCAACCGATCTGTCAACTGCCCTGAATGCGGTAGAATGATCGCTCTCGCGGAGGCGTGTAACCACATGACTTGTCCCTGTGGCTCACAGTTCTGCTTCCTGTGCGGAGAAAGATGGCAGACTTGCCACTGTCCCCTATACGGCCACTATGATCAAATGGTACCCATGCGTGACCGTCCTGGAGTCAAACCACCTCAATTCCGCCGACGTCCACAAGTTCCGACAGCAATCCACGATCGTCACAGAATCCCACAGCTGCGTCCTGTTCCTGGTGAAGAGGATAGAGCTCCTCAGCGAAACGCAGTTCAACGAGTTATCCGAGACCTGCATCTACCTCAGCAGACAGATGCGGAACTTGAACGACGTCGCGATGAACGTCGTCGCCGGGAGAACTTGAGAATGCAAGGCGACAGAGAACATCACGGGCTTCAGAGAGATGGACCACGACGACCGGTCCCTTTTGACCCTCCCAGGGAAGTAAATGGGCGTGGGCTCCTGCCTGGTGACCGGTGGATGGATGCTATGGATGACATTGGTCCCCTCGAGGCTCTAGACCTTGGATTTCTTCCAGTGGACTTCTGGGAACCGCAGTTTCATGGTCGGTGGATCGGGCCTCCTGGACAAGACCCGCGTGCTCAAGCACCACGACAAGAGCCAGCTGCGCCTCGCCGCAATGCTCCTGTACCTCAACCAGCGTGGCGCGATGCTGATGAAGCAGTACGTCGAGTTGAACAACGAGCACAACAAGCGGAACGAGAGCTTCGACAAGCTAGACCAGCTCAACGGGCGCAACGAGGTCAGCGAATGGCTCAAAGGTTCATGATGCCACGAATGCCACGAATGCCTGAGATGCCCCAAATGCCGGCAATGCCAATTCAAAATGTTCGTCACCATGGCCAGAACCCTGGGCCCAACCCTAACAACAACGCTCAACCGCGTCAGCCCCGATTTCATGGAATCAGGATTCGTGACCGTGGAGAGCAACATTAGTGGCTATAACTAACTTTGTACAGACGCGAATCATCATATCTCGGCGATAACATCGATACTGAGTCAGCGACCCTTCGACAAATCGATGTGAGCATACAACAAACGGACGGGAACAGGCGAGAATTGAAACGTATTGCTGAGAATCTACAGCATTTACAGCATTCAGTGAAACGAAGTCTTGAGAATTTACAGCTATAAGTTCGCCGTCGTCGCAACCTTCGTTAACACCAGCAATGTTGAAGACACATTGATACTTTTCTTATTCTTACGGATCGACTTGGCTATATTATATACCCCGAATCACATTGCATTTATTTCCTAGCGTTATGTTTTGCTTTCTTTACCTGAGCAGATGGAACGGCACAGAGAGTCTTGTTCTTGATCTCATGAAGGATTGTTCTATTATTATATCATTGGCTTCCTATATACCCTTGGATTGACCTTGTGGTTTGCTTGGCAGAGAGAGAGACTGCTACCTATAGATAGATATACTTAGTATACAAAGATATGAATTGAGAATATTTGCGATACCTTCCTTTTGTCTATCTAAATATCCGTGTTCAACCTGAAATGATCTCTTCTGAAATGGTTTATTCTGTCGAGACTTGAAGAAGAAAGAAGACTGTCGTCACCTGTCATCTAAGTGCGATTGTGAAGCTATGCATAGAACTCTTGCGATACGTTTTATTTCTGTCTATATGCCCGCGATCATCTTGGATGAACCCTCTCTAAGAAAAACGACTGTGAAGGTAACAATAGTTATCTCCAGTTCCTCTGAAATCCCGCAGACTTTGCTCCCAGCATCCATGAGGTCGTCTCTCGCTGTCGAATTGATCCACCGTTGTCTCGCGCTCTACGAGGCCAGCTGGAATCATGTTCCTGCGATCACTTTTTGCATCATCGCAGTAGATGATATGGACGCGATACGGGGATTCGCATATTGGCGAATTGCATTCGAACTTTGTGATTTCACACATTGTGTCTGGATGAGATGTTGCTGTGAGTGAAGATTGGTAAAGGCTTACAGCTGTCCGTTACATGGAATAATTGTCGCGAGTCTGTTCAAGGCAGCATTGAGATTATTTAACCTTGGTTGAATCTTCGCCATGTTCAGCTTTGTAGTCATTCAGAGAAACTGCTTGCTATGTTCAACACTATCCAATCCCGCGCTGAGAGAATTGCTGAGGAACACAAAGCCAGCAATAAAGAACAAATGTCTTTGTACAAACAAACGAACAAAGCATATTACAAGACAAAGGATCCATCATATACAAAGAACAACATGCCATTTCATTAATATCCGGTTGTCAATTCTACGCCTTTCCAAGCTTCTTGATCTCCGCCACAACGGCATCAGTAACCTCCTTCGTTGTCGCATTGCCACCGAGATCTTGAGTAAGAACTCCAGAAGCAGTCACATTCTCGACACACTCCATAAGCTTGTTTGACGCATCCTCCTCACCGAGCCAAGCAAGCATCTCAGCTGCTGTCCAGAACGTAGCGACGGGGTTAGCGACACCCTTGCCTGTAATATCAAAGGCTGAGCCGTGGATGGGCTCGAACATAGATGGGTTCTCGCGGCTGGGGTCTAGGTTGCTTGTTGGCGCGATGCCAATTGATCCAGCGAGGGCTGCTGCTAGATCAGAGAGGATATCCGCGTGCTGCGATTGTTAGTAAGAATTGAGATGCGAATGAGGAACTGACTCACCAAATTACTTGCGACAATGGTATCAATACTCTCAGGCTTAAGAACCATCTTCGTAGTCATAGCATCAACCAACATCTTCTCCACCGTGACATCAGGGAAGTCCTTCGCAACCTCTGCGGCAACCTCATCCCACAGCACCATGCCATTTCGCTGCGCATTACTCTTTGTAACGACAGTCAAATGCTTTCTCGGCCTCTTCTGCGCAACCTCAAACGAGAAGCGGATAAGTCTGTTAACAGCATGTCGGGTGAAGATGGCCACTTCTGTAGCGACTTCCCAAGGGTGACCGCGGTGCGAGCGACCGCCTTGTCCGGCGTATTCGCCTTCGCTGTTCTCACGGATAATTACCCAGTCAAGATCTCCTGTCTTACAATTGCGTAGGGGAGATTTTGTGCCACGCATGATGCGTGTTGGACGGACGTTGGCGTATTGCTGGAAGGGTTGGCAGATGGCCAGGCGGAGACCCCAGAGAGAGATATGATCAGGGACATCTATAACCAATAAGTGAATGTTCGTTTCAGGAAGAGGGTTACTGACCGGGAGCTCCTACGGCGCCAAAGAGGATAGCATCATGCTTCTTCAGCTCATCGAGGCCACCGTCGGGAATGTACTTTCCCGTCTTCTTGTAAGTATCTGAGCTCCAATCATAGTGTGTGAAGTCAAGATTAAACAATTGAAGAGTGTCGGCCAAAGCATTCAACGCCTCGACCCCAGCGGATATGACCTCTGGACCGATGCCATCGGCTGGGATGGAGGCAATGCTGTAGGACTTCTTGCCGATGACTGCTGAGGGAGACATGGTGTGATATATAGCGATTCAATTGATGGATGAGAAGAGAAGAGAATAAATGAGAATTCCTTGAGATTTATAATGATTATATATCTGAACCTGCTCAACTGTACATTTATATAACTCTTGTTAGTTGATGTGGAGTAATTGAAGCGGACGTTTCTTTGTCCGCTGTAACCTCGACATTGATCTCATTGGATCCAACGAACGATGAAATGTCGCTGGCTCAACTCCGCTGGCGTCGACGGTTTTCCGTGATTAGTGGCTGACACGATGCGGGGGAATCCACAATATCCGTCCGTGATAGAACCTGTATAAGTCGGTTGCGACAAGATAAAATGTCATCGTGCCCCGGCAAGAATCGTAGTCATTGGGAATCCACATATTCTACGACAACATCAGAGCTTCTTGACAATCGTCAACATGATTGACCCAAACGCCATCAATGCTGTCTTGGACATTTTCGTCCCTTCAATTCGAGCGCATCAAGAAAAGACCTCAAAGCCCTTCGTCCTCGGTCTTTCTGGTCTTCAAGGCAGCGGAAAGTCAACATGGGCTGCAGCTTTATCCAAGGTCTTAGCATCGCAACACAACCTCAAGAACCGGACTCTATCTCTAGATGATCTATATCACGATCATCCAGAGCTCGTATCTATTCGAGAGGCCAACCCGAATAATGGTCTGCTTCAAACCCGTGGACAACCTGGAACTCATGACGAAGTCCTTGCAAAAGAGTTCTTTGATCAAGTTCTCGGCCGGGTAGAAAGTGAGAAGAAGACTGTCAAGTGGCCTGCATACGATAAAAGTCTTCACGGTGGACAGGGCGGAAGGGTCCCAGTTGAGGAATGGGATGAAGTCCCTTTGAATCAAGGTCTTGACGTACTCATCTTCGAGGGCTGGGCTCTCGGTTTCCAGCCTCTAACGAAAGAAGAGGTCACCAAGAAATGGGAGAATGCTAAAGCCTCTGAGGCGCAACAGTCTGAAGAGTGGTCTCTTACCAACACTCTCGCGAACCACGAACTGGAGCATCTCCTACTGATCAACGACAACCTCAGAAGATATTACGATACTTTCGCGGGACCACAGCACTTTGACGGGTTTCTTCACTTGAGTACGGATAAACTTGTGCAAGTCTACGATTGGAGGCTGGGCCAGGAAAGAGCTTTGAGACAGCATAAGCCGGGAATGACGGATGAGCAAGTGGTTAAATTTGTCAAAGGGTATATGCCTGCTTATGAACTTTTTCTTGAACGTCTTCAAAATGAGACCTTGTTCCGGAATGACGCAGATAGGGCGTCAGGAAAGAAGCACGTACAAGTGGTATTGAATAAGGCAAGAGAAGTGGTAGAAGTGAAGGAGGTATAACAAAGTAGGCCAGAATTGAGTCAAGGCTAGCGTAGAGAGTTCCACGTTGGATCAACAGAAGCATCAAATTCCGCATTGACAAGGAATGGATTGTCGATAGCACTGAATGAACTTGCAAATAGCTGATCGTACCACATCATTGACTCGTGACCCTCGAGCGGCATATTGTCCAAGCTTGGGTAGGGTTGTCCTTCCACAGGCAGTGAAATGTTTGGTGTAGCGAACAGCTCATTCGTATGAGAGCTATGTGAGGTTTCTGGTTGGAGATATGACGTCCCATGGGACAGGGCTGTGGCAGAAGGAAAGATTCGTTGGCGTTTACGCTGCTGGGACCTGGGAGATGCAGGTCCCGCTGGGAAGGATGTAACGTTAGAGGAAGGGTTTGGCACGGCAGGCACTTGACTATTTCTGGCCTCAGTAGCTGCCGCCGAACTGGCTGTAGCGGGGTGATTAAGTGTTCTAGGGGGCCGCGATGGCGTGGTATTATCGCCCCCTCGTTGATGTGCAAGGCCAGGCGAGAAAGTTCTTGTGGTGATGGAAGCATCTGCAGGTGACTCAATCAGAGAAGGACGGTCTTGAGAAAGCTCTTGGACTGTAGATGTCAACTCATCAATGGCACCGAGGCAATATTCTGGCCAAGATGTGTCTCGAGCGGCGAGATGGCCGAGAATACTCTTGGCTGCCGCAACATGCCTAGACAGGATTAGAAAGCATAGCTGATGGGATACTGCCAAAAACATACCTCAAGGCGCTATCGAGAGGCACTTGCCTTTCAAAAGCAGCGTGAATGAGAACGAATGCACTAATCCAAATCGACCAGGTAAAAGACGGCCAGAGCAATGGTGTTTGTGATCTTGAGCCATCAGATCCAACCTGTAGCTGGTGACGATTCCGATGCTTCTTTAGGATTATTAATATGGATTTCGCAGCAGAGATACAGGCCTGAAATGCAGATGAGTATGAGGCAGACGGATGATCTGACGCTAAGCCAGGTCTATTCAGACAAATGGCAGATTCGTGCTTAAGGACCAAAAGCATGATTTTATGGTGCTCTGATATCCCGGGAGTAGTTGAATTACTGTCGGCAAGATCATCTTCTTCGACAGCGTCTTGAATTTCATTGAACCACTTCGCTAACTCCGCTTGCACAAAAGCAGCTCGATCAGCTGTGTCTTGTCGTTGGAGCATAGACTTGTTTCTTAGCTCGAGGATTAGACCACGTATGCGAGCGTGTTTAGCGACAAAGGTGAGTAGTTGTAGTCGTTCTGAGTTTTCATCTCGGTTTGTAAGTGTATGTCGCTCCTCGCCAGGATAGCAGACGTCGAGATCATCGTCATGAATGTCGAGTGGGAGACCAAGGGATTGACAGAGAAGTCTTTCCAGGATGTATATGCACCAGAAGACCCGCCGACGAGCCGAAGCATCTTTGGTTGTGAAAAACGGATACCGTGCTGGACACCGATGTAGACCTAGTTGAAACGCAGCGCGAACAATGAGTCCACCTAATCTTGATGCAGCGTTCAGACAGAGCATAGAAGTCAGGAACAGCTGAACAGCCAGAGCGGCTTGTGTTGTTCGAAGTGACGCTGGCTGGGTTAGAGCGAATTGTGAGCTTGCTAATGCATCGTCGACGCTGCCAAACAGGAACTGCTTCGGTATTGGCTTCTCAAACGCCATTGACTGTCGGCTGTCGGCCAGTGAGATAGAGAGAATAGACTTGACGATGACTCTGTTGGTTGAACTCAACGACAGAATTCCATTCTTCGCAATTTCCTCGAACAAACCCAGGACTTCTGGCCCATGTAGGAAAGGAAGGACAGGATGCCACGCCTCGAAATAGCTTTTCGACCACTCAACAAAGTCTTCAAAGCTAGACCTTACATCTTCGTTCGAACATATCTCATCATCCTTCCAAAGAAATTGCTCTTGACTCTTCTTAGTTGAAGCATCTTGCCTCAACTGATCATCCTCTCCGGGAATAAGCGTATTAATAGACCCCAGTTCTGTTCGTGACGCAGATCTCTTTGCTAGCCGTAAGTGCACAGCACGGATATAGTGGATACCACTACCGCTTCCTACGAAGCGAGCGGCATCATGTTCGCCTGTGTCGCGCATTAAGCCATATTCGCGACCTGAGGTTGAGTGCTTGCGCTTTGGAGATTGGGGTTCATGGCTTGGATTTGAATACGATGTTTCGAGAGTGTCGTAGGGGGAGTGATGAGAAGACATCTTGAAGAACAAGGATCGTCATTTGTAGGTGGAAATTAGAGGATGGAGATTGTTCTTGGCAGGAACTAAGATCTGATGGAGGTTCGTCGTTCAAAGGAAGGTGCTGCAAAGGTGTTAGTGGCGCGTCGGACAAAGAAAAGACCGAGGCGGGGTTGAATACGCCGCCTGGAAGTGGAGTCAATACTTGCGTCTCGTCAAGATGCCTATCAATTGATAGCAGACTCGGGGCTATTGATCCCTGATTCAAAGTACACATGGCGAATGATGAGACATTGATCGAGCAGGAAGTTGATAGGCAGTTGAACCCGATAGCCTGCAGCCACTGCCGGCAGAGGAAACGCAAGGTGAGACAGAGTAACAAACAGTAAGGAACACAAACTGACCAACTTAATTGTTTATAGTGCGATAGAAATCTGTGAGTGACAAGATATGATTCCCGAGTCACTTGAACATGTAATAACATAATAGGCCACACTGCTTACAATGCAGCAATGATCCCTCTAACTGCCATTACCCTGAACAGAACAAACGGTAACACCAGGAACCCAAGCCACACCATTTGTCAACTAACAGATTTTCAGAGGTCTTCCAATTGGGTTCATAAACAGACTAGAAGCAAGACTAGCTGAAACCGAAGAAGCCCTCTTCCGTGTCGTCCAATCCATCAAGAACCCCGAAAACAACCAAGTCTCACCCAAACCTTCATCCCAAAGAAAGGATGACCGTATAAGGGAGTGGGATAATCTTCCTCTCAGAAATATGAATGAAGTTAAAGCTTGGTACCGCAATAAAGCAGGGTTGAGCGATTTTTTGACTGTGCAGGATAACACGATGGATCTAGACCTGGATCGACAAGAAGCATCTATTCGCGCTGCAACAAGCGATGTAGATCCTGTTGAGTTCACGGATGATATTCAAAGCGGCTCAGGTGTTGAGATTCCCCCGCTAGATCCAGAAGATGAAGGTATTTCAAGAAATGGAAATCAGACTCCTGTTGTGGCTGAAGGAAGCAAGGCTAAAGAGATGGAACAAAAGCATCCACACATGTACTTCTGAATGATAATATATTTCTATCAGCTTTCCAAATTCTTCGTTTCAAATGTGGAATAATTTCTTCGTAAGGCTTCGATGATGAAGGCTCGAATGTGACAATGGTATCCTTGTCTGTGCGTGAGGGGTTGGTCAGTTGATACCGCGAGAAACCAGGAATGTCGGTGAATAATGATAATACGAGTCCGTCTACAAAAGCTACCACAGATGAAATCGACGCATGATTCAATCAAGTAGCTAGAATCCTAAAGGTCTTGCCGAGTGACCCATGTATGTGTGAAGCCAATTCCCGTGGATGTGAGGCGAAAAAGAAAGATAAGCCGAGGTCTTGTAACCAAGTGACATTCCGCAAAGCACACAAAGTCTGTAACCCCTCTCTTATACCATTTTTATAAAGTTTATTTTAGCACAGGCCCCGTCGCTAGACCCTGATCAGCCTCCCCCACAAAGGCGTAGCGAGTTATGTTGATGCACGTCTGGGGTGGTGTAGTAGCGTAGGTTGCACTGCATGAGATCGCCAGTCTTGAGACCCTTTGCAGCAGGGACCACGTATCACGCACAGCGATTTGGTCAGCGCGGTAAGAAGAATGAGGAGTATAAGATGAGTGATTAGCCAGCTAATACTGGTGAATTTTCAAACAATCCCACTCTCCCCAAGCCTTTTTCTTCACACACATCTACAGTCTTCACGATGGCCCCTTCACAGATCCAAGACGAGCCTTCCAATGCCCAAAAGAGCTCTGATCTCTTGGAGCACTCCAAAGAAGAGTCTGTCCTCACAGAAAAGGACCGCAAAGAACTCGCTTTCACAGACACGCACAGCTCGCCTGATGTGTACATCAACTGTAACAAGGATACGCTTTGGCACCCTTGGGTCGGTACACTCGAGCTGAAGCCTCTTCGTTTCGAGACCAGATCTGGCAGCTGGGTCATTTCTTTGAGAACACCTGTGGATTGCTGGCTCGGAAAGCATAGACATCGTGGCACAGTAACGGCTGTGACGCTCTCAGGTAATTGGAGATACAAAGAGTAAGTCCATTCCTCTCTGATGAAGTAACACAGAAACTGACTATTTGGCACAGATATGACTGGGTGGCAGGACCTGGTGACTACGTCGTCGAGAACCCCGGTACGATCCACACACTATTTATGGGTGCTGGATCAGAGGTTGTCTTTACAATCACTGGCAGTCTGGAATTCTTCAATGATGATGACAGTCTACGGGAGACGATGGACATCTTTACCTTTTCGAAAATGTATTATGACCACTGCGAGGAAAAGGGAATCGAGCCCAATGAGAAGTTATGGTACTAGATGTTGATCTACTACGTTACTAGGTAGTTGATTATGATACAATTTTGAGCCTTTTATGATGTCTACTACTCTGAAGCACATTGAATAATATGTGAAGTCATACATATACTGGATAAGATACAATAAATTTAGAGGGGAGACAAAAATCAAACGATAGTGAGATCGCTTACTTCCCCATATCCGCAATATCCAATACCACGCAAGTTCCACTGGGACTGCGCTTCCTGTTTGTTCCCCTTCGAGTCCGTAGCACAACTAAGAAGCTTTTGGCTCTCACCAGAGTCCATTGACATCCTAACCTCCCATCTATGCCAAGCCCATTTCAAATCGCCATCATCCCTTCCATCATTCTCGGACAACTTTGCCTTTTCCCAAGTATTTCCACCATCGGCACTCACTTCAACCTCTCGAATAGGTCCAGCAGCATAACCAGGAAGAGCATACCCTTTTACTTCAACAGTTCCGTCGTCAGCTCTCTTACAAGTCGAACCGGATCGAGGAAGACATATAGCTGAATTGAGGGGCATTTCTTGAAGAGGTGGTGCTTCGGACCACTTTGGATCTGCCTGTTCTGAAGTTTCCACATCAGGGGGAAGAACTCGGTAATCACGTCGATGATAATGGTTCGATGACTCTTGAAGCTGAACTGTGATCCGATCAAGCCACTTGACGGACCGGACGCCAGCTAACCCTGGAGCTATAATCCGGGTTGGGTAACCATGCTTTGGCTCAAGAGGTCTGCCGTTCATCTATTTACGTCAGTCAGCCAGGATTAGCAGTGTATGCGATTACATTTTTACCTCTAAAGCAATGATCACATCAGCCTCCTCAGCCATGGCCTTCTCAAGCGGAATACTTGTTCCAAACCATTCCTCCTCTGGCGAAGGATTCTGGTGACACGCAAACTCCACCTGAGCCTTTTTCTTCTCATCTTCACTAAGACTGATACCTGCCTTGAGCAAAGCATCTCGAAGTCGAGGGCCAGTCCATCTGCAGTTCATCACAGCGCCGTCGAACCAGTCTATGCCCTGGACTTCCTTGATGGTCGTTCTCATAGCATGACGACGATTGCCGGCGCATTGAAGGGCGCATATCATGGTGTGTTGATCGAAAGATTGGAGATCTACGACAGAAAGGTCGAGGCCTTTGTTGACTGCGCCTTGAATGGAGATTCGGTGAGAAGATGCATCGATAAGCGGAATGGGGCTGTTGAGAGTGAGCTTCGCTGTTCGACTTTGAAGGATTGCCGTCTTACCCATGGTTCCTATCGTAACCAATGTCTTTCGTGACGAAGCTGAGAGCGGGTTAGAGTCACGATTTAGTGAAAGCGGAGATGTAAGTTATACTTTGATAAGAGATCTTCTGAGGCTGGCTCACGATTCAGCGGCTCATCAACTGAATATTGGTACTGTCAAGACAGGTGTCAGCACAGAGTTTTCCCAACCGAAATCAATTGGGATTCGCCGAACCCGGGTCGAGCTACGAGGCATTTTGATCGGCCGCTTGAGTAAGCATCAATGGAGTGACGGTGGAAGGACAGCGGGTCGTGGAGTCTCGGTGCTCGCAAGAAGGCGAATTGTTAGGATATTCCTGATTCAGGAATCATCAAGCCAGTATTAATAAGCCCAGTCTGTCGTTTGTAAGATACCTTGTGTGAGTTGAGTCTTGTTTCCGCAGGTTTGAGATGCATCCAAAGCTTGTGGAGTTGTCACAATGACCTCATCACATGTATCAACCAATGGCAGAATACCAATATCAGCTTTGATTACAGCGGTAGGTACAAGCATTCGCGATATTAATATTACAATTATAAGCTATCTAAAGAGGGATGATAGTGTTTGTGAAGAAGTAAAGAACAAACAGTTACTATACAAGAAAACGAATGTATTGGGGCTTCTGTTGAATGCTTAAAGCTCTTGCCCATTGGTCAAAGACCTAGGCATGGTCAAGAAACGCTTCAGAGCAACATTGAATGTGTCGGGATCTTGCATGAACCTATTCTTGTGTTAGCAAATTGCTGTTTGTTCTCCGATGTACTGGTAGTTCTTACGCAAAGTGGCTCACTCCAGGAAGGACAAGAAGATCGGAGCCCCAGATCTAAACATTAAAGGTCAGTACGCTAATAGTGATAGGGATATCAAAGTAACTTACCCAACTGCGGATGATGCCGGCAGTATCACGAGTGACAGCCTCTTCGGAATCACCATCGACGACCCAGATCATAGGCGCGTTGGGGTCGGAGTAACGCGTAGGAATCTTGGAGAAAGAACCGGCGTTCCAGGCTGGCTCAGATGCCCACATGGCAGCAATCCTTTCACCAAACTCCTCAAAGGTCTCAGGGCCTGGTGAGTTTTTCTTGTACTCCTTCTCAGCACGTTCAAGATACTCAATAAAGACGGGAGACTCCGCGGCAGTGGCGTTGATGTTGCTGGGGCTGTAAGTGCCTCCGAAAGCGAAGATGCGGTCAACTCGATCGGTGAAGTTCATGGCGAGGTCGAACGAGATGCAACTTCCATCGGACCAACCGACTGTTGAGAACTTTTCTATTTCGAGGTGATCCATCAAGGCCACGACATCCTCCGTCATGGCATCGTAGGTCAAAGGGCGACTGGGATCATCGCCAGATCTACCTTGACCTCGAGAGTCAATCGTGATCAAGGTAAAAGGTCCATCCTGCAAATGCTTGACCTGATGTCCCCAATAGTCGCTGTTGGCGTAGCCGCCGTGTAGAAAGACCACAGGGTTAAGTCCATTGGCCTGGCTCTCCTCAAGGGGTGCTCCGAAGGTAGCATACCATAGATCTATGCCGTTGATGGGGACAGTGCCATTAAAGTTTGGTTCAGGCAGGGGAGGTGTCGGAGGGAGGGTCTCCCAGGGTGCTTTGTAGGGTTGAGATGTAGCGCCTAGATTCAGTGATAGCGAAACTGACAGGCCAGCCACGCTGGGGATCAAAGCCGCAAAGGATGGCAAAAGATGCATCTTGGTCTTGGAATTATGGTAAGGCGTTAGGTGAATGACTTTGATTAAGAGGCGTTTTTAGAAAGAGTAACGAAATCCTCCGGTGGTTATATTTAAGGGTCAAGAGTCTTTGATGTTCCCCTCATCTTCCACGACGCTATCATGAGCCTCACCGTCCGTTGATCCGCCTGCATTGACAGCGCCGTAAACACGGAAAGTTAAACTCAGATACCCTGTCATAGGACTCTAAAGCTCATTTTGTGCAAGGATCGGCGGTATTACTTCTTCGGATCCCGGCTGGAGATGGCACGTGACCGGGAAGTCACGGAGACTCGCGGAATATCCGGGTGCTCAGACACCTTCTCGTACCCTGGTCCTGTCGGCTCTGAAGATCTGAAACCTGCCAGCCGGCACTCACACACTGCACTCACGTACCGAGATCAGGCACAGTATAAAAATGACTCTCTAATTAACCTATACTATCGACTTGAGGCTCATAAGATGAGTTGACTTCTCTACATCTTAAGCTGTTATGTGTAGGTCAAGATTTCAAATGCAACATCATGATGTTGTGGTAAAATAAGCCTAGTGTCCTGACGCAATATTCTATTCTAGACTCCACAATGAGCGTCGATGCGCAAATGATGCACGGACCATCACGGATAGGCACGGAATCTCCGTCCTATATGGCAACGTCTTGAGCCAAGCTGCTATCCTTATATAGCTAAGTCATCCGAATCTAACCAAGGTCATCACTTACGAAAACAGGATCCCTCTAGATTTCTCCCTGCCCAAGATCTTGTCGATGTGAATTGAGGCAGCTGTAGGAGGATGAGACCTTGGAGAAGGTCCAGTTGTACGGATACCTATCCTAAGGTCGTCTGGAAAGCAAGACAGTCACTTGTCAATCTGTCAGATCTTACCAAGATCTGGTCAAGTGTGAAATAGCTCTGAGACATTGACCTTTCCTAGCATGGAATCTCCGTATTATGGGGCAATGGTTGAACCGTCCTGATCCGAGCTGCTTTCCATATATAGCCAAGGGGTTATTCGAACCCAGCCAACCTTACAATCTCGACTGGACCCTTGGGTCTTCTCTTCTGATGGACTGTCGAATTCTTTCTGCCGAAGATCTTGTCGAGTTCCGGTCAGGGGCTCAGTGGTTCTGAGACACTGATTTGGGGAATAGTAGACAATGTGAAGAGTTCTAATCACGCTGACACATAATCACACCATCTGACACATAGGAATCGAAGGACTACCATGTCGTAGTATCTCATCAAACTAAGGCTGACTAGCTGGGTGGGAATAGACAGCCGTTTTAAGAGAGTTCAACCTATACCCGCGTCTTGAATCTTGATGAAGAAATCTCCGGACCCTTGATTTCTCATCCGCAGATGGCTGAATTCGCCGAATTACTTAGATCCCCTTAGCCAAAACTGTAGTGGCATGGTTCCCGTGATGATCTTGATGAGATATCAGTAGTCTAAGCCTTGTCCTGCTCCCGTCTTTGAGACCCTTCATCCAGCCGCGTTAGCCGAATGAAGTGACTGTTGGGCCGTCACTCGGCAAACTCGCTCTAGCCCACAAGCGGCTCCATAAAGAAGTTCTTCAAGTCATGAAGTCCCCGGTGAAATCTCGTCTGCAAGTACTTGACTCGTGCGCCAAGTGCAGTTATATCCTGTTACGGTTATACTACCCACGGGTCCGGAGCCTCCCCGTTCCTAGTAAAACGCCACGGTGGGTGGGACAGTCGCATATGAACTCTATTTCAGCCCCGAAAAGCAACTGTTGTCGAATGGAAGACCCTGTCTTCGGAAATAGTTTATAATGCCAGGGTAAGTGCTGTTGGCTCTAAATTTTTACAAGTAGCCACTATGCCTCGAATCATCAAAGCGTACAGGAGTAGGATTCTCTCCCTAATGCTCTAAAGAAAAAGAAAACACGAAAGAGTGAGAAATAAATTAACTGAATTTTCGCATTGTTTTACTCTATCAGCCATATGCCAACTCTTCTTCTTATCTTTTGAGCCATACAATCGCGACAATGTCTGAACCAGCTGGTGTCGGGGGCAAAGGCCCCGAACTGATCGGGGTCCTCTGGTTCCAAATGGCTCTGAGCTACTTTCTCATTGGCCTTCGTCTTTACACACGCGCATTCATCAAGGGAGCTATAGGAGTAGATGATTGGTGTCTGATCTCAACAGCCGTTAGTAGCCATCTAATTCCTAGCGTCAAGGTACATGAAACTAACACTATACACAGTTCCTCAGCACCATGTTTACTGTATTTACGACAGTAGCATGCATGCACGGAATGGGTCAGCGCCACGACGACCTTCCGACGTCCGAGTTTGCAAAGGCAATGCTGTATATCCTCACTGGCCAAGTCTTTATTGCTCTCGCTACTGGGATGGGTAAAGTGTCGGTTGCCATGTTCTTACTCCGTATTGTCATGAAACCATGGTAAGTCTCGCCATGTCCACGTTTCTCATGGTTATTAATAAGGATCCTTTCAGGCATCGGTATTTTCTCTGGTTCTGTAATATTTCCATTATGATTTTCAGTGTTTTCCTTGCGGTCGCCGTCTTTGCGCAGTGTACACCTACAGAGTCTATTTGGAATCCCCTTCTGGCCAATCAAAGAGTTTGCAACCTCAGCCTCACTGTTGTTGCCATCTCATATTGCTGTGAGCTTCCTCAAGGAATCTGCTATGTTGCCCCTACTGATATTATATGTAGCCTATGCCGCAACAATGGACTTCGTGTTAGCAGCTTTCCCTTGGATCGCTCTTCATGGCCTGAACATGAAGCCCAAAGACCGCCGTACTATCTGTCTATCTCTCAGTCTCGGAGTTTTGTGAGGCTCAATTCCGCCGTGTCATCTGACTGCAAATGCTAATCAACATGATACAGCGCCGGTATTTGTGGTATTTTCAGAACGTCTGGGTTGACCTCTTTGAGTAACGCTCAAGACTACTTATGTAAGTCCGATCAGCGCTGATTCAAGAATTACAGCTCTAACAAAGAACCAGACTCCATTTCTAACTCGGTTATGTGGACCGTGAGCGAGGTAACGGCTACGATTGTGTGTCTGACACTCCCATCCCTACGACCCCTATACAAGAAGATGCGCGGCGAAGACTTTAGTTCCGGAGGGTACCGCCAGCAAGACGACTCGGAATACAAACCCAACGCATCCTTCCCACTTGGTTCTCTCAGGGGCCCAGACAACGACCAGGATCATACTTCTACCCAGATCGAAAGCGGCGTTATCACGGGGAAGAATGATAGCGACGAGGCTATCCTGCTCCACGAAAGTACTATGGCAAAGGGAAATATTATCAGGACTCAAGAAGTCAAGATTCACTACGGACAGGGAAACAGAAGTTGAGTCTACTGTGTCTTTACACGAGACAAAAAAAAAGTTATATTTTCTATTCGTGATTTAGTAAGCCGAGGTATTACTCGAACATGACTCTTTTACTATAATATATTAATTATAAATAGTACCTACTTTCTCATTAGCATCACACTTGAAACCAGCAATCGCGTTGCGTCGTGTTTGTAACTGATTGTTTATTACGATGATGGCAACAGAGATGAATCATAAGGAGATCTCCAGCCGTTGAAATGAGGATATTCTGCTGATCTCTATGTGCTCCATTATAGGGTAAATGAGAGTACCACAAGGTTAATACATTATAAAATAATCTTTTTGAAAGATAGGACCTCCAAGGCGCACAAGCACAACAACACATTGATCCTGCTTCTCCTATACCTCAAAAGCGATCTACAACATCGAACATGGCAAAACCTGCCGCTAATAATGTCGACAAGCACGACGAAAATAGACCTTCAGAGGAGTTATTAACAGAGAAGGATCATAAGAAATGCGGAACTTTCCATTGCTGACAGTGATGAGTTGTTCAGCTGATGCTTCCCCTCACAGACAACCAGCCACAGCGTCGCACCGTGCCAACCAATGACTGACCGCCAAATTCTTGTGACACAGTAATTTGTAGTAAGCTGATGATGCGAAGGATTCTCATTTTTCGTGGTAGATCAAGCAGATGAAAATATTCCCGGGGTCATGGATGCTGGGCATAAGCGTTATGGATCCTGTCCACAGCTGCTGCGCCACGATTTGTCTTGAGCGCCGAGGGTATTACAATGGATATTGTGCTAAAAATGGAGGATTTCTAGGATCAATGGTATTGTTTACACGGTGAAAAACTGGGATGTTGAATTGAGGCTTGAACTTGCATTTGATGTGCCAAAGTACCAAATAGCATTCATTGAGGCCAATACCTGACATCCATGCCGGCGACTGAAGCCTCCAATCAGTGACCCAATTGCCCATCCAAAAAATGATGGAAATCTTAAAAGACAGCTTCAACGTCACCGACACCAGCTCAGCTAGAAACTAAGAAGAATAAGTTTCACAGGGCTGGATCGAGACCCATGGATGAGGCTAAAAAGTCGGCGAAGTTGAACTGCGCTGCCTCACTTTACCTAACTAAGCCCGAGTCCTTAAGCTTAAAATAGGGCTAGTCATCAGCTGGAAGCGGGGGCTGTACCTCACTACCTCCACCACAGTAAGACTTGGTGTAAGCTAAACCTCCACTACAGGTAAGCAACCTCCACTAGAGCTAAGCTAAACCGATCTGACGGCTCACCCTCCGATGTAGTGTAAGACTGAGGGCTGTGAGATGTCATAGCCTCCTCCGCTACATTGCGGAAGTTGTGAAGCTAACCAAGTTATGGGTTGCAACTTAGATCTTTGGTACTGTTAATTGAGACCTTCATGATGGGAAGCAATTTGTATAAAGAGACTATGATATCCTGTCCAAGATGAAATTTCCTCTCTCATCATCACAACACAAAACTCATATCAACAATTTCCTATTTTCTTATTTCCTTATTTTCCTTTGTCAGGTTTATTATTTTCCTTACAAACCTTCGCTTCTTCTCAGTCGTCTGCCAATAGTTCGTTCATCGTTCCAACTTTCTTTCGACTTTAACTCCCAACACCAAATCAAAATGCATTCTGCCATCATCGCTCTCGTCGCCATCTCGGGCTTCGCCGCTGCTACCCCCAATCCCAAGACTACAGAGTGTCAAGGTCTCGGTCCTGATCTGGCCCAGTACTACGTCTGCGGCAACAATGGCTTCCGCGGTTACTGCTCTGTAGACCCTTGTGCTGCAAAGTGGTGCCGCGACTTCGCTCCCAAGACTTGCGATCTTGTTTTCATCACTGAGCCTCCTGTTGTTGCCAACCCTGTTGACGGTCATAAGTGGGAGGCTGAGACTACCACAACCGAGCCTACCACTGAAGCCACTCACTCATCTTCTTCTGATGACACTGTTTGCGCTCCCGGCACTGGTTTCTTCCAATCTTGCTCCAACGGTTTCAGAGGCTGCTGCAAGTCTGATGCCTGCTCCAACTCTGAGGGTGTCTGCCCTGATGCCGTCAAGCGATCTGATCCTACCGTCTGCGCTCCCGGTACTGGTTTCTTCCAATCTTGTTCAAACGGCTTCCGAGGATGCTGCAAGAACGATGCTTGCTCCAACGCCGCCGGTATCTGCCCCCCTTCCAACAAGCGATCTGACCCTACTGTCTGCCCTCCTGGAACCGGCTTCTTCCAATCTTGCTCCAATGGCTTCCGTGGTTGCTGCAAGAACGACGCTTGTGGTCAGAAGGAGCCCATCTGCCCCACCACTGTGAACAAGCGATCTGACCCTACTGTCTGCCCTCCCGGCACCGGTTTCTTCCAGTCCTGCAGCAACGGTTTCCGCGGCTGCTGCAAGACTGACGCCTGTGGCCAGAAGCAGCCCATCTGCCCTCCCGCCGCTGCTAAGCGCTCTGACCCTACTGTCTGCCCTCCCGGTACTGGCTTCTTCCAGTCCTGCTCCAACGGCTTCCGCGGCTGCTGCAAGGGCGATGCCTGCGGTAACACCTGGTGCCCCGACTACAAGACCGGCACCTACCAGCCTGCCCAGAGCCTCGAGGTCAAGACCCGCTCTTCTGGCACTTGTGCTCCTGGTACCGGTTTCTTTCAGGTTTGCTCCAACGGCTTCAAGGGATGCTGCAAGAAGGATGCCTGCAGCTCTAAGCGACCTGTCTGCCCCAAGTAAGAGGTGGAGTTTCACACATACATATTTACACTTCAAGTATATAAAGAGCCTGATATAGACTAGCGATGCATTGTCAACAGTCATTTGGACATGGGTATTGGAACGTTCCTTAGCATAGCGGATTGTTTGGCATTGGACTGATTCATCATTTGATATTTATTCATTTAGAGCATTGATTTTATCGGGTACGATGAAAATCTAACTAATACACTCCTTCCAAAAGCTTCTCTTTCAATTTGCCTTGATGGAATGATGATTGTGAACGCATTGGCTCTTCACCTGATAATGCACCAGTATATCTCCAGGAAGCCTGGTATAAACATGGATTAAGGAGGGTTCAATCCCCCGTTTAACAGAAAAAGAGGGAGTGGTGTGGAACGAACTTTTAGACTTAATAAGGTTCAGGATTCTAGAAGTTTTCTCTATGTCGTATGCCACTAGACCACTCATGATTTAATTTGATTGATCCCCTCCTTGTTGCGGGTTATACAAGGAAGCCTGAGAAATGGCTGAAGGTTTCTTATCAGCGGTATGTGGTTGGTTTGGCTGGAACTACATAGGACAGTACCGTGTGTTGTATTCTTTCCCATCGGTAAAAGGCGAAGCCTATTTGTTCCTGCACGGCTAGCCGGAAATCAACGGACCATGCCTTCCCACGTCTGAAGTGTAACCAGACCACCATCTTGTCCTCCCACAATATCCAGTCAAAGTCGGTTACCGAGTTCCGTATAAAAATCCACAAACGGTCCAGTTTCATTCTCTCCGAACTTCTCCTCAACGTACCAAGTATGTCACGAAAGAAGGAACCTGAGCTGGCAATTGGTACAGGACTTGTCCAAGTGAGCACCTCTATCCACACTGGTTATCGAACTAACAATATTCCCTTGAGGTTCTGCCACAGAATCCAAGACCCTGGTACAAGACTCCGCATCTCATCAAACTCAACCTCTTTCTCCTGGTTCCTCTATTCTCTTCGGCCTCCATAGGCTACGATGGTGAGCATTGTAAACTTTTCTTCAAGTTTTAATAATACCAATACTCAGCCAGGCTCTATGATGAACGGTCTTCAAACCCTCCCTCAATGGCGCACCTTCTTTAACAACCCACAAGGCGCAACCCTCAGTCTTATGAACTCCGTCTACCCACTCGGTAAGACCGTGTCTTTATTCGCAGTTTCATACATCAGTGACCGATGGGGTCGAAAGCTTCCTCTGCTAGTCGGCTTAATCGTATGTATCATATTCTCAATTCTTCAAGGTCTCGCGCAGAATATTCACAGTTTTATAATCGCTAGAGCCCTCCTGGGTTTCTTTACAAGTTTTCTGGGACAGCCTAGCCCGATCATCATCACGGAGTTGGCGTATCCTACTCAGCGAGGGAAGATTACAGCGTTGTATAATACATTCTTTGTAAGCGGCTTGTTCGAATTTATGGACCAATGCTGATGATTGTAGTGGTTTGGGGCTATTGTCGCAGCGTGGTGCACGTATGGCACTTTCAAGATTGAGTCGACTTGGAGCTGGAGAATTCCCTCGCTATTGCAGGGAGTAGTACCAATGATTCAACTGTTGGGACTCTACTTCTTGCCCGAGTCCCCAAGGTATATATGCTTTCTAATCGTCCTCAAAAATAATATCAACCAGACTGGTGTAGGTGGCTCGTATCCCGGGGTCAAAAAGAAGAAGCTCGAAAAGTACTGGCAAACTATCACGCAGGAGGTGACACAGAGTCTCCTCTCATCACATTCGAAATACGAGAGATCGAACATGTTCTTACCGAAGAGGCTGAAACTATTTCTGCTAAATCATGGCTGGAGCTAATGAGGACTCCGGCTAACCGCAGACGCACTCTTATCGCCGTTATTTTGGGTTTCTTCGCCCAGTGGAATGGCGTTGGAGTTGTCAGCTACTATCTTGTACTCGTTCTCAACACTATCGGGATGACCAAGGTCAAAGATCAAAATCTCATCAATGGGCTTCTTCAGATATTTAATTGGCTCATAGCTACCTTTCTTGGGGCTCTAATGGTTGATCGACTTGGGCGACGAACGTTATTTCTAACATCCACAGCTGGAATGCTCGTGGCATATATCATCTGGACATGCCTCATAGCACACTTTATAAACAGCCCTAACGAATCAGCCGAACGGGCAGTAGTTGGTCTCATATTTGTTTACTATCTGTTCTACAACATTGCCTGGAATCCACTTTTGCAAGCATACCCAGTGGAGATATTTCCTTACACACTACGCGGAAAAGGATTGTCTATTACTTATATAGCGTTTTTTTATCGGTCTTATTCTCGGGAACCAGGTCAACCCGATAGCCATGGAAGTTATTATGTGGAATTATTATACAGTGTTTTGTTGCATTCTTGCTGTTTTGTTTGTGGTCATCTGGTTCTTGTTTCCTGAAACGAAAGGGCACACACTTGAGGAGATCAGGAAGGTCTTTGACGGCAAACGGGAGAGAGATGATGGAGTAGCAGAGGCAGGAGTAGGCGAAGAGACGTTTGGGAAGATAAAGCAGGCCCTTGAAAGTTAGTTGTCACTGCCATTGATATGATATCATCACTATGTATGTGATGACGACCAAAGGATCATGGATTGTGGATGCTCTGCAAGGCGGGGCTAGTATGGAGACTCGATAAACAGCCTGTATTCAATTCCATGTTCAAGGTTGTTTAGCCGAGAGGAGCAGTTTGCGAGATATTTGTTTAATGCCTCAACGTTTGTCCTTTCTCTATCAAACTTGAAGTATACCTGTAAAATCGAATCATCATGTCAAAGTCAAAGCCAACCCTGCGATGGGGCATCGTCGGCACAGGCACGATCTCATCCTGGTTCCTATCTGACCTTTCCATCGACCGTAAAGACGCTCAAGCGACACACATCATCCAAGCAATCGGATCATCCTCTGTTGAAAAGGGCAAGAAGTTTGTCGAAACTCATATTCCAAACATGAACCCAACTGTCTACGGAAGCTATGGGGAAGCTTACCAAGACCCCAACGTTGATATCATTTACATTGGTACACCACATGGTTTCCATAAGAAGAACTGTCTTGATGCGATCTCCCATGGCAAGAATATTCTTTGTGAGAAGGCCTTTACTTTGAATGCTAGAGAAGCGAGGGAAGTTCTTGAAGCTGCCAAGACAAAAGGTATCTTTGTCATGGAGGCTATGTGGACGCGTTTCTTTCCTTTGGTGAAAATGGTTCATAGGATGATTCATGAGGAGAAGGTTATCGGAGATGTGGTTCGACTGTTCGCAGACTTTTCTATGGATCAGCGCATCGAGTCACTTGCTCCTGAACATCGACTACGAGATCTTGCGTTGGGCGCTGGCTCATTGCTTGATATTGGCATATACAGCTTGACATGGGGTCTATTGGGTCTGGACGCAGGCGTGGGCGAGAATTCCACAACACCAAAGATCTGCGCCTCTCAGACGTTTGTTCAAGGTGGTGTCGAAGTTAGCACCTCTATCATTCTACAATATCCCGATGGTAAACAAGGCATCATCACTTCCAATTCGAAAATCAAGACCCCGCCAGCATTTTGTCGTATTGAAGGAACAAAAGGTCATATCATTGTTGAAGGTCCTGCAGCTGCGCCTGAGAATTTTACTGTGTACATGGATGGCGAGACGGAGGGGAAGAAGTATGATTTTGAAAAGCCGGGTAGAGGATTTTATTGGGAGGCTGATGCTGTGGCAATGGACATCGCTGCTGGGAAGACTGAGAGTGATGTTATGCCTTGGGCTGAGACTGTGAGGGTTATGGAGATTATGGATGAGGTTAGAAGACAGGGCGGAACAAAGTTTCCTCAGGATTAGATGAGATACACTTGCCGCCCTTAGTACAGTATATCGTGTTTAATTTGACGTCGGAACGCCATTCCGTCAACAGATTAGACGAGCCCGACGTTAGCCTTTCACTTTTCCACTTTCAGAGGCGTTGGTTGAACTAGCTTCTAGAAGATCAACATGAATGCGTTATCGAGACCTCGTGACCTTTCTCCGCATATCGCCACGTAGTTGAGTGATCAGATACCGGGCGGGGTCAAGTTGCATTTAGTCTAGACTCCTGCGAGATAGGAATATGAACATCGGAGAGACCTCCCGACTACAACTATGTGTGGGGTGGAAGAGCATGTGAGATAATGCCGGTGTGATGATGGCAGAGACGAAGGAATGTGGTGATATGGTGATAAATATGAGGCTGCCATTGAGCCGTTGTCTGAGATACCCTAACAATCATTGATTCCACATCAAAGGACAGTCAAAATGCTTCCAAGAATAGCCACGCATCAAAGAATACATCTTCTGCCATTGCCGGCTCGTCATGTTTTATTACAACACCGAACAATAGCGAATGCAACATTCCGACCAACCATGAAGTCTGCATCAACACAGCTATCAGAACCATCACCACTATCCAAAATGCCCATGGGCGTTCTTCTGCGCTCAGTAACTCTCACAACCGTCATGTCCAACCGCTTTCTCCTCCTACCATCGCTCGCATTCATTTCCCTTTTAACACAAGCCAACTCATCCTTCCTCAATCCCGATAAGAATCCTGTTCTGGGTCGTCTTCTCCAGTGGACTATCTACAACCATTTCTGTGCTGGAAACAGTATTCCTGAAGTCTCAAATACTGTCAAGTACATCAAAAAGCTAGGCTTTCATGGGATTATACTTGGATACTCCAAGGATGTTGTCCTGGATCCTAACGTCAAGCTTCCCGAGGCTGGATTGGAGGATTACCCGGTTGAGTGTTATCGTATGATCGACGAGTGGAAGAGAGGAAATATCGAGACTTTGAATATGATCGAAGCTGGGGATCTGTTGGCTGTGAAGTAAGAATATTGTCTATAATGAGATACATGGCTTTACTGACCTTATCTAGGGTTACGGGCGCCGGCCCTATCGCAGTCGACGCACTCCAAGCTGGTCAACACATGAACAAATATCTACACCAAGCTCTAAACGACATATGTATCGAAACACGCAAACGAGGATGTCAACTATGGATAGACGCAGAACAACAAATCATGCAACCAACCCTCGATGACTGGACAATAACCTTGATGCGCGAGCACAACCGAGATGGCAATGCCCTCGTCTACAATACCATTCAAGCCTACCTTAAGGGAGCTCGGAAGAATGCCCAACGTCATATCCAACTAGCAGCTCAAGAAGGTTGGACTGTCGGTATAAAGCTAGTCCGCGGTGCATATATCGAGAATGAAATTCGATCCTTAATCCACGATACGAAAGAAGATACTGATGCATCATATAACGACATAGCTGACATGTTGATCTCCCAACGACCTCCCACAAACGCCAAGTTTCCCAGCGCAGCACTTGTCCTCGCTACTCACAACGCTGAAAGCGCCACCAAAGCCCTCACAACTCACAGAAAACGCCTTGAAGCTGATCTTCCCACAACTCCGATGAAGTGTGCTCAAATCATGGGTATGGCAGATGAACTGAGTGGGAAGTTGTTGCAGGATTATGAAAAGGCTTTGAAGGAAGGTCGGGCCAGTGATAGGACGCCCAAAATTTATAAGTGTTTGCCTTGGGGGTCGGTGCAGGAGTGTATTAATTATCTGTATCGACGGGCGGTGGAGAACAGAGGTGCTGTTGAGAGGACTAAGCATATGGCTGTTGCTATGAGACAGGAACTTTGGAGGAGGGTTGTTGGGTAGAGATGGAAGTAAGTTTGGATCTCCTTTTGTAAAGAATCGACAGTCTAGACCTCAAGAAATGATATAATGAACACTTGGCAACTTCTTAAACAAGGTTCTTTAGTGCTGTCAGTGGAAAATGTTTATTCTACGTGAATATTCATCGAGTAAAGTTCGAAAAAAGGAGATTCTGGGATCTTATGTTTACGGATTGTATCTCTCGTTCTCTAGCCTCGCCAGTAACTCACTCTTTGGTTTCTCATCGACCCACCTTGTCCGGGGTAAATCAAAAGTAGATGTTATCCTCCCATAAGCCATTCCACCAAGCTGCCCAATCGGCCTCAACTTATCAAGCTCAATATGACTAAAATCCACATTCGCCGCGTCTTCCTGGACCCAAAGTCTCGTTGCCTCGACCAAGAAAATAGCAGAACCGCTTGCATCAGGTCTATGGCCTTCAAATTCCTTCATATCCACAACCTTTCCCTCGATCGACAGCACTGACTCTTTTACTCGTGATGGTTTAACTGTGGTTGTTTCACCTTCAGTCAGACCTGTGATATCCCATTCTGAAATTCCATAGGGTGCATCGATAGACGAAGCGTTGACTGCTTCGATCATGTTTTCAGAAACGGTATTTATAACACATTCTTTTGTGTCTTTCATATTTTGATAGGTATCTTTCATCTGGCCGTTTCGAGAGGAGAAGCTGACGATGAACATTGGTGGATCATGATCGACCATTTGGAAATAGCTAAACGGGGCGAGATTTTTGGTTTTTCCGTCTTTGGAGACTGCACTGATAAAACCAACTGGACGAGGAGCGATGCCAGATATCAGAAGACGGTAGTTTTGGCTGACGGACCTGTCGGGAGAATATGGGTCGATTTCTCTATGGATGGTTTTGATGGCTGTTGTTTGGTTTGTGCGGACGCCGTCTCCGTAGGACCACGTTGGATCAGGGGATTTTGTGATCTCGATTGGTTCGTTGGAGTGGTTGAAATCTGGTCGATTGGCTATTTTGGCGGCGAAATTTGTGACTGGTTGAACTGCTGAGAATGCAGGTTTAGGTGTCGCAACTGCAGCCGCGGCCGAAGAGTTGGATCTGACAGCAGAAGGCGACATCTTCTTTGTCAAGCATCTCAAGGCGTGGACCTCTCTTAACGTCCTATAGAAGATTAGTCTTCTTCATCTTCCTCAACCACCAATCAAGAGCACTCACTTGTGCCTGAATGGGTTTGACATGGTTGTGTAAGCTTTGATGAATATGGTTTGCGGCACGACCCGAATCAATCTTCCAGAAGAGTTTTTTGTCACTTAGACCAACTGGCGCAATGAGAAGGATGTCGGGTTGTTATACCGACTTTATAAAGTCCACGGCAGGGTACAAAGATAAGGTTTCACTAGCAATCGGAAGGCCATTCCGGTCAATCCCGTCTCCACATCCGATAGCGCTCCTGCGCTCCTACCCAAAGCCGCTGATAAGCTCAACAGCACTTACTGGAATAGGCAAGGACTACATCCGGGATTTCCTTCCACCCTAAAGACTTAACCCGGAACACTGCCCCGACTTTCATTGCTTGTCCCCATCACATTCAGATTCGGCTGGTTAGCCTTCGAGAGCAATGCCTAATACTCAGCAGAGCCAATTCCGAGTCGTCAAGAAATGTGTTAAAGCGTACGTCTATCAAAGGCCGACATTCGGCATAGGAGCTAATCTCGTTATCAAGGTGTAAGCGATGTCGGTCTATGAAGGTCAAGTGTTCTGGGGCACAACCTTGTGCGAGATGTGGAAGAAAGAATGAAAAATGTGTGTATGAGGCGGAGGAGAAAAAGGTTACTGTTAGTGAGAGGTGAGTCGGGTTGCTGTTCCTTGTTCTATGTCATTGGCTGATTGGCTGTCGCAGTTATCTCCGGGCGTTGGAGAGACGACAAGATGGCCCATCACCCGGAGGACTTCGCAGCGGAGGGAGGGTCCGACCGAGACATTCTTCCGTTTCAGATTATGGCATGACGGGCGTTCTTCTCCGGGATGCGTCTGTGGCGGAAGCTGACGGAGGTACGTGGCTATGCTCTCGACTTGACCGTCTACTAACATAGATCTTCTGCAAGACCTTACCCTCGGGACGCCGGAAGAGAACGAGGAGAACGACGAAGCAAACGATACTAGATCCCTGTCATCTAATGATGTGCTTGAGCCCGCCTTTCGCCAGAACCCTTTGGTAGACAATGACTATGTTTTCGGCCAAGCCTTGGGGCGATATTGTAAGCCTCCCAGGTCTTAAATTAATTAAGTATGTTGACACCATATTGCAGGGTACATGGGCCCAGCTTCGTCATGGGCCTTTTGCAGAAGAGTCCTAGCCCTGGTCGGAAAACACCTTCCAGAAGCAAATAACGATCCTCCACCATGGCATCTCGACGGATCGGCATTCCGCCTCCAATGGCGTCCCCTAATGCCTGACGAACAACCCGAAATTTCGAACCTTCCACCGTCGGACTATGCATTCTTTCTCATCCAGACAGCAAGATTCTATCTCGGCCCATTGGCCAGTCTAATCGATGAAGTCGAGTTTCTTCAGCACTTCAAAGAGCTCTACCAGGATGCCTCGACCAAGGCGGCTTCCTGTAAGCTTTGGTACGCGCAGTATTTGTTAATGATTGCGTTCGGAAAGGCGTTCCTGGGCGGGGAAAGTGTTGATGGGAGACCACCGGGGTATCAGTACGCTGCGAGGGCAATGCCGCTTATGCCGGAGTTGGCAGGGATTGCTTTGGATCCTATACTTTCCGCCCAGGCACTTACCCTTGCGGCCATCTACTTTCAGTCTATTGATATGAGAGTGGCAGCATATCAGCATGTGAGTTCAGCTTCAATCTTGGTCAACCAACCACTAACCAGGACCAATATAGATAGGGCAAGCCCTTCGTATATGTGTACTCTCTGGTTTCCACAGACATATGCCGGAAGAAGTCGTCGGAGCACAGCATTCCAAACGGTGTCACATTATCTTTTGGGTGGTCTACATGTTAGACCAAGAATTTGCAGCTCTTATCGGAGCTACTAGCGCTATACGCGACGAAGACATCACAAACAAATTGCCCTCTCAGGTTGATGATTCTTTGACATCTCTCAGTTTGACACTTCATGTTCAATTAGCTCGGCTCATAGCTCGGCTTTTGGGGAGTAAGCTTGAGAAAATCTCCTGCTCGTTTACTGGTTATTAACACTGTGACAGCGGTATACGGTGTTGGGAAAGACTATGACGGCACACTTTTCAGCAACACACAATCTATCCTCAGAAACCTGGCCGAGTTAAACCGCGATCTACAGAATATTATTAACAAACACTTTCGTGACTCGATCAGCAAGGCGTCAAGAATCGCCACACGACTACTGCTCCAATATCATCATGTAAGTTTCAGAGCTTATGAAAGCTATGAGTAGTGGCTCACAAGTCGTTAGTGCGTCGTCCTCACAACGAGGCCTCAAATAATGTGTGCTTTGCATATGCATATCGAACAGTCCAAGACACAGATGACGCATGGCTTAACACTGTCTCGCCCCGTAGCATCATTGATACAATCATGTGTTAACTCTGCACAATCAATTCTCAAGACTCTTCGCGCCCTTGCAGACGAGGATCTAATTGGTCAGTCAACAAATATAACCCACATGAATCAACTTAATTAACAGTCTTGTGTAGAAGCATTTTTGCCGTTCCAGATCGAATATGCATCGTCCTCCGCATTTCTTTTACAACTCATCCCCATAATTTGCCCTTCTCTTCTATCAGATAATTCTTGGCGTGACGATGCCCGTTACGTCTTTAATACCCTGATCGCCAAGGGAAGTTTGATTGCTCCACTCAGAAAGGTGGAACTGGAGCAGTTAGAGCAGAAGCTCTCCGCTCTGACGCCAGCAAGCAACATCGTCACACCAGAACTTCCTGTCGAGGCAGAACAAGATGAAGTTCCTCAAGAGCATTACAACGAAGAGGACGAAGGGAATGATATCCAAAAACATCTCGCAGATGAAACAGGCTGGGATCTCTTTGCTGCCAACGCCATGGCCGGCCTAACCCCAGGCGAGCTGTTGGATCTAGCCGAACAACTTGACGTGGGCAACTTCCTATACCAGCCTGAGATGTAACAATCCATATCAAAACCACGAAGAATCGGAAAACATTACCCCAATTAGTGACTCAATCGCGAAAGTCATGTCATCCAATTTCCAAGCGAGGGGCTCGATCGATGTACCCTGGCCGCAGGGTGTCAGAAGAATCAACCGCCGAAAGCATAAGAGACGAAATACTTAGGTCACTTTATACGGGATTAGGCTAGCATCTAGGCTACTTTATTTCTGTAGCCTAAGTCCTAGAGGACATTTCTTCTGTTACCCACCCACCTACCCTGGCTTATGCTAAGCCTTGTTGGGCTGACGAGGGATAATCATGACTTCTGATAGGGTAACTCGTTAAATCAGGCTGACACCCAAGACTTTATCCGCAATTTTTCAGCTTGAAGGTAAAGCAGTGTGATCTTATTCCTCTCATCATTTTACAGCTTCATCTTTGAAAAGTATCGCGAGGCAAAATGGAACCACAAGCTAAGAAAAGCCATGCTCGGTTGAGCTCACTGTTCAGACGCAAGACAGTTATCGAAGAGAGACGAGAACCAGCTATCGAGGAGGCATGGGCACCTGTCCGTTCTCCACCACCAGTCCAGGCACCAGTCTTACAATATCCAGCATACATTGCGCAGTATCAGATGAACAGTCAACCACAATCCCCTCAAAGTCCACAGAGTTTAGCTGCTGGACCTGGAAATTATCGTCCTTATCCAGAGCCAGCCAAAGCTCACTTTGCTCCTCCTGGATCGTTGGTATCTCAGATTTCGGAGCGGGAGAGGAAACCGAAGACGAATCTAGAGCAAAGCCTGGTGGTTCACTCTCCGCCTTCTCCAGCTAAGACACCTCGGGATGTGGGCATGTCTTCACCTATTACCGAGGCGGGGCCATCAAATTTATCGTCCAAAAGCCCACCGGGAGGTGACGTTACTTCTACGAGCCCATCAGCCGAGAGTGTCATTTCCAGCATCCCAAACCCAGCCAGGCCGAGCATGGTGTCAACGGTTGATTCTCCTACTAGGCAGAAATACGAATATTGGCCGATTGAGACCGGCTCCATCAGACTCGTCAGAATTTTACCGGGTCACCACACAATGATAGAATGTGAAATCATCCAAGCACCTCTCGATAATGCCCCACAATATGTTGCTGTATCATACACATGGGGTGACGTGGGAGACACAAAAAATATTGATATCGAAGGGTCTCGTGTTCCCATTACTGTTAGCCTTTACGGCGCGTTACAGGCTCTTCGGCAGAAACAATCATCGGTCCTGGTTTGGGCAGATGCTCTATGTATCGATCAGAAGAACACAGATGAGCGTAGTCAGCAAGTTCAACTAATGCCTCGAATCTACTCAAACGCGGCATTTGTTGCGATATGGCTTGGTCCGGAAGAGGACGATAGCTCAAGGGCAGTGGAGCTCTTGTCAAAGTTTTCTCTGTCTACCGACCACTTTGTTACAGGCGAGGATGTGTCCCGAATATTAGCAGAGGCTGCTGCGAATGGGGATCTTTTAGCCACAGTATCCCTCTTCGGGAGACCTTACTGGAAACGACTTTGGGTTACACAGGAAGTGTTTAACGCAAAACGTATCGCTGTTCATTGTGGAGATACTTTCCTCCCTTGGCAATCCTACAAGACTGCATCCCATTATTTCCGTCGACATCATGGAGAACTTATTTTCAAAGCTAAGGGTCCGGATAATAGACGCCCTGACCAGTTTTCCAGTGTTCAGACATTGATACACGAGGGACCAGCATGTATTCCGACTCTCAAGCCTCAAACTCTGAAGGGAGAAAACGCTCTTCTCGAAGTTTTGAGGGCATGTAGGAGTCAACTGTCTTCCGATCCAAGAGACAAGCTGTACGGCATTCTCGGCGTTCTACCTTCTCACATTCGGGATGGACTCCGAGTTGATTATGATCTCTCCACCAAGGACGTTTACACAGAAATTGTGGAGTTTCTGATCCAAACAACCGATAGCCTTGACGTTATCTGCGAGTCAATGCACTTTCCTCCCAATAACAGATCTCCTAATCTACCCTCATTTGTTCCGGACTGGTCCTACATACCTCTTACATCAGCAATGGGCCACAGATACAGCTTTCAAGCATCAGGCGCTACAAAGGCTATCTGCCAGTTCCATGGCGATCGTATGAATAAACTTGAGATTTCCGGCATACCAGTTGATATTGTTCAAACGAAGGGCATGGTTGTGGGCACGCTGGTTAATTTGGGAGATTTCCTTATGGCGTTTTTGCATTGGAGAGCGTTACTTCTTCAGGCTACTGAGGGACGAACCCCGTTTCAGATACAGATGGCAGAAGAGTGTCTCGCGGCAACGATATGTCTTGGACAACTACCTACAGGATATGATAGAGAGCGTTGGCAAAAGGTTTGTTATCACGTCATAGCAAACCTCTTCCAAGAACGTCTCCCCTACATTCCACTCGACGAAACATTACAAGCTCATCTCAATATCTTGACCGACATCAAACCCGAGGCGCGAAGACAGTTCTTACAAACGAATTTCGGCGACCGAATGCTGGGAAGAACATTTTGTCTTACCCAAAATAAAAGACTTGGTGTTGGATCTGGAGCCATGTTGCCGGGTGACGTGGTTGTTGTGCCGCTTGGTTGCTCAACCCCTGTGGTACTTAGACCAGAGGGAACGCAGGGCGAATTTAGATTCATTGGGGATGTGTACATTGAGAGTTACATGTACGGTAAGGCGGTTGAGCAGTGGCAGGCTGGACTAAGGCCGTTGAACAAGTATGTTCTTCATTAATGGATATGCAGATGCGTATATTTAATCTAAGACTTCTGACGACGACTGATGGTGCAGGGGATGTCTTTGTGATACATGAACCAGTTATTCTCATACTTCCATGTATGGTTAGGACCAGTAATCCGAACCTGCGATAGTAGTCAGTAATCAGTCCCAATGGGTAGAGAAAGGTGACTTACATCAAAATTGACGTACAAGGTAGCAAACATCTTATACATCTCCAACTTGGACATATACTTCCCCATACAAGCTCTCGATCCATGTCCAAACATCATCTCAGTACACTCATGCATTCTTCTCACCCTGGCAGCATGACCTTGCTCCGACTCATCTTTGCTTCTCAACCATCGTTCAGGTCTAAAAACATCAACATCCTCACCGAAGACGCTAACATCGCGTGTTACAACACACGGGTTAATGCCAACCTTTGCACCAACTGGAATAAAGCGTCCATCTGGTAACTCAAGTCCTTCCTTGGGAACTTCACGTTCAAGAAGTAAACCAACAGCAGGGGAAATACGCATTGCTTCGCGCATGCAGGCGTCGAAGTAGGGAAGCTGACTGATTTCCTTCCACTGAGGAACAGGAAGGGTCAAGTCCGCAGATCGAAGCTCAGCAACCATCTTTTCGCAAACCAATGGGTTTTTGAGAAGATGATATGCTGAAGCGCGCATTGCACCAGCTGTCGAATCACCTCCTGCAAGGACATTCAACATAAGCCAGTTGATGACCTGCTGATCATCCACATAGTCCACTGTTTCTTTGAGACTGTTATACTTGTCAATGAACAAATCAACCGGCTTGCGCTTCGCTGCCCCGGAAGCGATTTGCTGCTGGTACTCTGTGAGGATCTTGATGGTGTAAATGACTCCATTGACAAGCGGACGCGGTCCAATCCTTTTAATGGGGTTTTTGTCAAGCCACTCATCCAACCAAGGGATCTGGCTGACCGGCGCAAAGTACTTAAGGCCAGCGGCAGATTCAGCAATGATATCTTGTACATCACCACCTTTCTCCATAAAGCCATAAGTACGACCAAAACTAATGTTTGCGGCGGCGTCCCAGGCGTAGTAAGATACCCAATCGTCCATTTTGCAGACGTAGCCGGTGGTTGCAAAGCGTTGGTCGAGATGGGTGATTAACTCGCACAAGGTTTCGTCCATTAGAGGTTCGGCTTCCAGCATTTTTGGAAGAGTCCAGAATCCTCTGATGGGCTTTGTGTATCTAGTGTGAAAATCTTCATCTTGGGTGTTGAAGATGTTTTGAATGCGTTGCCCATTTACAAGGACGTCGTTTGGACGGTACATGTTACTCTACCATCCATCAGATTTCATAACTCACTAGGCACTCGGGGGAGGTTTTACCTTTCTCCATGGATTTCTCGTAGTGTAGATCACCCGAATAAGATCAGGATCACTAATACTCACAGTATTAGGACCAACTCTAACAGCACTACCCCATCTCCGATGCCACTCTCTCATATGCCCATCAACATGGCCCTTGGTAGTGAGATAGGCCCTGTAAGCGTCGGTAAACTTAGACAGTCTGGGGCCTGGAATGCGACGGAGAGGAGAGAGCAAGAACTCGTATAGGATACGCGCGGTGACAAAAGCAACGCCTGCGTAGAGAATGTAACTCAAGGAGATCGCCATGTTGAAACGGTTCCAGTTCTCACTTACATGCACGAGAAATGAGAAACGGGGAGGAAAGAGAGGAGGAGTTTGTCATATTTGGGGAATAAAGAAGTATTGCTTTTTTTATGAGAGACGGGATGACTACTGGGTAAAGAACGATGTTTGGCGTTGGAGAGAATGGTCGTGCCGCATTGTCGCATAGAGTACCGGGGTTGGTTTTATGATAGGTAAGACAATATGTAGGAGAAAACAAATAAGGGAAAGAGCATAAGAAAGAGGAACAAATCCTGAGCCGTGTCTCGGTGCATAATGTTCTTATCCACCCACATTTTCACATGCGGCTCGTCGTCCCCTGAACGTGGCTCATTCCACTCTTACGGTTCCCAATCATGGAAGCTCGGTTAGCGAGAAGAAAGGAGAAAAGAGGCATCCGGGGAACTCGGGTTGACAAGGATGGGCAAAGAGCTTACAGGATCATTGAAACGGGCTGAATGGAAGGATTGTGAGAAGTGATTATCAATTGTGATGCATGCTGGTTACGTATCTGCCTGTTTGCTCAATCCTGTTTGTTGTTGGGTATGGGTTTATGCCCTGTCTATGATGAATCGATGCATCGAAGAGGGTCAATTAAGTCATCGCGGGGAAGCTTGTAGTTGTTCTTGGAGATTTGTCACTAGCAAAGTAGTAAAACATCTTCAACACCAGCACTAATAAAGCCTCATCTTCATCACCACCTCTTACTGGAGATGTCACTCCCTGCACTTCACTGCACTGCACTTATCTCTCGCATCTAATTTCTTACACCTGACGCTCCGTGCTTTACCCCTCCCGGCAGGCAAGAACGTGTGGCAAGACCAGAGTGACATCGTAGACAGAGTGGATACCTCTTTAATGCGGAAATAGTGATCTATCACATTCACGAGACGGCACAAATCCATTAGAGCCAAATATAGCCAATGGAAATGACAATCCCTTCTTTGAGACAAAGAGCTCAAATCTGTTTGCTTCTGGACTCGACTTCGAGACAACCACTGAGACTCGATGTTAATGCAGAAAATGAACGGCATAAAGCCAATGCATTAATGATGTAAACCGAGTCAAGCTCTTTGAGGAAGGTATATCTATTCTCATATTGCAGCAAACTTGACAATTGATATAATTTCTTCTTCCCAACCTCCAATCAGCTGAAGCCTTGTTCAATTGCCCTCGGGAACACGCGAGCCCCATTATTCGTTTCTTTTGTATCTGGTAAGGGTATGATTGTGACAAGATTGCTCCATTCATAATATGCAAAACCTCTTCCGCTTAAAAGCATTGGCCACGACACACGGGAATTCCCTACCCGTAGCACTGTAATATTGTTTGCTTTTTCCCCAGGACCCTTTTATTACGTACTTCCTCCAATCTTGATTTTTGTATTCAGTCTGTATGTAACATGTTCATAATAATACATCGGAAGTGATATATCTCGAGGCAAAACAAAGAAAAGCATTGCCTGCCGCAAAGACAGTAGACAGATGCTTGGTATATATGCAGTACAAGCCCGTCAATGCAGAGTCCAAGACATCGCATGACTCTACACGGCGCAAGACAGGTTAACCTGGTATCACGATGTCAGCCACAGTGCCCTCTCCCGAGTACCTCGCCGAGTCGAGAGGACCTATGATTCGGACTGTTACTTGGCTTTCCGTTCTTCTACCAACACTGTTTGTTTCTCTACGCGTTTACACAAGGGTATTTGTACGCCAAGTATTCGGTCTCGACGATTATGTCATTGTCTTTTCTCTCGTAAATCACCTACCTCCTCTCGTCCTGTGCCTACTAATACCATCACAGCTCATCCTCATCGCCTACGGAGGCATCATCGAAGCAGCCGTCCAAAAAGGCCTCGGTCGCCATATCGAATACATCCTTGTCGCCCATCCTGAACATGCCGTTCCTCTCGCTCTTCTCGGCCAAATCTCACAACCTTTCGTCGTCATGTCCTGCGCGTTAGGCAAGACTTCTTTTTCAATAAGTCTCATGCGTCTAGCAGTACAACCATTTATACACCGATTCCTATGGTTCATAGTCATCACTATGCTTACGCTGCATATCCTCATTTCGGTTATTGTCTTTGTTAGATGCAAAGATCCGAGGACAACTTGGAATCCTGCTATTGTTAGTGAATGTTGGGACCCCAACGTCTACTTGGGGGTTATGTATTTCATTGGAGGTAAGTCGTTTGTCTATGGATACAATGTGATAGCGCTGACTTTTGTAGCATACTCTGCTGCTACGGACTTTATACTGGCTTTGCTACCTTGGGCGATGCTTTGGAACCTCAATATGAAGAACAAGGAAAAGTTTGGCGTCGCTGTCGCTATGAGCCTCGGTGTCTTGTAAGTGCCTGCCAATATTAATCACATTTCCCCTACTGACAGATACTCAGTGCTGGCTCAATCGCCATCATCAAATGCACAAAGCTCAAAGCCAACGCAACAAGTCTCGACCCAACCTTTGACGTAGGCGAACTCCTCCTCACAGCCGGCGCCGAAAATGCCCTCATCATCATCGCCGCCTGTCTTCCCACGCTCCGTCCCATTCTGCGCAAAGTCTTTCCCACAACCGCCAAGTCTAACGAAAACTCACATCGACTGAAAGATATCTCGAATAACATCATGTTTGTACCGAAGAACAAGGCTGGGCAGTGGAGTGCGCTTATCGAGACGGAGGCTCATCCTGATGGGAACAGCGATGGTCAGAGTGACAGAAGTATTCTCAAGGAACATCAGCGATGTAGGGATAGACGCGGCACTGTTGAGTCAGAAGCTGGGCCAGTGAGTCCACGAATTACAAAGACTAGAGAGGTCATTGTTTCGTATGATCGGTCGGGGAGTAGATAGAATCGATGTAACAATCACAAGCAATCAGAAACATCAAAGTATTGGTCATCACCTCAATTAACTATCTCATTCTTTATTCCTAAGACCATAATCGTCTTTCCAATATTCCTAAATATTTTCCATTCCATACGTTTTCCCTTCCGCTTAAGCTCGCTGAGCCCATCGGCGGAGGCTGAAGCCACGCTTGACCTTCTTCTGTCCGTTACCACCACCGAAGGGGAAGCCTCCGTTACCGCCGAAGGGGTTGCCGCCCTGGCCACCTCGGTTTCCACCGTTACCACCCTGGCCTCCGTTGCCGCCACCCTGCCTGTTGTCACCACCATTGTTGTTATCGCCGCCTTGGTTGTTGTCATTGTTTCCACCGTTGTTGTCTCCTCTATTGCCACCGTTGTTACCGCCATTGTTGCCGTTGTTGTCACCGTTCTGGTTATCGTTGTTGTTGTCGTTGTTACCGCCGTTGTTGCCTCCATTGTTGTTTCCGCCATTGTTCTCACCAGCCTTACCATCGTTACCCTGGTTAGGATCAGCAGTGGCAACAGGAGGACGGCCAAGAACAACAGTGGGAGTCTCAGTAGCGAAAGCAGAAGTAACAACAGTAGCGCCAAGAAGAGCGTCCACTGCAGCCCTGTTCTGAGCAGCCTCGTCAGATGTGGCGTTCTCGTTAGCCTTGACAGAGTCCTCAAAGTCCTTCTGGTTCTGGAGAATCTGATCATTGATACCCTTCAGTGTCTGGGTGGTCTTGATGGACTGGGGAGTGTTGGTCTTCTTGTCGGTGTCGGCCTGCTGGACTGCAAAGCAGCCACCGAAAGGACCAGCGAGGGCGTTGTTGCGGCATCGAACAGTGCAGATGTTTCCGGTGGAGGCACCGAAGCAGTTGAGGTCATCGGGCATCTTGACGGTGATGTTGAAAGCCTGGGTCTTGACTTGGGACAGGCCGTTTGTGCCGGGGACGTTGTTGGTGACGGTCAGGTTCTGGATGTTGGTGTTTGTGTTACTGCTCTCGTCGAGATCACAAACATAAGGACCAGCACCGTCGGCGTTAACCTGGTGGATGGTAACAGTGAGTTCACCACCAGCCTCAACCTGAGTAACCTGGTTCGCGGAAATAGCGTTCTCAGTGTTCTCACCAACATCAATGTTACCAGAGATCTCAGTACGACCACACTGGTTCACGATGTTGGCAGTGATCTCGGCATCACGAATGATGGTAGCATCCTGCTGGCAAGGGTTGATGGTGATACAGTTGCGAGCAATCTCAGGATCGACTTGGAATCCCACACTGTTGGGAGAAGTATCGAGACCCTGAGCACCGAGGATGACAGAGTGAGCCTGTGTCAAGGCGAAAAGAGAAGAAGAAAGGAGAAGAGGGAAGGAATGCATCTTGAAAAGGTTGTAATGTGAATGTGCCGGCACAAAAAGGTTTTAAAGAAAAGGTAAAAAGAAACGATCACCAGGATCTTTGAAAGAAAGAAAGAAAAGGTAGATTGAGTGCTTACTGAAGCTGATGATGATGAACAAATGGAAACGTACGAGGTGGTGTCAGTCGTATATATACATTTTTGGTTGACTCCATCTTCCTGTCTTGATATGGATTCAATGTTTGGCGAGTATATGCTACGGCCCCTGTATCATAGTGGGTGGGTAAGGGGCAAGGGACCGCTGTAGGTCGCCAAAGTAAACGCCGCACTCAGTGGACTCTGTACCTGCCAAGTCCTGTACCCTGCTGTCCAGACCTTTGAGAGTGGATTGCTTCAAAAACATCAGAGGTTTCATTCACGAGTCTTGGCAATAGCAGCAGTTTATATAGCAATTCTTCGCATTAAGATCAACTTCAGGGAACGGGTTCGGGTATACTACCTCGAAACAATTGTATATCCGAGGGAAATCGAATGATGATCATACCAGATAGGCCCCCTTTCTCTTTCACATACCATACCATCGCGGAGATTTTACAGCGTTACTTTGTCAATCCTGGGCAGTAGATCCAGATGCTATAATTGAACTAAACTGTTGTCTTCTTGGCAATTTCATCTCCATTTAAACGCTTAACACCCGCCTTATCTTGGCGTCGCGAGTGCACAGACTCGACACAGTCAAGGTAGCAGTTCAGCTTGAGCAAGATGGATATTTTCCGAATTGAGCAATGCGAAAATAGTCATGGGATGGATTTCGGGCTGTCAGACCGTTTTGGGTCAGCCGCTTCTAAGGCCGTACTTTGAAACGCTGGCCCATTGTAGGAGCCAAGAGCAAAGGGGTAAGGCGGTAATAGCTTCCACAATTGTCTAAATGATACCTTCATGGTAGAATACTGAGACGGTGAGCCAGAGGTAATACCGTGAGCATGAACAGGGTAAAATTGGAATTTGGTCGGCTGAGTAGGAATGATGGAAACGATATTGAATCACATGTACGAAGTGGATGAAGTGGGACACCAACTGCCGGTACACGGGTTTAGCTTTCACTCCATCTTCAATAGGGTAGATTCAACGTAAGATGATGCATCCAAATCTTACGAGTTAAATCTGTCGGGATTGTGAAGTCAAATACGAGTATCGCTGAAAATAAGCTTAAATCTACCTGGGAGTTAACTTTCCGACCTCATTGACCATTGCATAAAGATCAAACTTAATCGCTCTTCAAGTGAATTTCTCGGTAAAGACATTGTTCAGCAGCTGGCGATTGCTGTCAGTCTTGGATAAAGTGATGCCAAGTTGATGGTTCCTCGCTCGTCTCCTCATTGGCCCACTCGCTCAGATATATGAACACCCCAGCCAAGCGGCGTGATAGCTCACTTCACTAAACCTTAAAATTATCCAAGAGCGTAGATTAAGAACCGTCTGATAAAGTGACGAGAGTCGTCTGTAATTTAGGACATGTTTTGCGGCTAACTAATGTGCCTTTGGTCGATTGACGACTCCACTAGTACAAAGAAGGAAGGACAAAGCCATCGTGAAATTGGTTTCACAATGTTCTCGAGCACAATCAGAAGGAAATGCTTTGACAGTAAAGGTAGAAATCGCGACTCTTGTTGTCACAGAGACACAGACTTCATACTATCAAACATTGCCCAATTTTAGACAACTTATCACCATGAACCGCAGATCAGATTGATATCCAGCAATCGCCTAACTACCCTGTTTCTATACCACCACACGAATCACATCTGGGACCATCACTGGTCATGATCAAGGCCATGGCAAAAACAAGCCTAAAACAAGTGGCGTCGCGAAAGAAACCTCAGCTGTTCGCTGTCTGACTTCGTTTCAAACATCAGCTGACGGGCTGGAAACGTACATGACTCGCGAGTCGGAATTTATCGCTGATATGGTGTTTCTGATCGAGTCGCTTCTACCTGAGTTTATTCAGATGATATTATCTTGAGCTTCTCTGGCAACTGCATGGACTGATACCAGATACCGGTGTAAGTTGCATCAAAAGCCCTGGTCTTATCGCCACTGGGCAACGATTTGGCCAGGATGGCTGAATACGAGTCAGGTTCTCTGATCAACGATTGATGGAATACTTCTCGAATGGAACGTCGCAGTGAACGTTTCTACCCTTGTTACGAGATAAACTGAAGATCCCTAATTATGTCACTGCAAGCCTGACAGACTCTAAGAACTCCAACACTGGTTGATCCTGTGATGTCACTCGACGAACAATATTCCCAAGAATATCCATCCAAAACACCAAGCGCGCCTATGAAATCATGTACCACAGAAGCAAAAAAAGACGAGATAAGGCCGAAGTGGTTTCAGGCGTTTCAATTCCAATACAAGACCATGTCACTTTTCCAAAGTTCTTCTTATCTTATCTCGGGTGTATCCGCCTGTCAGTAACTCTTCTGTCCATACAGAAGCGAGCGTGATATCTCCATTTAGTAAGTGTACAAGGTTGTAATATCTCGGCTGAATCCGACAATGTATCGACTGACACTTTCAAAAAATGCCACCAATCACACATCAACAGTCGATCAAAAACACTCGCTAAACGCCAATCTGGAAACACTCCTCTGACAAAGTTTTATCCGACTGAGCCGGCATGGCGGCCCTCTTGATGTTTCGGCCGAATGGATCATTTCTAGCCTATCACCATTATCACTAACTACAGGGATCGCAGTTTTCGCGTTTCACTCACCTCGCGAAAACCCCATGACAGCCTCAAGGATGAAGTTTCAAGGAGACTATAATACAACATCGATATATCGCTTTACGTAGTATTGCAGGCAACAAGTTTGGAAAATCGGGCCATTCGGCGAATTGGAGTGGCAGGCTTATACGAGCACCTGCATTTCTTTAAATGACATTCTTAGTATGGTTATTATTAACCATAAGACAGCGGGTGTAAAGACAAGGAATGGCAAATGCTACTGCGGGCTTTTTTTGGTGCTGGGTTCACTTGGTGCAACGTGACCTCGTTTGTCTTCCTTCAGCGGAGCCGCATTGAGTGCAATCTTATCGCAGTCCATTTTCTGCTCATCTTGTAGAGGGAATAAGAAATAGTTCATGCAGTGGCGATTCTTAACTTTATATTTTCATGGTGTTATAGATATGAGATGGAAATAGAATCTCCTGTTGACCCATTCACACATATCTCTTCGCTGCTAACCATCATTTCGAAGTACTTATCAGATGTAACTTGTCTTTCTCATTGTTTTAGTGGTGACAGAAACCACAGTGAATACCTTCTGTGCTTCAGTATAATAAGCGAAAGACTAATTCAATTAGAGTAAACTTCATGCTTGACCTTGATAGTTCAGTAATGTACAGGAGGGACCCTCATTGCCGCTAGACACTGAAATTTAAACCTTGCACTGATTTGTGAATAACCTCATCTGGTTAACAAGAAAGTTTAAAAAATAAATTTTGAATAAACTCTAAGCTTCTGCAGTAGACGTAAAAATGATTTGTTTGCCTTGAGCTCAGGACTAAAAAGAAGGTCTCGGAGGGAGTCGAACCCTCGCTGGCGGAATCAGAATCCGCAGTCATAACCGTTAGACCACGAAACCATCGATTGTAACTTGACGATCTAAGGCGTCAGGCATAACTATATTCAAGGCGCCGCGACTTGGGCCGGTCGAATTAGGATATCTTGGTGATAACTCTCCCAATTTATTTGTATAGTTTATTTGTAAACTTTCGGCTTGATATCTATTGTTAAACCGTTGCATGCGTCACGATTTATGGCTTCAGTGTTTGACTTTTTGCAGCCTAAAGTTTGAATTCTACCATGCTGCATCTACCAAAGTCAAATGCAGTTCTCAAACTTCACCATTAGATTTATGATTCAGAAAAAACATATAAAGGCCGTGTTTTTGCAACCAAGATGCGGTCTGTTCATCATCGTATATTCCCTCAGCCAGATTTCATCGCAAACTTTCCACCCACTACTCCAACATCCAAGAGTCAAACAAAACACGATGCGTCCTGTCAAAGAAAAACACCTCAAGATCTTATTGGAGCGCAACTCCATCCTGCTCCTAGATCTCACTGCCTGGACTATTGCCTACATCCAAAGCATAATCAGACGTAATCCCACTAATATCGCCACTAAGAAAGGAAACAAAACCCTTACAGCTGAACTTTGGCTCGATATCCTAGATGAGGCGGAATTCGATGAAAACCAACACAAATACTCTCTCGTATACCCCATCGAGATGTTTTCTGTTCAAGTCAATAGCAAAGAGCCAGAGTCTGCTCTAGTTTGCAACATTCTTGAAAAGTGGTTGCGTTTTGGCCGAATCAAGGACGGCGGTGATGTGTACTGTTACGAAGTATGGCTCGAGAAACCTCTGCAGAAGTTTAAGAAACGCAACGAAGAGGAAGAAATCCCTGAAAATCCTTTCCAAATTTCCACTACTGTCCTACCAGACAAATCAATCACGATTCCGGTTTCTGATTTGGACTTTGAGTTACCCTTTCTGTATCGCAGGATCACAGCTCCTGATGTGGTTTCCTGGGTCGAAGGCGGCGCTTGCAGGCTCTGCAGAGGTGGATCGCGAATCTTTTGCGTTGGATGTCGAGATGGTAGAGAGGTTCTCGAAAGATTCACCCGTCTGGAAGGCCGTGGTATGGATTGTGGTACGCGCATGGTATGCCCGCTCTGCATTGGAACGTACTATGCCGAGACCAGCGCTCGAGAAACATCTAATGATTATGCTAAGATGTCAGACGGAGAATATGAGGAATTTATAGACGACCGCTATAGGGAACTCGGCTACGCATGGTAACCCATACCAGGTATTCCAGCTCAGGCAATACTCATTCAAATCAGTTCACGCTCTCTCTTTCAGTGCACTGCCGGTGCTCAATGCTCTTGTATTACAAGGTTTAAGGCATTGGTATTTATGACTCTCTATTCAAGTTTGTTTGATAGGGAAGCCCTCCTAGCGTATGAACAAACCAATACATTGATTTAACACTCTCAGCCTCAACACAACTTAACTTATAATCTAAGCCTCACAAGAAAAGGGTGTACGAAAAGCCCCAATCTCATAATGATGTCGCTAAAATACCTGTTAGCCTGATGAAGATCCACATGAATCAGAAAACTTACGATATCCATAGCCGTAGCGTATGTCCCGCCCACAAGGACCAAAAGTCCAAACAAGAAAGTAAACATACAAGCAGCAGCATGCAGAATATTCTCTCTGGCATACCATTTGCCCCTGCAGATAAGCTTGTACCACATAATTGCCGGGAAGTACAAAATGAAGCCAGACACAAAGAGTGCTGAGCTCAGAGAGAGCAGGTCATTGAAAAAGGGAATAGCTTCGCCAAGAACCCAGGCGATGATCGTAACTCCAGCTAGGGTGAGGAGCCAAGTGACCCAACCCTTGGGCGTATTGACAAAACGCACGATGGAGTTTTTGTAGAATCGAAGATGAACGTATTTCGCTGTGACTGTATTGCCAATAGCGCCCGAAATGAAAATCATGGGAAGCGCGACGCCGAAAGCGACTCTTGGTAGGACACCAGGCAAAGACTCGAGAGCAGGGCTGGCCACATCTTTGCCGACAAAGACATAGATAAGCGAACCGGTAAGTGTGTAGATAAAGATTTCGACACTTCCGAGGGTCCAAACGGACTTCATAAAATCTTCTGGTGTGTGCATTTCTGACATGAAAGGCGTCATGTACATGGCGAAGCAGTAGGCAAAGATGATGTTACAGATAGCTACCATGCCATCCTTAAAGGTTGCGTCAGGGTTGGGCCAGGCTGACCAGTCTGAACCTCCGATGCCACCGGGCTTGTTGGCAGCATCCACACCTGATGCGATAACTGCGATGCCAATGGCTGTCATGATACACACCAGATCGATATATCCCAGAATCGCAGCCTCTGCAAACGATGGCATGACGGCAAGGATGAACAGCATAAAGCCTGATACAGCGCTGAAGATAAGACCACAGACCTTTCCATCCGCCAGGATATTCAAAGCAATACTTCCAGTGAGGACGAAAGAAGATGTGATGAGAATCAACTGCAGCACGTACATGGCTCCAAACAACTCCTCTCCGAATCTCCCCATGAGCAAACCACCGATATCTCCATAGTGTTGAATCGAAGGATATAGGATTTTGATCTTTCCGATGATCCATGCTGTGTAGATGGCCATGAAACCAAGTACGATGCAGCAGAAGACGCCGGCGACTATGCCGAGTGTCGCAAAAGCACCAGGGAGACTGAAAGTTCCGAGGCCAATGGCTTCAACGATGAGAATCACAGCGAGACGCTTCCATCCTAGGCGACGGAAGTGAGCTTCTCCTTCTGCGGTCTTTTGTTTTTCGAATTCGGTGACTGTGCCAAGGGCTTGGTCGTAGGTGTGGTCGATGCGGGCGATTTGATCAGGATCGAGGGTGCTGTCTTTTGCAGTAGCATGTGATTGTTGCGTGATGGTATCCATGATGTCTTGGAGTCTGTGATATAGAACAGATACAACGATGATGATGAAAGGAATCAAAAGATAGCCTGACCATCGGAAAGGCAAGTGTCTCTTCAATCCTTAAGTATGAACCGTTGAGAAGGAAAGTGCCAAGGTCTGGGGAACTCTCCCTTTCCCCAGACCAAAGAAAATCATGATCCGCCCCCATGATATTGTACGTAAAAGTTGATCGATAGAAAGCAATCCATTATCAAATATCTTTCAAGGGGTGGAGTTTCTGTATAAATATTACGTTATCCGGCTGAGCGCCCCGCCGGCCGAGGTTCGCTTTGAGTTTGTTAGATGCGGCTCGAGTCGGGATAATCTATACTATCTTTGTAAAGTTGAAGCGACTTTTCATCAGTTGCCTTTAATGGATTAGTTGGTGGTCAGTGTTGAGATACGAAGTGAGGCCGTGATAGAGACATATTGTAGATAATAGACAATTGTCAGGCTATTGTTATTGTTCGTGGCGTGTACGTACAGTTGCGCGCCGCAGTGTGCCTAGGTAGGTAGAATATGTCTTAGAATTCGATCATGGCGCCACCTAAACGAATTCCCCATCGTCGCGTCGCGTCGCACCTGGACTTCCCTCTGACAGAGCACTAGCAGGACTATACCCACTCTCCACCAAACACAGTACAATTGGATATTTATTATACCTCCCATCCAAACTCAGAAAACAAATCCAGCCGCCGACGGTGATGCTCCATATCCCGGCCCTGATGCGTCAAAGAAAAGGCTGCTGAAGCCCGTCGTCAAGGGCGAAAAAGAACCCGTTTCATAAGCAGCGTACGTGACTGGGAAGGAAAATACCATTATCTTATTGGGACATCAACCAGAAAGATCTACTTTGGTTATCAATTCGTCTTGACTGAGTACGCCAATTCATCCACCTCGCATAGGATACATTGCTAACATGACAAAGTGATCATATCGATGATATCTTGGCTTTACCACGTCAAGTCCTCGAAATGATCTGCTATTTGATTTTCAATTTTGGCGACGTCGGTTACGATGCAAAGAACGGTGCCAGGGATATCACCAGCCAAGCCATAGTTCGTCTAGCCAAAGGTCATACCGTCAGTCTTCCTGGCGCAAACAAAGTGAGCGACGAGGGCTTTCTCGCCTTGGTCCCCAACTGCCCAAATCTAAAGCTACTCGAGATCACTCCGTCCGCCACCAGATCAAGCAGCTTCACCAAAACCAGTGGGAAGGCGCTAGATGAATTATGTGTCCATCCAGAGTGGGCGCCTGATCTGAAGCAGATACTTTTCGAGAATAATGAGTTGAACAAGGAGTTTATGAAGTCGATGCGTGAGCTAAGCAAGAAGAGGGAGAAGATGGTGTTTACACTGCTTGAACGCTGGGAGGAAAAGAAATGGGGAGACTGGGACGTACACACGAGGCCGATGCATTATTTGAAGGGTCGCAAGATTCCGTATGAAAAGGCCCCCCGTGGAATCGCTCAGCGACACGGCCAGGATCATTCTATACAGATCTGAACGGTAAATCCAGTAGCGAAGTTGAACATGCTTGGGTATCTTTGAGGAGTAAGATGAGATTTTGTGCTTCATAGTTAACAATTATGACACTGCCAATAAACACAAACTGAAAGCTAATATGCCTCTGATATACACTAATAGTTACTTCTGAAGAGCCGTGGAAAATGGTGTGTAACATGGTATCGCTGCTTGCACTCATCCCTGTCCAGGTCCGTTTTTGTAAAGAAAGCGGATCGAATAAGAGGCTATTGATGTTAGCTTGCTACTTACTGGTGGTCTAAGCGAAAGCTTCACCAATTACATCCATTAAGGAAAGCCATGATTCAACTACTATCTTCAGCTGCGGCTGAGTAAGGCAGATTTTATCAAGACTTGGTGACCAAAGGATAACCAAGTGTTGAAATATAAGCCCAGCAGTCCCTAGAATCTCAAACATCTTTGCTTCCAACAATAAAAACCTAATTCTTACCGAACTTACCAAACAACCCCGAGCTGCTCTGCTCTTCTCTACTCGCAAAATGAAGATGGGCACATTCGAACGTGGACAACGATATACTGGATTGACAAAACAGTGTCAGCAATATCATGAACAGCATAAAATGCACGCTTTAGCCAGTGAAGCGAGATCAAAAGAACTGTTCAGAGCAGTAACAACTATTGCAGCTGCTCAGGGTAAAACTTTGGATCAACATTTTACCTTATCCGATTTCAGAAATATCATCTTCGACGGAGGTTTCGAGTATCATGGCCCAGAGAGCGTCGGCAAGTGTCTCTCTTTCGCCCAGTGGTTCTTTCTAGCCTCCCTTGGTCATGGGAATGCTGGTGCATCAGCACTCATGTACTATGTCGGCTGCACACTTGGAATCGCAGCTGACAGTCACCCCATCAATGTTCGAATGCCCGTTGCTTCACTGTTTCGTCTTGCCAGAGACAGAGGTATTCCGTGGGCTCGCATGAGTCAGTTCCTTGGACAAAAGAGTGGGAACTACAATGTTCCCATCATTGGGCTCGAGTTGGATTCTGGCGAAATACCTTACCAAGACTCTACGAGAACAATTCACCGCCTCGCGTCGATGCGACTGGATGCTTGTGCACATTCGATCATGATGAAGGCGATTTTTGATGCCATCTCTGCGCTTACAAGCAAGGCGGGCAAATACGTCGAGAATCCTTTGTCTTTCAACATCGCCAAAGAATTCAGTACGACCAGCGAGTCTTTGATCAACGTACTCGACAAAGTCGCTGATCAAGCTTTGGAATGGACGAGTGATTATGACAGGATCTACCAAAAGAAATATATGGGCGATGACCCTGATCTTACAGCCCATGCTTTCGAACTTCGAAAGGCGACGCCTTCAGACGTTATCAGACTCGACGTATCTCACGATTTCGCAGTGGACTCTCTTCACGCTGAGACCGCGGCTTATGATGGCATCCGGTTCGGAGGTTTCGGTCGCAATAAAAACTCAATTTCCCTGGGGGAAGGTGAAACAATTACCGGATCAACATGGAGTACGGGTGTTTTAGCTGAGGATAATACCAAAAGAGTTATCTTTAACTTGATCATCAACACCACGGAACGAAAGTTGGGGCCTTTCGGTACCGGTGGCTATAAAGTCAAGGCAGATTCTGAGGAACAAATCTTTCGCGTCCCTGAAAGAATGAAAGTGTATGGTCTTGTTGACTCGGCTGGGGAATATATCGAGCATCGAGGCGATGTTATTATGGAGAGTGGACGATTTATCGCGGAGCTGGGGTTTATTGTTGGTCCAGCGGAATAGAACCCGGATTGGAGAGAATTATGTTGGTGGGGTATAGGCCAAGATGGCTCATAAGCCGAATTAAGATTCTTTAAATATGTATTGTCTGAGGCTATAGCCAAGGCAAGACTTGATCTATCCAATGCTTCCTTCACCACGGAGAATATGCGTTAATAGGTGCCGATGCACTTGTCACATGTTCATCATGTGAAGTTAATCAGCCACATGATTTGGACGATGCTTGCATTGTAAGGGAGAAAACAATGCTCAAGGCTTCCATATTTGCATCGGTATCGGAAGGTATTGGGTTCTAAATCGGGCGCCTCATCCGTATTCTCTCGTCATCGGGCTGTCAAAGACTTTAGCAGTGGATAATATAAGAGACAAAAACGTTAGATAGCTTCATGCAAACTTTAGGCCATTCCCTAGTCTACAATGGGGCACCACTCGCACCGGCCAGGGTAAGAGTGACAATCTTTGACTGCATCCACGGCAAGTTGCTGCTGCACAGGGCTACGACCAACTGCCCATCCCGCGGGCTCTCTCGACGTCGTCCCTCGATCGGAAGCACTGATCAAACTTTTCCCGTGGAGCATAGAATCGATCAAACCGCCTAGACCTCCATGCATCAGCCAGTCTTCGCCTGAGCGTTTGTAAATCCCATTCTGTCCAAATAAACGAAGTTTCCGAGCGTCGTCGTCATCTTTATCAAGACGAATCTTCTGAACAGAACCAAGTCCTACCTGGTCCATTGATATGAAATCGGGATTTGCTTTGGCTGCTTCCTGCTCGATGAACAATGTAAATCCTGGGTTTCGTCCCACGATCCACTCTCCATCATGGCCAGTATGATGGCCTGTACAGTCAGGCCCATAAGCACACAAGGACCAACTTTGGAACTCGTCTCGGTGAAAGACGTGAAAGCGGCGCAGTGCGAGATTCCAGATATTGTACCCCCTGTTTGGGCAGGTTCGTCTCATTGGGGGGGATTTTGGTCTGTCCCCGCAATCCTTACAAATGTGGCTTTCTTTGCTGGGAAAGGGGGTATAGGTTGCAGCAAGATCTATGTTTTGAAGATATGGGAATGATTCGCGGTATTGAATGTGCTGTAGAATTTGCGTATGTATTTCTCGTGGCACATTGTTTTGCTGGAGGATTTTGTTGAGTAGATCATGCCTTTGTTTGCCTAGCTTTGCCTCTGAAATCTGTCTCGCATCCAGGCAGAACTGCATAGATCGACGAAAGATTGGTATCCTCTTATGCGCCTCGAACGTATGGTCGTACTCTCTTTTCATGACATATGAGATCTTCAGCCGGATGGGTCCATCAGAGCCTATAGAAGTCCAGTCAAGCTGGTCTATGTCCTCTTCGCCACAGTCCCATCTCGGCATTGGATTCTCGTATAGGGCAGCGCTTTCTCCATTGGATGGGCGATAGTAGAACTTTTTGCCGTATTCGTTAGAGTATAAAGATCGATCTGACGGTGATAAAGCCTCTGCGATCGCAAGGTCGGCAGCGTTGTCGTGATCGTCGAGGGCATATTTGTACCTATTTGTGTTTTGAAGGTCAGTCTCAAGTCGTACAGTTCAAATCAACAGGATGGCATATTTGTACTTTGAAAAGGGAAGCTTGTCATCGACAAAAACCCAATCGAATTCCTCGGTGTTGTCACTGGCCTTCCACATTTCCCTCAAGGGCTGAAGCAGTGCATCATCCAGCTTGATACACAAATTGCCTAGAGGAATGATATGTTTTTCCTCCGCAGCACTGGTGTAAAACACCTTTTTGTCGGACTGACTGTGCAGGAGATACCCTAGAAAAAGCACCATGCGAGCTGCTATGAAGTTGCAATGGGGATGTGCTCTGAGCTTCATTAGAGCTAAAGCCGGCTTCAAGAAGCTCTCCCAAAGTCGCAATTCTTGACAGTCACTGGTCCGTAGCATATTGTTAAACATTGCGGCCATCATATCTTGGATATGCTTGTCACTGTCAAAGTATTAGAAGAACTAGTCGCAGAGACGAAATAACTTGGTGCCAGTATTTACCCACCTGACATGGTCAGATTCGGCCAATTCATGTATGCGGTCGGCTAGATCTTCATTACGGCGCAAAGCCAAGTCGAACGAACGGTCGAGAGTTTGAGGACCTGGAGGTTGAGTCATTGTTATTGAGGATGTAATAATTTACGAGCAAAGAAGGTGTTGAAGGATGGAAGCTGACATCAAATCAGGCAGCCTCCAGGCTAAGTGGAGAATTATGCTCCAAGGCTTAGAAGTTAGGATTCCAAAATGAAATACCTAGCCTAACCGCAGGTACAAAATGTCTAAATTCTTTCGCCTCTTGTTATCTCCGACTTGGACAACCTCAACAAGTACTGGAGTAGCGCCATTCGAATGGATAGCCATGCATGTTTCCAAGAGCGATATCATCTCCACCTTGATTGACTCTTGACAAACCTACTGACCTGCGCGCATCACCACGATGATCTTCAGCAGGGTTAATGTTTTTTTACTTCACTCTGAACAATACATCCCTTCACTACAAAAGCAGTTGACCACAAAGCAATAAAGATATAATTGATGTCTTATACATAAGCCAAGACTTGAACGGCAAGCAACACCATCTGGGCCCTGTTTTCCGCGACGGCCCCACCGACTAGCAACCCGACGAAATGACGATGAGCACAGCAAATTTGCTCCGTCTTTCATAACGATAATATTAAGCAAAGTAAATTGCAATGGGTATAGAGATAGGTAGGCAGAATTTGCGATGAATCCATCTGCTATGAACATGATAGAGATTGAGATAGAGAGTAGGTATGATAGAGAGAGAATTGGACTCGATGAGTGACAGACAGTCTAGTACCTGACTAGCAAAATAAAACGCCTCCAATGAGAAAAGAAAGAAAAAAACGCCGAGCCATGGAAGCTAACGAGATTGTGCAGATAGCCTAGTGTAGTGTCGTAGTAGCTACAGCTGTTTGTGGGGACAAAAAGAAAAGTCCATGATGTAGGATGTTGTTTGTTTATGTTGTTCAGGGTTTAGAATGACAGTACTTCCATAATATCGCCCATTGGACTCTCCTCTCGTTGAGGTCGCCCAAAGACCAGAGGTGCAAGTGAATCAACACCCGAGTCTTCTGCCTCAATGCTTAGCGTAGAGCTGCTGGATATCGATCTCGATGGAGAAATAGTCTTGGGCGAAGCAAGCGGCGCAGGAGAAAGGTACGCTGATAGTAAAGCGTCCAGGTCGGGACCATTTGATAGTGTTGGTAGCACAGGTCGACTGATTCGTCTGTAGTGTCTCGCGGTCGGTGGTAGAGCAGTTTTGGGACGCGATATCGGCGCAGAAGACGATCTCTTGCTCGGTGTTCGCGTAAATAATCGAGGGAGTTTGTTGAAGCTCTTTCGAATGGATGATGATCTCGCAGGCGTTACATCTGTCGTTGTAGTCGTTGGTGTAGTCTTTGCTCGTGCAACAGTTGGGTGCTCAAAGAACTCGATGCCGTGCGACACAGGAACGTTGCTCGTAACGGTATTATTAAAATCCTCCAGTAAAGAGTGAATCTGGGTGTCGTCTAAACCCTCGACCAGCTCAAACAGCTGGTCTACCGACCCGCGGCGGTTAATGTGATGAGAATACTCGACTGCCATGGTGTCGTTGGCTTTGGTGGGGGAGAAAGAGTGAACGATTGGTCAAAGCCCAGCAGAGGGTCTAGAGGATTTAAGGAGAGAGAAGAAGATTCGAGGTGGATGTCAGTCAGTCCTGGGGAGAGAGACGGGCAGGGATGTTTCAGACGAAATTAAACATGGCATTGCTTTTCCTGCAATTGGCTAGTGCGCATATCAAGGGGGATTAGGCGAGCCTCACTAAGTATCATGGGACGAAAAAATGCTATGACAATATTGAGTGATTCCTCGTTTAGAAAACCCTTAAGATTCTCGCAAAAGAAAGCATGTTGGGGTCGGTCTCAGTGGTGACATTCATGATTGGAATGGATGTCACACCCAGATCTTGACCGCCAACCTCAAGATCAGCGCCAAGGAACGCAATGCCAATGCGCATAGGATATTCAGGGTCTTTTTGTTAGTTGTTGGCTAAATAAATTGCTGCAATTTAGTAACTGTCTAGTACAATGTCACTGCTTTCAGCGCTATGTTAGTCGATTACTATTAGCCGCCTCGCGCTTATCTGGCGACCCCGAATTATGACAGCTGCATGAAAACGCATTGATGATTGCTGTTAGTTGCATCAAACTTTATGTGGAAAAATCTAATAATACCTCAACCCTTCTTTTTATGTTCGTTTGAGATTGCGTCAGCCATTGTAGGGCAATAAGCTCACTGGAGTCTCCCTGCTAAGACCTCCCTTGGGCACCAGCAAAGGACCCTTACATTAGTAGTAAGTAGGGATGCCCGAACTGTCAGCCCTACCATTAGGTGTAATTGAGCTATCAGTGTCTGGTGAGACAATGGAGCTTTAGCTTAAGAAATGGGACGAAGGAAAGAAAAGAAACTATCGGAGGCTACGCAGCCTTGACTACAAGCATTAACAATGGACAACACTTGCATAAAACTTGAAAGAGATCCAGTGAGGAGAGACAAATTCTGATACAAATCATGAAAACAACCCTGGTCAGACACCGTGAATATAGGTTGTTGGGTTTCTGTTGGTGGAGAAAGTCATCGGTACCTGAAGGTTACAACAAGTACCAACATGCATATACAGGTTCCCACACACGCTAATACCGTTTTAGGCTTTTGCCAGCTTGGCTATGAAAGAATGACTGTACATTCTTTCATAGTCAAGCTGTCTCCAGCTGCAAGCCAAGTTTTTCAAAACGCTGAATCGTGGCGTAGTAAACAGTAGCCGCTCAACTAACCCGTTTCGATACCATCAGGAACAGTCTCCAGGCTAATTTCAACGTCGACCGACAACTGCAATGGGATACATTGCTGAGGCAGAAACATCTTTGTCATTGTGAAATACACTTAGAATTGACGGTGGTAATATTAGATGTCAGATGTTGAATGAGTGGTGGCAATCTTGATTGAGAGGGACCAAGAACTTTTCAAGGAAATAGTTAGTCTTCACATCGGATAGGATATCCTAGTTTACTTAGTTTGAGAATATGCCACTGCTTATTGATAGAATGATATCTGTTGCACAGAGAGCCCCCGCTGAGCTGTTGGATAGACAAGCTAAGACGTGATTTGGGGTCCTTGATTTGAATTCCATTTAAGAAGACCGATAACACACAGGCTTACAAGGTAACCCCGATCTCAAAACTTATAGCAATTGTATAATATCCAACTATATACAGTAAAAGCAGCTATTGTGCAGATGTCTTGATATAAAAAGGTTGTCTTTCAAAAAAGTAAAATCTGGATATGAAAACTCGAGCATATAGTTTTATCCAAAACACGACGAAGGTCGAGGAGACAGCATGCTGATACAAGGATGTGACAAGGATAGTCTCATGCTGTTGCAGTCAAAGAAACTCTCGTCTGGAAAAGCCATGAATCTTCTCCTTAAACAATTCCGCAATCAAGGCATGCACCTCCTTAACAGGATGATACGAATCAAAGAAAACATGTTTCTCTGGATCACTGCACAACTGTCTCGGCACGCCCTCGCTCGTATAAACGCCAGTAAGGCACGCTGTAGGAGGGTTCACATACTTGTCCTCAAAACCATAAGCTTCGGGATTCGAGGTCATATCCTCGAACAAACCCCCTACGTCAACCATAGCAGTTTGGGCATATGCCGAGTATGCAGCAGCAATGTTCTTCAGGCCCTTGGTAAGGTTTTTGCTGAAGACTTCTACACTGGGGGTGTCGTAGGCGGAAGAGTTGTATGTTGCTGGGAAGGTTGTGATTTTGAGGTAGTTGGCTAGAATGATGTTTCTTGCGCCTACATCTTGATCAACAGATATTCTAGAGATTGAGTAGATGCGGAGAGGCCTTACCTGCTTGATATAGGCGATTGACATTCTCGTTGATCAAACTTGTAATTTGTCCCCCAGTAATACTCGTATTGAACAGGATATCATTCGCACCAATCCAATGGACAAAGATATCTCCTTGTCGAGGCTCATCCCAGGACAGAAACGACATAACTTGATCTGCAGCTGAAGGAACGGGAATGGTTGACTCCGCACCCGTGCCTCCAGCAACGAAATCATTGTTCGTCGTAGCGCCGCCCGTTGCGAGATTAATCAACTCAAGGCCAAGATCCTTGGCCACAAGATCATTCCATTTCAGTCCATTCCTTCACCCGTTAGTCAACGAAATTTCAATCGGGGGAATCACTCACGAAAATGAATGCCGGTAATAAGCTGGATCCTCTGGCCAAGAGCCATTGCTAGCTATCCAAGAACCATTACCGTTATCGCTGAAACTATCCCCGACAACAATAAGACGCGAGAATTTATGCTCAGAAACAGGGATTGCATATGCTAAAGAGCATGCGTATAGGGCGGTTACCCAAAAATTCAACATTTTGATGAAGGATTGAAGTGTGTGAAGGGATGCAAAATTACTAACCGAGGTAAATAAACCACGGCGGGTATGGAGTGTCTTATATCCATGTAAACATCACCAATTGTGCCACAGCGTCACTCTACTCGATATCATGCGCGGCTATTCGTCCTCTTCCGGCACTTGACTGGAGTTGATTTCCAATCATCCTTGTTATCATGAACTAAAGTTTTGGTCTAAGGAATCATTCTTAAATCAGCTTACTCTGTTGATACGAGCCGGTCAGGTGGGTAACAGGAGAATTGTCCTCTAAAACTTAGGTTGCCAAAATAAAGTAACCTAAGAGCGTATCTAAACTGGCATAAAATAACCAAGCTATTTCGTCCCTTATACTTTTAGAGGACATTTCTTCTGACATCCTGAGGCCTGTGCAAGCGATATTGAAGCTCACGTAAGGCCAAGTGATCTGCATGGAATGGATCTGAGATGAAGAGTTGCGAAGTGCCGATTGGAGATACGTAGGGCTGAGCACGAGGCTTCGACGCACAACACACCATGGTATTAGCAGAGATCAATCTTATCGACTTTAACTTTTCACATCATATTGTTACATAACAAGGCCAACATACACCTAATATACAAAGTCTTATCCCTCGCATCTTACAGTGCATCCCTCCTCCTACCCATACCCAAAGTCGTCACCATGCTTTTTCTATAGAGCTCTCCCAATCAGAACATGATATGATAGCAGGCCTTCATGAACCCGTCATAAAAAATTACAAGACATTAATTAGTGGAGATGTGCTTACACCTCGTTCCCCCTCAGGCTTAGGCCTTCTTCTCAGGAGGGTTGTTGCCGCCGAACCAACCACCGAAAGAACCCATCATGCTGCTCATGGCCTCCTTCTGGGCAGCCTCCATCATAGCAGCCTCCTCCTTGAGCCACTTCTCTCCGTTCTCGCGAATCTGCTTCTCGAGCTCCATGTAGTTCCTTTGGCCACGCTCACGGGCAACATCCTGCAACATCTTGCCCTGAGCGAAAGCCTCGGCAGGGTTCTGCTCTCCGTCGGGTGACACCATCATGCTCATGTTGTTAGGGTTGAGGCCGAGCATGTTACCCAGGGCGCCAACTCCAGAACCGTGCTTGTGCTTGTGGGCGAGCTGCTTGGCTTGGAACTCCTTGCGGGCAATAGCCTCACGGCGGGCGAACTCGGTGGGAATGTCCTTGCCTTCGAAGGACTTGATCACCTTTCGGACGTCGGCGTACTGCATAGTGTGGATGTACTCGAGGAACGGAATGAGGTTGACGAGTCCCTTGTCGTTTCGGTCACCCTTCCAAGGGGGAAGAACAATGGCGTTGTCTGGCTGGTTGCGGACATGCTTGGCCTTGGTATCGATGATGATAACCTTGGACAAGTCACGGTTGAGGTAGGAAAGATCCTAGACTGTTAGCACAAGCGGGGCAACAATTGCGAGAGTCTTACCTTGACGATCTCTCCATTCTCAAACTTGGTAGCCTCTCGGTAAAGGGGCCATAGGATCAAACGGAAGGGGTCCAATTTCCTCATGACCGGCTCGCCAGTAGCATAGGGAGTCGAGGTAAAGAGGACCAGCTCGTAGTACTGGCTCAGGTATCGGATAAAGTAGTCAACGCCAGGTCTTTTAGCAACTCTCCAACCATGCTCACGAGTCCACTCGCTATGAATGAGAAGGTCATCCAAGCTCAGGCAGAGAGTATAAGGGCGCTCGAAAGTAGGGTCGGGATCGGGCAGGAGCTTCTCGAAGGCGGGCTCCTGGTAGTAAGTAACGGACTCGGTCATACGGGCCTTGGCACGCGCCCACCACAATCCAGGAGCAGGGCCGTTGGGGATATCAGGGTGACGCTCAATATCGATGTTGTCCTCCCAGTTGCGGCCCATATATAGAAGACTCAGAGTACCACCGGCAGCGGTCGTAATAAGCATAAATCTTGTCCACCATTTGCGGTTTCGCTCAGAGGTAGAGACATATTCCGAACGGTCCCGCTCTCCACCCTTTTGCTCGGCCTCCTCCAATTCTTGCAGAGCCTGCTGCTCCTTCTTCTTATCACCTCCCATCTCCTCGAAAAGGGTCGAAGGAATACCTTGCGTCAAGTCAGGAAGCTTGTGGAAAGGTATTTGCTCCCCCTCCTTGGGAGCTTCGGGCGATTGCTCATCAGCCTTCTTCACGTCATTCTCGGCGGGCTTCTCTGACGTCTTCGCAGCCTCAGCTTCATTTTGCACCTCTGAAGGCTTCTTTTTCGAATCTTTAGGTGGTTGGCCGGAGGGACGTTTCGAGTAAGATCGGAGCCATGGCGAGGCAAAGTGAGGAGCAGTAGCGGGAATCGCTCGGAGAGAAGGAGATGCGACGGGCCGTGACAGACAAGCTGACATCAAGCCCAAGCGCGAAGCCTGGGCTACTCTGGACAGCATATCGAAGAGTTGGGAAGTTTTTTCGCTGGAGTGGGAGCGATTCTTGACGTTTTTGGATGGTGAAGTGAATGGTCGAACTTCAATGGCCTAGGGTACTGACGTGAAGGCTTGACGAAGTTGGTCTGATGCTCCGCCCATAGCCATAGTTTCGCGCAGTCGGCCGTGGAAAAAAAATCAGCACGGTTCTGCAAGCCAAAGTGGAGCTCTTTCTACGATGCCACCGTGGATTAACCGTGCACCCTAGCACGGACTTTTGATGAACCGATGGCGTCATTACGACCTATCGAATCACGTGAATCATCTCCGGTCAGGCTCCGATCATGAAGCCCCGCGCTCATGTTATCTAATCAAAATCATAATGCTTCAGATTGAAGGCTGTGCTTGGTTCATGAAGACGTTCGATGTCAAGGTCTCAACTCCATTCGGTTTTAAATCCCTGCATAGAAACTCTACTCATCTTTGAGAATATACTCCGGAGGTTTCTCGAACAACAGATAACTTTTCTCTACTTTGCCACAATCTCTAATACAAGTCCCGGCAAATATTCCGATTAGCTACCCGACACTAACAATGGATGTCGCTCGCGCCGCCTTCTGAAGCGGATTCTTCTCAATTGCTACCTACACCATGATACACCACCTCATGACAATCCTTACTTCAAAAAACTGATTAAACGACTGCGATCAATTGCCTGACCTCTAGCCCTTGTCGTTTACAGTGATTCATGAGATCTACGATCCGCCTTATCCTGCATCGAAATTCTCCTCTTCGCCACTGCAATCTTCATCTTCATCACAACTCACATCCATCATGGCCCGACGATCTAGCAAGAGCTCGGCCTCCCGGCCTACAGGCTCAATACGCATAGTGATGCCTTCATCCAGCCAAGCGCCTCCTGCGACTCCCGCATCTGAAACAGCCGTTACCGAAGAGGACGTGAACAAGCTCAACATCGCCGACCTCACTCTCGATGTTCCTCTGATTCCCTTTAAGACAAAGCGCCGAGTACCCAAAAACCCATTCCACTTCCTATCGCTACCCGCCGAAGTACGCATTCAGATTTACACATACTTCTTCGACGATGTCCCCACGCTTTTAGATCTTGGCCCCGGCAATTACAAGCGCGTACATAAGAAGCTTGGCCTCATGCGAGTCTGCCGGCAGGTCCATGATGAAGCGACATTTGCTTTCTACAGCACACGAACGTTCCGCCTATTTCCTACATATCCTGGTAAATACTTCAAGAGCAAGAAACCTCTCTTGGCGAGGTTGAAGCCGCAGCAGCGACGATGCGTTACAGCTCTCGAATTGCGCCTTGGCCCCGGATGGAATGCGCCGCCTCGTGGATGGGTCGTCAACCCAGCGCTTGGTCTCTCCGATTGTGTTGACGTCGAGCGCCTTAATATCTTTGTTGAGTGCGACCCTAGCGACAACATCTTCCAAGGCTGGCGTCGAGCGGAGGGCTTCTACGAGACTTTCAGCCGGAACCTTCTCACCGATGTCCTGGAGGCACTGCCTTCACTCCAGGCGGTCCAGTTCGATGGATGGACCAGTGTAAAGAAGTCCGGCGACATGATGCAGGGCCTTATGACAGTTGTCGAGCAGCATGGTCTCGGTATCGAATGGGGCCCCGAAAGAGGATGGACCGACGGCGATGACGATGAAGTTGAGGGGGCGGAGCCCGTCGGCTATCCTGAAGGATTCCCCCACCCAGGCTATGAAGCGCATGGCCTTTTGGCTTTGGCGTAATGTAATGCGTCTCAAGCTACTTGTCCTTGGTTCTGATGAGTTTTACGATAAGCACATTTTCTTTTACATATATACAGTAACGCAGTAAATGGATCTATATTCTAGCTATATTCATGCAGTGAATCATGAAGTTCAATACTATTCCTACCCGTGGTATTGTCCGTCTCTATGTCGTGAACTTAAAACACTATAACCAACCAAGTCTCATTGAGCCCCGAGCGATGCCAGGGCGTTACGCAGCTCTTGAACTGCTGTAGGTACATCTTCAAAGTTCAGCGCCGAAATCGCCCACTTGGCGTGCTTCTGCGCCTGGTTAATATCCTTCTGGTCTGATGAATAATTTCTCTGCACGGGGGGAGGTGCAGATGTAGGGACCGCAGGTGGAGGCGAATGAGCTGGTGATTTTCCAGGGTGTGAAGAAGCAAGATGGGGCATCATCGGTCTGATAGGCGCAACTTCTGGAGCGGGTGCCGAGGCCTCAGAGATTGATGGTTTTGCAGCAGGCTCGGTAGCAAGATGTGGCAGCCATGGTCGCGCAGCTACTGCAGCATTAAGTGGCTTTGTAGGGTCAATTGGTGCCTTTCCGGGGTGAGAAGAGCCAAGATGAGGCATCATGGGTCGGTCCGGTGGGGGCTCATTCGCAGCTTCAGGAATAGATGTTGGGGGTGCTGTTGGAAGACCTGACGAAGGTCCAGCAGGCGAAGACGCAAGATGAGGCATCCAAGGCCTTGCGGCCGCAGCAGCATTGAGAGGTGAGTTGTTCTCAATGCTCGACGCTCTGGACCGAGATGTAGCAAGGTGAGGTAAGAATGGTCTTGCAGCTGCAGCAGCGGAGAGGGGTGTGGGGGATTCGATACTTGAAGCTCTGGAGCGGGCAACGCTAGAAGCTCTGGATCGTGATGTGGCCAGGTGAGGAAGGAAAGGCCTGGCGTTCGCAGCAGCATCGAGCGGGGTCATAGCTTCAGGAGCAGGCTTTCCAGGGTGCGAAGAGTTGAGGTGAGGCATCATAGGTCTCGCAGGGGCGTCATGATCTTCGGAAGTATCCATGGCTTGTGAGGGAGCGGAAGTTGGAACTTGACCTTGAGGCTGTGTAGGAGTCTCGGCGGCAGGAGACACCTCAGGCGGCGGACCGACTGGCGGACGAGTAAGATCACCTCCCGGCGTAGATCCGGTGCTCATAGGAGATGGAACAAAAGGTTCGGGGGCCTGTCCCTCGGGTTCATTTTGAGGCACTTGAGGTGGGAAATAACTAGGATCAGCCGAATCTTTTGTTGGAGCCTCTATAGGTGTGCCAACTTGGGGTGACGCTCCCTCTGGCGCATCTTCAACTGTGGCACGCTGATCTCCCGTGAGAGCTTGAACCTCGGGGTCGGAAGGATCGAGACCAGCACTGGGCTCGGGCTCGGGCGCCTTGGGGTTTGTCTCGTTGGGATCTTTGCCCTCGCGGATGGCCTTTAGAATTCGTGCGGCATTCCACTTTGCGAACTTGATCTTCTTGATAACCTCGGGGTCAGGCTCGCCCCATTCGCGGGTAAGATCGAAGAAAGTTGCAGCGGCATCGAATGTATCGGCGGTTTGTCTACGATAAGTCAGTTTCACATGTAAAGACGGTATAGACGGTGTAGACGTTATGACGTACCTCGTCACTTTATCAGCACGGAGGGCGCGCTCAGCGCGATCAAATGTCTGCTGGGCAAATTGCTCAACGTAGGCTTGTCCCGCAGCATTATCGATAATCGCTTCATCGTCAGCGCGTTCCGTCTTTGTGGTCTCGAGCCGCTCGATCAAGGTCTTTGTGAACTCGAAGGCTGATTCGTCTGAGTTGTGGAGGCCCTTGCCTACAATCTGGTTGACGGCATGGTATTCACCTGCGAGTTGAAGAGTTTTAGCGATTGCTTGTGGGTTGTTTCGATGTTTGTTGTTGCCTACACCAGTATGCGAGGGCGGGTTTGATGGTCCTGAGCTGGTTCGCGCGGTTGATGAAGCGGCTCACTTCGGGGATTTTGAGCACGGGTGGTAGAGGCGCGGCCATGATGTGCGGTATATTCTGGGACGAGACGTGGGTTTGACAGATTCTCGAAATGCCTCAGAAATCGTGGAGAAAGATAATTCTTAAAAGTCGGACGCTAAACTGGAATGACGCAAGTAGAATGTCAACTCCAAGTTGTGTTGGAGATCCTTACCCCACCTCCATCTCGATCTCCTCATTCTCCTGTCTTCTGCCTACGCGTTGACGTAACGGTTTAGTGGTTCGTGCACAGCCACACGATTTCCCCGGATTCGGTCAGCTCACGCCACATGTGGCACAAGCTAAATTCCAGAATCATCGAATCAGAGGACCAGCTTCACTTTGGATAGTCTGATCACCGTGGCTTTTTCTCCGAAGATGCCACTTTGTTCTTGACGACAACCACGAGACACTGTTGTTTCTTATCATTGAGCCCGATAGATAAGAGTCACTTTCTGGTCTGAATAGTCTCACATCAATTACTACCTCGTTCTTTTCTCTTCTATACACTCGAGCTCGCATTTGTCTTCACGATGCATAACCCCACATCTCTGCTGGTAACGTTGACAGCGGCGCTTGCGGCTCTGCCCGAGGCTCAAGCTGCCATCTATACCAAGAACTCTCCCGTTCTTCAAGTCAATGCTAAGAACTACAACAATCTCATCGCCAAGTCCAACTACACCTCTATCGTCGAGTTCTACGCTCCTTGGTGTGGTCACTGCCAGAACCTGAAGCCCGCTTACGAGAAGGCTGCCAAGAACCTCGATGGCCTTGCTCAAGTTGCTGCCATCGATTGCGATGAAGACGCCAACAAGCAGCTCTGTGGTTCTATGGGTGTTCAGGGTTTCCCTACTCTCAAGATTGTTCGTCCTGGTAAGAAGTCAGGCAAGCCTGTCGTTGAGGATTACCAGGGTCAGCGAAGTGCTGGTGCCATCCAAGAGGCTGTCATGAGCAAGATTAACAACCATGTCACCCGCGTGAGCGACAAGGACCTTGACTCTTTCCTCGCAGGTGATAAGCCCAAGGCTATTCTCTTCACTCAGAAGGGAACCACTAGCGCCCTTATTCGAAGTATCGCCATTGACTTTCTTGATGTCATTTCCGTTGGCCAGATCCGTGATAAGGAAGCGGGTACCGTCAAAAAGTTTAGTATTGAGAAGTTCCCCGCTCTTGTCCTCATCCCCGGTGAGGGTAAGGACCCCATTGTCTACGATGGCGAGATGGCCAAGAAGGACATGGTCAAGTTCCTCACCCAAGCTGGACAGCCCAACCCTGTTCACTCTTCTGGAAGTGCTAAGAGCAGCAAGGCCAAGAAGGACGACACGAAGAGCGCTAAGAAGAACAAGCCCAGTGAAGCCGCCAAGGAGCCTGCTGCCGAGTCAAAGGGATCCACTACTGAAGCTGAGGCTGTTCCTTCTATGGTTCCTATCTCTACTATCAAGAGCTTGGAGGAGCTTACCAAGGAGTGTCTCGCTCCCAAGTCCCACACTTGTGTCCTTGTCTTCACTCCTGGCGAAGCTGGCGAGAAGGCTGTTGACTCGCTCTCTCACCTCAACACCAAGTACGTCCACGGAGGCAGAAAGACCTTCCCCATTATCGCCGTTCCCAGCGACAGTGACGCCGCCTCTACTCTTCCCAAGGCCCTCGGGTTCAAGGATAAGGTCAACCTGATTGCCATCAACACCCGCCGCAACTGGTGGCGCCAGTACGAAGGTGATTTCAGTCTCTCTAGTGTCGAGAGCTGGATTGACGCCATTCGCATGGGTGAGGGTGCCAAGAAGAAGCTCCCTGAGGGCGTTGTCGTTGAGAAGAAGGCCGAGTCTGCCCAGGATGAGTCTACTCAAGCTACCGACCCTGAGCCCGAGATCGAGACCGATGGCCCCGATGATGTTAAGACCGTCATCGAGACTGAGACTAAGGTCGAGTACGAGACTATCACTGGCGAGGATGGAGAGGTGACCACAACTATCATCGAGACCGAGATTGAGTATGAGACTCAGACCGAGACCGAATATGTCGAGGAGACTCCCGAGCCTGAGGCCCAGCCCGTCGCTGAACCCGAAGCCGAGCCCAAGACCAAGGATCAAGTTAAACACGAGGAGCTGTAAAGACCAACTTGCCTTCAAAATGTTACAATTAGCCCGTTACACTATGATATTTTGATAGCGCTGGACATACCTGTAGCTTAAAACTAGCAGATCAAACAAATAACTCCAAACACGTTTTTTGACCCCGATGCAAATCCTGGTATCAATGTTCTATCCATCCAAATCCATCATCGCGTCGCTCGCGTCCACAGCACCCTCCCTGACCATCTCCGCTCCCTTATCCTTTACAACTTGATCCAAGAACTGCTTCACCTGCTTACACCCGTCCACACCTACTACCAACATACCCTCCAATCTGCTAACCTGCACACGGCTCTCACATACCAGGACTGCGACTCGATCGCTAGCGCCCAGCGTCGCAACAGTGAGGTATGGAAGCTCCTGCTCCTCCTGGTTGTTCAGATCGAGTAGAGGATCGGCCGAGTCGTCGCCAGCGGCGTATGTAGAGGTTGAGCCCGCCGTGCACGCAGCGATGTAGTCCGTCATAGGGATACCAGCATCGATAAGCGCAAGCGTCGTAGCGTTGAGTAGAGCAGCAAGTAGTGATCCGTCTTGCGAAAGGACGTGAAGCGAGATCGAAATCGAGGAGTGGGGGAACAAATGCGTATGTAAGTTGGAAGCCAGAGCATTCTCAATCGTAGTTTCAATCTCTTGTATGCGCCTGCAAAATATGTCAATCCACATCCAGAAGCAATCGTCATGGAGAAAAGCTCACTTATCATTACGCCCTCTCTTCTTGCGATCCACGCTCGAGAACCCGGCAACCACGACATTGACGTTGATCGCCGCCATATCACGAGGAGCCTGCTGTCCACCGCGTTTCTGCTGATTCTGCTCTGAAGGACCTGTCACAACACACATGACTTTTGTATGGCCCATTTCGAGATATGATGAACCGTCGGCGGCATCTTGGGTTCTAATCTGGGCGTGAAGACGACGGAGTTCGTTCCATCTTCGTCCATCGACACGCAGGAGCGCTAATGAGTACGTTGAGGTGTCGAGAGGCATTGTTTGTTATATCGGTATGAATTGAGCTTAACTTGGCTGCGCATCACCAAAGGCTGCTCATGGTGGGGGAAATTTTCTATGCAAGGCTGTGGCTGTGAGTGTGGCTTGAGCTATCGATAAGAGGTGTCCGGATCATCCCCAGTTTCGGATTAATATATCATCCAATCATCATCGATCGGTTTTGGAACATTTCTTGTTCTCATATCCGACAGCCATTTGCGGGATTGCGCTTAGAGATTAGATTTCCGAACACAACACCAGAGCTTCCGGCACTTCGCATTTCGGTGATGTAATCGTCAACGCCATAAATCCGTGCGCTATCCAATGACACTCGGAATTGGACGACACTAAAGTTTATTCCGCTGTGAACAGGCAAGTGCCTCGTTATCAATTGGTGACCATGACGGAATTAAGCAGTTAATTGGGGACGGTTCAGTGCAATGTTTCATCGATAGCTCCAACTCTGTTGTCTGAGATAGCTACTGCTCCCGTATTGTATGTTTGCAGCCCCAGTGTACTCGTGGATCTAACAGAAAATACTCCTTAAGTAAGCGGCAAAATAAAGATTGTGGATATGATTTCCTTGCTGAATACTACCAAGGGGTGGGTACCTTCCATCAGATCCACGACGAGTATATAAGTTGTTGGGCCTCCCAGGTAGAACATATTCGTATCGTCATCACACTTCTCAATACTACAGTTTTATCTACAAACATCAATTGAGTCTCCAAATTCAAGCAAATACTCTATTGAACTTCAATTCACCTTGTAAACATCATGTCTTCCCTTCCCGAAACATACAAGGCCTGTGTCCTCAACGAGGCCAACGCTCCCTATAAGCTTAGCGACGTCAAGCTTCAACATCCTTCCAAGCGTCAAGTCCTCGTCAAAGTCCTCGCCTGCGGCGTCTGCTTCTCTGATGTAGCTGTGGGCTCAGGCGAGTTTGGCAACATCTTTCCCCGTGTTCCCGGTCATGAGATCATCGGTGAGGTCGTTGAAGTCGGCGAGGATGTTACCAACTTCAAGAACGGTGACCGTGTTGGAGGCCCTTGGCACGGTGGCCATGACCAACTTTGCCGACAGTGTCAACGAGGTCAATTCCAGATGTGCGATCACAAAGACATCAACGGTGTCAGCCGCGATGGTGGCTTTGCTGAGTATGTTCTTCTTCGCTCAGAAGCTGTTGTGCGCGTGCCCAAGGAGCTTGACCCTGCGGATGCTGCTCCTCTTCTCTGTGCCGGTGTCACTGTCTTCAATGGTATCCGCAAGATGCATGTTGAACAGGGTAACATTGTCGCTGTTCAAGGTCTCGGTGGTCTAGGCCATCTTGCTGTGCAATATGCCAACAAGATGGGCTACGAAGTCGCGGTCCTCTCATCGAGCGACGACAAGGCCGATTTCGCCAAGCAGCTCGGCGCTCACCACTTCATCAACACCAAGACGAGCGACGTCGCCGAAGAACTGAACAAGCTTGGAGGCGCCTCGATTGTTGTTCAAACAGCACCCAACCCCAAGGCCATCACACCACTCGTTCAAGGTCTTGCTGCTGGAGGCAAACTGCTCAACCTGGCACCTGTCGGTGGTGTAGAGATTGATACTGTGTCTTTGGTCCTGAAGGGTGCAAGTGTTAATGGCTGGCCCAGTGGTCATGCTCTCGACTCCGAAGAGGCGTTGCGTTTCTCTATGACGCACGGAGTTAAGTGCATGGTTGAGAAGTACCCGTTGGAAAAGGTGCAGGAGGCAGTCGATAGCCTTAAGGCTGGCAAGCCTCGATTCAGAAATGTTCTGGTTATGCATTAAAGGATAGAAAAGCTGTAGTTGATGGGTTGTTAGCGGGTGCAAGCGTTGGGGGCGGGCTGTTGTGGGTGTCATGATAAAGACGACCAGGCCTCGGAGAGGTAGTTTAACGATCATTTAAGCAATAATTTACACAATCGATTGAAACCTTCAACGGAAGATAGAATTTTGTCCCAATCTTGTGTGTGTTCGATACTGACGAGATTGATTTGATCGTCAATACAGGGTAATCCACAACTAACAACCCCACTGTTTCAATCCCCAACTCACCATCATTAACCTCATTTGTCCTCATGAGACTCGTGACTCGTACCTTGTCTACTCGCCGTATTCCAGTTCCTTATTCTCGATTACAGCAATTCCATACAATGTCTCCCAAAATACCACCCCAACCTCCTCCATCATTCTCTCTGACCCCCTCAGAAATCCTCAATCAAACCACAAATCTCATCTCCACCACAACGGCCCTCGAAGACTCCCTCGTCTCGTCTCTCACACCCTCAACCGCCACATTCTCCTCTCTCCTCACCCCAATCCTCAAAGACGACCACGCCGTCTCCAAGCAAACTCTCATCATCCGTCTCTTCAGCTCCGTTTCCGAAGACAAAGACCTTCGCGATGCATCGCGCGCAGCAGAGGAGATGCTTCTCAAGGCCAACACAGCATGTCTCATGCGCAAAGATATCGCTGCACTTGTGAAGGGTGCTTATGAAAAGAGTCAGCGTGGAGAAGAGACACTGGATGAGGAAGATGCTTATATGCTGTTCAAGACGCACAGGGCGTACCAGAATACTGGTGCTGGGATTGAAGATGAGGCTCTGAGGGAGAAGTATAAGGCTGCCGTACAAGAGAGGAATGAGGTTCTTGTCGCAGCTAAAAAGACGATCAGCGAAGACAATGAGGGAATCTATTTCTCGCGTGATGAGCTCAATGGTGTTCCCGCTTCTGTCCTCGATGCCATGAAGGTCAACGACGATGGCAAGCTGAAAGCGACCTTCAAAAAGGGCCATCTCATCTCAATCATGAAACACGCAACCAAACCCCGCACACGAAAGGCATACCATATCGCAAAAGAGAGTCGATTCCCTGAGAACGTCACCCGCCTAGAGAGAGCTGTCGAGCTACGCAACAGCACGGCGCGAATGCTCGGTTTCAAAACACACGCAGAGCTCAAAATGGAGGATAAGATGGCAAAGAGTGTCGAGAGTGTTATAACAATGCTTAACAAACTACGCACAGAGTTGAAGCCCCTAGCCGATGAAGAGATGAAGACTTTACTCGAGATCAAGAAGACTTATATCCAAGAACACGGCACTGATGAGGCAGAGGAAGACTCACAAAGGTTAAATGCATGGGACTGGGCATTCTATGCGAGGATTCTTGAGAAGGAGAGATTTTCTGTTGATTCGCTTCTTATTTCAGAGTACTTTGAAGTTAACCATAGTCTGAAGGGTATGTTGCAGATCTTTGAGGAGATTTTCGGCATGGTCTTTATTCCCACTGATGCACCTGTGTGGCAGAAGGATGTAACTGTCTATGAAGCCTGGAACTCCGAGGATCAAGGTGGTGAGTTCCTGGGATACCTCTATCTTGACCTCTACGCACGAGAAGGCAAATATGCAGGCGCTCACAGCTCTCTCATCCAACCTGTAAGCAACATTGAACCTAACTTCATTCAGGCCCAAATACTGACCAAGGACAGGGCTTCATAACACCAGACAACAAGCGCCACTACCCGTCTTCATCCCTGATAACATCCCTCCTCCACACACCCTCCTGTCCAACTCTCCTCCTTCACTCCGAGCTCAAAACAATGTTCCACGAACTCGGTCACGCAATTCACAAACTAGTCACCCACACAAAGCATCAACATGGCTGCTCCCGCGACTTTGTCGAAATCCCGAGTATTCTCCTAGAGAGCTGGATCTGGGTACCTTCCGTGCTCCGCCGTCTGGGAAAGCACTATAGTTACCTCAACGACGAGTATCTAAGCTTCTGGAAGACACAGACCACCGATACAGCTAGGCCAGAGGAGGAGTTGCCGGAAAGGCTGGCGCTTGATCTTGCGAGGACGAAACATGTTAACGGTGCGCATGCAATGCTGCATCAGGTCTTCCTTGCGTTGTTTGATCTTACGATTCATAATGCTGAGGAGGGCAATCCTGTGGATACGACGAAGCTTTGGAATGAGAGTAAGACGGAGATTATGGGTCTTGGAAGGGCGGATAGTATTGGACAAGCATCATTTGCTCATCCTTTCCGGGGATATGATGCTGCGTACTTCACTTATGCACTGTAAGTTTACCCTTCCGACTTCACTTCCCTCGCTAACTGTTGCAGATCAAAGGTGTATGCCACGGACTTGTGGGTTAGCCACTTCAAAGCCAACCCAATGAACAAGAACACTGGCCTCCGCTACCGTGAGCACGTCCTGCAGCCAGGAGGCAGTCAGCCCGAACTCAAGAACTTGAGCAACTTCCTCGGTCGCGAACCAAATGACGAGGCGTACTACTCAGAAGTCACTAGCACACCAGGCTGCGAGACAAGCAAACCCTCCGCTTTGTAGAGAAGACTAGTTTTTGATACATACACACAACAAAGGCTGGCCTAAGAGACAAAAAGTATAGACAGTTTAGACCAGTATTTAAGCTACTTTATTTAGCGTCTCAAGTCTTAGACAAGATTTCTGCTACCCAGTAGAACGCTCATATACAAAAAGAGGGTATCATGGCTAGATCTATCATTACATCATGCTCAATGCACCAGTCTCAACCTCGGAAACGGCGCCGCTTCGACATCCACAATGAGCAAACCCTTCTCGTTCATCGTCACTCCTACATCCGTAATAGGAGTGATCTTTCTCGTGTGCGCAACTTCCTGTCTACTAACACGCGCCTCATCTCGAGGAATCCATAGGACGGGTTTTGGCATCCACAGCTCGGGCGGCCAGTAGTTGGAAAGTTTCTCATCGCCAGCATAGTCGGCGTCAGGGAGCTCTTCGAACGGAATGAGCTTTCGCAGGGCGATGAAATCTTCGTATACTTCGGGGTGGAGGAACCGTTGCAGAAATGTCGGTGGCTGATCAGAATTTGAGGGATTACCGGCAAGGATCCAGCGATCTAGGAATTGCTTCAATGACGATTGTTGCACTTCCTTCTTGAGCTGTGTTTTTGCTGTCGTCTTCATCCATTCCGTTACCATCAACTTGACTCCGCCAGCACCGTCTACACCCCTGGAGCTTTGTGGTCCCTCATGTTGGTCGTCTTCGTCATCGCTGGGTGGCTCCTCAACCTCTTCTTCACCAAAGTTCAAATCTGTGTTGAAGTAACTGGCTGCATTTCCTCCCTCTGATTCTCCAGATTCTGCCTCAGCCTGTAACCTTTGCTCTGCTTCGGCCTTTTCCTGCTCTTGCAATTCTTCCTCTAACGTCAATGTTTGAGGCAGATTTGAAAGCAGAGGTGATATCGAGTCACTGAGAGACATATGCACGATCACTGTAAATATGAGGAAGATAAGCATCATTATCATGGGTGGGAATGCCATTTTCAAGGCAAAAAGACCAATCATGCAAATTTGGGCCAAGTAAAGTCCAGTAATGAGCTGAAGGAGAGCGGTAGGATAGAATAGGCCCATACTATCCATTTCCGAGTCGAATACGTAAAGGATATTGTAGCGATAAATGAGGCGCGTAAAGGCCATACCGGCACATGCGAAAAGGAGGATCAGAGGTGCGATACACGTGTAGCAGAACGCTACTACTGTCAGCCAGGACTAGGGTCGTAGATACAGACGCTACTTACCAATGCATGCCATATTCGTATAAATCGGAAAGATGCCACCCCAACGAGGAGGACGAAGGGTATACCAAATCTTGAAGCGTGTCCTAGGGTTCTGTACACCTCTGCCCATGATATAGTGTCGGAACAGCTCAAATATGTGCAATAAGCCAGTGGCGCCAATGGCCAGGCACTGGACAAGAATATACGACAAGTAGAAGTTTGAAGCCTTTGGCAGATTTGTTGCTAGGAGGTCGGGAGCGGACATTGGCTTCTTAATGATGTTGAGAATAGCAGCGGAAGCGGCCGAGGTTAATGTCGTGATCAAGAAAACCTGGACTACCTGGAAAGCAAAGTACACCTTCTGTGTAAAGAGTTCGACCAACACAAGAGACGGGATTCCAGCTGCAACACCGCAAACTGCGATAGTCAGCATATGGAAACGGTGACAGGGCAATGGACTTACACCTCAGCATCGCAGGAACAAGAGACATCCAGAACGACAAAGCGATTGCAGGAATAAAGCCCTGAAGAAAGCCAAGAATAGGCTTAGGCAATAGTTTAATCCAGCGCAAGAAGATAAGGCCGCTTAGAAAGTCGATATTCGATACAATACCAATCATGGCGGATGGAATAGACCAGAAGACAATAGCAACTGCGACCAATCCCATGATGAGAAAGCGGCGGATGATGCGCTCCCACCAACGCATCCGGAGTGCACTCCAAACAACCTCGTCTGGTCGAACGCCTAGAAGCCGAGGAGCGAGTTGAAGTGGTCGATGATGGGCAACGATCTGGTGCGCAGCCTGAGCAGCCTCTTGTGTTTCGAACTCGATGAATGCGGCAGGCAACGTATCGCCGTCGCCGCGACGAACTTGGCGTCGAAGTTTCCAGATCTCAAGGTTCAAGTCCTTGAGTCGCATGCGACACCAACGGATGGTATCGACCCGTCGGAAGAAGTTATGAAGTGGGCGGTGATGGGGTCTGGCATTCGCAGGGACCCATTGAGCGGCTACGGAGCCTCGCACATCAGGGAGATCCGGATCAAGCCCGTACGGGTGGACATATTCAGGATCTTCGGCCGACTTTTCCAGGAAGTTGTGAGTACCGTGGGTCGCCGTTTGAGATACTTGCGGATACTCGGTTTTGTTGTTTTGGTCCTGCGTTTCGCTCTGTCCGTGCTCGTTGTTTTGTGGAACGTCGACCTCGCGCAGGGAGTTCGACCGATTCTGCTCGCTACTTTCACCAGTCCTGTACGATGAACTCGACTCGGCAGCACATGGTTCGGCCGAGGACGACGTTGACGGCGGATTCTTTCCAAGCTGCTTCTTGCGAGCCAGATGTGCTTTCTTGATCAGTGAAATCTCTGCCTTTTCCAGCCGCATTGCTGTGTCCTCCCTCTCTTCCACAAGTTTGACAAGGGCCTTGGCAGTTCGCGGGATCCAGACTCGCTTGACGGAATCGCCGTAAAGCTTTCGTAGTCGGGCCTCGTCGAGATAACGGTCAGGAATCGATGTGATGAGTAGCGTCTTGGATGATAATCGCTTGGCATAGTGAGGCGAGGAAAGATAAGCTTGTCGAATACCAATGTAATAGAAACACTCCCGAGTGATGGTAAAGAGGACAAAGCCTGGGCTAGTTAGTGCCAAGTTGTAGAATAAGCTATTGCAGCACTCACCAAAGAACATGTATGCGACAGCGACATGCGCAAACATGCGAGTCTTGTCGCTGATCTTACCGATCGTCAAGATATCCAATTGACTGAGCGTATTACCGCCAGTGATATGGATTGGGAAGAGGATGGGCCAAGCGATTAGCATGCCCACAAGAAATGTGTTCCGCAAGACCTTGAGGTAACGCAAAAAGAAGAAGCCGTCGAGAGAGCCATGGTTGAGCACGAAGGTATCAGGGGTCTTGAAGAACGGTTTCACCCAGTTGAACCAGCCTGTTGGCAGCGGCGGAATAGACGTGCTATAAGATTGTGAGTGACCATCCAGGTTCGCTGAAGGACTTTCCTTACTGCGGTGATCGCAAGCTAGGTATAGCCCGAGGTGCATAGACACGGGCGCATTTTACTCGAGCAAGGGCAAAGAACAGAATACAGACAACGCAATAAATGCTGACGGGTATAAATGTTCCACCAAGCGATTGAAGCGACGAAGACTTGGAGGCGTTGTTGGTACTCAAGGTACCGCCGCTAGATCCATCTCGAGTAGAACCAACCCGGGAGTCGTCGTCTTCCTGCAGATGGTCAGTACGAACGCCACTGAGGTTGAGATAAGGTTAGAGTTAGAGGAGCATACCAAAGGTATATCGAGCGCTCTGGCGACGAGAGAATGCCAATTGGTGGACATGGCAAGAGTGGATGCGCAACTTTGCGCTGCAGACACAATAGACGCGATTGAGGAAGCTCAGATGAAATGAAAGTTGGTTGTGGCTGGAGGCGACAAGTGACGATGATTGCGCCGCCGCATCGTTACCTTGCGGCAGAGTTTGAAGTGACCCAGGCGATAGACATTGAGTGCTTTGAAGAAAATATGAACTGGTGTAGTGTAGTAAGCGACAAACTCCTATAGATAATGTTGCAAGATCTACGCCGGGACACAAGCGAGGCGAGGATGATCGAGATGAAAGTCTTGGATTAAGGTGACGTTGAAAGTGGGATGTTTCTTCCGTTGACTGCAAAAGCGGGCGCCCTCTGTAATGGCAGGTCGGGAAGCGGCATTGGCAAACAGGGCTCTTCTAGTGATCCCTGCGGCACAGTCCATCAATTTAGGGGCTCCAAGACCCCTGTTAGTGATTGTCGAAACTTTTTACCACTGTTGTCCAAATTGCTATGAGGAAATGTCTTACAATTCCCATGCCGAGCCCCTCTTTCCGATTGCTTTTTAAGCCCTTCTGCCTGTACGCTTAACCCAAATGCCGGGCCTAGGTGAGACAGGAGAACGGACATCCGACGTGGCTGGATCTAAAGAAAATGTTGCCTGTCGTATTGCATTTTATTAGCCTCCGAGCACCAACCAATCTCTATCGTAAGCAGAGCTTGGACAGGGGTCCAATCGCCCTGGGGACGCCAAACGAGAGTCTAGACTTGGGACCTAAGGTACGGTAGGGAAAGAAAAGGATAGCTCAAAAGTCCGGACGAAGTGATGTGATCATTCTGTCTTCCACAATCTTCTCCACTTCGCAGATCGAAATGAAAAGACCCTGGTTTTCAGCTTTACTTGTCAAGTTTCACTGACCCACGAAGAATTACCCGAGTTGAACAGCATGACATGTTAACAACCGACTCAGAATGACGCCTCCATTGCGAACACGGGTAGCCATCAGGTTTTTGTTTGCCAAGTCGTGATTTAAGATGATCGTCTTGGGGCTGAAAGATAGACATTCGAATATCCCCTTTTGGGGCCTGGCATATGCAGTCATCTTTCCGCCCGTATAACATCCCTGAGTCTGCTCTGTCAGACATGGTTGTATCGGAATAACCTATTACGCTTATCGGTTAATTGCGGTGTGATGGTGTAGGGGGCGTCGTGGGAAGTTAATGGTTGACGACAGCATACCCAGTAGGTAAGGTCATCGTGCGAGTTTCTGGTCTTCGACAAACAACATACTGAGTGATCGAGCGATGCTTGGACATCTATTCTCCAAAGCGCTGCGACTTTGTTCCCGCTGATACCGTCAAATATAATATGTAGTCCGTTTACATAGGATTGAACCGTATACTTGGCGAGGTAGACTGTCAAGATCATATTAAACAGGTGCGTGGCCATGACACCTTCAATCATTATGCCTACAGACTTGCAGTCTATCTGGTTTATCCCGCTTATTAGTGACAATGGTAATTTGAACAGAAGAAGCAGAACGGTGTACATTGATGTCTTGACTGAAGACTATTGAGGATTTCTAAGTGGCCGAAGTATCAAGGCGTGTAGGCTAAAACAACACATTAATAAACACAAGCCTATGGCCTTATTGCCAGAGTCTTAAGGTTATATAATAGGCCATACAAAGCAAACAATGACCGAAAGGAGTGCCATAAAAGCTTTCATCCTCTCACTCGTGACTCATCAAACAACAACCCACAACTCCCTCGTCACCATCCTCCAGCACCAAACCACAAATGCTCTTACACGTAAGTAACAGAAGAATCATCGCCCAATTCTTCTAACTGACACCCTAACGTCTTTAGTTCAGCATTTTAGTGCCTTCTGCTGTTCGTAGAACCTCCAGGCAGAAACAACGATCAAGTGATTTGCCACAGGGGAAGCAAAAGAGATGGCCGCATTTGCAAGCTGTAAAAAGTTAGAAAATTCACAGCACGTTCAGAGAAGGATTCCAACTCACTCATATTGTCACAGCCTCTGTTTTTCTCAATGAGCTGCTCACACTTGGGGCACTTCTTCCACCCAGCCCTTTCACCTATGTCGAGCACTTCTTGTGACAGCGGATCCTCTGGACAGTCTCCTGTATGCCACTTTCCTTTACATTTGATGCATGTATCGGTCTTGCAGACGTCGCAATGGGCAGTCCCTAGACGAATCTGTCCTAGAGGAATGAACGTAGAGCATCGCTGGTTGCTGCACCAAATACGCCTCTTGGCAGGTGTCCCGAATTCGACCTGTTTCGCCTTGTATCGCTTTACTAGCTCTTCGGAGAAGTTGTTGCTGACAGTGACTGGAATCGTCTTGTGGCAGCAATGTAGTGGGAACATGGCCTCTCGTTGTATTGTCAGTTCGGCAAATCGTTCGAGACAAGTACGGCAGTAAGCGTGGGAACAAGGTGCGAGTATCATCTGCGACCTTGGTAGCTTGTCTGCGCACGACATGCAATCAGAGACAGCAGTCTCGCGAGATAGAGGAGGGCGAGGGGTGTTGTTTGCTAAACGATTTCGAAGGACATAGTTTTTATCGTTGAAGAATCTCTCGGTAAGTGCGGCCCCTCCTGTGTGCCGCTCAGTCCTCACAAGTGTCGGGATGCGTCTCGAGTTGCCGTTCGATCTGCGTGTCTCTGCGCGCCTCCTAAGTCCCGAAGTGCTTCTCGAGGGGGGCTGCAAGCTGCCTGTATCGAGGACCATTTCCGCATTTACGAAATAGTCAGAAGCACAGGTGTCTTGGTTGTTTTTTATGTCGGTCATTTTGTCCATTAGTTTGTTGTTGGCGGAGAGTTGTAAAGATTTGATGATGTCAAGAAAGGAAGATATAAATAGTCTTGGGGATGTTTAGGCAAGAAAGTCAAAGAAGGTAAATTTTAGATGATGCAACGTGTCCCAGGAAAGACCAGATGGGAGCCCGGTGAAGGCTCAATGACATCGCATCACTGTATGATAGAAAGTGTATTTTTTCCAGTGCCATGGCTACAGGAATTAACGCACCAGGCACACAAAGTCGAAACGTTTCATAAACCTAATACCAAGGTTCTGCCACTCACAATTTCCATGGAGTCCAGCTCGCCATATCGACCTTTGATAGACAGATTCCTCTTTTGACTTCGTCACAGTATCCAACTGAATGGATATGGCTTTAAGGCAGCCATTCGACTCGGCCAACCGCCTTAATTCACGACTTTTAGGCCGCCATATGACGAACAAGCTAGAATTGCCTTTGCTTGAAGTGGATCTGGATCTTGGGGATCAAGAGGCTACTCAATCTCCGCCTGGATCCTAACACTCCAACATCATATTCTGGCGAGAACGAGAGGGTCAGACTTGTAAATTAGAAGAGAACATGTAGAACGGGAAATGATAACAGCCTCTCAGGCACCCATAGAGCCTTGTACATGATGAGTCAGGCTGCCAAACCCACAAACAAGTGCGTGGCTACAACGTCTTCATGCCAGAGGAGTTGTGTTGTGACCACAGAATGAACGAATACTTGTGCTTCTATTACGAGTTGAGGCAATGTAGTCGCTGTCTGTTAGTCACAGAGGCCAACAAGGAGACGGACTATTTCTGATACATGAACCGCAAAGGCAGTCTTTCTAAAATTGAAACGAGCTTGACGGAGATACTGGGCCGCTGGAGCACTGGAAAGGCTCCTCTGCCGTGAATCACTGCAATATGTGCAAAGCGGCCGGCTGCTCGCACTGCCAGCCGGCTGCCTGCAGACCGATTTCTCAGCGCTGCTCTCCAACCCCCCTCTCCAGCTCCTCACCTCCCATCTTCCTCTGAGATTTATTTCTAATACTTCCCCTCTTATCTCTTCACGTCTTCAGATCTCGTTCAGCTCCTATCTTTCTTTCTGTCATTGCCTCTTTCCCGTCCGTGTTAGCCCAGCATGGATGAGTCACTCATCCTTGCGCTGAGCATCGCCGAAGCCGTGCAGGCCGATGAAGCTATCTTAGAGCAATATCGTCTAGAGGACCAGGCAGCGCGAAATTTTATGCTTGCTCAGGCAATAAATGAGAATCGTCCAGCAACAATTGAGCCACTTAACAACCAGCCTTTGCTTGAAGAAGAAACACTGGCCGCTCTTCGCCTACTTAACATCGCCCCTCCAGATGAGAGTGAGAATGGAGATGAGGGCAATGAAGAAGCCGAAGATCCAGTTCCTGAGAGGGTCGAGGCTAGGCAAGTTACTCAATATATTGAGGGCACTGGTGACGCTCATGAAGCCGAGCATACCCCTAATAACATTAAGGGCACCGATGATACTCCAGTGGTTGAAACTCTTAGACGACAGCCTGAGGAGCCGGATACCTCTCAAGAGGCACCTTTGGAGCAGGAAGAAGTTGTTACTCAAGTTCAGGATGTTAACCAGCAAGCTCAACAACACCAAGAAGAGTCACAAAAACCTTCTGATCTTGTCACGCCGACCAAACTAGAGTCAACTGCCTTGATCGTCAACACCAAATCTACCACACCACCGCCTGCTCTTGAAATGAAGCGGTGCATCGTTTGTGGAGATGATCATGCTGATACCGACACCTTCGAAACACTCTGCTCTCATGATTGGTGCCAAAGCTGTCTTATCGACTATGTCGAAAGATCCATGGGAGACGAGTCTCTCTTCCCGCCTAAATGCTGCAATCAGGCTATTCCAATCGAACAAGGCAGTTTCTTCTCCCAAGAAATGCTTGAACTATTCGAAGAGAAGACGGTCGAATTTAGAACTGTGGATCGAACTTACTGCAACGATACTGCATGCTCAACTTTTATCTCGCCTCAGTCCATCGAGAAGGGAGCGGGAATTGCACGCTGCAGTCTATGCGAGAAACAAACCTGCGCATCTTGCAAGAAGGAATGGCACGAGGGTGTCTGTCCCGAAGACAAGGATACACAGGCCGTTGTGCTCCTCGGAGAACAAAAAGGTTGGAGAAAGTGCGACAAGTGCAACCATCTCATTCGGCGCAGCACTGGGTGCAACCATATGAGTAAGTCTTTCCGCTCCAGATATCTCACCATAAATTCTCTAACATTACTTAAGCCTGCCGTTGTAAACATCAATTCTGCTACCACTGTGGTGCCGAGTGGAGAACTTGTCCATGTCCATTATTCGAACTTGCCGGGCTCCTCGGTCAGCCTGCCCAGGCTGCTGCAGGCAATGGAGAGAGAGCGGCAGCTCGGCAACTACCAGCGGGTGCAATAAGGGCGACGTTTATAGCTCGACGACAACCAGTGGTTGAACCAGTACCAGTGGCAGCCAGGGTCAACCCAAGAGAACTTGATCACGATCGGGATGAAAGGCGACGTCGGAACCATCGCCGACAAAGGGCTCACCCAGACTGCCTCCATAGACGATGGAATCGAATTGAGGGCGAGCACCAGTGCAATGAATGTGCCTATATTATGACAGGATTCATTCTTCGATGTGAAGGCTGTCAATGGAGCTGTTGCCATGACTGCAAGAGCAGAGTCCCGAGGCGCTAGGGTTCTTGAAGGCTATTCGAAGGCGTAGAACGCCAAAATCATGTACCCTGATTCTTGGTTTGTGCTGACATATAGTGTCTGGGATATTAAGTCACTTGAGCATTCGGGGCCAGTATTTCTGGCACCTTGGAAGCTTATAAGGAATCCAGGGTGGTTGCTATATTGTGGTAGCTGTTGCGATCATGTCAATTTGGGAGGCTTTGCCACACAACGTAGGCCAAGAAACTGCTATATACCATAGACAGAGCTGGGGCTCTCTAGCTATTTAACTCACATGAAGTACACTTTGCTCCATTCCTTATTCATTCATCCCTCTTCGTACTGATCCAGTAATGCGGTAGAGGCTGGATGGACAAGATTACTTATTGCAAGTATCACTGCCAGTACTCAATATCTTTTCGGGGCCAAGGCTGGGTTTCAATCTCACAGACATCACTGCTACAAGCTGAAGTCCCATGGTCGGGCGGCTGATACCAGATCCGTATGTGGTTTTTATGTGATTTTATTGTTACTCTTCTGATTCCACGTCGCTACTGGGACTGTTACATGATACACGAATAGCCCCTCGCCACATCTCGAATCGCTTAGTGTACTTTCCCCTTCAACATTACTCAAAAACCACTCCCAACATACAAGAACATAATCATACACGACGTTTCTGTTTACAGTGACTACAAACTTGGTAATTGCATGCGATGCACAACCACGATGAACTAGGACTGATGCAGCCGCAGTCAAAACATCTGATCGGCTGGTTCCTGCAATCCATTAGCGTGTGCTTGCACTGATGGTTGAGAGGTTCTCGAACCAGAAGAACAGAGTCGCGTGGCCGATGCAAGACCCCACTTGCGGGCCTTTGCCTAGATTCATTGTTGACAGTTGGATGGAAATCCGGTGCTTGTGGGTTGAAGGACGATTCGGTAACAACCTTCTTCGCTGCTTCCTGTTTCTCACGTTCAGCCCACCAGGGGCACTTGCACTGCGCTCGGCTTGAGTTGCATCGATAACAGCAATCAGGACAAACTTAACAGCTTTTAGTTGGTTGCTTATAAGGTGGACTGGGAATCGCAGAACTTACAAGCGTCCTTCTCATTTACCCGATGGCAGAGGTAGCAGAGACCTTGCTTTGCTTTCTCGAGCGCAGGTAAGACCTGATCTGGAGGCTCGGTGAGTTCACCGTCGAACTTTTGATCTTGGGGTGACCCAGTGATGGTTTCCTGGCCATTCCCGAACTTCTTTGACAAGAATTCACTCATAGTCTTCCCGTCAAAGACCGCCGAGTTGATATCAATCGGGACCAATTTACCGCAGCAGGTAGGAGGGAAGGCAGTGGCTCCCAGAACTGAAGACTTGACCAGATCGCACAGACAATCTGAGCAGTACTGGTGGCTGCATGGGCATGTAGTAAACAGCTCGGTGGAGGTTTTGTGACAAACGAAACACTCCACTCCCTCTTTTTTGACCGTGGTCGAGCTGAGTGTTGGGTATTGACCCAGCACGATGCTCCATGCCGGAGGCTCAGCTTTGACATGGCCATCGATGTCTAGCAATGCATCTTGGGGGGAGCTGGCCTCTAAAACGTGGCGAGGTTCGTTGTTGGCGCTCGCAACCACCGGGTCAGCATCAAAAGAGATCAGATCTTCCTCCTCCAAGGTTTCAGAAGAGGGCACAACTGCCAATTGTGTAGGGCTAGGCATAAGGGATGAATCTTCTGGTGAAGCACTCTGGGGCTCGCTTCGAAGGAATGACATTGCATCCGACATGACCTTAGACAGCTTGGGCTTCGCATTGGCGACACGCTCTCCAAAGTCCATTGTATGTCTGGCTTATAATAGCGTGTTAGTCTAGCAGATCTATGTACGAGAAAGATATTCACCTTTGGCAGCATTTGTGATAGACGTGTCTTTGGCGTTACCGCGCTCCTTCTCCGGGCTTTTGGTCAGAGGCCCACACGCAACAGACCTAGGGGCAGACGGAGAGGGTGCGGAGCCGATAGTGGCAGCCGTTGTGGTGTTGTCCGAAGCCTCCTCCTAGGTATCTTCGGGCTGGTCGACCACATCGGAGCTGTCTGTTGAATCATAGTTAGCAGTGAGTGTCTCGTGTTTATCAAGAGGCCTACCAGGAGCTTTGTCAGAAGTGCGTCCTTCTATGCCCAGTGTGGCGCGACGAGCAACTTCTTCGGCATCCCAAGCAATAGTGCCTGAGGCGACGTCTAGAAGGTAAGGGTGGATTAGTCGTAGCTTGACTATGTGTTGAGGGATGCTTTCGTCTCCATCAGTGTGGGCTGCCTCGAACTCATTCAGGTAGTCCAGCTGATACTGGGCAGTATGCTGCATACCTGATTCTTTGAGATCCTTCATGATGGCAACAGCAGCCATCTCTACCGGAGAGTGTTTCAAAGAGCGATAACACGGAATAGTTCGGTGGATGGATAGTTGAAGAAGAAGAAGAAGAAGAAGAAGAAGAGAGATATCAAGGGATGAAAGGACAGCCTTCCAAACTTTGATGGACAACCTTCTAAGCCTTTAGATGAGGGTGGGGGAGTGATGAGATGAAAAGGATTATAGAAGGGCAGAGATGGGAGTGGCAGGAGGGTTATGGGTGGGGTAGTAGGAGGGGATGTTGACTTGACGGTTGCCGGGGAAATTAGTAGAAAGAGAGAGAAGGTGCGGGTGGACTAAGAAGCCGAAGCCTAAGGCTTTAGTATTGGGAGTGCCTGGCGTCTTTGGTAAGGATGACGGAATTCTTCTGCCGGTCGGGCTCTTTCTTGACGCAGATGAGGGGACCAGCTCGAAGGAAGGTGCTGTCAAGGAGGCGGTAGTTCAAAGTCACTCCCAATCGTGTTGAATAAGGTGTTTCGGAAATTGTCTCGGTTCTCGACAGTATTTATAATAGATATAGGTGTGTTTATTGTGTAAAAAGTGCTTCGTGCATATCGTGATGGAAGAGGAAAAGGGGCTGATGGTAGGCATTAGACTCCGCGATGATTACAGGCACCGCGACCCCCTAGTTGACAGTGAAATACTTTGTGTGACTATAGGTTGTTTGATACGATTGATTGAAAGACAAAGGACTGGTGCCTAAGGTATTCCTGTTTCTTGAAGTATTGCTGTCCCTTCGGCCCGAGTAATCAATCAGGTACCGTACCTACGCTCCAGGTGTTACCTATGTAGCGACTTGGGTCAAATTATAGGCCTTACTATCAAATCTGAGCAATTTTCAATCCGAACCATTGATTGTATCAATCATAAAGAAACGAAGTTACATAGTATACATGAGGTCAAGCAGAGGTACGTCAAGTCCACCACCACCATCCCATTTTGTTACTTCCTAACGCCTTCTGTACTCCAGTTCCGAAGCCCTTAAGTCATCATCGTTTTCAACGCCATTCCCAATGTCAAAGCCTCATGGTCCTCACCCTGAACCCCTGGAGGCTGCTTATCCAAGCCCATAAGTCCATACACAGCCAGCTGTGCCGACCGCACCGAATACTCCATCGTAAACGTCACTTCCCGCTCGATCTCGACAAATTGTCCCATCAACCCCAAGTTCTTGCTTCCATCGGGAATCACCTTCGGTCTATCGCCTTTCTTTCGCGTTAGGAACGGACTGCCGATCAGTGGCATCAGACATGGGACGGTGATGGAGCGGTCGAGTGTTGGCTGGAGAGGGAAGGCCATTAGGTGTAGCAGCTCGGTGAGGATCTCTGCGCCTGTGCACTCTAGCATGGGCTTTCTGACATACCGGCCTTGCTGGTCGGGGAAGAGACCGTAGCCCCAGAATACGAAGACGCCGTCGGGTTGATCTTTGACGTATGGTTGCTGGGGTATGGTTAGGGAGAGCATCCAAGGACAATCGCGGAATGTCACGAGAGGCACGGCGCCGGTAAGGGTGCCTGTCCATTGGCACAGATGCTCAAAGAACGCTGGATCCCGAAGGGTGACGGTGAAAGAAAGCCAGGTCGATTTCGATGGCCGGTCAAAGAAAGCTTCAGGATTGCCAAATGTTTGCGGACGTTCCAGAGCAAGTCTATCCCAGAACGTCCAAGAAGGGTCGAGCTCATGAGGTGCTGAATCACGCAACTCCATTGTCGGCGGGGGCTGATCATTCGTGCCGTAACCCATACCCGAAGTCAACGAGCCCAGAGTGAGAAGCACAAGGTCATTAGACCCCAACGTCAAAGGGACGTGTTTGCTATGTTGGTATGTTTTCAAGGCAGTAACTCTCAAATCAGATCCTTCATCCTCAATTTCCAATCCACTAACAAGTATGCCTAGACAGGTTAGACAAACATCCCTCTGAGCGAATGCAAACTTACCATGCCGAAACTCGACATCCATTGCCTTGAGATACTGCGTCAACGGCTTGATGATAGCCTGAAAATCCTCCTCAGGTGCCTGCTCTACACCCGACAAGGTTCCCATGTTGGGAAACTCGTGCAGCATTCGGTGTAGACATCGTCTGAACTCAACAGCACTACACCAAGGGTGGAATCGATTGAGTGACGACCACAAATCCCAGAAGTTCGTCTCGAAAAAGTCTGGTTCGAATAAGGCTTGGATCTCAAGTCCTTCCAGCTCTTCCTCTGTCTCAAGAACCACTCTCATCAAGTCGCATTGGTTCTTTACACTCAGACCCATGGTGCTCACATCCACCGCTTCTGGCTTCTCTTTTCCATACTCATCGAAAACTTGTCTCACCAATCTTGTTCCCGAAGCGCCCAGTTTCTTGCTCTCAGTATTGAAGCGGCGCAGTCGGGCGGCCAGTGTCTCGCCTGCGGTATCAGAAGGCACCCTTTCCAGCATACCGTATAAGCAATGGTATGTTAGGCTCATCTTGCGGATGGCTGATACTCGATACCCCGTCTCCCAAGAAGGTTTCGAGAATGCCGCCATTGAGCCACCCGCTTTCGATGAGGCCTCGAGAATATGAATGTGGCTACCCGGTACATGCGCATCGTCGATCAGGAAGACAGCGGCAGCAAGAGATGCAATGCCTCCGCCGACAAGCCAAATGTGCGGGCTCTCAGAGTCCGAGCCATTGCTGCTTGGACTGTTGCTGAGACTGATTACACCGTTATTCTCGTCAGAAGTCACCTTGGGATCGCCATGATTATCCTCCATCCCCGATGAGTTGTCGTCCGTTCTCATTAACCTCCGACCAGGGAGCGTTGGATCGTCTGCCGCAAGCGAGAAATAGACGAAAGACCCTTGCCGGCTAATGCGTTGTCCAGCTTAGTGATGCGAATTGGCGGGCGTATAATTGGTGAAAGGATTTTCTGCTTTCTTTTTATCTTTCGACAATGCTGATAACAGCCTAGCTTTAATATTTGCAGAGACACACCGGGAACGAAGATCACGAGAGCATGGCGAGAATTTATGATTGGACTTCCCTGTCATTAGCAAGAACCCATCCACGGCCCGGTCCATCCATTACAAGACGCACATAAGGGCTCAACCGCATCACTTTGACCAATCTCTGACGACCTATCTGTTTTGGTTTCAAGATTTTTCTCAGCCTCAAGAAGTGGATTGATTGGAAAAAGTGCTGTCTTTTCCAATCGTACGATGTTTGTTGGCGTGATAGTGGGTGGACCGGGCTTGCATCGGAAGCGGGCCGCTGCTTGTTACGGAGGGAAGGGTCTAGAGCACCGGAAGACATCGGCGCTTGGCATTGTTGCGTTTTACAGGATATATATGCGGTGAGTCTCTGTTATATCTGGCAACATTTGGGTTAGGTTGTGTAGCTATTTGCTAACTAGATGCACATTTGAAGGTTGTCTGGTTCTGTTGGCGGCCCAACAGTTTATAACGGAATCATATCATAGAATCGAAAGCAGCCAATACGCCTTTGGCCTCGGTTTGTGCCGTTGAGCTACTCTAGCGCGCCGGTAGTCTAAATCCAGAATTGGCTCTCGTGCACAGAAAGACCAACGGACTTTGATTGAGTTTGACCGCCTACCGACGGGAACTCTTCAGTCTCTTTCAATGATCTGACACTCCATCTTCCGGCTTTCAGGGTCTACGGCCCCGCAAGATGCCCTCCGGATAGTGGACCTTCAACGGCCGGGTTATTGTAAACGAAAGCAAGGGTTCATTCTTCAAGGACGATTCTTACATCATTGACAGGGTAAGATATTCACTTCTCGTTTCTGAAACAATGATATCGTTCTTTCTGCATCATTGTGCCGTGTTTGCGCGGATCCGGGTAGTTACCGATGCAAGCAGCCGTGATCTACCGGTCTGTACGACTGGTACCTGACATGATATGAGTGTCAAGGGAAGGGTTTCCAATCGTGATGTGTCGCGACAGTACAGAGAAAGTGCTCCGTAATGGTAGCGGGATAAACACTGCAAGGATTGGGTGAAGTCGATCATACAGTCAAGCGAGATTGTTGACAAGGACAAAGGAACTCGCTTGAATGATGAATGACCTTTGATGTCATCGGTTCTTCGGCTGCCGATTCCAGCAGTACGTTCTTATTGTCGCACAACCTAAAGAATCGCACTTCCATTTATATCCGGTTTGTCTGGCAAACTCCACCAGTGAAACTTTAGACAGAACCTGTTGGACAGTAAAAAGCTCATCGTCAAGCTTTAGGACTACGACAAAGAATGGTCCAAGACTAGGCCTAGATCCGAACCAGGCATTCAAGTCACTTCGTCTCTTGGGCTCATGACGGGCAAGCTTTCTGATATCCTTGTGGGGAGCAGAGCGATATGAGGTGGGCATCAATAGTGTTTAAGAACAAAATTGCTAAGTGGCTCATCTCACTTGCCCAAACGAGAGTCCAACTGTATCGATAGTTTCCGAAGCCCCAAGAGATCGCACATCAAAGTCGTATGCAGCTCGACGTCAAGAGAACATCTGCCGCAGATGGACCTCACGACCAGGTGACAGAAGAATTGTCTTCCAAGGCTTATGCTGCTATAATAAAGTAGTCTAAGTAAACATAAAGTAATCAAATTATTTCGTCTCTTATGCTTTTCCAGGCTAATTCTTCTAGTACCTCGAGGACCACTAAGGTCTGTCATGAGTAAATTTGCTCAAGGGCCTCTGGATCCTCGGCTCAGACGATCAAATCTTATCAATCTGTCTTTTCCTACACATTAAATCGCTCTAGCTGCCGGTTTCTACCCTTCAAACCCCACAATGGCCGAGCTAGTGCAGAGAATTGCGCATCGAGAGCCTCAATGGTGATAGTGGCATGGGCACTGATTGATAACGAATGCCAAGACATGGACACTTGCGGAGAATTTTACGTACAAGGCCGAATTCCTCGCGGGCACGACCGGAGAGAATAGGGTCTGCTCGTCGAGATTCTACTGTACCTATGTAAAGAGTACGTGTACGACAAGATACGGTACATCTAATCGGCATCGTTTATGCAAACCAATTGGTACAGTTACGGATCCATTTTCCTCCATATGGAGATCGACAACAAAGCACCCAGACTTTTTTTCTTCGCTGGCCGCCTCGAAAGTGGATACATCATTCAGGGATCTTGGAGAAGACGTCTCCACTTGTTCCCGCCAACGCGTTTACGGAGGCTTTTGATCACGCGTTAAGCAATTCATCATCAAGAAGACGCTGCGCCTTCGGTGCATTTCCAAAGACCTTCTTAAACTGAAGCTGACACACGTAATGCCAGTGATCAATACTTGACTCGGCGATGATTACTCTTGTCATCATTGACGGATGAATTTGTGTCTTGTTGGTGGTGTTGGTTTAGTGGTATTTGCGTATTCGGCTTTTACGATTACGAGAACATGAGATTACCAAGGGTTTAGAAGAGTACAAACACCCTCCATGTCATTACCCGCCCAGCCATGACGGCAGCCAAAAACATGAAGTTGTGATACTTTTCATTTGATTAGATGTCAAAGTCAAGAGGAAGGTTATAGCAGTCCAGAACAATTGCTGCGTGTCAGACAAAGAAACGCAAGTCAGATATAGTCCGGCGGCCCGTCTGCACGTATCTGGTAGCTTGACCAACAGGATGAAGCCTGGCGGCCTGTGCTGTAAACAATCAACATATTATTCTTGGAATCACTTGACAACCTTTACAATTTGACACAATCAGGGACCCGACTGCATCATGATCGCCAACAAAAGGAGTGTCAAGGCTGACCCTGTAGCCCACGCGGTCGATACGCCACACCAGGGAAAGGGCCTGATTATAAGGCACCCTAGACCTAAACTGTGTTACCAACACCCCCGAATCGTGGCTAGACTGACACTGTGAAAGCGCCGCTGCCAACACTGCGTCAGGCCTAAATTGCATCTCATCCCCGACTTTTATGCCCCGGTAGGATGCATTGAAATCCGGAATCCTGCATAGAAGGAGTGATTGGATTGGATGAGAGATGTTGAAGGAATTGGCCAGTAGGACTAAAGCAAGGAAATAAAAGAATTTTGTACAGTAGCACATATTGTCACTTTTTCTTGTCCCAGTATCATATAAGGTGCAATTTCAGTAATGAGGCTGCTAGTATTGTAGCTAGAAAGAATAGAGAAAGAGAAAAAAGATCATTTCTCCACGCTAAGAAAACGCTCGGCCTTATTGTCTTTAATTTTCTTTGCTCTTGGAGAGGAAAGCGGCGGACTGCCACTACGACCCTCCGACCGACAGTTTGAATATCCCTCCACTTTCTTCCGGTCTCCATCATTTCCCGCTCTCTCTTTGACGGGCATCCATTACCAGCACCAGTACCATCCCATCTCCAAGGTACCACGTCCTAACCTAATGGTAGACTAATCTCTCCCTCCACACCCAACATCTTTCTTGACCCCCTTTTACCTCTTTTTTCTCCTACCTCACTTTTTTCCTCTTCCTTTCCTCTCCTCCTTCCTTCTGCTCACGTCAGAGAATTAAATTATACTCTATTTCTCTGTTGAAAGTTGGTGTGTGGTCGTTCATTCGTCCCTGCTTGTCTCTTTTTTTTTTCTGTGGCTGCTGCTCCTCCCAGCTTCAGCTCCAAGGCCTCAACGCCTTGTCTGCCCCTCCACCGCGTTTTGACCCTCCGCTTCGATACTTTCGAAGCTGAAGTACTGCCACCTTTGAGTTAAACGTGAGTGTTGCATTACGTCTCTTCTAAGCCTCGCTTCTACATTATCAGCTGCCCCCCACGAACCCTCCATTTCTTTGTCGTGCCGTCTTCAATGGCTTGAAATACCCCTACTGCCTCCTGCAGATCTTGACTTCGTTCCCCCGGACTTACACCTGCGCTTAGACCAGTTTACTCGAGATCAATATCAATGTGGTAAACGACACCGCCGTACCTCCTCCAAACCTCGAATCGAATTCAACACCATGGCTTCGATACTTCTGCCGAAACGCTTCCGTGGCGAGACGGCCCCTACTGAGAAAACCACGCCGTCATGGGCGTCCAAGCGACTCACGCCTATCGCCCAGTTCATCTCCCGCGTTGCAACCTCTCACCCCATCCACACCGTCGTCCTCGTCGCTGTCCTTGCGAGCACTTCATACGTCGGTCTGCTTCAAGAGAGCTTCTTCAGCACTGATGTCCCTACTGTTGGCAAGGCCGATTGGTCTTCCCTCGTAGAGGGCAGCCGTGTTCTACGCGCAGGCCCTGAGACTTCCTGGAACTGGAAGGCTATCGAGCAGGACTCTGTTGTCGAGGTTGGTTCTGATGCCGACCACCTCGCTCTCCTGACTCTCGTCTTCCCCGACACCCTCTCTGCCGAATCGTCCAGCAATGCTCCTCGTGCCAACCATGTGCCTGTTCCTAAGAACCTCTCTATTACACCTCTTCCCTCGACCGAGAACCCTTTCACCGCCTATTCCCAAGACAGCATCCTCGCCTACTCTCTTCCCTACGCTGAGGGTCCCGAGTTCCTTGCTGCCACCCAGGAAATTCCCAGCGAAGATGCCGTCGAGACTGAGACTGAACATGGCCGTGAGAAGAAGACATGGATCATGAAGGCTGCCAAGGTCAATACCCAGAACAGCGTTGTTCAATGGGTCAACAATGCTTGGACTGAGTTCGTTGACCTGCTCAAGAACGCCGAGACCCTCGACATTGTCATCATGTTCCTAGGTTACATTGCCATGCACTTGACATTTGTTTCCCTCTTCCTCTCCATGCGCAAGTTGGGATCCAAGTTCTGGCTCGGTATCTGCACTCTGTTCTCCTCCGTGTTTGCCTTCCTCTTCGGTCTTGTGGTTACCACCAAGCTGGGTGTTCCCATCAGCGTCATCCTTCTCTCCGAGGGTCTTCCTTTCTTGGTAGTCACCATTGGTTTCGAGAAGAACATTGTCCTGACCCGCGCTGTCATGTCACATGCCATTGAGCACCGACGCCAGATCCAGAACTCCAAGTCTGGCAAGCGATCTCCCGAGCGCTCCATGCAGAATGTTATCCAATACGCGGTCCAGTCTGCTATCAAGGAGAAGGGCTTCGAGATCATGCGCGACTACGCTATTGAGATTGTCATTCTTACCATTGGTGCTGCCTCTGGTGTTCAGGGTGGTCTCCAGCACTTCTGCTTCTTGGCCGCCTGGACTCTCTTCTTCGACTTCATCCTCCTCTTCACTTTCTACACCGCCATTCTCAGCATCAAGCTTGAGATTAACCGCATCAAGCGTCACGTTGACATGCGCATGGCTCTTGAGGATGATGGTGTCAGCCGCCGAGTTGCCGAGAATGTCGCAAAGAGTGACGGTGATTGGACGCGCGTGAAGGGTGACTCTTCCATTTTCGGTCGCAAGAGCAGCAGCATTCCCACCTTCAAGGTCCTGATGATCCTAGGTTTCATCTTTGTCAACATTGTCAACATCTGCTCAATCCCATTCCGCAACCCTAGCTCTCTGTCCACCATTCGAACTTGGGCCAGCAGCCTGGGTGGTGTTGTTGCTCCTCTCTCCGTTGACCCTTTCAAGGTTGCTTCCAACGGTTTGGACGCTATCTTGGCTACAGCAAAGGCCAACAACCGACCTACCCTGGTTACTGTACTCACTCCTATCAAGTACGAGCTTGAGTATCCTTCTATTCACTACGCTCTTGGCTCTGCCATCGACGGAAACCACCCTGCTTATGTCGATGCTTTCCACCACCATTTCCAGGGATACGGCGTCGGTGGCCGCATGGTTGGCGGTATCCTCAAGTCCCTCGAGGACCCCGTCCTCTCCAAGTGGATTGTTATTGCTCTTGCTCTGAGTGTCGCCCTCAACGGTTACCTCTTCAACGTCGCCCGCTGGGGTATCAAGGATCCCAACGTTCCCGAGCACAACATCGACCGAAACGAGCTCGCTCGTGCTCAGCAGTTCAACGACACCGGTTCAGCTACTCTTCCCCTCGGCGAATACGTTCCTCCTACTCCTATGCGCACTCGACCCACCACCCCCGCCATCACCGATGATGAGTCCGACAGTCTTCATATGACCAAGGCTCGCTCTGCCGACCTGCCCAACCGAAGCAACGAGGAGCTCGAGAAGCTTTTGGCCGAGAAGCGACTTAAGGAGATGAGCGATGAGGAAGTTGTCTCCCTGTCTATGCGTGGAAAGATCCCTGGTTATGCTCTTGAGAAGACTCTTGGTGACTTCACCCGCGCTGTTAAGATCCGACGTACTATCATCGCTCGCAACAGGGCCACCTCCGACCTAACCCACTCCCTCGATCGATCCAAGCTTCCTTACGAGAACTACAACTGGGAACGCGTCTTTGGCGCCTGCTGTGAGAACGTTATTGGATACCTGCCCCTGCCTGTTGGTGTTGCTGGTCCTCTTGTTATCGATGGCCAGAGCTACTTCATTCCTATGGCTACTACGGAGGGTGTCTTGGTTGCCAGTGCCAGCCGAGGTTGCAAGGCTATCAACTCTGGTGGCGGTGCCGTTACGGTTCTTACTGCCGATGGTATGACCCGTGGTCCTTGTGTTGCTTTCGAGACTCTTGAGCGTGCTGGTGCTGCCAAGCTTTGGCTTGACTCTGAGGCCGGTCAGGATATGATGAAGAAGGCTTTCAACTCTACCAGTCGATTCGCCCGTCTCCAATCCATGAAGACTGCTCTTGCTGGAACCAACCTCTACATTCGATTCAAGACTACTACCGGTGACGCTATGGGCATGAACATGATCTCCAAGGGTGTCGAGCACGCCCTGAGTGTTATGTCTAACGAGGGCGGTTTCGAGGACATGCAAATTGTCTCTGTTTCTGGAAACTATTGTACCGATAAGAAGGCCGCCGCTCTCAACTGGATTGACGGTCGTGGTAAGGGTATTGTCGCCGAGGCCATCATTCCTGGTGAGGTCGTCCGCAGCGTTCTTAAGAGCGATGTCGATGCCCTTGTCGAGCTTAACGTTGCCAAGAACTTGATCGGTTCCGCCATGGCTGGTTCAGTCGGTGGATTCAACGCCCACGCTGCCAACATTGTCGCTGCCATCTTCCTTGCCACTGGACAGGACCCTGCACAGGTTGTCGAGAGTGCCAACTGTATCACCATCATGAAGAAGTGAGTTCATTGCTTTATAGTAATCTGATCATTGCTAACCAATCACAGCCTCAAAGGTTCTCTCCAGATCTCCGTCTCTATGCCCTCTCTTGAGGTCGGAACCCTTGGTGGTGGTACAATCCTCGAGCCTCAAAGTGCCATGCTTGACATGCTTGGTGTTCGCGGTTCTCACCCCACTAACCCCGGTGACAACGCCCGCCGTCTTGCTCGTATTATCGGTGCCGCTGTTCTTGCTGGAGAACTCTCTCTTTGCAGTGCCTTGGCTGCCGGTCACCTTGTTCGGGCTCACATGCAGCACAACCGAAGTGCTGCTCCCTCTCGCAGCACAACCCCAGCTCCCGCTCCCTCTCCTATGACTCCCGTCTCTCTGGCCATGTCCAACTCTCAGGAGCGTTCGGCGTCAACAACATCAATGAGCGCCGCTGCCATTCAGAGATCAAAGCGATAAGTGAGCGTTTGCATTTGAAGGAGTAGTGGATGGAGATATAAAATAGAAACGCATGTATGACATATGGAATGGGATGAATGGGTCATACAACATGGAGTTTTCGCATTGGGACATTCTGGAAAGGTCGCGCAAAGCGTACATACATATACAGTCGTCGAAAGATGCAAACATGGAGTGGTAGTATGAGTTTAATACCGCTTCCAATACTCAATTTTAATCCTTTTTTTGTTACTTATGAGCAGCTCTTGACCTTTTCCACTGCATCTTCAAGTGAAGCGAACTTGATACCCGTCTTTTCCATGCCTTTTTTGCACTCATCCCACTTATCAGGCATGACTGGCTTTGTTCCTTCATTCACAACCCATGTCGTATATCCTTCCTTAACCGCATCTTCCGCTGTCGCCTTGACACAGAAATCCGCCGCCAACCCAACAACAAAAACATCCGTAACCTCCTGCTCACCCAACATTCCCGCCAAACCACTATCAGTCACCCTAAACGGATCATAAAAAGCACTATACATCTCCACCCTCTCATCCTGACCCTTTTCAATAACAGCGTGTACGCGCGAGATGTCCAGCTCGGGCACTAGCTCTGAGCCTGGTGTACCTTGGACGCAGTGCGTGGGCCACAGGGTGGTTGTGTAGCTGCGGGAGGAGTCGCGCGGGTGAGTGATTTGCGTGGTGGATGTGTAGGGTGTTGAGGATGGGTGGTTGGATGCGAAGGAGATGTGGGTTGGTGGGTGGAAGTCTTTTGTTGCGAGGATGAGGTGGAAGGGGAGGGTTGTTAGGGTGTTTATTGGGGAGGCGATTGTGCGGCCTTGGGGGACTGCGAGGGAGCCATTCTGATGATGTTAGCTGTGTTCACATGGAGTATATAAGAGAAAGGTACGGGATATAGTTGTGTGGGTTTGTGTCGGTTTCTGAGGCTTCTGCTTGGAGGAGTCTTCGTGGTGGTCTCACTCATCTCATCCTTACATGAATCGCAAAGGGTATAGCAAGCTCAAGATTAGAGCAGTTCAGGCGAAACCACTTAGACTGCGCAGATTCTTCCGAACCAGTATCTTGCCTAGCAACCCGCACAAACTTCTATCACATATACCAGATCTCATATTGACATCATCCATCTACACCATGTATAGAGTTTCACTTACAGGCGGGCAAAAGTCTTCTTGGAAGTCGACGATAATGAGAGCCGGTTTGAAGGGCTTGCTGTGTGCCATAGTCGCTGTGAGTTGGTTTACTCTTGGGGCTTCGTATATCAAAGACGTGGGTTTACAGAGTGAGTCTTTTGTAGGTACTTGAGAGCGAAGATTGGCGATGACGATGTGGAACGGAAGACAGACCAGCTGATAAGAACCGAACGCCGCATTTTCGGCCCCGCACATCCGGGTATTTTACAAAAAGTCACCAACATTCACTTCGCAAATAAAAATACGAGCTATCCTCATTATAAAAACTCACTCGAGTGTCATTCAGAATGCAAAAAAAGAATGCCACGATGTTAGAAATCGTTTTTATAGGAACAGCCCGATGCGGGGGTCGAACCCGCAACCTTGAGATCGCGTACTCGTAAGAGTCTCACGCTCTACCGATTGAGCTAACCGGGCGTGGCTCTTAATTGTTGAAATAAGGCATCTCTATTGCAGATCATATTCGTGAAGAGAAAGACTCTGCGTTGGAGAAGAAGAGTTTTTTGGAGTGGCTGTGGGCGGCGGGTGGAGGGTTTAAATTAGTGAGGTGGACTTTCAGGGACAGCCTGGCTTTTTGGGTGGAGTGCTGTAACTACAGTGGGAGGGAAGTTACCCTGTAGTTTTAGTCAGGGATTTGAAGGTGAGGATTATGTTGCTGTTGTGTGTCGCTATCAAAAATTCTAGAATAATGAGTGTTCACTACAAGGCGTCCTCTATTAATGGTGTGATATGCTGCTGTTATTTCACTGAGTGGCTGTCACATCTCGGAATGTATGATCGTTCGTTGGTTCGTCAATACAACCAACACTTACCAACACTTTTATCAAATGAGTAAGCGCGCATAAACAACAACTTCCCGAGTACTCGGGTCGATTCACACAAACCTTCTACACAGAGTATCTCAACAGACTATGTACGAAACAGCATGGACACCAATCTTCGTACTCGTATGCAACGACGTCACAACTATGCAACTCCTCATGACCATGCCGAGTGAATCATTCCAGATCCCTGCATACACGCACAAACCGTTATCTCCCAGCGGCAAAGCAAAGCCAAGATACACCATCCATCTCTTCGAAACAGCAAGTGCTGACGAAACTGAGAAACTTGACTGGTTTGAATGGCAATGTTTCGCACTAAAACAACTACCGCTACGCCATCTCAAGTGGTGGACCTGCGGAGGAGCTTGTTCCCGGCCTCGCCTCTCCTCACGCTAGAGCCATTGTGGATTGTTGAATGAAACGGCATGGGTTAAATACAACTCTCCCCGCGTTACAACTCCTGACGGCCGCATCTTCAAAATGTCGATGGATGTAGGGCCTGAGCTGCTGGCTCGTCTTCCCGCGCTGACAAGCCCTCTTGGTTTGGCTGCTGTCGCTGCTGTTTTGCTTATCGGACTGTTTATTACCGAGAAGTTTCTTAGCGTGCCTTATCCTGAGGGTATTCCGCTTATAAGGGAACCTAAAGGTGCGAAGCGGTTCAGTTTGCGTACGCGATGGTTGTATTTTACAGACTGTAAATCGCTCTTTTACGAAGCTTATCATGAGGTGCGAACTTTACTCACGTCTTATCGACGATGCTAACATATGGTAGTACCTCAAAAAAGGAAAGCCCGTTGTGCTCCCAGGCTTTGGCGTCAGAATAGAAGTTTATCTCCCCCAAGATCAGATGAAATGGATCATGGCTCAACCCGACCATGTTCTCGACCAAGGACAAGCCTTTGCTGAGATTGACCAAGTCATATGGGCTCTTGGCCACGATCGATATGTCGTGGATGCCTGGCAGGGCATGATTGTCAAGTATGATTTGAACCGCGCAATTGAGGTTATCGCCAATAGCATGAAGGATGAGCTGGCGGTGGTGTTTGATGACCAGTTTGGTACCGACACTGAAAATTGGAAGACGGTTGATCTTACGCAGACTTCTAAGATGATTACTGCTCAGGCTGCTAGTCGATTTACGGTCGGACTGCCACTTTGTATGTTTTCTGGCCCGATTGACTGAGTGCATTGCTAACGATGTAGGCCGGAACAAGGAGTATCTACAGAATGTTCTGGACACTGATGAGCTATTCATCTTGAACGCTGGTCTTACTGGAGGCATGCCTCGCGTCTTTCAACCATTCACAGGTACTCTCTTCGGTTGGTTGGTCGAAAGCAAGGTCAAACAGTTCAAGAAGTGGGTTGTTCCTCTATTGAAGGAACGTTTCGATAAGGCCCAGAACCACGCCGAGGGACCGCAGGAAGACGATATTCTCCAGATGATGGTACGATATGCCCTCAAGGAACGGCCAGAGGAAGTCGGCAACTGGGATCTCCTCGCGCGACGCATCGTAGCATCGAATTTTGGCTCTGTCCACAACACGCAGATAGCAGTCCAAAACCTCCTTCTCAACGTTCTTGGATCTGATGCAGAGTACAACACCATCTCTGTTCTCCGCGAAGAAATGGATCGTATCCTTGGGTCCGACGATACTTCCGGCTGGACAAAGAGCGCCATTCAATCCATGACTCGCGCCGACAGCGTTTCTCGGGAGTCAATGCGTGTCAACTCCTTCGGTTCCCGCGCCGTCTTCCGCAAAGTAATGACACCAGACTTCAAGACCCTAGACGGCTACCACCTTCCACAAGGCACCCTCACCAACTTCATCAGTTACCCCGCAATGACCGACGAAACACAATACGAGGATGCCCTCAAGTACGATCCCTTCCGCTTCTCACGCGCGCGCGAACTAGCCGTTAGCCAAGGCGAGAAAGCACCGCCTGTCACATTTGTCACCACATCACCGGAGTTCTTGGCCTTTGGTCACGGAAAGCATGCTTGTCCTGGCCGCTTTCTCGTTGACTTTGAGTTGAAGATGATTCTGGCTTATATTGTTAAGAATTACGATATCAAGTTCCCGGATGAGTACGAGGGGAAGAGGCCACCGAACTTCTGGATCGCTGAGGCCAACAGCCCACCAAGTGGTGTCAAGATAGAAGTCAAGAGGAGGGAGCGGAAGTAGACATTTGTTTGTTCTATTCTCAATGAGAACAAGAAGAAAAGCAGCTTGTATTGCAGCAGACGCTGGGTATATGTGTACTCAAGTACAGGAAATCGCAATATGCAGCATCCAATCATTCCATCATCGCTCATAAACGCTTTGTGATAACACCATCAATGGCCGCTTTATGCGGACCAAAAACCCCCTTGATATACGTCTCCAGAGAGGATAAGAGACGAAAAGCTTAGGTCGTTTTATGTGACTTTAGACCAGTTTATGATCTCTGAGGTAAAGTTAGAGGAGAATTGCTTTGTTGCATAGAGGGCAACCCACAAGCTCTTCAACTCTCGACTCATAAGTAGGATAATTACCACCGCAGCGCATGTGTGCCTGTCGGGGCATCAGAAAGAGTAGCCACTAACGGCATACAGAAGAAAAGCCTTTGGCCATTTTTTGCGAGCTCTGAGAGTCAAGCTTTAGACGATAGTCTTTGCCCAGTAGTCGGCTGACCATCAACGCATCCTTCTTTTGCTTGTCAACCCATTCTCGCGTAGTCTCCTTTTGCTTGTCGACCCAATTCTGCGTAGCGACCTGAGCCATTTTGAGGTATTTGGCGGGATTGGGGTTTTGTTTGTTAACCCAGTTTTGTGTAGTTGTTTTGAGAGATTTGGCGGGCTTTTCGCTAGATTGAGGACTGCTGAAGAGGCGAGAATGGTGACGAGAGCGATTGGATTTGTCAGATTTGTCAGAACGACGCTTGTCAGAGCCAAGAGGTCCATCAGTGCAATGTTCGTTAGAGCTCTGTGAATTCTCAGGGCAATGAGTAGGCAGCTCGCAAGTTTGTGTGGTTTGCGAGACATATGGAGCGTGGGAGACCGACTTGACTTCGAGATGAGACAAGTCGGTGTTGACACCCTGCTCGACATATGCATAGTAGTCGTCATTGCTAGTGAATAGACTAGTCGCTGTGGTATCAACGTAATAGTCGTATCGACCAGCTGATTCATTCCAAGACGCAGACATTGGTGTCATCGACTCAGTGTCGGCGTAATAGGCACTGTTGTCTGCGTCTGGGGATGGCAGAGCCTCGCTCTCAGCCAAAGAAGACACCGAATCAGTATCAGCATAATAAGCACTATTGTCTCTGGTCGAGTATGACAGAACCTCGCTCGATGCCAAAGAAGTCCCCGACTCAGTGAAATAGGCATTAGAGGCTTCAGTTGAGTATGGTATAGGTGTCAAGGACGAGTATTTGCCAGTCCAGCGAGTCCAGTCTGTGCAGCTAGGCACCTTGGAGGCTTTTGGGGCAGGGTAGTACTCGTTAGAATCCTGAGAGTCGTCATAGTAGTCGTAGAAAGACATACTGAGAGGCTTTGTGTATGTAGGCGGCTTTATGTATGTAGATGACTTTATGTGCGTCAACAGTTCAACAAGCATGAAGATGATAGAGGAAGAATATTTTCCAATAAGCAGGGGGAGAATACGAACTTATATATAGAGAGAATTATAAAGTTCTGTATGAAAAATACTGCATATGCTGGTGAGTTAAAATACTGGAAGATACCATCCAATAGATAAGGTTCATAAAGATATATTTACACTTTCCAGGCTGTGAGTTAAAGAATATCTACAGCAGTGCAGAAACTCTTATGATTCCCAACATGAGTCAAACTTTCTGTCCCGCGCAAAGTATTCAAACAATTCTTTACAGCTTCAAGTCACTCCTCCCATCCCCAAGTCAGTTCTCCCACATTCGAGTTAGTCCTTACACCTTTGAGCCACCCCTCAACACCATTTACTCACAAGACAAAACATTCACAATGGCTCCTGCTCGTCATTATAAATCTTCCGAGGAGATCCTACGAGATCTGGGTCTGGATAGAAATTACACGATCCCATGTCCATCACGTCCTGCTCGGCCTTCATGGCGTGGTGACCCCCAATGGAGACAAGCTCGAGCACGTTACACCATGGCGGTGTGGCAATCGTTCTCCGATCGACCGGTGCCAGAGCGACTGTGTCTCCGGGCATATGGACAAACACAAGTCCTGCCAATGCGAGAGAAGCCCCGTGAGGTGTTGCAAGAGAATCTCCAGGAGATATCACAGGAGAAGTCGGATGAACCTGTCACTGGCAAGAACACAGTCGAGGCACCGTCTCAAGCCGCAGAATAGGTAGCTTTCCGATCATGTTCATTCATATCGGAGCGACCATGGATGCAAGAATTCTCTGTGATCGCAGTCGAGGGTTCTCAGTGTATGGCGAGCTGGGGACCTCGTCAAACCACCAGTTCAACCACTAGTTCAACTACCATATCCGCTCCCCAAGAAACTACCTCCTCGACTCCGATTCAACGTCTTGTTCACGTCTCTACCCAGGACACCTTCGCATCATTTCTCTTCAGCCTACTATCTCAGCGACACCCCTAGATAGACATCATATACTTCGATATTGGGGTGTACATGTCGTCGTTATGCGGGTTAGAAATAAATTTGTATGTCATCAGAGATGAAGTCTCTTAGTGCCAACCGTATGACTGTGCTTGTTCCGTCATAATGTCAGTCAAGTAATCATCAGGTTCAACCGCAGCGGATATAGAAGACCTTGGAAACAGAGAATTTGCCATTTATCCTTTCTTCTTGCCTAAAGTATATTCGTATTAAGTGATCACAAGACATATTTAATTTTCATCAAGTCTATTGCCTCGCTGAACTCTGCATATCATCCCAGGTCGCGCCCAGGATTAGCAGAAAGCGTACGTATCGGAAGAAGGCACTTCTCATTCAGAGGGAAGAAACAACAACAAAATGCAGTCCCCAATGGTACGGTTAGTCAAAGAGATCGCAAGAAGCTGGTGAACGGCATGTCTATACTGTATTTACAATTCAGCTTCCAACGAAATTCGGTGAGATGGCCGAGTTGGTTATGGCGCCAGGTTAAGGTTAACCTTAACACCAATTTCCTGGTGGAGCAATCCTCCTGGGTTCGAGTCCCAGTCTCATCAAGATTATCTTTTTAACTTTTTCTATTTTTTGTCGTAAACTCCTGCAATTGCCATCTGCTTAATATTCCTCTGAGGGAAGAGCCTTCTTTTGCCGTTAGAAGGAGCTATCTTCCTCAATATCCACTATATCTGGGTAAGAGGCAATACTATGTTATCGCTTGTGTGGTCGGTAGGGAAATAAGAAAGGAACGAGAACAGAAAGAAAAAGACACTTTGTACATTGCGAAAAGCTTGTTTCAAGGGCAGGACGAAGAAAAGAAAAAAATCTTGCATCGGAGTCTTGATTCGTGAAATGAACTTTGCTGAAAAACTTAGATACCTGCGTTCCAAGGGACTTCTGTTTTGCCATGCCATCCCTACTCAGCTTTTACAGGCATCCCGATATCATCCATTCACCAAATATCCGAGAGACATCTCGCCATGGTTCGCCTTATAACTTTATCTCCCAAACGAGCTTCTGCGAGAGATATGTCTCTTCGCTTCCACTTATGACCGGCTTTGCCCGTTGTGGAATCTTGTATTCATGAACAAGCAGATCCGACGAGTTGCGTTTCCTTTACTAGTGCGTCACTGGGAGAGGGAGAGCACATTTTACCAGCCTCACCTGGGGCTATTAACCTTGCATCTTCTTCGATACCCTGAGCATCGTACCCAGGTCAGAACTCTGAACTTCATGTCCCCCAGCAAACAGAAAACAGACTTCATGAGGTGGATCTCGTACGATCAGTCTCCAGTATCTTTACGACCACAGAGCCTAGCAGAGCTTGCAAGAGCAGCTGAAGAGGCTATCCTACATCTCGCGCAGTCAAGTAACTGGGTTGAAGGATTTCAGCAAGGATGCCTTCACGCTCTTGCTGCACTGGTACTGGCTTGGGCAACTCGTGTGACTGACGTGGCGATGGAGCTTCCGCGACCGTATGTCGGTCGCCACATGAGCGATTCCTATTGCATGATGATAAGATTCTTCCACGGGGCGGCCCAGAAAGTCTCTGCAGGAGGGCAAAATGAACATCGTGGCATGCACCTGGCTGAGGTACAGCGCCTTCAAATAGAAACATGGGAGAGGGAGATTTCCCATCGTGGGGACGTGGAGTTCCCACTATCAGTCTTCCAGTTACCCAAGCTGAAGACACTCCATATAAACCACTTGGAATTGACATATTCACAAGAAGTTCTGATCCCAAAAGGTTGCTAAACAGTCGAAGAACTTGTTCTCGGTTGCTCAACAGTCAAAGGAGCAAGCCTTGGAAAAATACTCGCTGCATGTCCAAAATTGTGCGTGTTGCATTATGCCTGGTTCGATGTAATACTGGAGTTGCCCGATAAAAGAACGATAAGAGACGCTCTTACTAACGAAGCTGGATCATTGGAAGAATTACATTTGGACCTCGAATCGCATGCCGCTTCGAATGCTGAGCACGAATTGCTTTTTGGTGCTACAGATGTTGATACTGGGATGGTCAACCACCAAAGCTTCACAAGCTTTTCTCATCTTCGTAAATTCACGCTGGATGTGGAAGATCTATATAAAGCATTTGAGGATTCAAGGGGAGTCATGCCCGACTATCTCACTGCCCATCTACCAGCTTCTCTCGAGGAGTTTACCCTCACATGGTGTAACCCTGTGATGTTGTGCTTAGAGGAAGTTGTGATATTTTTGGGCGAGCATGATATCTGGCTTAGTATCGTGGTGGCTATAAAGACGTTACTAGAGGAAGCTGGGCCTGGATGCAAATTCAACAAGTTGAGATTCTTAGACGTTACGCAGATTCTCGCTGGATCAAAGGAGCTGGTGAAAGTTATGGAGCTGGGTGAGTCTAAGGGGATCAAATTTTTAGAATACAATCGGCGATCTTGGCCAAAATATCTAACAATGAGAACAATGGACCACCCAAGTACTTTCCTAAGCTCGCATAAGGTGACCAACCTATTTTATTTCTTATGCTCTCGATGGTCAATTCTTCTGACACCCCGACAAAAAGATACATGGATTCGGGACTATTCAAAGATATACCACCTCAAGGACCTTTTAGAGAAACAACAGCCGTAGCAGTAGCCCAAACAGCCTGCAGAAAGTCCGCCTGACAATCCAAGCCAGCGAGCAATCTTTGAACGGCCACACAACCAATCGTAGAGGCTATAAAGCATGTAGCAACTTTTTGAGACAAGCCACCCCGGAGAATGGCGAAACCAACGACAACATCACAGACGGGAATGATGCGGGATATGATTGATCCGTCGTCGGGACTGCGGTCGCTTTGATATTGGTAGAATGATGAGGTTGATGTTGCACCGTGGGTGAAGCGTGAGGCGCCGCCGTAGAAGCAGAGGCAGGCTAGAGAGAGGGGAAGATATGTTTTTAGAGTGGAGAGGGACATGATGGCCATTGTGTCAAGTTGAAACTGGAAGAGATGAATAGGTCAAGTTACCTTGGAGAAGTTGCTGTAGTTGTGAGCTGCGATAAAGTGCTGAGTCAGATTATAGATGCAACCAACAACCAAAATAGCCAATAGGGTTGTACACAGAGATTCGTGAATTACGAACATTTTATCTGAATTATTCACAGTTTTAGTAGTCGAATGCATCAATTTCACGGCGTTGTTTTGTCCGCATGCTTTGAAGGAGCTGTTTCTCAAAGCACTAACTGAAACAGAACGCATCGGGGGTTGTTGTCACCATCGGAGTAGAGTCTCTGATTCTACAAAAACTCTACGCTTTGGATAGTGATGGGCACTTGATTTTGGAGAGACGATACGCATGAGTGTTGGTTAATAAATGCCAACTCTACAGTGTTAGAATGGCAAACTCGTTCTGCTTAGACACAATCCCTATCAGCTGGCAATAAGTATAAAGGATCATCTACTCCCTTGACAAACCTATCTCCATCTATGTAAGCAAACAACTAGAAATCATTGCTAAGCAAGCTACTATAGATACTTAAAACGAGGAGCCCCGTCAGCATGTGCCTAGAACAAGTCAACGAGCGGCGTTGCAAGGACTGCTACAACCATCTACATGCATGGAGCGTTTTCACCGACTGCAGCAAGAAGCCAAAAAGCGGAAACCGAGTAAAGTGCAAGAATTACGTGAAGACAAAAATCTACCACGCTGGATTGTGTACGAACTGCATGACGGAGCGCGATAGGAAAAAGATATCTTACTCACTCCCGGGTCCCTATTCGCTCGCACTTAGTTGATCGTACACATAGTTGCTTTAATATAAGGCTCTGGATTGATCTGATACTTTTAGTATGTTGTGTTGTGATGGTATCCTTGCTATATCCTGGAAAACTCAAATCTTGCAGGAAAGATGCGCTCCACTCGGAATGAGACGCAGTCTGATATATCCGATCTGGAGCAAGGGTGTCAATGGAAGCCAGGTTGGCACAACCGAATGCTGCGGTGCGGGTAACCGGATATAAACCACAATCGTAGCTTATCTAGTACATACGACCAAAGGTAGTGGAAAATACGGGATCCCGTCCGCTCTCCCATAGTCAAGCCACTAACCGGCGGATTAGTAGTTGGGTCGGTGACGACCAGCGAATCCCCGCTGTTGTATGTTTTTTGCTCCCTTTTGATGAAGAGATATCAGTAATACTTTGCATCCTCAATCAAACCTCCTTATCAAACAATTCACGCTTCAAGATGTCAAAATATATGCCAAGACCAATAATATTTTGTAAGCAGGTGCTTCTAAAAAGAGGCGTCCAATAAAACATTACACATTGACTGTCTTTGGAAATGCCATATTTTTAAAAATGCGCATTGTCCACAAATCGATAACAACGTCATCGCCCTTGTCCCGAGGTATGTTGTGGTTCTGCTACGCTTCACCGCCTTGAAGATAGGTACGTAAAGTTTCTTGGAAGGGATAATCGTGAAGGAAACCACCATACAGAAAAGTAACAGTTATGGCGGAATCATTTTGGGGTCCTCAGACCTCTTATTTAAAGTATGTATTCCCCTTCAAACAATTGGAGTGTAAGTACTGACTGGCCTAGCTTCTGTGAAGAGGTAATATCTCGCATGAATCCTCTTGAGGGATTGGAATTGACGTGTCATTCTAGGATTATGTGGTTACACGATATATCGCTGAATTCATCAATACTATCAGTAGTCTTACATATGGTTTGTTCTATCTCCAATTGGTTGTGATCTGCAATTGACCTTGTCTAGTGGCATATGGACTCTATGGCTTGTTGACTTCACCCAAATTCCCCACAGGTCCGCGATTGATTTCCTACTGCGGACTCATGGGAGTGGGAATTTGCTCAGCGGGGTATCATATGACTTTAAAGTATCACACTCAGATGTGTAAGTCCAATGCCTGAATTTGGTGTGAATTATCCTGACTTTTGTAGCTGATGAGCTATCGATGCATCTACTCACTACACCTCTTATCTACCGTCTTCTCAGCTTCAAGGCCTCACCTGAAAAGACGAGGTTGATTGGAATTGTTCTTTCGGTCATGTTTACGGTTGTTATGGTCACGCATATGGTCATGGACGAGTTTTTGCTTCACGCTACAACTTTTGGCCTGGGAATTTATGTCATTGCTACACGAGTTTTGAAGATTATTCCCCAGCAAGTGAAAGACCCTGCTACGAAGAAGAAATTTCAAAACGTTGCTGTTCTCGGTCTAGGTAAGAAGAGATGCCAGACTGGCCTGCAAGGAGTTACTAATACTCATAGGGTCCTTCGGCTTTGGATACATGGTCTGGTTAATCGATGAATTCGCCTGCCGTTACCTAACAAACGCAAGACATGCCGTTGGTCTACCTTTTGCTTTCCTACTCGAACTTCACGGATGGTACGTCCCACGACTAGTCTATATATCAGTGGAGAAGGCTAATTATCATCAGGTGGCATGTTCTCACCGCTATCGGAGGATACACGGCTGTTGCAGTCATCGACATCGTTACTACAGGAGAAGTAACGGGGGATCCTACGGATACCTTTGCTTGGCCGGTTCCTCTTGCGCTTAGGCTTATGTCTAGCCGGCAGAGTTCGGTGAAACAGGGGTGAACTCGGTGAAAGGGATGCGTAGGGGTAGATGGAGCTATAGACAGATGTCGGGGAGTAATCCTGGAATATCAAATGAAGAGATAGATTCTAGAGCCCTTTATTCCGGCCTTGGCTTCGATATCCTTGATTCTTTTACGCTCTTGGCACGAAATATCCCGGCATAGTGGAATTTGGGCAAGGGATCGCGGCCTGATCGACCTTATGGAGGTAGTGTCTACCGGGCAAGACTGCCCGATAAGACCATTGCCGAACAGCGAGTAGGACAACGCGTGCCGAAGAAAACCGTGTGGGAATGATAATGAGAGCGTATCACAATTTCAACTCGACCAACGTGGATGGATATCCAAGAAGTCAATCTTCACCATTCTGATACACAGCAGCATTTGACCGGACATCGGAGAACTAAACCGATATCTTGAAACATGATGAATGAACGGAAATCTCTGTTAGCTTATGCGTCATGCTCCACAGAATAATCACCATCAACTCTAGATGAATCCAAATGCCGATATCGCCCGAGTGCCGTCTCCAGGCGTCTAGCCTGTGGGTGACCAAAATAGGAACAGTAATTCATTTTCGTATCTCTTTCCCGTGTCTCCGAAATGCGGCTCCGCAAAAGATATGTACCTGGTCAATTACGTGCTCACGATTATAAGCTTAATGACTCTAACCCACATTGTCTCACCTGTTTCCCCGGGGGGTTTTCTTTTTCCTTATCTATGAGCTATTAAGCATAATTTTACACGTACGTGATCGGCAGTGGAGAAGTGGGCGCTGAGAAATAACCTTAATGTTCCCTCAGAATAACCTCACTTTCATCAATTGCGAGCACAGTTGTGGATGGTATTCTGGATATGTGCTTGATCATCAACTAAAAAAGATTCCGCTGAGCCTCAATGCAGGTTCAACCAACCATTCTCCCACAGAGTAGCATTTTCATTTTTTCTTACAAACAGGTTGTACGCCACGTTCTTGTACTATGACGCATCGGGAAGAATGAGATAAGAAAGAAACCGGTCTAGAAGGTCTTGAGTCTAGTTAGTAGGTGGACACCGGACGGAGTTTTCTCGATATTGCTCGGCATGGTGGGAAGGACGGTGCAATGCCGAGATGCCAAGATGTCTGGAAGATCTTAATAAAGATGGAAGCTCTGCTGTTATGAGCTGGTTCTGTTCAGTATCAATTCATCACAATGCCTCAATCAATAGACGCCTCAAGCCCTGCTGCTTACTCCCCCGCCGAAACAGCAGAACTAATCTGTCGCGCTGGTGTGAAAAAGGGCCGTTCACGTCCCGACAAGGTCTTCCTCTCCGGCATTACAGGCGGCTGTGTCCTGGCATTCGGATGCGCAGTCTCATTAACGGCCCTCACGGCACCATGGTATCAAGAAAACGCGCCAGGTCTGATTAAGATCATTGGTGCTTTGGTGTTTCCGCTAGGATTGGTTACCGTTATCTTGACGGGTGCTGATTTGTTTACTTCCACGAATCTGGTAAGTTGGCTTGTTAGTGACAATGTGGTAGGGCTGTGCTAACTTGGGTAGTTCACTTTCGTGGCCGTACTCAATGGACGCTTGTCGATATGGAGGATGTTGTTGCATTGGTTCCTATGTTTCTTTGGCAATCTTGGTGGATGTCTGTTTGTCATGGCCATCATCGTCGGCTGTAAGTCACACTCACACCTTCACTTCAATCACCTACTAACATCGCTTGCAGTTGGAGGCATATTCGACGGTGAAGTATACAGAGAAGAGATCATCTCCTACACAACAAAGAAGCAGATAGCGCCCGAAGCTTACCAGATCTTCCTTCGCGCAATTGGCTGCAACTGGCTTGTTTGCCTAGCATGCTTCCTGGGTGTGCAAGCAAAGGACCTGACTTCAAAGGTCGTCGGCATGTGGATTCCTATCTTTGCTTTTGTCGCCCTTGGCTTTGATCACGTCGTTGCAAACATGTTCTTCATGCCCTTGGGCATCTGGATGGGCACGCCTGGATTGACTGTCGGCCTTTACATCTGGAAGGGTAAGTCAAATCTACCTCAATTTAAATGAACGACGCTAATTATCACAGGCATGATTCCCGCTCTTTTCGGAAACATTCTTGGAGGAAGCCTTTGCTGTGGCGTGTACTTTTGGTGGATGTACTTGGCAGATGTAGACGACGAGGAAGTGCCCCAAGGCAAGGGTGTTCTCCCTCACGGTCATGATAGCCCCTCAGATGAGGAGAGTCAGATGGAATCACGATAGAGCATTGGAACTAAAGGTATAGAAATTAGAATTAGACTTAGACAAAAGTAATGACCATTATAGACCATATAGCTTGCTATCTTGAACCAAAGCTTCCTTCAATTATGGCTGTCCAACCTTGACGAGACGACCCAAGCAGAATGATTGTCGCCTAAAGCTTAGAGTACCAAAACGAGACGGACGAAATGCTAGCCCAGACTGGTATAAACTCTCCCCATTGTTTCATAGCTAGGGTCCAACGTTAAAGGGTTCCTCCCCCAGCAATGCATTGATCTCTTTGAGCAATGCAGATTGGCCCTGAATCAGTGGTGAATTCAATAGAGCCTTGACGTACGGGAGAGCATACAGGAACCCGTTCTTCAGAGGTTTCAGCTCGTAGATGTGCTCAATGTTCTGTTTCATCGACTGGTCGAGTTGTGTCAACATGTTCTTCTGCCAGGCTAGCTCATTCTCGCATGCCGCCAACGGAAGTTGTGGCTCGAGACCAGCAGCTCTGAATGTGAGCCTTATGACCTCTTCGAGATTGCCTCTTCCATTCGTGGCATTTTCGGAACAAAACTCCCTTTCCATGCTGGCGATGAGCGAGCAACTGGACCTGCGAAAGAGACTTTCGTGCCCCTTCTAGGGTCATTTCACTGCCTTGGAGATAGGTCCGTAGAGACTCCCAGTGTCGGGATACAGCTGCCGCGCTTCTTAGCTGGTCCTCAATTTTGGCTTTGACAGAGTCATCCAGCTCGCGTTCAGAGGTTCGGGGACGCTTCGCGCAGGGCCAGCTCCGTCTCCATTCATAATACCGTCCAGCAACCCATCCTTTGCCAGGCTCTTAAGTTGAGACTCCATGCCTTCCCAAGTAGGATAGCTGGATTTGGGACACAGTTGTAGGTTGTCGACGGGGATTCCCAGATATCTTGCCACTCTGAACAGCTCATTTGCCCGAGCGGAACGTTTTGTTCGACTCCTGGGCGAGATGTTCTCCTCATAGTTGCAATCCTGGGTATGAGAAGTTATGATCCCAAAACGTCGCTTGACAGCTTCAGCAACAAGTCCGTTACTTTCCCTATAGTAACGCGATGAGGGGTCTGGGGATATAGGCCCAACCTCCTTCGCTGAACCACTTACAGCCATATATTTTGTATCGGAATTAGGCAGCCAATAGTCCACGCCAGGGGTATGTCCCAGGGCTGAGGTAGCTGGGTTGAGATATTTGGAAAAGAGCCACGTTGGATCACCGATGTAGCGGAATTTTCCATTGCCCTCGAGATCATAGTGTTTGTTATGGTGATAGCTCGGTAGTCCAAGAGTTCGAACGTCGTCCAAGCAACAAATCTGGAAACGATCGGTCGACGGAGGCTCTGCGCTGGTGCAATCCGCGGGAAACACCATCTCAGTACCGGGCATAGAAGCAGGAATCAGATTCAACCTGCATTTAGTTGAAACCTGAGGATATCGTGACCGAATCTGTGTGCACCAGGTCTTCATTTCCTTGTGGTTGATGGAAGCTGCGTAGATTGACAAGGCATCCCGATTGTAGTGGTAGGTTGCGAAACGGGCTGGGTGAATGAATGCGGTGAGGTGTTTTGTCTCAACGTATCTGAGCATATGAGGGAAGTATAAAATGAACCTAGCCAGGGGAGTGGGCTTAATAGTCTTGGGCCCCTCAAAGCGATGAGACAAAAACCCCTCGCTTGGCCAATCCTCATCAGTGAGATCCGTATGAATGATTGCTGCAGCTAGCGCAATGTTCAAAGGCACGTTATCATGGGGGTATTGACGCAGAAACCTCTTCATCTCTTTGATCATTAGTGGTGGGAATGTCAAGACGGCCATTGGTGGCCAGCGCAGTATGTAATGTAAAGTCTCGTACCTTTGACCATTGTGAATAGGTCGACAGATCGCCGGCTTGCGGTCTGGCGACTCGCTCGAAGGAAGGACCTTTGCAACCCCAGCAGAACTCAACCCACGTTTGAGAAGACTGTTCTCGCGCATCGCAACCCGTATGAAGTGCTCTTTCTCGGAATCGGCTAGTGTACCGAAAAGTGCAGATTTGAGGTGTGCAATGTTGCCCGGGATCAACATGTTTTCGAGCCAGATGATCTCCCTGCCACCGGATGCATCGCACGAGGCTTCCAATTTGACAGATCCCAGGCCGTCAGTGTTCTCTTGAGTATCTCTATTCCATTATGGGCTTTTGATCAAAACCATCGGCATGAAGTCGATAGCTGAGATACCGACGAAAACACCCTGGACATCGCCGGGCCCGAGTCTCGTCAATGGAAACTTGTCTGCTATACTGTCGCTGTCCCTACAAGCCCTGGCAATGAGCTTGAACACGGCATGATCGGATGTAGTATCTCTCACAGTAGGCTTCTCCTTGCGGTCTGAAGGCTTCCATACTGAGCGATTCTTAACAGTTGCATCATCTCTTCTTGTCCCCTTATGACGTTGTGGGTTGAGTAAGAGCGGACGTGGTGCGAGCCCCGTTCCAGGCACAGCTTGGGCAATGATCGGTATAACCTCAGTGGTAGTCGGTGATAGGAGCCATCTCTCGTCATCTAAAAGATCTTCAGGTTTGCCACCGTTGGCTTCGAAAATGTCGCCTTCCTGAGTCTCTTTGTATGTCCCGTTAGGCCTCTTGAGCCTCACTGTAGGCTTTGCTTCTCGAATGACCTCCGAGGAGCCTTGCGATAGACTCGTCATCGCGCGCAACCAGTGGTTATGAATAGGGGCTCTAGGTATGATAGCGTCAGTACTCCAAGGGAAAAAGAGGAAGGCTTGTGTTCTTAACGATCGTGCAACGAGCGCTTTAATGAAGAAAAAGAAAAGATATGAATCAATTCAACACTCGCAGAGGTTACCTACCTTAGGCTGCCTCGAATTTCTACACGTGATTCAATAACTATGAATCACGGAAGCTGCAGGCAGCTGCTAGGCACTGCACTGTTCAACTAAATATTTACCTAAAGGTCTAAAGTTATCATAGATGTGGTACTAAGAGATGATTTAATGCAATCTGAATTCGTCTCTATGGAAAAATATTCACTAAAGAAAATAAAGAATGTCTAAAAGCACCATCCTCACCCCAGACCTTGGGCAAATTGCCTTCATAATCTATGCCCTGGGTCCCCAAAGTCTCATTCGCTCAGCTTCAAAACCAGCCTTATCCTCAACAGTAGTCTTCAAGAACCCAATCTCCTTCCAAATATGAATGTACTTCCTCACCACCGTCTCCGAAACAGGTCCCACAGCAGCCAAAGACTTGGAGTGCTCGAGAGTATTCTTCACATCGAGGACAAGACCGCCGCATGCCATGCGAAGATATGTATCCTCGAGGAAATCTGCGAGGAGGGCAGCAGGGTTATCCTGTTGAGGGGCCTTGCGCACGAGATCAAGCCATTGCTTGAAGGGAACGAGGTTGGGAATGTTCAAGGTGTCGGAGAGGATGGTGTTTACATCGCGCCATTGTTGACCAACTGGGTTGTCGATGTGGTATATGGGATGGGGAACGCGATCGGAGAGGATGAGATCTGTCAAGGCGTCTGCGATGTCGTTGACAGGAGTCCAGTTGAGGTTTCCATCAACATCAGGGAGAGTGTTTAGTGTCTGGGATGACTTGATCATGAAACCAAAGTGCTCCATTGGGTTCCAGTAGCCACTTGTCTTTGACCCAGCAATCTGGCCAAGACGAACAACCATGGAACGGAAGCGGTTAGGATATTTATGCAGCGTCTCATCAAGCATCCTCTCGCAACCCCATTTCGCTTCAGCATACCCGTTACCGAGGAGTGAATCGATAGTAGCTCTCTGCTCAGGAACAACGATTTTACCAGTCTGGCCAGCTGCAAGACCCCATTGTCCAACAACTCCGATGGATGAAACCATCTGGAAGCTGAACTTGAAGTCCTCGGGACGACTAGAAGCACAGGCGTGACCAAGATCGAGAAGGTTGCGGAAGACTTGGAACTGGGACTCGAAGCCGGAAAGAGGACGCTTTGCACTCATGGGCCAGGCATTGTGGATGATATGGGTGACATATTGCACCATGCAGGCCCACTCACTATCCTTGAGTCCTAGCTTGGGCTTCGAGGTATCGGCCTGGAAGATTCGAAGCTTGGATTTGAGATGCTCAGGGAAGCGGATGCCCTTGTCACGCATGGACTTGTACTGACGAGTTGCCGGGTCTTCCTTGTTTTGGCGGTTGAGACAGACGACAGTACGGACCTCTTCAAGCTGGGCGATCGCGTAGACGAGATGGCTACCAAGACCGCCTGATGCGCCAGTGATGAGAACAACGCTTTCATTCTTGCCAAGAGAAGGACCGGTGGGAGTAGAAGTCGGCGCAGAGAAACCAGCCGTGTACTTTTGCACAAGTTCAGTAATAGCCGTCTCCCGCGAAGCAAGAGTGGTGATATCGCTGTGCACAACAGCAGTCTCTTCAGCAACTGCCTCTGAAACAACTGGTACGGGGACATCGACAGGCTTACTCTCAGCAGGTGCGGTCTCAGGAACACCCATCTCCTTGGCGAGCATACTTCTCAGATCAGCGACAGTCTGACACTCCATGAACAACTGCTCGTGGCGAACATCCAGGTCAAAAGCATCCTGGAAACGACTGGCAATGACAAGCGAGAGCAGCGAATCAACACCGCAATCCGCAAAGTTCGTATCATCGTCCAGATCAGCGCGCGCGACACCACTCTCCTCGGAGATAATCTCGAGAGCACGCTCGAACTCGACACCAATCGTCTTCACAAACTCTTCTCGAAGTTCAGGCGTGGCGGTGCCGCTTGTGTTGGACTCACGACCAGAGTCACTGGCTGCAGAGCTTGAGCTTCCACTGACATCCTCCTCTGGACCCTGCAAGAAGTCGCGAAGGTCCTTGACGGTGGGGTGTTCGAAGAAGAGAGCGTTGAAGTCAAGATCGATGTCAAGTTCTTCTTGGAAGCGGGCGGAGATGGTAAGACCGAGAAGAGAGTCGATTCCTACATCTGAGAAAGTTGTGCCATCGGTGAAGTCGGCGACTTCGATACCGCTTTCTTCGGAGATGATTCGAATTGCGGTGGAGAACTTTGTGGTTACCATCTTGGCTGAAGGCTTGTTCTGAGTTGGCTTGGATGGCGAGGGTGAAGGCTTGGTTTGGGTGGTTTGGGGTTTCTCTTGGACTTGACGCTGAGGCTGACCCTTCTTGCCACTCTCGATAGAGAGGATGACTTTGAGGACTCGTCGAGGAACACCTTGGATCTAAAGAAGAGTCAGTATAGTGTCACAGCATACTCGGTGTCAAGACTTACCGCAATCTGTCCAAAGAAAGCGACAACTCGATCGCCATCAAAGATCGCAACATCACCATACCAAAGTTTATCCTCACCCTCAAACATTTGAGTATAAGTGGTGTACTGCTTCTCAAAGTCCAACTCCTCAAACAACTCCAAAGAACCCCAGCCATGGTTCATATAAACATCAGTATCAATATCAGTATGATCATTACAGTTCATGGCGAAACCACAAGACTGAGTGAGCGCATCAATGACGGCAGGGTGGGTGTGGAAGTCACCGTCGCGCTTCACAGTGCCGAAGCTGATCTTGCTAGACGCCTCGAGGGTTGTGCTGTTCAGCACGACTTCGTCGATGGCACGGTAGTCATCGTGGAAGCGGGCGAGGGGTCGAATCATGCGGTAGGCCATAGGGCGGTTGAAGCGAGCGCTTTCGCCGGTTGCGATCTGAGAGTGAAGGTTTTTCATCTTCTGGAACGTGTAGGAGGCTTCCGACTGGAGAGATTGCTGGTGGCCTCGGTCTTGGAAGCGGACGACACATGTCGAGTGTTCCTGTAGGTTACCCTTGGTCTGTAGAGAGTCAGTACCGAACCGTGACATGAGAGAGTGAGTACTTACATCGAAGGACATAAACTTGATCGACACAGAGTTTGACAGCCAGTCAGCTTCAGCATGAGCCTGAATCGGTTGCTTCGATCCGTCACCTCGCAAGATCAGGGCCTTCTTAATGTCCATTTCCGACACAACAACCATATTGTCCTTATTCTGGGATTGATACTTATCAAGAAGATACTTGCCCAGTGTCAAACCAATGTCCGCATACACAGACGGGGTGCAGAGCGGAATACCATCGACTTCATGGCCCTGGACAAGAGGACTCAGATCCTTGCGAGCGATATCCGCCTCGACAATTATATGCGTCTTGTTGGAATCACCACTCTCCTCAATAACGTTGTGAATGGTAGTGCTCTCAAGCTTGGGCGCATTGCCGATCACGAGAGGAGGATCACCCTTTCGAAGTGACCAATCGTTCACATACTGCATCCAGTACTCCTTGAGATCCCAGCTATAAGCTGGAACTGCAACGACGGAATGTGAGCCTGGGAAACTGCTCTGGTAGTCGGCCCAGTGGATGCTAGAGCCTGCATCGTAGAGGTTCTTGAGTGCGGCAGAAAGCATCTCCCATGGAGCCCGGCCACGCTGGAGTGAGGCGATGCATGTGATCTGTTGGCCGAGAGTGGGCTTGACCATACCTGTGACAGCTGGGTGAGGACCGACCTCAAGCATCATGTGGCGATCACTGATAGTATTGTCGCGATAAGCGGTTGTCAGAGCGGAGAGCATATTGACGGGTTGGCGAGAGTGCTTGGCAAGGTAAGAAGCATTGAAGACATCACCATCTTCAACAACGGTACCATCAAGAGGGCAGAGAACAGGGATGGTGGGCTGAGAGAATGTGACCTTCTTAGCCAAGTCCTCAATGTCACCAACCATGTGCTCAAGCTGAGATGAATGGAAAGCGTAGGGAACCTTGAGCAAAGTAGTCTTGAAGCTCGCGGCAGTGAGAATCTCCTTGACCTTGGATATCTGGTCATTCGGCCCAGCAAGCACAGTCTCAACAGGAGAGTTGATACAGGCAGTCTCGTACTCCTCACCTTTCAGAACCTCGGAGATCTCATCTTGGGATCCCTTGACAACAAGCATGGCATGTGTACCACGCGAGCACTTCATCTCAAGCAATTGCGCCCTACCACCAACCAGGAAGAGAGTGTCAGTGTCGGATAAAACACCAGCAACATTGAGAGCGGCATACTCTCCGAGACTATGTCCAACAACAGCGCTTGGGACAATACCCCAAGAAGCCCAGAGTTTACTTAGTGTGATCTGAAGAGAAACACTGGCAAGTTGGACAAGCGAAGGGGCAAACTTGGAAACGTCTTGTTCTTCGGACCCAATGAAAGGAACCATGGAGGGGAAGCCCATATTCTGCGCGATTTGGTCAAGCTGGAGAAGTTCTTTGCGCACGAAGGGGTTTTCTTCGAAGAGCTGTTTTCCCATTCCTGGGTACTGCGCTCCCTGGCCTGTGAAGCTGAAGACAACCTTGGGTGCACTCTTGGGACGATTGACGCCGGTGTTGTTGTTGAGCGCAGTCTCGATCTTGCCACAGATCTCGCTTGGAGAAGATCCGGAGATGAGAAGACGATGCTGGTGATGGATGCGACGAGCGGTGGTCGTGTATGAGAGCTCAGGTAGAGAGACATCGGAGTTCTCAGCAAGGAACTTGAGCATGGATCTCAGGTTACCCTGAAGAGAGACACCACTCTTGGCTGTGAAAGCAATGGGGAACTGAACCCTAGAGTCCTTTCCAGCAACAAGCTTCTTCTTCAGTGGCGCATCTTCAATCAAGAGCGCAGAATTGCCTCCTGCAGCACTGAAGTTGTTAACCATAACCCGTCTCGGCACATCGACATTGATCTTCTCCCAAGGCGTAGGCTCAAAAGCAATCTTAACACCCCTCTCCTCAAAGTCAGTAGGAAAGCGATGGTTGATCTTGGTCTTGATACCACAGTGCGGAACGATGGTGTTCTTCTTCATCATCTGAAGAACCTTGATGACACTGCAAACTCCAGAAGCTGCTTCACCGTGGCCGATGTTGGCTTTTGCTGAGCCGATAAAGAGACGCTGATCCCTTGTTCGAACAGCCTTGGAGGTGGCTGGTGGTGCAAATGTTTCGAGAACGGAAGACATTTCTGTTGCGTCGCCTGCTTGAGTTCCTGTTCCGTGCATCTCGACGTAGCCGATGCTGTAAGGGTCGACGGCTGCTTCGTTGAGGATTTTGTTGAAGATGACGCGTTGGGCTCCGACGTGAGGACGTGTGATACTCTCTGATTCGGCGGAGTGGTTTGTGTATGCGCCGAGTACAACGCCTAGGATGGGATCATTCTCTGCGAGGGCATCGTCAAGTCTCTTCATGATGATGGTGGCGACACCTTCACCTCGACAGTACCCGTCAGCACCATCATCAAAGGTCTTACAGTTGCCTGTTCGGGACAGGAAATGTCCACGATCAAGACCAGCATGGAAGTCAGGGTTCGTCAAAACATTAGTACCGCCTGCAATAGCGGTATCGACATCATTCTGCCAGAGAGCATTGCAAGCAAGATGGATACCAGCCAAACTGGAGGAGCATGCCGTATCAACAGCATAACTCGGGCCGCTGAACTTGAAAAAGTAGTTGATACGGCCTGGAATGAAAGCTCTGTTTCCACCAGGGATGAAGTACGTGTCGATGTTCTGGGCACTGTTGGTTTCCAGCCAATCGTTGCTGGTGACACCATAAAAGACACCTACACGATCAGGTCGAGTAGATGGGGTAGCATCCGGGACAATGCCAGCTTGTTCAATAGCTTCATAAGCTGTCATGAGAGCGAGTCTCTGTGCTGGATCAACTTGAGGAGCTTCTCGAGGAGAAATATTGAAGAAGCGTGCATCGAAAGAGGCAGGGTCATCGAGCCAGCAGCCAAAAGGGGTGGCCCCGGTGTTCTTAGTTTTTCCGGTAGGATCGACATGAGTCTTTTGATCCCAGCGGAGACCCGGGACAGGCTTGTGGACATCGAGGCCCTTGTAGAGCAGATCCCAGTAGGCCTCATTGTCCTTGGCACCAGGGAAGCGACCAGACATGGCAACGATAGCAAGCTTAGGCTTACTGGTTCCCGAGTCAGGAATGTTCTCAAGCTTGATCTTCTGGCTTGGAGTAGTAGTATCAGGAACAAGAGAGCGGAGAGAAGTCTTCTTGAGAGCAGTGTAGATCAAATGCTCAGCAGTGGTACCAATGGGCACAATGCTAAACTGCTCTGCAGAGGCATCTTCTAAAGAAGCTTGGACAGCTTCGAAGATGGAGCTCCAGCGAAGAGGATGAAGAAGGACTTGGGAGATAGCATCTTCAAGGAGTGTGACGAAGCTACGCTCGTCGGGCTTGACACCCGTGCTTGAGAGAACAGGGATCTGCTCCGAGAGGGCTGTAGCTTTGTTGAGCATCAGACTGGCAATGATCCTTTGAGCATCCTTCTGAGAATAAAGGTGAGGAGCATGGTATGCGCCAAAGATCGGGATGCTCTTAGAAGTAATACTCTTGGAGGCGAGACAGTGTGTAAGATCAGATAGACGCTTTGGCGGACCACTGACAGTAATGCCATTGGGAGCATAGGCGCTGATGTATGGCCTACTCGTCAAGGGTAGGTCATTATGAGCATGATACTCCTCAAGAGCAGCAGCAGCCTTTTGTCCAGGAACGAGAAGTGCCCAACTCTGATCTTGCGAAGAGTCAACCCTTCTAACAGTATCAGTAACAAGCAGACCAGTTCTGAAAGAGGCAATAACAGCTGATACAGCCATGGGAATAAGGTCTGCTGTGAAACTACTGCAACTGATGGCTGCAGCTGCAAAGGCGCCTGTACAAAGACCAACGACCCTTGTATTCTGTGCATCATATGACGAAATACCTGCTTGACTACCGAGTATCAGCATCAATCTGTGACTCTAATGTATAACATACCTGATGAATGTGGCGAGCTGGTAAAGCGTAGTCATGGCCATGTCAAGAGCAACACATCGCTGTCCACTCTGATCCCAAAGAAGGAGATCCTCAAGACAGGTAAATCGTGGAAGATCCTTCCGAATGCTATAGGGAACCTTGAAGAGTTCCACGCGGATGGCATGGTATCCCTTGTTCAGAAAGTCTTGGAGAAAAAGATTGTCGCGCTTTTGGAAGAGGGTCTTAAGATGAGGCTGAATCTCAAAGGTTTGGTCTCCGAAGAGATATAGCTTGAGATGGGAAGCCATGACAAAGGTGTTGAATCTTGTAAAGATGTAGGTTGAAGTCTAATTGTTTGTCTACCGTTTGCTGCTATTTCAGAGTCTTTGAAGCGATACTGTCTCTTTTATCTAGTCTTTCATTCAATGTTATCATCTCTTTTCTCATTCTCATCCTCATCTCAATGATGATACTATCCCCCTCGGAATCCGATACCATATCTTTCTTGCCTTGATTCCCAAATGCCGTCATTACTCTCCCTGTTCGCCGAAGTAATTGATTCCCAAAAATGAATCCCGAGCTGAGGTTCTCGAGATAGGAAACAGATCTTCATCCAGGATTATGCACATCAGGGACGTCAGATCCTGCAGGTCTTGCAGCCCTGTAAGACGGCTGCCGAGGGTGGGCTACGGGGACTCTATCGGGGACTTGATCGGCAATTAAATGTTCTATCCGGGTAATAATGGAGTTCGGAAGCCGTGTTAGTCGCTCTGCTGTCAGAGTCGCATCGCTCATAAGCTTATTACAAAACCGGATTGATAGCTCGCGTACCTCGCGTTTTGCTCTACGTTCCATCAATAGGATACTACCTAAATCTTATCTGCATACAACACACACCACCATCAACAAGTGTCATAGACTATCACCAAAATGAACAAAACTGATAGAGACTCTGTCATTGAATATGCCACTCAGCTTAAACAGCTGGTGCATGATCCTCACAGCTTTCTAACCGAACTAGTCGTCCAGCAGCAGCAGTATTACTGCATCGATTGGCTCTGTCATTTTGAAGTACTTTCCTTCATCCCACTCCCTCCCAAGGCGATTTCCTATCCTGAGGTTGCCATGCAAGCTAAAGTTCCCTTGTCAACATTGCAGTCCGTAGCGCGCATGGCTATGACGACAGGGTTTCTCTGCGAGACCAAGGATGGACGACTTTCGCACAATGGCCTGTCCTGTCATTTTCTTACAGACTTTCACATGCGCACGCAGCTTTTGTACATGTTTAACCAGACTGTTCCTGTTATGGCCGCCCTGAAAGAAGCTACTGCTCGATGGGGCAGGACGTCGCAGACGAATGAGACGGCGTATAATGTTGTTCATGATACGGATCTTTCGTTCTTTGGGTATCTCAAGGCGAATCCTAATTTGGGAGAGGCTTTTCATGCTTACATGAAGAGTCGGGCCGTGTCTCACACCGGGTCCAATGTGGAGCACTTGCTTGATGGTTTCAATTGGAAGGCATTGGGTGAAGCTACTGTCGTTGATGTAAGTATCTCTCTTTAACAGGATTGAGGATGTACTAACAGTCTTCAGATTGGTGGGAGCAGTGGTTCAACCTCGATCATGTTAGCCACAGCAATTCCTGGTCTCAATCTCATAATCCAAGATCTGCCTGAGCCCATCCAAGACGCCCGCTCTCGCACCTCCGACCTCCCCTCGGACATGCAGAGCCGTATCTCCATGATAGAATACGACTTCTTCACACCTCAGCCCATCAAGCACGCTGACGTCTACCTCCTTCGCACCATCCTCCATGACTGGCCTGATGCCGACGCCGTGAAGATTCTGCAGGGTGTAGTTGAGGCTATGGGCCCCAACAGTCGGTTACTGATCATGGACATGGTCTTGCCTCAGCCGGGGTCCGGCAGTAAGACTTTTGAGGCGGCGCTGAGACAGAAGGATCTCACTATGATTCAGACTTTTAACGCGAAGGAGCGCGAGGTTGAGGAGTGGAGTGCGCTGCTTGGTAAGGCTGATTCCCGGTTGAAGATTCGGGCTATTGAACGGCCTGCTGGGAGTGAGTTGTCCGTTATCGAGGCTGTTTTGGAGGGAGAGATTGTTGATGAGCTGTCGTGGCATTCTTTTGTTGGGTAGATGATAGACTTGGATTTTTCTTCTTAGATCAATAGAGTTCTTTGGTCTAAGCAGAATCCATTGCAAAGATACCTGTAAGTGTGAGGTTGATTCGTCTAGGTGAATGTAGTCGATAGCCTGTCAAAAACTGTCTCAAGAAGAGAAAATTGGGGGTGTAAATGACATGCTGCCTTGGTAGACATATCCCAAATGCCTGGAGATCTTCATTCAGTATGCTATCTCCACAACATGCTCTTGATCGAAGTTACGTACCATCGTGAAACACTGACTCATCAATGAAGCCATCACATGTCCGAGCTTAATAAAGAACGTCATATCAATTGTCAAACGCAAACTACCTAAGCAATCACCTGACTCAAGCTAAGCCCAATCCCCATCCTGTAAATCCTCCAACTTGTGCCCCGCCTTAATCTGCTCCTGCACCTCCTTCATCGTCCAATGCCTATACTTATGCCCCCGTGGGTAGTTTGTATTATGCAGCGGAATCTTGCCATCACTTAAAACGTGATGCAGAGCCTCACAGAACTTCTCATAGGCATACGCTTCAGCATCATGGCTCCAAACCCATTTCGGATATCGCGATCTGATCAGCGCTGGGTTTTTGGCAATCGCTTCCCAGTCTGTGTGCTGCTTAAGCTGCTGGTTCACAAATCCCATCTTCTGGCCACATGAAACCCGTTGAAAACGGAGTTTATTATACACTTTTGTTGCGTTGGCGGCTTGGGATTTGCCGGCGAGTTGGAGGCATGTTGCAAGGGTTATGCCGTCTTCTATGGCTTGAGTTGCGCCGTTGCCCGATGTTGGGAGGAATGCGTGGGCTGCGTCGCCGAGTTGGACGACGCGACCGCCGGGTGATGTCCATTGTTCGTGAGGGTCGCGGAACTTGAGTTGCCAGTTTACGACTGACCCTTTGGGGGCGGTTTTTATGAATGCTGCTACAGCTGGGTGCACAGCGTTGTTCTTCTCCATGGCGGCGATCACCTCTGCGGAATCAACGTCTGGAATCCAAGACTCGTTGGCAGATTCATCGTGCTGGAAGGTCAGCTCAAGGTCCTTTACAAGTGGTTCAAGGGACTTACCGAATGGATGAAGCTCCAAAATGCGATGTCCTTTGTGAGTGCAATCATGTTGTGCGAGCCATTTCTACCAACCGTCAGTCAATCATTACAGACGCAATACAGTCAACTCACCCAAGCCAAAATTGCCAAATAGGCTGCCCCTCTGGATTAAAGTTCCACATCTCCTTAACGAGAGGATCCTTGAGCGCATACTCAACCGGATAACCCGCCCGATAGATCGCCTTCCCACTTGTTGTCAGCGTCTCAGGCATCGGAACAATGGTATTCGATTTGGTCCGTAGCCCATCAGCCGCAACAACAATATCAGCAGTCCTCTTCTCCCCATTCTCAAGCGTAACACCACCAGTACCTTGTTCGAGATCCTCCCAGTACTCAACGACCTTGCAGCCCCATTCTACCTTGATTCCCACACGTTCTGCCTGTCGCAGGAATGCGCGGTACAGTTTAATACGACTATGCGCATTGACAGATGGGAAACCACGTCGGCCCTTGAGATTCTCAGGGTCGTTGAACATGGGCGGTGCAGGACCCCAGATCCTTTCACCGGTCTGTTTGTAATATGACATAGCGACGTCATACTGGTTCTCTTCAATCTCATAGCCCATATCAGGCCAGTGTCGAAGAAGAAGAATTGCGCTGGGCTGGATTTGTACATTGTCGCCCGTCCAGATTGGAGAGGGGCTGCGGTCCAGGACACGAACTGTATGTCCTTTGCGCCAGCATTCGAGAGCACAGGTTATGCCTCCTAGACCAGCACCGGCAATGAGGACTGTGATGCCGGTTTCTGGGTAGCGCATGACTTGAAGGTCGATTTCTCTCCTGATAGAGTCCTCTACCCGTTCTTCATACGTTTTGGTGTGCTTGGGCTGGGTATCGCCGGCAATGGCGATACCGTTGGTGTCATCGCCATTGACGGGCTGATTGTCAGTAGCCGAGCCATTGATATGAAGTTTATTCATGTCTCCAAGTTGTGTGCTAGGAATGTGATGAGAGAAGATTGGGATGAATTGAGCTTGAGAAATTGGCCTTGTTAAGCAGGAACATCTCCCATATTTGAATCCTGATACTGTATCATCACTAACGACGCCTCACAAGACTTGGCATCCTATTGTCGACGCCACCAACACCGTACGACCACAGTCCCCGACACATTTCCCGAGATAATCTCAACGGCAATTGGAGACGCTGGACACTAATTTTTGAAGATCCTGCGAGGATGGCCAAATGAGTCCGTGATCGCGGATGTTTGCTACACAAGGCGCTCTTGGCATTTGAAGCTATCCCTATGGACCACTCGATTGATTTGCCTAGTTCAAGGCATTATTCTCGTCCGTGATTGTTTCTGGATCGAATTCGGAGTCCGAAGTTCAATTTCAAAATGCGAGGAGCAACAACCGCTCTTTTCATCAACACAGTATAACAGTTTTTAGATAAAGCAACATTATTTTTGGTATGGTTGTCGGGCTCCGAGGGCTTTGTCCCACGTTCAGACACCTACCAGAGCCACACTCTTTTACCTAGACCCAATATCGCTACGGTAAGCAAGATCACCAAAGAGGATACGTGATTCATTGTGTTGTGCCTACAAACGAACGTCCCGATTCTATGGTGAGTGATAAAGTGTCAAGCCATTTTCCTGTTCGATCAGGTAGCTCTGCCCAGGAGTAAGACTGAACATGGGGCGAGGCAAAGATTGGATGATTGAGTCACACACCCTAGAACATTGAAGGTGAAGACAAAGCTCCAGGGTAACAGAATGCACATCAAGGGGCTTCACGATAAGAGACGTATGCAATCACCAGAAGTCGCAGTAGGAGATACAGTTAAGCTGGGGCAAATATACTATATCCGGAACAGAGAATATCATAGTAGATGGGCGTTGATATTTCCATTCAAGGTCGAACAACTTACGGAGATCAGGATAGATCGCAAGAATTTCGATTACCAATGTACAAACCGACATTAGGGAAAGAAATCAAATCAAAAACATTTCTTTTATTATATCTTTACAATAGCCAATCTAACCCTACCTCTCTACCCTACCTCAAATTCTCGTTCATTTCTTTTACATTTTAAACATTCAACTCAGCAGCCTTAGCCTTCTGGATAGCTGCCTGGTAAGGCTGAAGCTTCTTCTCAAGCTTACCACCAGGGCCGCAGAACTTGTCAACAAGCTGGGCACTGCGACCGATGTAAAGCTCAGGCTTCATCATCTCATCCAGGTCGCCCCAGATGGGCTTGAAGAACTCGGTGTTCTTGATGCGCTCGACCATGTCGTTGGGCTTGCCGAGACTTTGGACTTGGTGGGAGGCTTCGAAGGAGAGGACACGGATTTGCTCGTGGGCCCTAGTTTTGTTAGTGACTTGTTTTTCTTTACGGGAGTAATGGTTATTTAGGGGCTTACTCCTGTCGGGAGACACCCATGGCGACGAGGCGCATGATGACGTTCTCTGTGATCATGAAAGGAAGCTCGGCCATGATGTTGGAGTTGATCTTGGAGGGGAAGACGACGAGACCCTCAGTGACGTTCTGAAGAGTGATGGCAATGGCATCGGCGAGGAGGAACATCTCAGGAATGTCCATTCGTCGCTAGAATTTGTTAGAAAATTTCCCAATAGAAAGCGATTTGGTCAGGGGTAGCTTACGCAGGCGGAGTCATCCAGAGATCGCTCCATCCACTGAGTGGAGTGAGTGCTCTGGAAGTTAGCAGCCTTTCCTTGAAGGACACGAGCAAGAGAAGCAATTCGCTCGGAACGCATAGGGTTCTGCTTGTAGGCCTAATATATCATCAGCACATTGTCAAGTTTCAACCATATATCAAGTGAACTCACCATAGCACTGCTGCCAATTTGGCCCTTCTCTCTGGGCTCACCAACCTCCTTCATAGTAGCAAGATGTCGTAGATCAGAAGCAATCTTAGTGACACTAGTACCGAAGCCAGTAACAGCATTGGCGACCAAGCAATCAACCTTTCGGGTGTATGTCTGGGTAGAAATATCATAACACTCCTCGAAACCAGCCTTCTTGCAGAGAAGCTCGTTCAACTGGTCACACTTGTCATGATCACCACCGAAAATCTCGAGGAAACTGGCCTGGGTACCAGTGGTACCCTGAGCACCACGGAACTTGAGCTCAGAGCGGACACGCTCGAATTCTTGAAGATCCATGAGAAGATCTTGGGCCCAAGCGGCAGCTCGCTTGCCGACTGTGCTGATCTGGGCGGGCTGGAGATGTGTGAAAGAGTGGGCTCCTTCTTCCACTCGAGAGCGAAGGACTGGAGGTTGGAAAGAACCTTGGCGAGCTTGGGGATGAGAATGTCGAGGGCATCACGCATGAGGATAAGCTCTGTGTTGTCGGTGACGTAGCAGCTGGTGGCTCCGTAGTGGATGATACCAGCGGCAGCAGGGGCAACCTGTCCAAAGGCGTGGACGTGCTATTTATTATCAGCTCATGGCAATGCCATCATACGTTTATAAGTCTTACAGCCATGACGTCCTATGACACTAGTCAGCTATCTACATCGTTGAAATCAAAATCAAACATTCTTACGTGACGACGAATCTTCTCCTCAACACGAGCAGTCTCAAAATCCTCATCAGTAACAGTGATGTTGGCCCTCATCTGCTCAAGAGCCTCATCAGTGATAGTGGGGATACCAAGCTCCTTCTCACTCTCAGCGAGGTAAAGCCAAAGCTTGCGCCATGTCGAGTGACGAGATCGCTGACTGAAGAGGTGGGACAGTTCCTGACTGCAGTAGCGGCCGGTCAGGGATGTTTGGTAGGTATCGTAGGCAGACATTTTAATATTTTATGTCACTGTCACTGGCGTGATGTAAAGATCATGAAGTCGTATCGCGGGGCACTTTTTTACCCCACGAAGAATTTTCAGGCGTTTTTTGGGCTGAGAATTGACCCCGCCGGATCAGGTTAATCCGGAGGGGAACCGGTAGCGGACCTAAGGAACGAAAATGTTTCGGGTAACTGAAGTTTATTACGGCTACCATCGCTTGATACAAGATAATAATGACCACAATCATATGAGTACATCACGACTCAACACCAGGTGTATCCGCAATTCTGTATACATACTTGACAGCACTGGCCTCCCTGTTCTTCAGCCTGGTTAAGCCTTTTTCAATACCACTCAATCCCCCTGGAATCACTTCCTGTGGATGCGGCTTCAACCTACCGTCTTCAAGTCCCCTGCTGAAAAACCTCGTAAATACCAATGCAAAATCCTTTAGATCATGATGGACACTCGCAACGGTAGTGACTGACTTCTCAGTGGTCCTCGGGATCTCCGAGTAGGTTTGTGCCGGAATGATAAGAGTAATCTTGCCAGTGGTATGGTCAAGGACCTCACAAATGGTCTGGTAAGAGCCCCCCTCAGAGATTGCGTCGAAGGCGTACTCCAGCTTGGTGCCCTTTAGACAATCCTTCATCTCTTGGACGACCGCGTTGCGACCTTTTCTGTAGTCAATGACTGTGTCGCCTTTGCTTCTGTCGATCAGACCTTCGACGTGCTGCTTGGCTCTTCCGGCCACGCAAATCAAAGGATGGATGTTGGACCGGTTGGCAAGTTGAACTGCGTATGACCCCACAGTCGAGGATGCGCCCCAAATAACCAAAGGGATTTTCTCAGAGTCAGATACTGGACTCCATGGGACCGTGATCCCGAGATTACGATGAAGAGCGACTGCAGCTGTCAATGCAGCGAATGGTACCGCAGCACCCTCTGGTCATGTGTCAGTACCGATAATAGTGGTGACCAGGTTGCCTACCTTGAAACGAAATGTTATCTGGCAGTATGAAGGTGGTATTCGTAGGACTGATTCCATACTCGGCATAACTACCGCCATGTGTCTTCATCTCGTGCATAGCTGCAACGCGATCACCAGGTTTGAACTCGGACACTCCTTCGCCAACCTCATGAACGATGCCGGCATGCTCATCTCCCTGGTTGTCTTCAACACCCCAATACAATGGGCGTTTCCTTTTAATTCTCAATATTGAATAGAAATCGAATTGGATGTTGGGTGCTCACCAGTCTTTTGGGTTGCTTGCAGCGAATACAATCTTGGTAACAACCTGGCCCGGTCCAGCCTTGGGAATAGGACTGTCGATAATCTTGACCTTTGGCCCTCGAGATACAATTGCCTCTTTCATGGTGCTGATGTTTCTGAACCTGAGTTGTGAGGATAGTGCTTGAAGACGATTTGCTGATAATCTGTTGCGGAAATGAGAAAGCATGCTGTTGCAGAATGAACTTATCATTTCCTTCTCAAAGGAAACGAGATGATGTATTCTTTATCGCACTTGCTGTCTTCCATTAGCCTGTTCAACAAGATGACACATTTTTCATTGCTCGTCATCGCTCTTGCTGTTACACTCAGTTGACGTAAAGGCAGCCGCGGGACGGGGAGCGTTAAGTCCGAAACGCGATGTGCAGCGGCGGTGAACGCTCGAGTCCGAAAGGCGAAAATTGAATCTTCACTACGGCGAATGACATGGCCGATAGTGTTTCACGCAGCTCATTTTGTCGTGATCAAGGGCGCGCGGGTAGAATGCTTGGAAAGGCAGCAGGAGTGGTTCTTATGCAAGTTCATTGTTCGTGGCGATAGCTTCATGGAATAGCTTCATAAACATGCCGATGACACAACGAATATGGTGCAAATTGGCTGGTCGAATGCAATTTCTTCTCTGACTTGTTTGACGTTGTGTATTTTGATTTCTCTGGGTATGTAGTTCTCGATTCTAATTACCCTACATCTCTGCTCTGATCTAAGACATCAAAGTACCCCCAGTAGTCTCAACAACGCTTCCAGAAGCATTCTTATTCTTCATCAAATAAACATAAGCCTCCACCACATCCTCAACCTGACCAATAGCCCCCGTAGTCATTCTCGCCTTGAGCCGTCCAGTGACAGCATCCCAATACCCAGCTTGCTTGACATTATCCCAAAGTTCCGTCTCAATAGGACCTTGCGCGACAGCATTGACGCGAATAGGCGCAAGATCAACAGCCAAACCACGAACCATACCGCGAAGGCCGGAGAGGTACGAATACATAACTGTCCAATCCTTGGAAGCATGCTCAACTGCACCGCCGGTGGCGACGGTGAAGGAAGATGTGTCTGCTTCATTGAGGTGCTTTCTGAGTTGCTGCGCGACAACAAGTGGCGCGAAGAAACGCACAGTGCCAGCCTGTTGGATATCATTCAGAGAAAACTCCTCCAATTTTCCAACAGCAGGTTTGTCACCAGCCGTAAAGACAACATGGTCCAGTTTTCCGGACTTGGAAACTTCGGCAAAGAGCTTCTCGACCTCCGATTTCAGTGTCGCAGGCGATCCGAGGTCACAGGGAAACCCGTGGAGTTGAGCATTGGCGGACTGGTTATTTTTCTTGAGACGCTCAATAGCGCTGGAGATTTTAGATTGAGAGGATGATGAAATGAAGACAGAGGAAGCACCGTTTTGGATAGCTGCTTCTGCGACACCGAAGCCAATACCTGAAGAACCACCGATGACAAGGACGCGTGAGCCCGCGAGCTTGGAGACGTATCTTCCGAGAGTCGATGCCATTCTGTTGATCGAATGAAAGTATTGATTGAGAGGAAGATGGTGTTATTGCTAGAGTCTGGGCAGAAGAGGAGCGACACCGTGAAGCACGCCTTTTATGCGTTGATGCATGGAGCAAACATGGCTTATGCTAATGCATGTTTGCCCATTTTAGATTTCCTTAGCCCTCCTGCCAAGTTTCCTCCCCCTCTATTTGATCTGGAAAGAGGGAACAATAGAACGCCACTGTCTCGGAGTCCGGTATGTAACTTGTCCGTGAAGCTTGATTGTTGTGGTCGTGTAACATGAAATGCCCCGCAGGGCTGAGCTCGCGACTGTACTAAAGGCGAGGTCGAGCTAGATGCAAGTCTAAATAGGTATAACTTCTCTTTAATCGTTTCACATTGTGATATGTTGAAAAGCCATTATTTCCGCAGTTATTTATGACTTGAGTCTGGTTGAACAAAGTGTCGTGTTTCAAGTTACTTGTCTCTCATACTATCACCATTTTGCAGGCAAACCTCACACAGATGCCATGTTTTCTTAGCCGCATAGACCGTCCTGCTAGCATCGCTCTAGAGAATGCAATCACGTCAGGTATCACAAGAAATTCTTCCTCTGTCCGTAAGGAAATACCATGCAAATACCCCATACAGCATATGCGAGTCGGGTCAAAATCAAGGAATATCCACGGGTATTTGCTTCTCGTCCCGATGTTCAAGTCACCTTTCGCGATAACAATACCCCGGTCAGACAATTAAAGGTCTTCTACATCTTTTCGGCCTCCGAATTCCATGAGTAAGCAAACGAAAGTTACACAGCAATGACGGACCTGCGTTATCTACGAGATTAAGTCCGAAGAGAGCAGAGTACCTAGCCCGGGCTTTGCGGCAGCTTCGGATATCAGAGGGAGAAGAGAATGTAGCACATGACGACAACTGTGTGATCTCGTCTCGAATTCCAGAAAAGCCCGCCTTAATTCCACCCGGGTCATCTCACCTGGTGACGAAGTAATAACCAATCATGGGGGACGGAGGGTTCAGAGACGCGCTGAAGCAACTCTCAGGATGAAAAGACAAGAGGACCATGATCAAGCGAGCCTTTGCAGATTAGATAGCAAGCTTACGCATGGATCAGATGCTGTTGGTGGAATGTGATGTATCGTGTATGATAGTCTATGATGCCATCAAGATAGATCGACGGATTTCAGATCAATTCGTCTATTGTCAACCCCTAATAACTTCCTTGAAATGATAGTGGATTCTTATTAGAAGCCCCCTTGACCATTTATAATCCTTTGTATGATTCCCTGCAACTCTTCTCTCATGTTTCTCACGGCTGAAACATGCCAACCTGGCAGTTCCTCCTCACCAATATGAGAAGAATCAAATGCCTCCATTACCTTCTCCGCCTTACGCAGCTCTCGCAATAGTACAGTTCGCTGGAGCGTTGCTTGATCCTCTTCATCAAGATCTAAAACCCCTAGCTGGATCTTGATAGGCTGTAATGCGACACCATCAGTCTGGTAGCGAGCTGTGACAGCTACTTTGTACCAGAAAACAACTTTTGATAAAATTGCGCTATGAAGTATGGCGATATGTGAATTCTGCGCACAGGAGCAATTGAGGAGTGGTAAGAGATTTGCCAAGGCTGCTTTGTTGACGGATAATACAGTGTCAATGCTTGGCATTGAACATGGTGGTTGATTGTGATGTGACTGTTGACAAAATTGTGTTGTCTGGTCGTTGCATTGAAGTGATCGTAGTAGTTGAAGTGCCAATGCCTCACAATCGTGTGACTGATTGAGAGCATGCAGATCGGTAGAGGAGTGAATTGCTGACATTGGGTTCGATGCGAGTACCGGCTCTGGAGTCGGGTTGAGATCTGGTGATAGTATACCACTTGAACCGGAAGGACTGGTATCAGACCCGAAACCCAACGCCTTCCATGGATCAACCCAAGATATACCAGTCATATCGTCAAGGTCGACCTGTGGACTCCAACCATTCAACCCCTCAGCCGAGTATCCCGAAGCACAGTAATCCTCCCAGGCGAAGTCGGAGACAGAAATATTCGTAAACCCTGGCGTCATGAGAGTAGACGCAGCAGCTGTGTCGCTCGATGACGAACGTTGCGTATCAGTAGACACAGTCTTTCGATGTCTCGACCGCTTCCCATGTCTTCGCGAAACACTATAACAGCACTCTTTCTCCATACCGCTGTCCTCGCAGCGCTCGCAAGGGTGAGTCCTGCTGCAGCGTACCTTGGCTGTCGTACAAGCGTCGCAGGCAAGCCTCAGACGAACGGGCTTTGCGCTAAAGACTTGAAACTTATCAGACATCATTTTTGAGAGACTTGTACGATGAAGAAGCGATTGAGGTTGAAGTCATGGAGTTGTTCACATATAATAATCTGGTCGTCTTGACGCCATGAGGCAAGTTTAAGCCGCCTTCAGGTGGGAAGACGCCATCCATCATCTAGTCTAAGCCGTCCTGCTGGTGAGGTAGGACGGGTCTACTTGTGGGGTCAGATTTACGACCATTATACTATCAGGCACTGGTCATTGAATCTCTTGAGGGGGCTTCAGAGGCGGCACATTGTGGAAGGATTGGTGATACCATCAGCTTATTGGATGTAAGATTTGGAGAGATCAGTGTTTCGTGTCCTGTCGGCCGAGAGATGGGTCACCAAAGGTTGTTTGGGCTCACAGATAACAGAAGCTTCTATAAGACTGGCCCAAAGACATAGAAGATTCATAGGTTCGCGATATCTATTTTGAGACGGTGCCACAGAGCCATATCTAGACAAAGACCGTACCGAATATCGGAGTCCGGATACTACTCTTGGAATTGAAGGAAAGGCAATCCGGAATTATCTCCCACGGGCCACGGACCTCGGCACATGAGATAACCAAGTCTGTCCAATCGGAGAAAACAGGATGATAGATGCAGTACCGAAATGCTATATGTGGCCATAAGATATGACGCTCGCTGAGGCAAGTAAGATCCGGTTTCACTAACGCTACCATTTCATAAGGACCAAGATATCAATATCGCAATCGGTCCGTCAGGTATACGAGGTCATATCCAAGGCAAAAGGGAGTACAAGCAGAGAGTATAGAATATTGTAGAAAGTCCGTTTGTCCGGTTACGAAAAATAGGGCATTGCTCCAAATCTGGCATTCCATTACACAGCATCGAAGTTGGTACATACAATGACAAAGATGGAAAAGAGGCTTATGAAATGAGATCAATGGCTGCAAAAATCCTGTCCCACCAATTTACCTGCCAAAGGATTCATGGCCTCAATCGATTGTTGATTGTTATCTGCCATGTAAGCAAGGACTCGGCAGGGTTCATAGATTGCGCAATTTGCTTTATATCCAGAGCTATTATTTCTTACATCAGAGACAAATACCGTACAACCCCAACTGCAGATAATCGTCAGAATTACATCCGAGCCTCAGCCTGTCAGCCTCGTCGATCTTATCAAGGAACGCGGGTGAGACAAAACCTCCGTGCGGAGACCGACGATCAGCGTCAGCAACATCCATCCCTCAACATCGGATCCTCCGACCCATTAACTACCCGTCATGAATCTTGGTTTTCTTGCTGCCGCCTTTGCAGCGACGATCGGAAAATATTCCGACGTCGTGTCCCGCTCCGTCGCACATGCCGAAGTCCCTTCTATCCGGTCCTTCTTCTACACCAGTGGCCAATACGTCGATGATGGCCAAGGTGGTCATATCGTTCGGGGTCAGATGTATGTGGAGAAACTCAGCCCAGCAAAGGGTTCTATCAAGGAAACGCCGATCGTTATGATTCATGGCGTGGCACAGACTGGCACTGTAAGTAGAGCATCTCGGAAGCCGTTTGGCCTTGCTGACATAGGTAGAATTTCCTGAATAAGCCTGACGGTGGTCGCGGTTGGGCTTCTCTGTTTATCAGTCAAGGGTATGAGGTGTACCTTGTGGATCAGACCTCGAGGGGACGATCTGCTTGGTTGCCGAGCCCTGGTGTTGAGAAGCCAATTATTCTATCTGCTGAAGGTATTGAGGCTGCGTTTACCAATTCTAAGGATCACATGCTTTGGGCTCAAGCTATCAACCATACACAATGGCCTGGTGCTGGTGTCAGAGGAGACCCAGTTTTTGATACATTCTATACATCTAATGTACCATTTATCGACAACTCAACATTCCAGCAGACAGCCATGCAGAAGGCCGGTGCAGCGTTGCTGGATAAGATTGGAAAACCAACTATCATCCTGGGCCATAGTGAGGGGACCTTCTATCCTACCCTCATTGCTGACATAAGACCCAATCTCACAAAAGCTATTGTGCTTCTTGAAGCCGCGGGCCCTCCTTTCAAAGATGAAATTTTCAACTTCGGTGGAGAGAATCCTCGCCCTTGGGGGTTGTGGGATGTGCCAATGACTTATGATCCTCCCGTCACAGATCCAAAAGCAGAACTTGTTAAACAGGTCCATCCTCCAAGAGACAATCTTTCCACAAACTGTACCTTGCAGGCTGAAGATCCAGAACCGAGGAAACTGGTTAACCTTCAGGATATTCCTATACTGATTGTGAATGGAGAAGCGTCCTATCATCAGCCATACGAGCACTGCACCGCTGCGTATTATCGGCAAGCTGGATGTAGTAGGTTGGAGCATATTGAACTTGGGTCTATTGGTATCCATGGGAATGGGCATATGCTTTTTATGGAGAAGAACAGTGATGAGATTCACGGTGTTGTTGAGAAGTGGATTCAAAAGGTTTGATCAGGACAGGCCGGTATGAATGTTGTACGGTTAGCTTCACAGAAAGTAGTTCCCTTGTGGACTTGTTTTTCATAGAACGTGCAAGTCTAAAAGCATATCAGACCATGATGATGTTTCTCACAGAAGGATACCTCAGAGTAAGGGCAGCACCTGCCTAAGCATAGGTAAGTGACGTGACAGGAGTGCAACTTCTCCGTGATCCAGCGCCCAAACTCCTTCCGTTGTAGTGTTGACCTCCATCTACCTGCCATTGTACCTTCCCGTCGACGCTCCTCCCCCTATGTCTAAAGCCCACCCGACAGATGCAGAACCTTTGCTGTCTTTCAACCCCCGCATCCTCTTTTCTCCAGCCCGCCATGATTAAAAGGGCCATTCTTTGAAGAGCTCATTGCATTCTTAAAGCACCCGGTTAAACATCCTTCACATACCTTCGAGCCATACGATGCCTCTCTTTTCCAGTCGCAAAAAGTCGTATTCAGACATGCAACGCCAACTGGACAGACAGTATAATCACGGACTAATCCAAGGAGCGAACTACCCCGGACAGATAAACCCAGGGCCGGTCAACCAAGTTCCGATGAACCAAGGACAGATCAATCAGCAAAATCTCAACGGGCAAAACCACCACGGGCAGAACAATCACATTCAAAGCACAGAAAAGTCGAGAGAGCAGGGAAGAGACAAGGCGCTACCGCCTGACCCTCTCGAAGTAGCCCTGTCGGGATTTGTCAAAAGTATTACAAGCTCAACGCCCCAGCAGCAGGTTCCGATGTATTCACCACAAATGAGAAAGTCTGCTTCATTTCACTATTCTGGACGCCCATCGTTGCCATCAATCTGGGGAGATCCATTTGCCGGAACGTCTGCTCAGTTCAATTATCATGAAACCCCAGGTAAGTTTGGGATTTCGCGCAGTGAACGCGCATTCTGCTTACAATCCTTAGAATACACGTTCGCAATGCCACCCTTGACAATGTCCTTCCTGCCGGGGTCTCCGCATATGGTAACGCCGGGTTCTTATGGCTCTACATATCACTCAAATTGCTCCCCTCATGGTCCTCGAGTCCTTTGTTAGGATCACTACTCGGGTGCACCACGACATCGACCTTTTTTACATTATGAGCGTGGTCTTAACGAAGACTACTATGATCTCTCTGACGACTACCCTTCGTATCCAACGCGCTACGATGGGTACCCCGGCATTCCACCACAAAGGAGGGAGCGTGACTTTCACCGGGGTCATCCTACACACTCAAGGTTCTCTGGTGCTCACCATGGTGGACCATCACGCTCAACATGCTATGGGGGCTCGGCACCTCCTCTCATTATATCTTCGAAACCTTGGCCTCATTCCAAACATGTGCCAGGATACGAACTTCTTCGAACTCCAAAGGGCTTTTACCCGTACAGCCTTGACCCAAAGTTCAATGGTCTATCATAGCTTGAGGATAAAGGCTTTACGGCTCCAGAGGGTATAGAAGTTCCCTTTGACGAGTATGATGAGTTTATCCTCAGATATGCCCCTGATGCCCGACCACCATCAAGAGATGAATGTGGTCTATGACATAGCATCCGCTTAAATCCCTTCGAAAGAGTGGGAATATACCACTGGCCCGAGGGAAGAACTCTCCTTTGCGGAGCATTGACGGATGAACGTCTCGACCTATAATGGGTCGTTCCTGTGACATCGTGAACTCGCAGTATCATTATGTCAGACTCACGAAATAGCTTTATAGAACAATTGAATCAAGTATTGTCCAATATCGGCATCCTTCAGTCAGTTATTGGTCGTGTGTCAATTGTGATGGTACAATTAGGTATCTTCGTCTATTAATTATGCCCCTGACTGCAAGCCGATCTTCCACAACTTGCTATCCAAATATTCCAGCTGCTCCGTCCTGTACGTATCATCCTCAACATATGCCACCGAAGAGTTATCAATATGGAACACAATATCCTTGCCCGCATCAACTTCATACTTGGGCCACTTCACGCTTTGCATACCGTTTAAGTTAGGGTCAAGATCACTCGCAAAGCTAATCCACATGCGCGACATCAACACAGCCAATTCCTCAAATGACCCTTCTCTAGGCTCCGTAGCGTTAAGTTGAGCTAAGCGTTCAGTGTTGCGGAACACAAATGGGATGTCTACAGAATGACCTGCTCCTTGTACCGGATCGCGATCGCCTGATACAACGTCGAAGCGGTAGCTGTACGCTGTGTTGTTTGTCGAAGCCCATTTTCTGTTCCATGCTCTTCTGGGTGCGTGCATGGCTCTGTCGCCGCCGAATGCTACCGCGCGCTTCCACTGCGCTCCGTACGAAGCCAATTCCCCGGAGGGACGCCCTTCGAAGGTGGCGGGGAGGCCGACACTGGGGATGTCGGGGTACAAAGCGGAGATGGCTGCGATAGTCTCGTTGCTTGCTCCCTCCTTGCGCAAGTACGACTCCCATTCTTGAGTTGTGTTGATACCCTTCTGAGCAAAGAAGTCACCATCATCGGTAGTAATACCGTTGATGATTGGAACGTTGACGAATTTCTCCTGGCGGATTAGTTCTGAGCGATCATCTTGGATGAACTCGCCGTCAATAACGTCGAGATAGACAGGGAACGTGACGTTGCCGATAATCTCTGCTAGTCCCAAGGACGGCACTTCTCGGAGACATTGCAGCGAGTCCTTCGCATCATCACAACCGCTGAGTTCGAGGAGAGTCTTGTAACCCTTGTCCCAATCAAGAGCACCCTCAACTTCTTCCTCTCGGAAGCTGGTGTGGAAGCCAGTAGCACTTTCGAGGATAGCTGCTCTGAAGAGTCCATCGTCACGACCTCCAAAGGCAGTTAGTTGGGAAGCAATGCCACGAGCTCCTCCACTTTGACCCCAGATAGTCACCTTATCTGGATCGCCACCGAATGCAGCAATGTTCTCTTGGATCCACTGCAATGCAAGTCTCTGGTCGCGGAACCCGTTGTTTCCCACGCCTTCCTTCTCGATAGCGGAGCTCCAGAGGTACCCCCATGCTCCAAGACGGTAGTTAATTGAGACACCGATGATTGGTGAGCCCATCTTAACTGACTCGTCAATCATGTAAGAAAGGTTGGCACCTGGATCACCACTAAAGCCTCCAACAAGACCACCACCATGGATCCAGACAAGAATGGGTAGTTTCTCATCTGCAGCTGAGGTAGGACGGATGACGTTCAAGTGAAGACAGTCATCGGAGCCGCCTGACAGAGGACCAGTTGGGTATCCGTACTGGTAGCATTTAGACTGGTAGTCTGTTGCATTTCGTATATCGGTCCAGGTCTCGTTCAAGGGTTGAGGATGTCTGAAGCGAAGGTCGTTAAGAGGAGGTTGGGCGTAGGGTATGCCGAGGAATAAGTCCTGGTTATACGCAGAGTTATGGGTACCATAGTATGAGCCATTGCGAAGTTGGACGACTGGTGCTTCTGAGGCAGCACCCAGGACAGCCAGAGTAAAGAGGACGGCGGTACCCAACATCGTGAAGGTATGCTTGGAGTCCCCATCTTCCCCATGACCTTCACCGCAATATATACTCCTCCCCACCAGCACTTACACCCAAACATCACATAAACAAACGGCCCGCGGCACCGATATTCTCTCACAACGGTCCTCGGCGCCGCGTCCGATGGACGTCACTTCCCCACACTCATAATCCGGGGTAACGATCTTTGTGGGGAAGATCCATGAACAAAACCTGTCTAGGTTGGTAACAGAAGAAATGCCCTCTAAGACTTAGGCTACAGAAATAAAGTAGCCCAAGTACTAGTCTAAATTGGCATAAGGTGTTCAAATTATTTCGTCTCTTATGGTCGCGGCGGTCAATTCTTCTGACACCCTGCGGCCTGTTTTCATGGCATTATGACGAACTAATCGGTTGTACTTCGGTTGCAAGATGAAAAGCGCTTGGTTCGGTGGAGGGATGCAGGGTCAAGGTAACATTGAAGGGATAAATGTCGGTTGAAGCTATACAATACCCAGCATACTCCGAGCTATCTACCAAGATCAGAAAGCATATCCTGCAAGCACCGCGCTGAATAACATGCAAAAGACTACCCTAACAGTACTAGTTCTTCCAAAAGTCGGTCTATCTCGAGACATTTTCCCTCAAGCCCTTGGTCCGTAGTGTAAACTTTGTATCAACCTCCCCAAACGGTAGTGAAAGCAGATCATCCAAACTCTCAAGGTGCGCCTCGTTCTTATCATGCGCATCAGTCTTGTCGTGTTCATTACTCTTAAGCACCGCAGCTCGTAACGCATCACCTTGTTGATTCATCTCACTGTCCGTACTGCCTCTGCGACTCTCGTTCAGGCTGCTGTTATCGCCATCCAATTGCGCCGACATGGTTGACATCCTCCCTTTAAGTCTGCCCGCCCACAATCCACGAACGCCACCTTTTTTGCGCTCGGGTACTTGGTCGCTACCGGCGCTACAGACATAGAGCAAGTATTTGAGGTTTGGAAGGGAGTGTCGGATGTCTACGACGCGTAGGCCCTGTGATGAGCAGAGCGCTTCGATGTTCTTGTTGAGCAGAAACCATGCGTACTCGAATCGCCATTGACCAGCTGTAGAGCCTCCTCGTGGTAAGTAGAGAGGAAATTCCCTACGAGAGACGGTCTTGTCCGACAATTGGGAAATATCGTCTCGCGCATATGATCGAGAGCCGAACCAGTCCAACGGATAAGGTAACGGGTGCGCTAGGTAAAACTGCAAGTGGCTCGTGAGCAGGGCGACGAACCCTAGAGCAGCTGAGAGAACGTCCTCGGAGACGTGCTTTGCAGTTGAAGCATCGTATGTCGAGTTCGGGAGTGGTATGTTGCAGATTTGGAAGGAAAGTGGCGGCGCATTAGGGATTGGCGTGATAGGGAAGATGTCTGTAAGATCAGAGCAAATGCGCCTTCGCTGACCTCGGATTTGTTGCTGCGTTTCTTCAAGGGCTTCTTGAGAGGCTGTCAACTTCTCTCGGTTGTTGGCCATGTCCGTTTCTGCTTGAGCTTGAAGGTCCCTTCCCTTCGCAATAGCTTCCCGCCTGGCTCTAATCGACTCCCGTAAATCGTCTCGCTTCTTTTGCGTTAAATTGTTTGACTTTTGTTGCGCGGCCACATATTTTTCTGCCAAGGAGACCGATTCCTGCGCCTGTCCCGATTTATCCACAGGCGTATCTTCGAGCATATCATTGATCTCCTCCATCAGCCGCTGTTGCGTCTCTATCGCGTCTTCTATCGAGCTTTCCAGGTTGGCCAACTTCATAAGCGCTGTATATGAGGACGTCGCTACTTGCGGCGCTTGTTTCGGTTCGGATATCTTGTTGGGGAAGTCGAACGAGTAGACGCCGTCCTCGAGGTGGAAGATAAGAGCATTTGGAGGGAAATTCCGGTCCATAAGAGTTCCGATGAAGTTGAGGCGTCGCAGATCGATTGATTCGTCGAGGAGGAATGTCCATGTTTCGGCTTTTGGTCTTCTCGCCCAGACTCGAATTAGGAGGGTGTTGCATCTCGCGATAGCCGAAGCGCAGTCCTCCAAGCTGAAGAATTTGAAGTTGAAGCTCTGTAAATGGTCAGATTTGACCATCAAGTCTCAATTGACAATCTTACCGTAGCCCGTTCGCGTACTTCGCTAATGTACACAGGCTCAGCATCCCCATCCAGATGCAACGAATAAAACACATCACCAACAGTCTCCTCAAACAAGTTTTCCAAATTCTTCTGCCTCGTAACAGGATTAACATGCGCCAGACTCAAACTCGTCCTGCGTTTCTGCTGAGGGCGCAAAGCATCATGTCGCACATTATCCTTCCTCAAGCTCTCCGACGACCTTGACGGATGCAATTGGCCTGATTCTCTAAGCACGGGCAACTTGTTCAAACTCGTAGCTAAATCAGCGTCGTCGGCTGTTCTGAGGCTCGTGGGCGCAAAGGATAAATTGCGCAGCCATATTCCACGGAGGTGACGAAGCTTGCGGTTCTGAGCGAGAAGACGCGGACGTCGAGGTTCGGCAAGAGACGACATTTTGGATGTAGCATGCTGCGGGTGCGCAGCTGATTAATTTGGCGTTTATGACATTGGAGAGAAAAGAAAACTTAAGCTCTTGAAGAAGATTGAGAGTTTTCGTGTCGGAGGAGGGGAGTCGTCATCGTGGTGACCAGAGCTCCGAGCTTAGCTGGAATTGCGAATCGCGATAGTTGCATACCCGCTTTAATGACATGGGACAAAAGTTCCGATACATCCTCGAGTCTCGGAATTGTTTTATGTGATAGCACCTTCAAGATGTGTCTTTTTGCAAAAAGAATAATTACTACGCTTTAGGGACCTCTAGGCCAACTTCATTGGGTAGGCCTATCGTAGGTTCTCACGTTGTGTTGACAAGGGCAACTCCACTGTAGCAAAGTTAGCTGTCAACCCATATAACCTCGCATCCGAATGCCAGAAAGCTTGACTACCTATGCCAAGAGTCCCAATAACGTGGGCACTGTTTGTAAGCTTACAACAGCTTCGAGAGTGCTGATTCTGCTCGCCTTGAGATACAAGATACCGCTTGCGATAACCCTCCAGCCTAGAAGACAAGAACGCAGCCATCCTCAATCAGGTGTATGCGCTTCTGTCCGCCAGGGAGCATTCGGTTATTTTCTCGAAGCTTTCGATGCTATACTTAGCGTGGGAAATTCCATGTTTACTGGTATTTACGTCCATCGTTGTCCTGATTACCCCGAATTCGGAAAGATGAGACATTAAGCTGCACTCCATGGCAACGCTGTCTCCCATGAGCCCGAACACACATTGTCAGTTTAATCCCAAAGCTCTAAGCAAGGTAGCGATTGACACTTACTTGAACTTCAAATGTAAATTAGATCAACAACTGAACAACCACTCTATTCATTTCTTCAATGGACGATTTGCATCGCACAATGTAGTCTAAATCCGAAGTTCCTGGCAGTCCAGCTACCCTACAACCAATAGATCCCAATCATGACCTCAAACTCTCCAAATCACTCGTCTGGCCGATCAGATTCACCAACGGCAAAAACAACTTCTCCTCTCTGCCTCCATCAAGAATCTCCTTTAGGTAATCCCAGTTCTTCCAATACCACCCTTCACATTTCTGCGGCTCCAGGACCTTCACCCACGTCAGCTCTACTCTTTCACAAAACTCTCACGACAGCTTACCTGGGGCTCTGCATTCTCATCGACCATCTCACACCGCACAAATATCGTAATGTAGTGCTTTTTTTCTGACTCAAAGACATCGTTTGTGACGGCCACAACTTTGATGGCGCGGACTTGGAGGCCTGTTTCTTCGAGGGTTTCGCGCTCTGCGCAGGTGAGGAAGCTTTCACCGTAGTCGAGATGACCGCCTGGGAGTTGAATGGTACCTGTGCCGTATTAGATAGATTTCCCGTGATAACTCTGGACTTTGTTTACCTGCTCCATGGCTACCCATTCGCTTGCCAGTCAGAAACTTGCCATCGTGGGCATAAATAAGAGCTGCGACACCAACGCGGGGATTAGGGCCTTCAGTAGTCATTATAGATGTTTCTTATACGTTTCAAGTAAAGTAATTTCAAGTTTTAATGTTTCGACTGAGAGATCTGCGATATTCTTAGTTTTGTACTTCGCAGTGCCGCAGTCGGGCGAATAGTTTGCCTGATGAGTCATCCAAGGCATACTGCGCAACTCCATGTAAAACTACCCAACAGTGAGCACTAGTCTAAGTAGAAAAAGGCGTTGTCAAACAAGAGTTAAAAGAAACCGCAGTGAACAAAGAACCCAAGCTGTGTTGGTCGGGCTCGCGAATCAGAGTGTGTCTATAGCCGACCGATAGCACCAACGGCATCAATTCAGTGCTCCTAAGGAGACAACACAGACGTAAAACTACTCAACAACAACAACAGCGCCAAATCACAAACACGGGTGGAGCAGAATCACGAGTTGAAGTTGGAAAGAAAGTGTATTGTAAATATCCCATTTTGAACGCCTTGAGTTTATACGCTTTGCAATGACTAAATAAATGTTGCTTGCTAATAACCATCTTCGTCAATTCGTGTCCGTGTCTATATAACCAGATTCTACGTCTGTATAAGCCACAAGATCGTGCGCCTGATTCAAAAAAAAAAAAAAGAAGTAAACAAAAGCGACGCTAGAGCATTGGCCGTAGGTTGGCTATTATAGCCCTCGTGTGTTGGCTCTTTGTTGACACCTTGGCGGTAGACTTCATCCACTCCGCTGGATCGCATGCCTCGCCTTGGCAGCAAACCGCCAAGCTGGCGAAGCGAAGCATTCAAAGCGCCTCAAGGCCTGCGCTACGCTGCTGAAGCAGACCCTGCGTAAAAGGTCTCACCAAACTCGCCCGACAGTCACGGGAAAGGCTGCGACGGGGCAAACAGACCATACAGCGCATCCTGCGAAATATCCTTCTCCTGATCATTCAAAAAGTCAAGAAGACCCGGTGAGTGACCAAGTATAGGATCAAAGTGATCCATATTAGGAATGTAATCAGATGCAGAGGCAGACATGTAAGCGCCTGTTGGTGTAGACGTGTTAGGCGCCATCGTAGTAGTCGTAGGAGCCATGGCGAGAGGGAAGAAGAAACTCTCGTCGAGACCAGTTTGAGGTTGCTCTGGACCAGCGGAACCGCTTTCTCTGATACTTGTTTGGAACTCGCGAACCATGTTCTGTAAGACGCTTAAAGGCTTCTTGAGACCAAAGTTGCAGCCGACTTGTAGTTCACTGAGACATGTCCAGAAGAAGGAGATGGGCTCTGTGAATTGACCTCGTTCATGACGTTCTTGGCGGAGAATGACAATGACGGCAGAGTATACTGCGTATGAGAGCAGGAATGGCGCTCGGCGGAGGGTGAAAGACTCGCGATATCGGCGGACGAGCTTCTGAATCATCAAGGCGCTCTGAATGCAAGCCTCTTCACCCTTTCGCTTCATGGCCTCATCGGTGTGTCGGCGAAGGTGACCCTCCTCAAGGAAAGCACGGTGCAATAGAATGGTAAGAGCGTGGAATGTCGTACTGCACATCCTTGTTAGTATTGTCATCGTAGCATGGGGTAGTCTGGGGTGAACTCACTGTGGGGTGATTTGATGGGGTGGAGGTGTGATGATGGTCGTGTCGTCGGGGTCGAAGCGCAGGTGACTGGGAAGGCTGCTCTGCCATTTCTCAAATTCCCTCTCAATGGACTCCTTCTTGTTCAAAAGGTACTCCGTTGTGTATTTGACACACTGGATGCCATACAGATCATTGATTCTGGTGGAAATTTGCAATAACCGCACAAGACTGCTGAATGTTGACACCGCATGAGCTGGTTGGCGACCATACGGCGGAGGAGCTGAAGCTGGCGACTTGGGATCGATGTAGGGTTCCCACTCTTCCAGCTCCTCAAAAGTATCGAGAAGTTGCAGGGGCACACGAGCCTGCGCTGAAGCAAACATGCAGGGTCGTCCAAGATACAAAGCCTGGGTAGCATCCGTTGTGAAAGCAGCCCAGTAAAGACGCTTGCGCATCTCCTGTTCCAAATCTGTCCGTAGCACACGCGACTCATTGACACCACCCGTGCTCTCATAATCGGGCCCAAGCATCAAATGACACCCTAAGTCGATGATCATACGATGTGCTGTTCCTGACAAGCTCCATCCTGCGCTTGGCTTGCCCTGTGACACCAAGGATACACTCGTAAGCAACAAAGCAAGCGCAGAAGGAATGCTGGGTTTGTCAAGTTCATCTATCAAAAGCTCGCGGAATCTGTCGTAGAAGCGTCTACCAACACTTTGAGGGTCGTCGGGATCAGCGCGAAGACATGGACGGTCGCTGTAGAGAGAGGTCGAATAGAAAATGGCATTGAGAAGGAGTTTGTTTGCGAAAGGACCGCCGCCGCTGGCAAGACTGTCCATGATAGCAGGTCGGTATGAGATGAGGTAGGCATAATGTTGTCGGTTGAAGTGCAAATCCAGTAAATGCTTAGCAAGTTCGGGATCCACTCCGTCCAAATCCATCAGGTCTCGTGGGTTTCGGAACATGCGCGCTTCTCGTTGCCGTTGAAGGGCCGCATTGCTTATAAGTCGAGCCTTGGAGGCTGATATAGCATCGTCGCCTTTTCGAGTCATCTTGTTGATATTCTCTCGATGTTGCGCGCGGGATGTAGGATTCATGATACTGGCCAGACCATGCACAGCAGAGACGTAACCGTTCTCATGGAAGACACCAGCGACTCGAGCTTCACTTGGCGACAGTCCTGTACCGTCTCCGTTACCGTCGTTGCTTATAGGTCGAGGAACTGATTTCACAGGCGCAAGTTCTGTAGAATCAAGTTGTGTTTGACTCGCTCGGGACAAAATCGTGTTGAAGCTATCAAGTCTCGGTTTCGTCTCGCCATCCGTCGGGCCAACGCTACTTCGCGGCGGCGAAGACAAGAAACTAGCGCCCATCTCCTGCGCAGCCGTGGAAGCCGTAGGCGTAGGAAGAGGACTCGCAATCGCAGCAGTCGAAGCAAGACGACTCAATCCATGCGTGGTATAATCCTGCGAAGCGCGAGAGGGGTGGTCGGTATCCATCAGCTCAGCCGTCCAGGCCGACTGCATCTCGGACGTAAGGATGCCGGCGGCTTTCATGTGGTCGAGCATGGCAGCGACGGTCGCTTCGAGGCTCTGGACGCGAGCGCGGGACGGTCTCGGTTCTCGTCGGGCATCGTGAGGGTATACGCAGTTTAGACTGTTGGTGCTGCATTCGACGCATTGTGGGCGCGTGCCGTCGCAACGGACTTTCTTTTGGCGACATGGCGTGCAAGTCTTGCAGAGAGCGCCACCTGAGCCACTCTTTGACTCTCTGCCGCTTTGGCGCTTGACGACTTTGTTTGGATTTGTCATTCTGGAATCTGGGGACATGACATATGGAAAAAGAAAGGAATCAAAGTCCGGGTGGAATTATGTGAAATTATCGCAGGTGAAATCGAATTATCGGCTCAGGTGAGCGGCATCGGTCCCCCGGCTCTTCGGTGAGTGCCCTGCGATGACCTTTCCACTGGCTCCCGTTCCCGCGGGGAGCATCGGGCGATATTTCAAGCCCAAACGGCCCACTGGAAGTTAGCGCCCGACCACTAGAAGCAGGTCCCTGGAGCCGCTAGCCACACTCTTCCCCAGATCCAGCCCGGGTCCACCCGATACACGGTTATTATCGTGAAGCTGAGTGGTTGATAAGAACATGGGTATTTGGTTATGGAGGTTGGGCTCGGAGATACAAAGTTTGGATGCTGTCATTGTTAAAGCTGATCAATTGATGTGAAGCTGTTCAGAGGGAAAGAATAGCCAGTGTTGACTCTAAAGACGGGCATATCTCGGGGCGCCTCGGAATTGAGGATGGACATAAACCGTGCGCGTTCTGCATGTGTGTTTCTGGGGTCGCTAAAAGACCCCGCGTTTCTCAGCCTTTTGGAGAGCTGCTGTGCATGATTATCGGCCCATCGGAGACATGGAACATGGACAATGATTGAGTTTCACATGTTGAGGTCTGCCACGTATGAGCTGAACCACCATGATGAGAGTAAGACCTGGCAGAAACAACCTATTTGGGTCATCTGCAGGTTGATCACGAAGTTCCGTAAGCCCATCGTAGTTCCTCATTCACAACACCTGGCAACCATGAGACGAATGTAAGAAGTAACAAGCATGTGAACCATGATGCCGAAAATGTAAGGCTCTATAAGCACATCGAATGAGGTATATCGACTGCCGTGTTTTCTCATCGGGCTCAACGATGTTGGACAGGGCAAGCTCAACAGTTCCTACTTTACCACTTTCCATTCATGGCAAACAGCTTGAATGACCTTAAAGTGAGTCGAGAACACCATCAACGATTACGCAGCTATTGTAGTAGAAACTATTGGTCCCGACGGAGGAGTATCGTTGTTGCATCGGAGGTGAAACGGTAGTCGATCCCGAAAGTCCGTGACAACTCACTTGCACCTCAACAGCCATCAACTTGGCCTAGATCGGTTTTTACTATCCCGTAAAGAGTAATTGTAGAGAGACGCCATAATCTATGATGATTTTCAAAACGATCACTCGGCTCAAAATAGGCTTGTTTGGCGCTTTAAAAGTCCCTTTGTTGCTTCGTTGCTGCCAGGCTATAGTATTATACACTCCCTAGCTGTCTCATTGCCCTGTTCATCCTCATCCGTTATACTCTGTGTCACCGTTTCCGAACTTGGTTCCAGCCCTAGTTGAATCTCATCCATAGTCTCTCTCATCTCCATAGCATAAAGCCTTTCCCTGACCGACAAAGCATGTCCCATAAAGTCCGCTCCAACACAGTCTTTTTCATAATCCAGTAATACCTCCGCCATCTCATCGTTTCGGTATCCATCCGTCGCTGCCGCATATACCATAGTGAGAAAGTCCGGCACGAATGCCGCTCCGTAGGGTCTAGCATTTTCACACTGCTTCGCGAGCGCGATGGATTCATCGATACAGTCGTGCAACTCCTCAAGAAGAGTGACATCAGTATCCCAGATTTGAAGAGTGTGGCTAATTACTGCTTTCATTGAAAGAAAGATCGCATATGCAAATCGATAGGAATTGCAGACTCGTATAGACATTGCTTCTGCTGTAGGTGCTGCCGCTGCCATTGTAGCCAATGCAGTGAGCTTTTGAATCTTGGGCATTTCGAATTTAATGACATCGTAAATACCCCTGAGCTCTTGTTGATGTTTCTTCGGTGATCTCATGAAGAATGAAATTTGTGCTAATGTGCCGGATTCGAGGCTAATGAAACTTCCTTGGTGATACTTGACTGGTCTAGGGGTACCTATTGTTTCGCAGGCTTCCCAGAACCATGAACCTAGCTCGAAGTGAGGATTTAAGAAGCTTGCGAGAACCTATATCTTAAGTAAGCTTGAGGTTAGTTTGAAATGCCTGGTGTCATACCGCCAGCTGTGTGAGCCCCAACATATATGGCTCTAGGTCATCGAGTTGCTTTTTCATAACAGCTTCTCGGAACAGGACTGATATTATCTCGCGATGCTTCTCTGCCGACTTTCGGTCGATCCAGTACTATTTCCATCAGTCACCTAGCTCTTATGCAACGCTATATGGAAAGGTTACTCACATGACACACAAACATAACAGACACAACCTGCATTTTCATCATGATCGGCTCATTCGGATCGAGCATCGCCCTCCTCGTAGCTGCCAGTGCATCACCATATGCTGTTAGCCCTTCGACTCTCGACTTCTGGCATTGGTGTGATCTATAAAGTGTAACCATAGCAGCCACACAGGAGTCTAGCGCGGCATTACATCCGATTTGCGCCACTAGTTCTGGAATGAGCTTCCCGCCAAAGGCGCGGATGTCGAACCGGCAGTCTTCTGTTTGGAGGATGTGGACTAATGAAGATGATATTCTGGTTTGACTGTTGCTTGGACTGCGACTTGGTGATGATGAAATGACGGATGGATCAGACGATTCACTTTGAAAGGAGCGAAACTTCCATCTCTTAACACCATTTCCCACACAAGGGACACCGATGCGTTTACATCTTCCACATTTTGGCTTGGCTTGGTCGCACTTACTAAGTCAGTAATTTGATACTAAAGTCTGTTCTCAGGGAAATTGCTCACTCGTTTCTTCTGTTTGCGACATCCCTCACATCCAAGGCTGGATGGTGTTCCTGGCATGATGGTTCATAGGTGGTTTCTGGCTGATATGATTAACCTGAAGAAGTTCAGGTGATAATAGCATCTTTTGACGGTTGAAATGAAAGATCCACTGTTGTATGAGCGAAATGACCTGACGTCGAAATTGGCTGTGCCTTACGAGGCGGAGCAGACAGGGATCCTCGGCTGTTCCGCTGATCTTCACTGAGGGTCCCACAGTCGGAATGTTTCAAGCCATACGACTGTCAGCCTGTCGATCAACTGTCTCAGTAATATGAGGAGTAAACATCATGCTGCGATGTAAGATTTCAATGTCGTCGATATGACTAAGGCCCGAAACCGATCGGATTATGTGCTTACAGCCTGCAGGGGCTTGAGAGGTCAATTTCCGCTATTCCGCTGTATGAAGACATATTATTCGCTCACGTCTTCCCTGTCACTGAGTAACTGTACAAGCAGCAAATATTATACGTGCTGGGGGAAAAACGGTATTCCCGGCTACTCTCACATCCTGACGGGAGGGCTGTATGCTGACCACCAGAACCTGGGTCGCTTTGTCTCTAAAATTAGTAGACAGATACATGGGTCAACCAATTATTCTCCGTGACCTACGTATCTCCATTTTAGAGTTGAAAGACGGACTATCCAAACACATTCAAGGTCACTTCAACCTGTTCTAGTTCCAACAGGAGAAAGCCGACGTGAAAGGTGAAATAGAGGATATACGTGGCCGAGAAACTTTGTGCAAAGGTACCCAGCAGCGATCTCCCACGCCGCATTGGTTACGTTGCACAGGTAGAAGGTTTGCAAAGGGGTTTTTTTTTTTTTTTTTTTGATGTGGACCGATAGGCTTCGGAGAAGTGGTCATTTAGGTTTTGTAAAGTTGCCCAATTTGTGAGGATTTCCAATGCGCAAAACCTGCAAAGGTGAATGGATAAATCCGAAAGCTGAAAATAGGTAGTGGGACTCGAAGCAAGGGAGGATGTAGGGGATATCACCGGCATTAGAGGCCCTTGATTCTGTACCTTAGAGTCGCATAATTCCCCCCAGAAAGTCTCCCATCCAAGCGGCACGATGGCCAGCATGGCGGGGTGGCACAAGGAGAAGTGACTCATATTCTCTCCTTCATATGGAACAATTCCATACGCGCCGTCAGTGCTACTGGGGCTGTCCCGCCAGCCTTACGTGGCCTCGTCAGCAATGATTCCCCCCAAGTGCCATGGGAACTTACTGCTAGTCTAACTGATCTTGGCAGCTCAGATAAACGGTGGAATATGCTCTACATGAACGCCCAGCTCCATACCACCGAAAAAGAGCCCGGATACGATATCACCATCCAGTTCCATTGGCTAAAACATCGAGAGGTCGAAAATAGTTGCGATGTGTGGAGCAGCTGAACATCCAGAGTTGCTTCCTGACCCTAGAGAATGGGACAAGTACGATCTAAAGACAGGTGATACAAACTGGGGCAGTCTATCCCCAGTTGACGAGGGCATTCACCTACGAAGAGATCAATCCGAGCCCAGGTGGCGACCAGAAGAAGAACTGTTCTCTAAGGCTTAGG